>JAKOOJ010000002.1:8480000-9080000 GCA_022577455.1 Arizona elegans | reverse complement strand
CTGTAACCCTAAGCATGAGCATGAAAGGTCATGTTCCAAAAATAAAATCATCATCTTCAAAATCAGTGCAATAATTATTCTCCCAAAACCTGCCTGCTACAGTGCTGGAGCACAAGAAATCTCTGAATTGGAAGCAAAGTATGCATATCTGCCAATAGAAATTATACAGATAGTAATAAACCTCCAGGTAACAGTAGCTGATGCAGTAATTTAGTATCTTGTTTCAATAAAGTTTTGATCAGATGCCAAATGTTTATTTGATTTTCCCAGCATAATTTATTTTCTCAGATGATCTGCTGATTCTTGCCAGATACCCAATTCAAAATTTGTTCTAATTCAAAACTACTTAGTTTTATTTTTATGAGCCCAAAACATTTGCTTTTTTTATTGCTTATTTCAACTTAAGTTTATATAATTTAAGTTTGGTAAAGCACTCCAAGATATTCACATGAAAGGTGCTATTTGAATGATTAATTTCTCTTTTAGCTGGGATGTGAAAATTATAAAAATTCATCATAAGAAATAGCTGCCAAATCACAGAAGGTTTTTGCCTCTTTTCCCATCAGCAATATGTAAAGTCATCATTCAAAACTATAGGTGATTAGGAAGATTCACTAGCTACCTAAAATAATAGATAAAGTCTTAGCTCAGTGCCCATTAATTAGGTGGCTTGAAATTAACAAAGCCAAAGGTTTTTCTTGCAAAGTCATTTGCAAACCAAGACAGGTTTGAAGAGTAAAGTCTTTTGTTCCATTTTAACAAGACTGCCACCACAGCAGAGAGAAAGGGAATGATTATTTGAAATTATTCACTTTCAGCTTCTTGAAAACTGAATTGGTTCCAACTAGCAAAATGTAATCAATAACAAAATAACATTGAGAGGAAATAAACAAGGAGGGGAGTTTCTTTTTAGTATATGTAAGCCAAATTCATAGGGATACGGTGGCTCAGTGGCTAAGATGCTGAACTTGTCGATCGAAAGGTCGGCAGTTCAACGGTTCGAATCCCTAGTGCCATGTAATGGGGTGAGCTCCCATTACTTGTCCCAGCTTCTGCCAACCTAGCAGTTCGAAAGCACGTAAAAAATGCAAGTAGAAAAATAGGGACCACCTTTGATGGGAAGGTAACAGTGTTCTGTGCACCTTTGGCATTTAGTCATGCCAGCCACAGGACCACGGAGGCATCTTTGGGCAGCGCTGGCTCTTCGGCTTAGAAACAGAGATGAGCACCACCCCCTAGAGTCGGGAACGACTAGCACATATGTGCAAGGGGAACCTTTACCTTTACTTTAAGCCAAATTCTTTTAAAATACATATGCACATATAACTGCAAAGCGAATATGCACATATGCAAAGACAACTAATAATCATCTAGAGGTAATTAGCTAAAACCAGAATTGCCAGCATCACCCAATAAACAGAAATAACAGAATAACAGAATTTGAAGGGACCTTGGGGGTCTTCAATTCAATCCCCTACATAATCAGCAGGGGATTGTCAAACTGGCAGTCAAACACAATATACCAGGGGTGTCAAACTGGTGGGCCATGGGCTGAATGTGTCATGTGCAGGTCATACCCACCCAGCTCCGCAAAGGGAAAAATGTTACAATAAGTCACATGATGGCAATGATGGGTGAGGAGAAACAGGCTCAGACTCAACTTCTCCAAGACTGAGTGGCTGTGGCTCCCAGCGTCCCGGTATAGCCAGCTGGTGCCATCGCTGACTATTGGGGGTATAACTCTGGCCCCCACAGAGAGGGTTTGCAACTTGGGAGTCCTCCTGGATGCACGGCTGTCTTTAGAATTGCATGTGACGGCCATGGCTGGGGGGCTTTTTATCAGGTTCGCCTGATCCACCAGTTGCGGCCCTTTTTGGATCGGGACTCCCTACGCACGGTCACTCACGCCCTCGTTACTTCCCTCTTGGACTACTGTAATGCTCTCTACATGGGACTCCCCTTGAAGAGCACCCGGAGGCTCCAACTGGTTCAGAATGCGGCTGCGCGGGTGATTATGGGAGTGACATATAACACCTCTCCTGCGCGAGCTGCACTGGCTCCCGGCGGTCTTCCAGGTGCGATTCAAGATGTTGGTTACTATCTTCAAAGTGCTCCATGGCTTAGGACCTGGGTACTTACGAGATCGCCTTCTGCTACCGATAGCCTCCCACCGGCCAGTATGTTCCCACAGAGAGGGACTCCTCGGGGTGCCATCGGTCAAACTATGTCGACTGGTGACTCCCAGGGGGAGATCCTTCTCTGTGGGGGCACCTGCCCTCTGGAACGAATTGCCCCAGGATTTACAGATGATCCCTGACCTACGCACCTTTCGGCATGCCCTCAAGATGCTGTGGTTTCAACAAGCTGGGCTGGCCTGAATACCAAGATCAATTTTAAGTTATATGGGTTGTCTTTGTCTTAATTGAAATGGGCCAAATTATTTAATTCCTTTTAAACTGTTTTAAATTTTATATGTGTTTGTTTTTATTTTTGGCTGTGCACCGCCCTGGGTCCTTCGGGAAAAGGGCGGTATAAAAATTAAATAAATAAATAAATAAACATGACACTGTGAGTTTGACACCCATGGCCTATAACATTCCAGACAATTCCAATTGTCAATTCCAATTCTTTTCTTAAAATCTCCAGTGATGGAGCACCCACAACCTCTGAAGGCAAGCCATTCCATGTCTATTGAGATTCTCAGTCATCCAGGTCATGGTTGTCTCAAAGGTGCTTTTGCAAGAGGCAACTGGACTTTCTGGTTTTTATTTGAAGATGTTTCGCTTCTCATCCAAAAAGCTTCTTCAACTCTGACTGGATGGTGGGGAATGGAAGGATTTATACTCCTTGTAGACAGCTGGTCCAATTTTCTTGACAGTAGCATTAGATATTTTTATTAATTATTTTGCCTTGTCTCTTTTAAGCTACATCATAATTTCTTTCTTTCCATAAGCTATTCTTTAATCTTCAAATTCATAAATCGCAAGTTCATTTTTCTCTTTCTTCAGCAAAAAAGTTCATAAATGGTTTCCAGACATGAATAAATATGGTTGTTATAGTTTTTCTAATCAGACAAATTAATTTTGCATCTCTGCTTGTTCTGTTATCTTCACCAACCATTCCTCCATTCTGAGTATTTCACAATCTTTCTATTTTTGCATGTATATCTTGGAGCAAGAATCATATATAAAAATAATATTCTATTGCTCCTTTCTAATTTCTCAATCCCAACAACAACAACAACAACAAAATTCTGATTTTGGTTGAATGTTGATCTTTAAAATTCTTATTAAATCTATTTCAAACATCCCCCCTGGTCAGTAAGAAAAAAAAAGTTCAAAGGGTCTACCCTTCTGAAATTACATGCCCAACACCATCTAACTTCAAATGAATCAGGATGAAATCAGGGCACAGTTCTTTAAATATGCACATCACACACAGCAGGTGTCAAAAGCTATACCTTTTCTGCATTTTAACTGAAAGAATAAGCTTCTGTAGAATATATTTTGGACTTCAGGTTTATTTGCATGATTTATATTCCACCTCTCAACAAAGGCCCTCAAGGCTACTTACAAAACCTAATAAATCCTGATAAATGGATAAAGTAGCAAATAAACTGTAAGAGAAGAACCACCACTGAACTGATATAAAGGTTTTCAATGTCACAACTCACCACCCACAACTGCAGAACCTACAAAAAATTAATCAATCAGCAGACCATACCTATCTTCCACTCCCTGAGAGAATAGGAAGGGCTTTGCCCAGGATTAAAACAACATTGATTGATTGATTGATTGATTGATTGATGATTGATTGATTCAATTTATATGCTGCCCTTTTCTGGAGACTCAGGGTGGTTTACAATGCATTAAGCAATAGCCTTTATACTTTTGTATATACTTGCTTAGTAGGGCTTTTGCCCCACCCCCCAAAGCGGTGTTCTTTTTTATACAAAATCAGCTTATTGCCTCCACAATCTGGGTCCTCATTTTACCTACCTCGAAAGGATGGAAGGCTGAGTCAACCTTGAGCCTGGTGAGATTTGAACTTGCAGTAATTGCAGGCAACTGATGTTACTTAACAGTGCTGTAGTCTGCTGCGCCACCAATATTTATTTATTGTTTTAAACAATTCATGTATTGTTTTGTGTTTTGTTTTGTTTTGTTTTTAAATATCAGATAAAGCCATGAATGTCTTAGGAGATCATACTAAGAAAGGATGCATTTCAGAAATGGAATGCCATGAGAGATAAGCCCATTTGTTCTGATTTGGTCTTGGTAGGAATATTTATTTATTTAATTTATTTATTTATTATTATTTGTCAAACACATAAGATAACAGATATAAGTATAAACATGATTATGAATACAGGATAAGGATACGAATAAATGGGGACAGTAGGACAGGGGCTGTAGGCACGTTGGTGTTCTTATGCATGCCCCTTACAGACCTCTTAGGAATGGGGTGAGGTCAACAGCAGACAGTCTAAGGTTAAAGTTATGGAGGTTTGGGGATATAACCACAGAGTCAGGTAGTGCATTCCAGGCATTGACCACTCTGTTGCTGAAGTTGTATTTTCTGCAATCAAGCTTGGAGCGGTTTACCTTAAGCTTCTATCTATTGTGAGCTCGTGTATTATTGTGATTGAAGCTGAAGTAGTCATTGACAGGTAGGACGTTGTAACTGATAATTTTGTGTACTACACTTAGGTCAGACCAAAGGCGGTGTAGTTCGAAGTTGTCCAAGCCCAAAATTTAAAGCCTGGTGGCATAAGGTATTCCGTTGTGAGCAGAGGAATGGAGGACTCTTCTTGTGAAATACCTCTCAACTTGCTCAATTGTATTAATGTCCAATATACAGTGTTGGTTCTAGGCAGTTGAGCTGTATTCGAGAATATCCTAAGAAAGGCCTCTGATCTGAAAATTGTCTCAACTGATAGAATAGTCCATATGGGATAATTCATTTTTTTACATAATGTTTATTTATTTTTAAATAAAGTATTTTAGAACTTCATAGAACCAATTAATCTTGTATGTAGAGTAGAATAATGGATACACATAACTATCATGTCACTCATTTAATGACCATGGATTCCTTAAACAGCCATGGTGATTTATTTAACAGTCACCCCAAAAAAGATTGTAAAATCAGGCTGGTCATGTGATGACCTGCTTTACAAATGTCCCAATTTTGGGACATTTGACTGTAATAGGCAGACTATTATGGTCATAAGTCAAATGCTACGTGTATAGTACCCTTGAGTTTTAGATACTACCCGGCATCTCTAGGAAGCATGATCAAAATATTATGGGTGCTCAGATTTTAATTTACAATCTCTTGAAGTATGTTGCTCAGTCCTGCATCACTGTGTTTTAATCTGATGCTATTAGAAAATGGAAAATATTACCAACTCTTTCAGGAAAAGTAAAAAAGGGGATCATATCTGGCACATTTATAACAATTTGAACTGTGCATTAAGATTGAATCTAAGAGCACCCTCAGCCATCTTGTTGAACTTTAAGAGTACAAGCCACCCAATAGAGAATGTCCCATTTAAAGTTTGGTAAACTATTAAGCAACAGTACCTTGAGATTCAATGTACAAATTCCCATCCAGTCTACAACAGAGTATTATGATGTAGTGGTTAAAATGTTAGAGTAGGGCTGAGGAAACCCAAGTTCAAATCCTCTATCAGCTACAGAAGTTCAGTGTGTGGGTGATTTTTCTGCCAGTCTTCATCTGTCAATGCATCCAATTTCACATGGCCATTATGGCAGTGCAAAGTAATAACTGAGAAATGCCATCACAGCTCCTGGAGGAAAAGCAGGCTCCAAATCTAATGAATAAGCAAATACATTATTCTAGGCATCTCATCAGTTATCTACAGTGACATGTAGTTTAGATGAAAATAAATTAAAAGTGAACTGGTCCCACATCCACATTTTATCCATGTGTGCATCGTTGACTGTCTTCCTTTATCTCATCTATTGCTTCCTGGTCACCAGACATTAAGAGAGAAGCTTTGTTAAAGTTGATGTCCTCCAAAGATGCTGGGTTTCAATACCCGTATTTCCCAGCAAGATAGAAACTAGCGGATTTGGAGAACATGCATAGAACTTTATTAGGTCCATTAAAGCCACTTATGTACTCAGGCAAGAAAGCACTCAGGATCATTTGGCACCAATTACTTATCCTTTAATTAAGATATACTTTTGGGTTAAATGTTTAAAACACATTAATTGGCCATTGAGAATCTAGTTAAAGGGAATTGGTAACTTTGCAAAGACTGAAATCATCTCATTGCTACCTTAAAATAAGTCTTCAACAATAATTATTTGAGCTGACTAGACTAACAGAGGCCAAAATGAATGCTATTCATTATAAAATGTCAACATCATGTGCTTCAACATTTCTCTTCATCGTGTTCTATTCCATGGGTTCCTTTGGTCCCTAAATTTGAAATTTACTTGTCAACAACAACATTGTTTCTGTAGAATGTTCTGGATGAGGTTAATCAATATTCAAGTGTGGTACATGAAAAATGTATCTTTTTAAGACAAATAATTGCCATAAACTTTCTCCCGAAGCCCTGAAAGCTGATAATATGCTTTCACATTATGGATGGTTATATAAATTGACATTTGAAGTTTCATGTGATAAGTTATAATACAGAAATTGTGTGCATATACATGAGCACAAACAGAGTGGATTAAAGAAACCTAAATTGAAGCATTTCTTAATTTTCGTTTGTTTATAGAGACTATTGCAGAGACAGATAGGAAAAGTCATGTTGTTGCTAGGAATTGTTATGTTTATTTAGAAAAATATTGCAAATGCTATTTTTAAATATCATCACTAAAACAAACTTAATCCGTTTTCAAGACTGTTTCCCCAATGTCTGTTTTTTTTAAAAAAATATGAAGATTATTTCATTAATTTAACTTCTATAGAAATATAAATAAAACTGACACATCGTCTGAATAGATACTGTTGTCTACTACAATTAAACTAATTCCTAGGATGTTTTACATATAGTTGTTGTCAACATCAATGGAAACTACTCAAGATTCTTCTCTTCCCATTGCACTGAACCATGGAACTGATCTGGCTGGTTAAATTCAGAAGTAAAATCTTTAGTAAAGTTTTCCAAAGATACTTTTAATAGGACACTTACAGAGCATGTGCAGTGTTGCTGGTTTGAAACTCAGCAGAAATGTATGGGCTATTTTCCATTGCTTTTTTCTTTCCCCAAATTACATTTTTTAAGGAAATCCAGTTCTGCAACTTTATCACTTTTGCCCCCTTAGAAATTTTGAAATAAAGCATCATTACAAGGAGGAGGAGGAGGAAGAGGAGGAAGAGGAGGAGGAAGCTCAGGAAATAAAAATAGTAATTTAAACAAGGCTTCAAACCAGCAATATTCTATATGTATTATTGCTGAACTACTGTTAATGGTACTATAATTTTAAAAGATTAGACACTAATAGGCTGGTGAAAAGGAATTTTATGTTTTGTTGCACTATTGTGATTGATTAATTTTAAAACTGTTTATTGTGCTCTTGCATATTTTGATAGCTATAATTGCACTCAACAATGAATTAAAGGGCCACCATCAGTGAGCAGTTGGACAGTATTACTTGGTCTGTTGTGTGGATGTTTGGGTGGTTTAGGGGTGGAGAATTGCGGTGGGTGAGTTTGGAGATTGTTATGTGCGTTGGACCTGGTCTTTGGGTGTTAAGTGAATTTCGTTGTATGGGTATATTATGTATACACGTACAATACAATAAAGCTATTTATTTATTTATTTATTTATTTATTTATTTATTTATTTATACATTTTAGTGTTTTAAACTCTCTCTCTCTCTCTCTCTCTCTCTCTCTCTCTCTCTCTCTCTCTCTCTCCCTCCCTCCCTCCCTCCCTCCCTCCCTCTCTCTGTCTCCCATAAAGGACAAAACGTATCCACAAGAAGACAGGAAAGTGATTGGCAATCACTTTTCTATAAAATCAAACTGGGAAGATACAGAATTGTCCATTGGAAAGATAGCATAGCCCACAGCTTCTCTAAACATTGTTCAGCTGTTGCCAAAGTGCCTTGTCCAGACAGGATTTTCTTTACCCAGTTTAATTCAGCCTAAGACAAGACCTGCTGAAAGGTACATTTTAGTGATTCCATTAGTGTGGCCCAGTGTGCAAGGCTGATGTCATGTATGATGAAATGCATAAACATGAAGAAAAGCGTAGAAATAGAAAAGGAAGGTGAAAAGTAAAACTACCTCAGACCAGACTGTTGTCTTGCCTTTGGTGTGAAAGGAGGTAGTGTATGGACATAATAAATGCCATTGTTTGTGTTACCTGGTATGAACATTTATAGTTAAGGAGAATTAGAATCTCATTGGTAGAGAGGAATATACCATACATGAGATAGCCAGAATAAGGCCATCCCATAATATGATGTTACATTACAGTGAATTCCCCATGATCCAGTTTATGAGCAGAGACTACACAATCTGCTTGGCCCAAGGTTATCTGAACATCACAACTTGTGCCCACTAAAGGGGGGCACAATCAACCTTTAAATAATTGTGCAATAATGCTGACCAGTAATTATATCAACTGCCAATCATAACACAGGTTAGATTTTCTGCTTATAGTGAGGTAAACAGAATAATTAAATGGAAATCAAGGCTAGTCAGTTGTTTTGGTTTGTTACTTCCTAATTGCCATTTAAAAATACAGGTACTGATTTAGAACAATTCATGAGTAGACATCTGCAAATGCCTCAGCAAGGCATTAGGGAGGCTTACTTCAGTTCAGAGACCTTGATAATTTGGACGTCTTGTTACAGGTATTGGTTTTACTCCTTCATCAGCTGTAAGAATCTTACATGAATCACATGAATTCATGTTGTTTTCTCTGTCATTCCTATGTAATAATTCTAGAGGTGTAATAATTTTACTTAGTTCAGGGCTATTTTGCATTCTTTGGCTTTGATCACTATCATGGTGCATAACAATCAGTGGTAGGTTTCAACCGGTGTTACCACCAGTTCTGCACAAGCACATTGTATTACAAAACAGCTGAGATGCGGCAATCTGCTCTACCACTATCCAAACAAATCTATTCAACATTTGTTCAACAAAAAGAGCCTGTAGTACAGTGGACTAAAGCACTGTTATTAACATCTGCTGCTTGCAATTATTGCAAGTTCAAATCTCACCAGGCTGAAGGTTGACTCAGCCTTCCATCCTTTCAAAGGTAGGTGAAATGAGGACCCAGATTGTGGGGGTAATAAGCTGACTTTATATAAATATACAAAAGTATGAAGGCTATTGCTTAATGCATTGTAAGCCACCCTGAGTCTCCAGAGAAGAGCGGCATATAAATTAAAGCAAAAAAAAAAAAAATCTATCCAACATTTGTTCAACAAATCTATCCAATATTTGTTTAGTTACATTTATAACTAGACCACCCATGATCTCTTGAGCCAGTGTTTCAGAGATATTTCCAGTCCTAAGAAACAGAATGACCAAGTACAAAGAAGCAACGGGTGTGAGAGCAATTTTCAATTTCCTGCCAGCTTGACTGTAGCTGATGGTCCTCTGGCAGCCAATAGTGAGACCAATCTACCTTGCCTCTGGAGAATTAGGGTACAAACCATCCACAAGATCTCCAGGGGCCAAAGTAGCAGTTGGTTATATAGCATCCAGGTTGGAACTGGTCTACTGAATCTTTGGAAGTCACACGGCAGCATAATAGCACTGAAGCAACCACAGCTTTGCCAAATTTCAATCCCAAGATTTTGGATGCATGCTCTAAATTAGCCCATTTGAGGTAACCCATTTCAGCTGGGCTAAAAATGACCAAATATAAGGTATTTATAATGCAGGGGCAGGTGGGAGGGCCAAAATAACTGTCAGGGAGAACCGGTTTGCTCTCAGCTCACCATTGCCACTACTGGCTCAGCCGAACAGGGCCAAACCGGTAGAAATCCACCACTGATGTCAATGAAAGGTATTTTGTTGTATCTAACATCAAACTTGTATCTAACTTTGGGTCCTTACTGAAGAGGGAATTTTCTCCAGTATTCCCAGCAATAGCTGCCATTGGTCCCATAAGAGGCCAACTTTGATTCTAACCCCTAAAAAAGAGAAGACACTATAACATTCTTTATCCAAATGCATTAGAGGTGAAACAAACCACAGTTCAGGATGTTATAAGAACTGAACCAAATAAAGTATATTCTGTAAAGACTGTATATATTTTCTAACTAATCATATTATACAATTCACTAGGGAAAAACATTTCATAACTATCAACTTTGAAACCATCTTCCTTAGGATTTTTTTCCAATCAAACCAGCCCATATCTAAACAAGATGGTGACTTGAGTTTGTCAAGATTGGAAAAAATGTTCAGAAGGCATTCATAATATTTTAAGGGCTGTTTATTTCTGTTGTTCTCCTACTCTGTCTTGCATTCAGGTAGATTAATCACTATGCTTTTTTGGCTGCACTCTTTCCTCTCTTCCTCGTGGAAAATGAATTTCTCCTGACTATTCACAGGCAAATTTGCTTAGAAACAAGTGGGATATTTCTGGCCAAAATATACAGCCACCATGAGGGAAAGACTGCAAGCAGAAATATCCTTTTGGGATATTTCCAAAATATATGGAAATATATTTTGGATGTTCCTAGTCTGAGGTGAATAATTATTTTAAATGAAAAAAAAAATACGCTGTCACATTTAAACATGATTCAGTAAACCACTAAAAATCTGATTTAGAACTGGGGAACAAGTTTATTGTGGGTTACCAAAGCCACTTAGCATGTCAGAAAAAGACTGTGGTGCTCAGGTTTTTTTTGTTGAGACCAAGACTGCTGTCAATGACTGTTTTCCCACCATAAAGTGAAAAACATAAGAAGGCATGGAGCTCAGTTCCAACCTAGCAACTTTCAGGGGAAGATAAAAATCATTCACTTGCTTTATTTACCTCAGTATTGTATTATATTCCTTATTCCAGCCATAGCTGGAGCTCATGAGAATTATAATTCAAAATATCTGGACAGTGCAAGGTACATAAACAATGTCTAAAGCAGTGTTTCTCAACTTCAGTAAGTTTCAGAGTTATGCACTTCAACTCTCAGAATTCCCCAGTCAAGTCCACACCTCTCAAAGTTGCTGAGGTTGAAAAACACTGAGAAATACTATATTGATTGACAGCAGTTCTGCAGGATTTTAGACAAAGCACTTTTCCAAACAGTTTCTCCTGTTCTAAAGCCAGGTGTTAAACATCATCCTTTCTGCCTGGAAAGCATCTGCTGAACTGCTAAACAACAGACTTTTCCCCAGACAGAGTACTGTATTTCTAAAATTAGAGCTTTGAACAACTTTGAAGGAGCATTTCAATTTGATAAAGCTTCAAAGCAGCTCTTCTTTAAAGACCTTTTCAAGCTGCTTCAATCAAGATAGGCTTCTGGAAAAATATTCTTGCTGTCCTTTACACTTGATGTGTAACGGGACGTGAATGAAATAGACCAATTTTTTATTTTAATATTTTGATTCAGAGCATCAAGGAAAGTTGTCATCATTTCACACACTTTTGCCAACCCAAACTTTGTATTTCAGAAATAAGCTCTCCCAGCTTTTTTGGATAGATAGTTTTGTTTTTGACATATGTTCTTTATTATATTACAATCCTATGCATATTTATTAACAATACTGTCCTATGAAGCTCCACGAATTTTCATTTCTAGGACTTGTTTTGGCAGTGGAGACTGGAAGTTTTACTAATGATCTAAACCACAGGTGTCAATCTTGTGGCATCACATTGCCATCATGTGACATTTTGCAGTGTTTTTTCCCTTTGCGGAGTTGGAGTGGGTGTGGCTTACGTGGGCCGCCAGTTTGACACTCCTGATTCTAAACCATTTTTAAAATTTATTTAATCAATTTCTATAGCTTTCCATTTCAATCAATGACTCTGGGAGATTTACAATTCCAAAACTATAAAAACAATAGAAATATTTAAAATTAAAAAATCCAAAATAAATATATACAGCAGTTATTTGCATATAGTCCAAATACTGTATTTCCCTGAAAATAAGACCCTGTCTTATATTTTTTTGAACCCTGAAATAAGTGCTTGGCCTTATTGATATGCGCTCAAAAGCCCGATTGGACTTATTATCAGGGGATATCTTATTTTGGGGGAAATAGGGTATATAGTCCAAATTTATATGAACTGTAGAGAAAGGCAGCCACATGTCTGAGAGAAATGAAAATTGCATTTTTAGGTGATGAATAATTGTATATCATAAGGTAAACGGAGCAGACAGTCCATTTTACAGATAGTGACAAAGCAGAACAACTGCTTCCTTTGAACAATTCTGCTTGCTAGAATCTCTTATCATAAACTGTTGATGAAAATTATAATTCAATTATGTCTAGCCTCTAATAATAGCTGGTAGAGCTTTAATCTTATTTATTCATTTGATCTTGTCTTCCTTTAATTGGATAATTGTTGATTATTAACTTTGGCTTTTTCAATTAACTTAATTATTGGATGGTGTTGAGTCTGGTTTGAATGCTACCTCTTATTAAGACATTGTGGAATAGTTGCAACTCTATTAAAATCAATTGAGCCACAGATACTTTGTTTCTTTCAATGATCTGGAAAATAATTGATGGATTAAAATAATTAAAAGATAGATACATAAAATGTTCTGTGTATAAACGTCAAGAGTATAAAGTCACAGAACACAGGCAGAACATAAATAGCAAAACCAATATTAATATGTGAAAATCCAACATCAACCTATCTTAAACTGATACATATCTTTGGCCACACTCAATGAGAATTTTTGATGTTGAAATCCACCAGGTATGGAATGCACCAGGTAGAGCAAAACCTACATGAATGGAAACTGTGAAAAAGTAATTCTTGGAGAATCACAGTCAGAGATTATTGTAATTTAATCCAAAAGAAGTAACAGATGTAGAATTGGGGATAAACTTTTGCAAAAAGTTATGACATAGGAAGGAAGACTAGTTTACCTAAGACTGTGAAATAGTAATTACTTTGGAAAGATGGTTATCCCTAATTCTGTGTAGAAAAATTATCCTGCAATTTTTCTTACTACTTCTTATTCAGTCTGACAAAAAAAGAAATTGCTTTCCAAGTTTATTCAAAGGAGAAGAGCATTTAGAGAAGACCTCATGGGTGGAGAGGATATTTTTGTACCTGCAAATATGACATGGCCAAGGGCAAGCGTTCATCCTATTTTCTCCTGTAGAATCTTTTTTTTTTTCAGGTATTTGCAGCTTTCAACATTTCAGTTAACTACCTTTGGAAGATATAATGGGATTTATCTTTGTATTTGGATTGGGACGTGTGACCAGACAGAGAGTATCAGAATGTAGCTCCTCAATAACAGTAGTACTCCCTGTGTAATATCCAAAGTATAAACCAAAGGTACAAATCCAAAAGCCAAGAAGCAGGTCCAAAGTCCAAACATATGTTCACACAAACCACAGGACAAAGTCAAGAGGACAGGAATCATGGAGTTGGAGCATACACATGGCGGGAAAAAAATGAGCAGTTGTCTCCAATATCTTGTTGCTCCATGTGTTGGGCTAAATAGGCATGTGCTGATATAGCTTATCAGGAGGGGCGAGGCTGCCTGCTCTCAAGTAGCCTCACCAACCTCCATTGTGCCTTCCTCTGCTCAACCCTGCAGGTCCTGCATCTGATGGGGGAGGCAATTCCTCCCCATTCCCACCAACTAGCTATAGCTTTGTTGCTTCTCCACCCAGTTACTGGGTCCCTGAGCTCTGCAGCTGAAGTTGCATCTTTCCCCTTCTCCAGCCAGGTGTTTGTCCAGTTGCTTCTCTGGCAATCCCTCCAACATTCCTGGCCTCACTTTTTTCTCTGGCCCCTCCACTCCTGGCTTGGTGGGTTTGGCATCTTCCTGAAGCTTCTCCGTGCCTCCGTCTGAAGTCCCTGGAGCTGGCTTTTCCTTGTCATCCAAGCCAGCATGCAGGGAAGCCATCATACAAGGGTTTCTATGGCGTTTGGTCTTTTTTCATGCAGAGTGTTAGCCTAATGAAGATTGTGCTAATTTACTTATTTGATACCACAGAAATGTTCATAGATTTTATTCTGCAATGTTTTGGAAATGGTCATTTTCATTCCTAGACTCAGAATTACATGACCTTCGCCAATTTCTAGCATTCAAAGAGAAATGCAAAATATTGGATGTGGCACTACCTGGAGACAGCAGAATAGAAAAGAAAAGACTGGAGAAGATAACAAAATACAAAGACCTACAAATAGAAATAGAATAATTGTGGCAAAATAAATCAAGGGTGGTACAAATGGTAACAGGTGCCTTGAATGCAATTCCAAAACAACTGGAACAACATTGGAACTGACAAATTCACCATCAGTCAATTGCAAAAGGCAGTTTTATTGAAAACAGCTTACATCCTGCAATGATACCTTTAACACTCTCAAACATCTGCCTAGCCGAGGTCTTTGGGAAGGACTAGGTGCATAAAAATGGCAAATCCAGTCTGAACATCTGGTTGACTGTGCAATGAACCATAATAGTAATAATCCTCAAGCAACTGTTTGATCTCTATCTCCTTCTGCTGCTGGCTAGTTTATTCCTGCCGCCCGATTACCACCTTTAGGCCTTGGCTCGGGGGAGGAGAGATTGCAGGCTGGAGGGAGAAGCTGAGAGTCCAGGTCAAGGACTGCTGCTCCATCTGCAGGGAGAGAGTGACTATTGTTGGCCTTGACATCCAGCCGTGGTGAGAGAACGGCTGTGGCCATCCACCTGCACTGCAACCATCTGATCTGGTCGCCCCATCACTGTGAGAGAGTGAAGGGGCCCCAGCTTCATCCTGGCCAGCCTCTTTTGCCTTCTCTCACCTCAATGACTATCTTTAAATTTCGCTGACATCCAAGGTTCCCCTTTTCCATCTCATCATATTTGTATGGCTTATACCTCGGTAGATTTGCTCGCGCTGCGAGATGCCCCCCTCTCGTGGCGATGGCCTTCCACCCTATCGAAGGCCTACCTTAAGGATGGCCTTTGGAGCCCCGAGAGGTGGCATGTTTTAAAGCGGGGATTGAGAGGTTTTTTAATTAGGGTTTTTAATAATCTTTTAAGGGGAACTGGGAGGGTGACCAAAGGGGATGGGGGGATTAATCCACCTAGGTCAGGGCCCAGCCCAGCAAAGGGTAACGGTTTGAAGGGCGCAGGACGAGGGATTGGGAATATCATCAGCACGGTGGATGGGAGGGGCAGATATGGCGAGAGCAGAGGACCTTATCTTGTGCCGGGGGTGTGCACTCGCTACTTGAGAGTGATTGCACGCCCCGGTCCTCAAGGCTCCCCTCAGATACTAGGTGGCTCAGATACTCAGAACCTGGGCCTCCGGCTGATGCTGTGCAACGCCAGGTCCGTGGTAAATAAGGCCCCCCTCATTTGCGATCTTATCCAAGAGGGGGGAGCGGACCTGGTGGGTATTACGGAGACCTGGTTGGGCCTGGAGGGAGGGGTCCCTCTGGTTGAGATGTGCCCACCAGGCTTCAGAGCATTCCATCAGCCGAGGGCCCAGGGGAGGGGCAGGGGGGTGGCGGTTATTATTAACGAAGGTCTTGGTTCGAAGGAGACCACTGTGCCACAGATTGCCGGATGTGAGTCCCTCTTTGTGAGATGGGGTCATGGGGTTCAGATGGGCTTGCTGCTTACGTACCTGGCTCCCTGCCGCGTGGCAACGGCCCTGCCCGAGCTACTCGACGTGATAGCCACGGTGGCAGTTGATACACCCAGGCTTATGGTCATGGGTGATTTCAACCTGTCGTCCGTTGGTGAAATGTCAGAGGTGGCTCGGGAGTTCATGGCTTCCATGACGGCCATGGACCTGACCCAGTTAGTTCATGGCCCCACTCACAGGGGGGGACACACGCTGGACCTGATTTTTGTCTCTGGCCAGTGGTTGAGTGGTCTTATTATAGGGGATATAGACATGAAACCCTTGTCATGGTCAGATCACTCACTCCTTCGTCTGGACCTTCGAACTGCTACACCCCGCCGCAGGGAGGTGGACCCAATTAGATGGATCCGCCCCAGGCGCCTGATGGATCCTGATAGGTTCCAGATGGAGCTTGGGCCAATTCCTGAAGATCTGGCACATGACTCGGCCGAGGACCTGGTAGCTGCCTGGGATCGGGCGGCTGGTGGGGCCTTGGATCGACTCGTGCCTTTGCGGCCTCTGACCCGGTGTCGATCCCTCGCAGCTCCTTGGTTCACCGAGGAGCTGAGGGAGATGAAACGCCGGAAAAGATGCCTAGAGAGCGGTTGGAGGGCCAGTCTCGCTGAATCTGACCGAACACTGGTAAGGTCGCATATTAAGACCTACCTAGTGGCGATAAAGATGGCAAAGTTTAATTACTTTTCCGCCTCTATTGCATCATCAGGGAATCGTCCGGCCACCCTGTTCAGGGTAACCCGCTCCCTGCTCCATCCGGGAGCGCGGGAGGATCCCTTGGAAGGCAGGGCGGAGGATTTCGGACAATACCTGTATGACAAAATCGCTCAGATCCGGGGGGATTTGGACTCTGACTGGGTAGATCAGGGCAGGGTGACGAGGAATAGTCTTGAGAATGTTACCTGGGAGGAGTTTGATGCTGTGACTCCCGATGATGTGGACAGGATTTTGGGAGACTTAGTGCAGCCACATGTTTACTGGACCCGTGTCCCTCCTGGTTGGTACTGGCCTCCCGGGAGGTTACACGAGGCTGGCTCCAGGGTGTTATCAATGCTTCGTTGAGTGAGGGTCACTTCCCCGCCGCCTTGAAAGAGGTGGTGGTGAGGCCTCTCCTCAAGAAGCCATCCCTGGATCCGGCAATATTGGCCAACTATCGTCCTGTCTCGAACCTTCGCTTCCTGGCGAAGGTTGTTGAGAGTGTGGTCGCGCGACAGTTTCCGCAATTCCTGGAGGAAACATCCTATCTAGATCCGTTCCAGTCGGGTTTCAGGCCTGGGCACAGCACGGAAACGGCATTGGTCACATTGGTTGATGATCTCTGGAGGGCTCGGGACAGGGGTTGCTCCTCTGTTCTGGTCCTGTTAGGCCTCTCAGCGGCTTTTGATACCATCGACCATGGTATCATGCTACACCGGTTGGAAGAGTTGGGGATGGGGGGCACCGTATTACGGTGGTTCTCCTCCTTTCTCTCCGACCGGTTGCAGTTCGTGTTGGCAGGGGAGCAGAGGTCGACCTCAAGGCCTCTTATATGTGGAGTGCCTCAGGGGTCGGTCCTCTCGCCCCTCCTGTTCAACATTTATGTGAAGCCGCTGGGCGAGATCATCCGTGGCTTTGGGGTGATATACCACCAGTACGCTGATGACACCCAGCTGTACATCTCCACCCCAGGCCACCCCAACGATGCCCTTGAAGTGATGTCCCAGTGCCTGGAGGCTGTGCGGATCTGGATGGGGAAGAACAAGCTCAGGCTCAACCCTTCCAAGACTGAGTGGCTGTGGCTCCCGGCATCCCGATATAGTCAGTTGACTCCATCACTGACTATTGGGGGCGAGTCGTTGGCCCCCACTGAGAGGGCTCGCAATCTGGGAGTTCTCCTGGATACGCAGCTGTCCTTGGAGGAACATCTGACGGCTGTAACCAGGGGGACCTTTTGTCAGGTTCGCCTGATTCGCCAGTTGCGGCCCTTTCTTGATCGGGATTCCCTGTGCACAGTCACTCATGCCCTCGTCACCTCTCGCCTTGACTACTGCAACGCTCTCTACATGGGGCTCCCCTTGAAGAGCACCCGGAGGCTCCAACTGGTCCAGAACGCAGCAGCGCGGGTAGTGATGGGAGCAGCTTGGCGCTCCCATGTAACACCGCTCCTGCGCGAGATAAGGAGATAAGAAGAATCCAAGACCTCAGTGCCTTCCGCCGTGCCCTTAAAACCTTCCTTTTCCAGCAAGCCAGGCTGGCCTAATTTTTTTAAGTGTTTTTAAGTGTTTTGTTTATTGTTTTTAATTAACGGGGCCAAATTTATATATGTATATTTTTAACTGTATTTTAATATTTGTACTTGATGTTTTTACTTGGCTGTTCACCGCCCTGAGTCCTCAGGGAGAAGGGCGGTATACAAATTCAAAATAAAATAAAATAAAATAAATAAATAAACTGAAAATAAGATAGAGAAACAGAGGATTCTTGAACAAAATTTAAAAAGCATTAGCAAAGCATCCATTAAGTACTCAGGTACCCATGTCTCTTGAAGTAAATATCTAACTACTGGTATTAAGCAGAGTCCTTCACATCTATGGTGGCCTTTTTACTTACATCTTCTTATAAGTAAGCTACAGTCTTCTGCAATCTCCATGCTCTTAGATTTCAATCCCTATGTAATCCTGAGATCACAGGTTTATTTTCTTTGTAAAAAAATAAATAACTGGAAAACCATTTTAAAGCAGCTGCCTACAAATGGGTAGAACACAAGCTCTGTTTGCTTTCCCCAAATTTCAGTCACCAAAGCTCAGGGAAGCTAATCAGTGAGGTTTACATTAATATTCTCCCTGATTTCCTATTTTTCACTATAATGAAGATAACAAGAACACTGAATGTTCACTTCTGGGTCATTCAGTCAGAGATCCACTTGTATTGAGAATTCTCAAGAAACAGTTTTTTCTTGCCAAGTAACTGAGGGTGGAAAGGAAGTAAAATGTCTCCAAAAGTGTCTTTCTTCCTTATTTTGTTCCATTTATTTAAAAAGAGAGAGAGAGAGAGAATTGGTGATGCCGTTGAAATTGAAATCACCCTCAAAGTTGATTCAGATCATACTCCAAACACATTTTTAAATTTCTTTCTCTAAGGAATTTGTTTTCTGTATAAAACTTTCTAACACAGAATTAATCCATTACTCTTTGACAAAGAAACGTGTCCTCCTCAAAATGGCTCTTATTACCTGGAAACATCACCTATGCAGCCTTCAGATTCATACTGGCAAGATGTCAATACATGTAGGAAAAATGAAAAGTAGTTTTGCTGCTTATCTTCTGCTCACTATCATTCCCTGGTCATCTGCAATGTAAGATGTCTCAAGTGAATTATATTTCTTCCTTTCACTACTCATAGATAATGACAGAATAAGAGAGTTGGAAGAGACCTTGGAGGTCTTCGAGTCCAACTGTTGCTCAGGCAGGAAACCTTATACCATTTCAGACAAATGGTTGTCCAATCTCTTCTTGAAAATCTCCAATGTTGGAGCACCCACAACTTCTGGAGGCAAGTTGTTCCACTGATTAATTGTTCTAACTGTCAAGAAATTTCTCCTTAGTTCTAAGTTGGATCTCTCCTTGATTAGTTTCCATCTGTTGCTTTTTGTCTTACCTTCTGGTGCTTTGGAAAATAGTCTAACCCCCTTTTCTTTGTGACAGCCCCTCAAATACTAGAACACTGCTATCATGTAACTTCTAGTTCTTCTTTTCACTAGATATACTCAATTCCTGCAACTGTTGTTCATATGTTTAAGTCTCCATTCCCCTTATCAACTTTTTGCTCTTCTCTGAACTCTTTGTTGCTCTTCTCTGCACTCTTTGGTGTGTGAGTCTCAACATAACACACCAAAACATACACACCAAAACTGCCTCCGTCACCTATGTTGAACCTCAGGTCTCAGGAGCATCAGCCCAATAAATATGCTGAGGGCCTTGTTGGAAGACATTGTTGTACATTGGGGTAAGAAAACTAGTTGTGGCAGTATTTACATGCTAGCATATCCTAATGGAATTCCCATAGCTTCAACATATCACTACATTTTTAATTTAAAATGAGTTATTGCTGGAGCTTGATGTTTAAGTGCCATACTATGCTCTGTAAAAAAAAAAATAGTGTGGAGACCCTCTAAATGGATTTGGTATATTTTATGGAATTAAATTCCCTTTCACATAAAGATAAAGGTTCCCCTCTCACATATGTGCTAGTCTTTCCTGTTTCAAAGCTGAAGAGCCAGCACTTTCCGAAGATGTCTCTGTGGTCATGTGGCCAGCACACGGAACGCTGTTACCTTCTCACCAAAGGTGGTCCCTATTTTTCTACTTGCATTTTTATGTGCTTTTGAACTGCTAGGTTGGCAGAAGCTGGGACAAGTAATGGGAGCTCACCCCATTACGCGGCACTAGGGATTCAAACCGCTGAACTGCCGACCTTTCGATTGACAATCTCAGCATCTTAGCCACTGAGCCACCACATTCCTATATTCTTTCACACGCACATTGATTTACATCCCCATATGCCTATCTGAATATGAGTATTAACTGGTAGATGAAGAAGCTAAAAACAACCTTTCTGCTTTAAGATTTGCTATCCAAATGATGCATACAACGGAACTTATCTCATTGCCCCAAATGGTTTAAAATCAATATTCATTTATTTAGAAAAGAAAATGTTTGTGAAACTATTCCAGAGACCAGGAAAAAGAGCTACTTAAATGGTTCTTATTTTCCTAAGAAAAATTATAATTACATATTTGGGGATTTTCTTTTAAGGGACATTTTCTGACTGTAAATAAATTAAAGTGATTCAGCCTGGCAATTTTTTTTAGATGAAACAGTTGACCTACCTAAAGAAACATTTCTCTTCATACTATATGTTTAAATGGGTGTTGCTTTTTTGCACAGCCAGGAATCTTTAAAAATAGAAAAATATAACTGTACATCTGCAAATGGGCTATCAATCACAAATATACTGTATGTGAGGATCAGAAGAAAAAGTTACAACTAAAGTACTTGCCATCTCATGAACTGCTTTATTAACATGCAAATTACATTTCTCCTACTTGCATATACTCAAATATCCTAAAGTTAGCTGATTTCTTGGCAACATTTATATTATGTCCTCTTCTTCCTCTTCCTCTTCCTCTTTCCCTTCCCCCTCTTTTCTTCTTTTATCTGTTTATCTTATATATCTATCTATCTATCTTCATTATAAGGTAGACAATCCAAAAAGAAGGAAGGTGGGTCAAAGACATCTCCATATGACTGTTTGACCTCCAAATGTCTCTTCAGCCTGCCTTCCATTGAGGACCTGTATACTGCACGAGTCAAAGAGAGGGCTTTAAAAATATTTACAGACCCCTCACATCCTGGACATAAACTGTTTCAACTCCTACCCTCAAAACGACGCTATAGAGCACTGCACACCAGAACAACTAGACACGAGAACAGTTTTTCCCTGAATGCCATCACTCTGCTAAACAAATAATTTCCTCAACACTGTCAAACTATTTACTAAGTCTGCACTACTATTAATCTTCTCATCATTCCCACCACCCATCTCCTCCTACTTATGACTGTATGACTGTAACTTAGTTGCTTGTATCCTTACGATATATATTGACTATTTCTTAATATGATTTGATTGCTTATTTCTACCCTATGACTATCATTAAGTGTTGTACCTTATGATTCTTGATGAATGTACACTGAGAGCATATGCACCAAGTCAAATTCCTTGTGTGTCCAATCACACTTGGCCAATAAAAAAAAATCTATTCTATTCTATTCTATTCTATTCTATTCTATTCTATTCTATTCTATTCTATTCTATTCTATTCTATCCTATCCTATCCTATCCTATCCTATCCTATCCTATCCTATCCTATCCTATCCTATCCTATTCTTCTAGCTTGTGGTTGTCACCAACTCCAGCCTGGATGAAAAAAGATGCAAGGACATATTTGCCACCTTGAATTATTTGTCAAAATTATGAAGGAATGATATAAATAAATGAATAAATAAATAAGGGCACAAACACAGATCTTTAACATCATGTTCCAAGAGAAGGTAAATATAATTTAAGACTTGAGAACTCACAAGTACTCTGGCATTCTCATCCTCCAGAAGTCCAGAAGGAGACCAAGTTCAAAAGCAAAACATCTCAAAGGAGGACTGGTGTACTTAAGCTCTTATATGTGAAATCCAAAACCAAGATTAAGCTCTATATACAGTGTAAAGCAAGTTAAAATGTGTATCTTTTGTTCTGAGTAGGAACAATATGGCAACCTTTAATTAGAATTCAAATTAGAGTAGGGGAAATTTTATCCAAGTCTAAAGCAGCTACAAGAAGGAATTTATCACATCATGGGGTAACTTATTTCGTGCATCCACCAATTAGATCTCAACAAAACTATAATGACCTGACCATCACCTTTCACTTTCCCCATTGCTGTCACCAGATGATCACCAAAGTGGATCAGCCAGACTAGATCATGAACTAGTTAGGTCACCAGAATCCACCAATAGCATATAGACTTCTATATGCTGTTGGTGGATTTTCCTGCATCTGATTGGAGACCCTGATGTAGGACTAGTAATAGCAGCTATAAGATAATTTGGCAATGGGGTTCCTGCTTTTTTGCCAGATAAATATAATGAAACTACGACAAATTTACATTTCCATTTGCTCAGCACAAACTGCAGATCTCTTTGACACCAGTGGGTTATCCTATTGAGAAGCCAGTTTCTTAATAAGTCTCATGATCAAGAACCAAATTCCACTTATTTATATAGGCCAGTCCAACCTTGGATAATTATGCTAATTTCACTTCACACCTGAGAGCTTTGAGGCAGATGACAGCCAACAGGATAAACATTCAGTGTGGGAGAAGGATAGGGTTTCAACTGTTAGCAATAATGTGTGTTAGAATGTGAGAGACTTAATTGATTAATTTAAGAATGAAATATGAGATGAATTAGTGCATCAGGGTATCCCAGATACAATAACTACATTCATCTAAGTCTCCCTGGGCAATAATGCAAAACTTAAAGCGCTACAGGCAAGTAGAAAAAGAAGATATCACTGCTTGCTTTCATTCTCGTCTAGTTGCTTTTAGAAGTTGGATTCATACAGCTAAAAAAACAGAATTTTGCTCAAGAGTTTGTGCCGTTGCACACAGGACATATATTTATATTGTGACAAATATGGCCTGCTAAATCCGTCAACTCCTAACATGTCAGTCAGTTAATTCTATAAACATCTCAGCAAATGCCATATCTGCTCCTGATTAGGATGTCAGGAAATGATGTATTCCTAACCCTCAAAAGTTCTGCTTTTAAGGTAACTTAGATTTTGTCTGAGCTAACTTGGAAGTCAAACAGACCCATTTTAATATTTAATCATCCAGTTACTTTGCAAACCAGACTGCCACTAGAGAAGGCCTGTCAAACTGGTAGTCCGTGGCTGGGATATGTCATGCACACGCCATGCCCACCCTGGCTCAGCAAAGGCAAAAAAAATCATGATATGTCACGATACATCATGTGATGTGATTGAGTTTGACACCCGTGCACTAGAGTTGAGCTATAGGCTATAATGGGTTGTTCTGTTTGTTTGTTTTAAGAATTATAATCAATGTTTATATTTAGAGCCATGATGGTGCAGTGGTTAGAATGCAGTACTGCAGGCTACTTCTGCTGACTGCCGGCTGTTCGGCAGTTCGATCTTCACTGGTTCAAGGTTGACTCAGCCTTCTATCCTTCTGAGGTCAGTAAAATGAGAACCCAGATTGTTGGGGGCAATATGCTTACTCTATAAACCACTTAGAGAGGGCTGTAAAGTCAAAATGCTATTGCTATATAATTTCAGAATCACTTAGAATCATACAAATCGGTTTTCTTACTTAGCTATCCCCCTCCCATTATGGTTAGCTCCTGTACTCTGGTTGAATCACCAAGAACACTGGTATAATACACCCTCCCTAAGTCCCTTCAACTCTGCTGGGTCTCTCTTTGGTTTCAGATTCACAGACCTCAATCAGTGAAACCAAAATGAGACAAATATTCTGTTCTCTGGTGGAAGGATTCCTAGCTGCAAGGTCTATCCCAATCTTAGTAGAGAAAATATGGGGCCTTGGTTCCCTCTGAGCTTGTTGCTTTCTTGCTGAAACTTCATTACCCAAATAGATAACATCACCAATGCTAGAAAGCAGTGAGGTTTGCTCTTTGTTTATATAAAAGTAGTTTGTCCTGTCAACTGTTGGTGGGAGTCTTTTTGACCACATGGAGAGGCCTGTACTGTATCCAGTAATTCTGACTCTGGAGAAGAGGAGGGGAGTCTGAACTTTGGATGACCAAAGATGGAGATGCATGGACAAGGTCCACAGCTGCCTCTCCATCTCCAATCCTGAGGATTTTATCCATCTACTGTAGATACATGAACAAGAAGTAATAGAATATGGGAAAAAC
Source organism: Arizona elegans (assembly GCA_022577455.1). NCBI lineage: Eukaryota > Metazoa > Chordata > Lepidosauria > Squamata > Colubridae > Arizona > Arizona elegans. The sequence goes on along the minus strand of JAKOOJ010000002.1, from coordinate 9,055,734 downwards.
TTGGTGTAGGAGATATATTGGGAGCTTAATTTTCCTAGACTGTAATGTCACATACATTAGAAGAGTAACTAAAGAGCCTTCTGATGTGGGTGAAGGAAGAGAGTGCAAAAGTTGAAACTCAACATTAAGAAAACAAAGATCCTCTCAATTCCTGGCAAATAGAATGGAAAGAAATAGAGGTAGTGACAGATTTTATTTTCCTGGGCTCCAAGATCACTGCAAATGGGGACTACAGCCAAGAAATTAAAAGACGTTTACTCCTGGGAAGGAAAGCTATGGCAAAGTTAGGCAGCATACTAAAAAGCAGAGACATCACCCTGCCAACAAAAGTGCATATAGTCAAGGCTATGGTTTTCCCAATTCTTCCATAAGGAAGGCTGAGCATCAAAGAATTGAGGCCTTTGAACTCTAGTGCTGGAGAAGACTCCTGTGAGTCCTTTGGACTGCAAGGTGATCAAACCAGTCAGTCCTAGAGGAGATCAACCCTGACTGCTCTTTAGAAGCCAGATCCTGAAGATGAAACTGAAATACTTTGGCCACTTAATGAGAAGTAAGGACTCACTGGAGAAGAGCCTAATGCTGGGAACGATAGAGGGCAAAAGAAGAATGGGATGGCAGAGAATGAGGTGGCTGGGTGGAGTCACTGAAGCAGGAGGCATGAGCTTAAATGGTCTCTGTGGGATGGTAGAGGACAGGAAGGTCTGGAGGAAAGTTGTCCATGGAGTTGCAATGGGTCAGACATGATTTCACAACTAACAACAACAAATGCCACATATATTAATAATTCTCTGCCACCTCATAGTAACTTTGAGAAACACAAAACTAGATTCCAGTTAAGCCCTAGAAAAAGGAAGAGAAAGAAGCACCTAGTTAAAATTGGAGAGAGTCTAAAAACTTTCCATTTGGCCAAAGACACTCAACTGTTGGGGCTTAGACATGTTTATATCATACTTATCATTTCTATGTATGTAGAATCTGTTCTTTCTAGATTTTCTCATTCATTGCTGATACTTTATTTTCTGCACATAAATTGTAGCCTAATTCTGTCTCAAGAACCTCTGTGGGTACAGGTTAGTTTGGTCAAATATGACTTGGTGTAGTAAATCCTCATATTCTGGTATAGTTCAACAGTGCCACCTAGAGAGACTGGAATTTTATATTCCTCAGTGAAGATTTAAAAAACATATTAGACTTTGTCTTTCAATAAACTTTCAAAATTCAAGTACATTTATAAATGTAGCGTTAATATATTACTTGTGGCTAATTATTTCAATATTTTTAAAGAAAACTAAACAGATATATAATGAATGAGTCGGTCAGTGACTGTAAGTCAAAATGAATATGTGCAACTCTAGTTTTAGGATATTTATTTGTTTTTTATTTATTGGAATTTGTCAAACAAAAACAAGAACAAGAATCAGAGAATAAAAATACAATGACAGGGACAATAGGCATGTTAGTGCACTTATGCATGGCCCTTCTATTGATCATTTAAAAGTATGAAGTAAGGTCCAGTATAGTAAAGTCAGTTTGTGACTGAAGCTGTGAAAATCTGTAGCTGAGACAACTGAATTAGGTAGAGCATTCCAGACTTCAACAACTCTACTATAGAAAACATATTTTTACAGTCAAGTTTAGAATGATTTACATTGAGTTTAAAGCGGTTGTTCGTGCACATATTATTGCGATTTAAACAGAAAAAGTCATTTACAGGTAAAGCATTACTACGTATAATTTTGTATGCAATACCTAGGTCTGACCGCAAGCAACACAGTTCTAAGTTATCCAAACTGAGAATTTCGAGCCTAGTAGCATAGGGAATTCTATTGTGTGCAGAAGAGTGCAAGACATTTCTCATGAAATACTTCTGAACCCGCTCAATTGTACTGATGTCAGATATATGGTGGGGATTCCAAACAGATATGGTGTCACTGAATGCACGCAAGGAGACTTTTTTATTTATTTATTTACTTTATGCCTTGCTCATGAGCTTGATTGCATTGCAAAGCACAATAGATGCCTGTTGTTGTAGCTCCAGGTTTCTAGGCTGGGAGAGTGGAAGCTGTAATCCCACAATAAGGATAAGGAACCTGTTGAACGTCAACTCCTGATACGCTTCAGTATTTGTCAGATTTTGTTGATTTCTGGAGATTGCAGGTCAGCAATGTGTAGAGCAGCGTTTCTCAATCTTGGCAACTTTAAGACACATGGATTTCAACTCTCAGAATTCCCCATTCCAAAGCAGGCTAGGAAATTCTGGGAGTTGAAGTTCATGCCTCTTAAAGTTGTCAAAGTTGAGAAACACTGATCTAAAGCAGGGTTGTTAAACTTGCAGTCTACAGGCCTGATGCATCACGCACTGGCCACTACCACGCCCGGTTTAGTGAAAGGGGGGGAGTCATGATACATCACGTGACAATGTCGTGATAGTGCAAATTTGACATCCCTGATCTAAAGGAACACAGTTACCCTACTACAGCTCTAAATAAGTCTGTGATTAGCTAGCCAAATTACTGCTTTCAGGGAGCCTGAACAGAATAAAATAACATCCTATCTTTGTGACTTATAATAGGGTATGAGTCAAGGGCAGTGATCTGTTTTCATGGTCTGCCAATGGGTTGCAGAAAGCCTTATGATCATGTAATGGTCATTGGCAAAAGGCAATTTTATGTGTGCTTAATTGGACCCTGGAGATTAATGTTGGGTATAAAAGCAATGAACTTCCATTTCTATCCTTAATCTCTCCAACAGTCCAATTCAAATGGAAATCACCCTTCTGAAAATTGCTGATTTTGCCACCAAAATTTTGGGTAGCTCAATTTGAGGGTGTTTCATGAACCTTACTGTTTGGCCACCATTCACTTAGAACTAAAAAGTCTGAAGATTTCTTTATTTCAGATCTTCTCTCTAACAAATTATGCTCAGATAAATTGATTTGGACTGAAAGGTTTATTTTATTTGGATTTCTATACTGGATTTTGAGTTTTTTCTGCCGTTTCTTTTCTCCTTTGCCCCACTCCAACATCCCTTACTTTATATAATTATTCATTAAGTTGCATTTGATAAGTACATTTCTCATCAAATCTTCCCAATGTGGAAGGCTGAATGGTTGCTAAGATACCTTTGTGTTCCCATGATATTTTGCAAGGTTTTGTTTCATTCTATGCTTTTTGGATTTTTTTAGTACTTGAATTTAAATATATTTTCCTTTTTCTTCCTATAGCTAAAAGGATTTTCCTTTCTTTTCCTTTTTATTTTAAATTTTTGCTCTTGAGATAAAAGTAAGGAAGTCATCACACAGATGAAATGATGACACCCTATCAACATCCTTTTGAAGGGAGAAAACCATCTTGTCTGGAATAGAACAATTTAATTATTAGGACCAATTCTTATAAACAGCTGGCTGCAAGTGGCTATTTCAAAGACCCAAGTTTTTTCTTTTCTTCCTGTATTCCGAAAGAGAACACATTTCTTTATGAAATGAGTACATATCAAAACAATTCTGGCTTCACTTTGAAAGCTCCAGAGAATTTCACAAAAAGCCATGGCAGAGATGCCACTGAAACTTGCTGACTCCAGCTTCTTGTCATGTTAGAAAACTCAAAGCTGTCTTCCACGAGTTCTTAAAAATATCACTTTTAGATTCAGAAGCAACATGGTGACTAAGATAGCCACCCAACTATTTTCTTAATGTGCATGAATAAATAATTCATTTGCTAATTAAATTTTCCTAGATACACATCCCTCCTCCTCCTCTTGGTTGCTTTTGTCCTTTTATCCAACCTTCTCCAAGCTTGGGATTTGAGCTAAGGAGTTCTTAAACTAGTATGAATAATGTTAAGAATTCTGGGACCAATCTATATATCTGCAGAGTACCCAGGTGGAGAAAACTAATTTAAGAATTTTTTTTAAAATAGAAAGCAATAACATTGACACCTTCTAAATTATAGTAGTCCTATAATATTATTTATGTCTGCCAATTCACCTCACATCAATAATTTTCATTTACATGGGTGGGCTACTACGGGTTTGCCTGGGTTCAGGAGAACCCATAGCTACTGTTATGGCCAGTTTGGAGAACCTTCAAATCCCAACCATGAACAAAAAGTAATGTCTTTCCTATCCAATCGATGATAATTTCTTTTCATGAAGCTATTCTGAGCCTTTAATAAAAATACTATGCACCTTTATTGTTTCTGTTGGATTGTTATTTAAAGCTAGTGACCTCAAAAGTGCATTTGCATTAAGATGAGTTCATTCTGATAAAAACAGTTAAAATGGATTTTATCTTTCAAACCACTAAGAAAAAAATCAGCTCTTCACATGGAATACAATTATCTCTCTGTGTTCATTTAATATGCTTTTAAAAGGACTCTTACACAGCTGAAAAGGGCTCCATGTAGTCTTCTACTAATGCCATGATCACACCGCTAATCAGTCAGCAGATAGATCTTTTTTCATGGAAATTAAGGGTGGGAATGAGAGTCGCCAGAATGCCATGAAAATGATGCCATTAAAATTTAAGCCCTCAAAATAGTGTTGGGAACTTTGCCTGCCTTTTACAGAGGAAAAAGGAGGGGAATGGAAAATGTTCCCATCCTTAAAGCCTTCAATATATCAAAAGAAGTAACTGGGTCAATGCAGATCTTGGTTAATATATCATACAGCAGGGGTCTCAAACTCATGTCATCATGGCGGCATCACATGACATACAAGGACTTTTTTCCCCTTCACTAAACTGGGTGTGTGCATGGCCAGCATGTTACGCATCCGCCCCACAAGCCAGGAGTTTGACAGCCTGTCATACATTATTGGCTTCTTGAAGGTATTGGGAAAGTTCATGACATAGGTTCAATCTGTCAAATATTGCCTATCCTTCTTATTGAATCTTTCACTACTTGTCTGTTATAAAATCATTCTGATAGTTATGCAAAGTTATGTTTTTTTCCTTTTTTAAAAAATTTGATTTATATGCCGCCCTTCTCCGGAGACTCAGGGTGGCTTACAATACGTTAAGCAATACTTAATACCTGCGTTACTGCAGGTATATCTTAATTTAATACCTGTGTTACTGCAGGTTCGAATCTCTCCAAGGCTCAAGGTTGACTCAGCCTTCCATCCTTTCTAAGGTCGGTAAATTGAGGAACCAGTTGTGGAGGCAATAAGCTGACTTTGTATAAATATACCAAAAAAGGATGAAGGCTATTGCTGAGAACATTGTAAGCCGCCCTGAGTCTCCGGAGAAGGGCGGCATATAAATCAAATTAAAAAAAAAAAATAGCCTTCATACTTTTGTATATTTATACAAAGTCAGCTTATTGCCCCCACAAACTGGCTCCTCATTTTACCCACCTTAGAAAGGATGGAAGGCTGAGTCGACCCTGAGCCTGGTGAGAATTGAAATCGCAGTAATTGCAGGCAGCTGGATGTTAAATGCTGCCTTAGCCTCCTCCGCCACTCAGGCTCCTTGTTGTTTAAATGAAAGTTGTTTTTACTTCAGGAATAATGATTATTGCTGGCTATTGTTTACTTTAATATTCGTGTTGGCTTGGTTACCTGATTTTTTTTTTTTAAAAAAAAAAGTGTTGCATTATTTTTTTTTTAATACTTACAAACCACCAGCAGTCATGCAGGTTTAGTGATATAAAATGAAAAAAACAAATAAATAGTTTTACATGCTTCAGTGTTCTCAGAATGAAGGACACTTTGCTTCGTTTGATGAATGAATGCGATTGTATAAGAGTGTGAAACCAAAGCTGGACATTGTCAAAAAGCTGAGGGAGAAGCTACAGTTTAGATCTGTCATGGCGAATCTATGGCACGCGTGCCGAAATGGGAGTGCGCGCACGCACACAGGGGAGTGCCAGAAACCAGAAGAGCAGTTCCCCGGCGCCCATGCGCACACCAGGAAGTTGAGCTTGCGGTTTATGTAGCACTCATGCGCACCAGCCAGCTGGTCTTCACACGTGCATGTGCACTAGAAACCTGAAGACCAGGTGACAGGCGCGCATGTGCACACCAGAAACCAGAAGCTTAGCTTCCCGGCATACGCATGCATGCCAGGGAACTGCTCTTCTGGTTTCTGGCGCTCCCCCGCTCGCCTGCGTGCAAGTTCCCGTTTCAGCACTCGATGCCGAAAAGGTTCGCCAAACTGGTTTAGATCCTCTTACAGAAAGTGTTCTTCCAAAGCATAAATGCTTGATTAGGACTATATGGTAACATGCATTTTACCAAATAAGAGAGGAGGCGAGGAAGGAAGTGATCCCTGCCTACAAAGTTCTTAATTATATCCTAAGCTTTGCTCTCCAACAGAGACATATGAAAAAGACACAAGCAGCTTTCTAAAAGAAGTCCAGAGGTCATTTCCCCTCTCTGGGAACTTGAACTTTACACACTAATTCACAAGCAAAGTATCATTCCTTATTCATCAATACACCATTTTGTGAAGGGTGAAGGAAAGGGCAAAGACTTCCCTTGACAGAGTTATGTCATTGCTGCTCATGCCATCTGCTTAGAGCTGCTTAAACGCTCTGTATTTCTGCCCTTCTTTAAATGTTTATATTGTTTATAAGGGCCATCCAGTTGGTGAGAGGTTCAGTTAATCCTTTGAGGATACAAACAGGCTAAGTACAACAAACAAGAGATTGTTGGAAAAGGTCATTACTTGTTTTCCAATGCTGCTGATTAAGGTGTGTGGAAAGATTCTGCTCAGCCCTACAGGAAGCCAGAAATAGTTCCTCTAGTTGTCAGTTCTGGATAAAGCCAGTAGTGTACCATCACTTATGCATCCCTGTGAGTAGCAATAATGCTGAACCTTAAATACCAACACTTCCAGTTTCTCTGTCTGACAGTATGGACTAATTCCCTGGTTTTTGAGAGAATGGCATCAGTGAAACAAACCAGAAAATTTGTCAGAAAATGTAGTGAATACTTGGCCTGTTTGAATGAACAAATAGCTGATATTTGCTGATACAGTTCTACAGAGGCATTATTGAGTCTGTCATCTGCACTTCTATAACTGTCTGGTTTGCTCTGCAATCCAGCTAGACAGACACAGACTTCAGAGGATAATTAGAACTGCAAAAAAACAATTGCTACCAACTTGCCTTCCATTGAGGACCTGTATACTGCACGAGTCAAAAAGAGGGCTGTGAAAATATCTACAGACCCCTCACATCCTGGACATAAACTGTTTCAACTCCTACCCTCAAAACGACACTATAGAGCACTGCACACCAGAACAACTAGACACAAGAACAGTTTTTCCTCGAATGCCATCACTCTGCTAAACAAATAATTCCCTCAACACTGTCAAACTATTCACTAAGTCTGCACTACTATTAATCTTCTCATCATTCCCACCACCCATCTCCTCCCACTTATGACTGTATGATTGTAACTTAGTTGCTTGTATCCTTACGATTTATATTGACTGTTTCCTAATATGATTTGATTGCTTATTTGTACCCTATGACTATCATTAAGTGTTGTACATTATGTTTCTTGATGAACGTATCTTTACTTTTATGTACACTATGAGCATATACACCAAGACAAATTCCTTGCGTGTCCAATCACACTTGGCCAATAAAAAATTCTATTCTATTCTCTTCTATATTATTTGTTGGCACCTTGTTTCTAGCCAGATTATAGATGGGGATACCTTGCTCTGCTATTTCATTTATTGCAAAGATATCTTCATTTTAATTCTAGGCATTGCACATTATCTTGCATATTTCCAATATTTATTCCAAATCTACATCTGGTACTATATTGTCTAGTTTAACTTGAGTCATGAGTCCCACCTGTTAATCAAGTTCACTTAGTAGTTATCATAAATATAGAAATACCCTTAAAACAATCATAACATAGAGAAAAAAGAGCAAAAAGTAGATAAAACAGATGAACAGCCTAATAGCTGATCTAAAACTGATTTAAGATGAGCCATTAAAACACTTAAAAGGCTTGGGGAAATAAAAAGAGTATTTATCTACCACTGAGGGGTCAACAAAAGGAGAGAAGGAAACCTATTAACTCAGTAACCTTTCAATTTTTGATGCTTACACGGTGCTATGAAAATAAAGTGCTTGTCGAATATAAGACAAGTCAAATTACATCATATTATTTCTGTTTTCTAGGACTTCATGGTTTTTTGTTTTTTTTCAGTTCTATTCATTCAATGACTTCTGTAATCCTCCACTAACACAGATGCTCCTCAAGTTATGACTGGTCATTAGGCAACCATTCAAACTTATGAAAGAACTTCCAAAAGCTATTTATGATCTGGTTCTGAAGTTCTAACAGCCAAACCCCTACAGTCATGTGTCCACATGTTTGGCACTAGGCCACCAGTCCACATTTATAGCTGTTTACAGTGTCCTGCAATCATCTGATTGAGATTTACAATGTTTTTGCCAGTTTCCAGCAAAAACTGCTCCATAACGAACAATGGAATCACTTTACAACTGTTGCATCCACTTAATGACCACTGGGGAAAAACTGTAAAATTGGGCAAGTCACATGATGACCCACTTTGCTACTTACATGGTAATTGCCAGGCTCAATTATGGTCATATGGTGAGGACTACCTATACAGGGAATGGAGAAAGCAAAAAGGATGGGTGGGATTTCAGGCTCCTATCAAATATTGAGTGAACATTCCAATCCATCAGATCTAAAACACTCTTAATTTTTTACAGTTCTCTGGAACTGCTTGGAAGACGCAGCAGTCCCTCTGTTCACAGACTCCGGGATGAGAAGAATTGTGGCAAAACTGAGTTTCCTGAAGTGGACCACTAGACTCCTAAGCAACTTAAAAAAACTGATCTAGCAAAAAGAAAAGTCAACCAAAAGAACAACATGCAAACAAAAGCAAATAAAACACCCCCAGGAGCAAAACAAATTAAAGTTTAATTTGTGTATATTGTTTAATGGATTGCTAAATTGGCCATGCCCACCCAGTCACATGACCACCTAGCCACCCCCATCCAGTCATATGACCACCTAATCATGCCCACCCAGCCAGTCCAGGCCCCCAACAGTCTGAGGGTCCGTGAATTGGCCCCCTGTTTAAAAAGTTTGAGGAACCCTGCTCCCATTCCATTGGGAGTGAAAGGAAGGAAATCCGAGAACAGAAAGAAAAATAAACAAAGGACATTCAGGAAACGAGCTCCAGTAAGCCTTCCCCTTTGGTAATTTGTCAGTTCTTCTTCTCTCTCTTCCAAGAGATTGCAGATTGCAAAGAGCTTGCCTTTTTTTTTGGCTAAAAGTTCACTGAAATGTCAGCACAGTATACAACAGCACCATAAAAGAAAAAGGAAAAAACATTGCTGAGAGAATTCTTACAGAAAGGATTAAATTGGCAGTATCGTAAGGAGACCAAAATCTCCTGAAAATTGAGATGGATTCTTGATGACTTCATAAGCATATGAAAGCAATTTTCTTAGCAGCAGTATTCTCTTGGCAAGTTTTGATTCCCCATTATAGCCCACATTCATAGGATTCCCTTGAAATCTCTCTCAGTATTAGCAGACATATCCCTGCTTAGATTGCCAGCACAGACAAGGTAATCCAACTATCATTACCTGCTCAGTGGCCAAAATAGCTGTATGAAGGCATGTTTCAGCCTACGGCTACCTCCTATTCTGCATATATCTAGCGGAGCGTTGGGAAGATATCGGTATTTTCTCATAGGGAAAATTAAGAGGGTTGATGCTGTGCTGGCAAAGAACCAGAGATGTACTGAAAGAGACTTTTGGAAAGAAAAATGGATAAATCAAGGTGGGTTCTAGACAGTATTATTTGTTGAAGGCTTAGGTTTCCAGGAATGCCTAGGACAAAACTTTTGAAGTGGACTTGTGTACAGATTGGAGAAGATATATAGCAATAGCAATAGCACTTAGACTTATATACCACTTCATAGTGCTTTTTAGCCCTCTCTAAGCGGTTTACAGAGTCAGCATATTGTCCCCAACAATCCTCATTTTACCCACCTCGGAAGGATGGAAAGTTGAGTCAACCTTGAGCCGGTGAGATTTGAACTGTCGAACTGCAGCTAGTAGTCAGCTGAAGTAGCTTACAGTACTGCACTCTAACCGCTGCGCCACCTTGGCTCTCATTATAAAACATATAATGTTTTATCTTCTGAAGATTGCTTATATAGACTTATAACCATTCATTTAGTAACAGTTCAAAGTTACAACAACACTGGAAAAAGTGGAAGTGGTTGTTTTTCACACTTATGACCATTGCAACAACCCCATGGTCATGCAATCAAAAGTTAGATGCTAGGTGACTGGTTCATGTTTATGACAACTGCAGTATGCTAGGGTCATGTGATCATCTTTCAATCAATTTTTGATTACAGTCACAGACCAGCATTACAAATAAAAGCAATAACAATTAAAAAAAATTGAATAAAATTGAATAAAAAAGTAATATATTACAGTTAGTGATGGATTATCAGCGGGCACTTAGAATTTGCCTAATTTTGCATACACTATAACAAAATTTGGCCACATTCAAAGAAAATAGGATAGGATAGGATAGGATAGGATAGGATAGGATAGGATAGGATAGGATAGGATAGGAGAGGAGAGAAGAGAAGAGAAGAGAAGAGAATAGAATAGAATAGAATAGAATAGAATAGAATAGAATAGAATAGAATAGAATAGAATAGGCCTTCCTGTCCTCTACCATCCTCTGGAGTCCATTTTAGATAGATAATAGATAGATAGATAGATAGATAGATAGATAGATAGATAGATAGATAGATAGATAGATGCTTTATATATTTATTTTGGTCTGTGAATGTGAATATGAGTATATATGGATGGTACGTGCATTTTTCTCTCTCTTTATATGTAATATTTGCTGCTGGCTATTATACTTATTAGAGCTTCATTAATAAAGCAAAGGTAGCTTATCCTATCCCTGCTGATTTTTTCCCTCTCTTTGTTTCTCTAAGTGACCTTTCTTTTTTCATTTTCCCTTCATTAACACAACAAAGAAATAATTGCTTTCATGGTCAAAATTGCTCATTTCTAAGGCTTCCTAAATGGCAAACATCTTTTTTTTTTCTCTTTTAAAAAACCAGCAAAAGATAGATGATTTTGTGCCTTTCCCATTACTCTTACTTGGCTTTTTACTTCCAGCTAATGCATTTTTCCTTTTAAAGCACACAGTGACGTGCAACAAAATTGTCCCATTGGCCAGTTGTTGCCCTTTCTCATGAGGCTTTCTGAATGACTAATGCTTCCTCTCTTAAATCTGCCAGAGAGCTGAACTGCCACCAGACCTGTAGCTGAGAAGCAGCTATTTCCTTTATTAGAGAAAAAAGGGAGCAAAGACACCTGGATAATCATATCTTCCCTTATCTATGATCACAAAAAAATATAGTTCCTCTAAGCTGTCCTGTAACTATAACAGGGTTTGAATAAAAATAGCTGCATGATACAGCAAAAGATAACAGTGAATATTTTTGCTTCAGTGTGCTTAAAGGTAACGGTTCCCCTCGCACATACATGCTAGTAATTCCTGATTCTAGGGGGTGGTGCTCATCTCCATTTCAAAGCCAAAGAACCAGCGCTGTCCGAAGATGTCTCCGTGGTCATGTGTCTGGCATGACTAAACACCGAAGGCGCATGGAACGCTATTACCTTCCCACCAAAGGTGGCCCTATTTTTCTACTTGCATTTTATACGTGCTTTTGAACTGCTAGGTTGGCAGAAGCTGGGACAAGTAACGGGAGCTCACCCCGTTACGCGGCGCTAGGGATTCGAACTGCTGAACTGCTGACCTTTCGGTCGACAAGCTCAGCATCTGAGACCCTGAGCCATCATGTCCCCCTTGATATAAGATTATTATTATTATATAAGATGATGATGATTATTATTGATATAATGCTTAATATAAGATTTATTTCAATTTTTTCAACTGCAGGCTATGTTTCCAAAATGCTACCCTTATGTAAATAAACTTCTTTTTCATAGCCAATTTCTTAATGAGAAATATGTAAACTAACCAACCAAGAGTTCCCATTTAATGCACAAATGGCCTGGCTCAAATATCCTACTTTGGACACATTGTGCAAAGTCCTGGGTTTCTGGAGGAGGCTCAAAAGCTGAGAAAGTCGGAAGGAAAAAGAAGAAGAGGACAAAGAGCGGGCAAACAACAGGACAAAGAGGACCACAGACAAAAGGTGGATGGGCTTATTTTCAGTGGCAATGAATGCACCATTGAGAGAATTGAAAGATCAGGTTAGGGGTTGATTGGTGTGGATAAAATTTGTTCACCTACATGTTTTGCATTATGTTATGCCTACAGCAAGGAAAGGGAATCTGCCTCTTAGCAGATAATCAAGGTTATAGCTCAAAAAATGACAACCAAGAGGGGTCACCTAAACAATTTCATCTAGTTTTATTTGGAGAACGTTAGTATAGGCTAAATTTGGACCATAATAGCAGCAGTGTAAAACTCCTATCATGGTGTCAGAATGTTTAATATCCCCATATAATCAATCATTAGAGCAGAGCAGAATAACAGAACTTGGAAGTCTTCTAGTCTAACCCCTTGCTTAGGCAAGAAATCCTATACCATTTCAAACAAATGGTTATCTCTTCTTAAAAACTTCCAGTGTTGGAGCATTCACAACTTCTGGAGGCAAGTTGTTCCAAATTGTGATTAATTGTTCTAATTGTCAGGAAGTTTCTCCTTAGTTCTAGGTTGCTTCTCTCCTTGATTAGTTTCCATCCATTGCTTCTTGTCCTGTCTTCATCCTGCTTTGGGGGATAGCTTGACTCCCTCTTCTTCGTGGCAGCCCCTGAGATATTGGAACACTGCTAGCATGTCACCTTTAGTCCTTCTTTTCATCAAACTAGACATACCCAGTTCCTGCAGCTGTTCTTCATATGTTTTATCCTCCAGTCCCCTAATCATCTTTGTTACTCTTCTCTGCACTCTTTCTAGAGTCTCAACATCTTTTTTATATCGTAATGTCCAAAACTGGATGCAGTATTCCAAGTGTGGCCTTATCAAGGCATTATAAAGTGGTATTAACCCTTCACCTGATCTTAATTGTATCCTTCTGTTTATACAGCCTAGAATTGTGTTGGCTTTTTTGGCAGCTGCAGCACATTGTTGGCTGATATTTAAATGGTTGTCCACTAGGACTCCAAGATCCCTCTCATAGTTACTACTATTGAACGAGGTACCACATTCCTGTGCATTTTGTTTTTCTTGCCTAAATGTAGAACCTTCCTTTTTTCACCATAGAATTTCATTTTGTTAGATAGCACCCAATGTTCAAGTCTGTCAATTGATTATAGAGACCAGTAAAATGTTCTAGTAGATTGAGAGATAGAACTGAGAATTAATAGAAATATAACCCCAGAATGTGTTTATGATTTAGGAAAAAGATAAACTGATCTTGCCTACTGTGTGTATTTGGGGCACAGATTTGGTGTTTTGATGACTGTTATTTAAGTGTATTTCATCATTTTATTTTTAATTGTATATATGAACTGCTGTCTTTATGTTGCTGAAGGATTTTTATTGTTGTGAAGTGACAAAATTGGTTTAGTGGAATCACATACAGGTAGTCCTTAATTTACAACCAGTTGCTTAATGAACATTTGAAATTGTGACAGACTCAGAAAGGGAACTTACTCTCTGTCCTCGAAGTTACGACTGGCACCCCACTGGGATCACATGATTGCATTTCAGAAATTTGGCAACTGGCACACATTTACAACAGTTGCAATGTCCCATGGCCATATATAATAATAATCTTACCACTAATTTTTGTAAGAAAAAATGCCCATTGCATAAGCTAGAGTCCAACTTTTGACGTGATTTACTTAATTACTGAGGTGACTCATTTTATGACTATTGTAAAAAGTGATGTAAAATCAAATCCAGTCATGTTATGACTCAACTTACAACTGCAACTATGATCAAAAAGAGCTCAATTATGATCTTAAGTCATTGACTCCCTGTAGAAGTATTTTAAAATAAGCATATGTACATCTTGCAGTCCAGCATCTTAAGATGTTGAAGTAACTTCCTGAAGGTCTTGGCTGAACCTCAATTATCTTTGAGAAATCCTGGAAAATTGGCCAAGTACCAGAGAAGTACCAGAGTAACTTTCCTGCCTTCAAAAAATGGACGATTATAAGAAATATGGACCATTCATTTTGACATTAATAATAAATAAGAACATTGTCTTCCCATTCTAGGGAATTTGCATATTCAGGTTAATATAGCTTAATACACAAAAGGCTGAACAAGAAAGTTTATTCAGAATAACAAATGGAACAGATTTATTTAAGCTTATGGGCCAATCTTTATTATTTCATACATTCTTCCACATAATGCTTTTATTCCCAAAATGATTCGGATGCATAATTTGTCACTGGAGAAACAAGCCACTTAGATCATTACACTACAAAGTCAGGATAGAAAAGTCACTAAAGGTTTCTCAGCAGAACAGCAATAGGTTCTTTGGCATGAAATGCAATTTAGCTCCTCTCGTTCTTATTTCACAGGTAGTCCTTGACTTGCAACCATTCAAAGTTACAACAGCACTGAAAAAAAGTGACTTATGACCAATCTTCATACCAGCATATATTTAAGACAAGTTGCAGCTTCCCAGGTTCAGGTGGTTTCCATTTGTGATCTTGCCAGCTAGCTTCTGATAAGCTGGATTCACTTAACAACTTGTGATTCACTTCACCTGCATTGATTCACTTAACAACCATGACAAGAAGATCATAAAATCAGGCATAACTCATTTAATAACCTCCTTGCTCAGCAATGGAAATTCTGGTCCCAATTCTTGTCATACATTGAGGACCACCTATTCCCAATCTGAAGTTGAAATTGTCATGTGACATGTATCAATTTCTTATTCACTGTTCTGTGGATTATAAATCCTACTCCAAATCTTCATCAATGCAACATATGCACAACTCAGACCAACAAGGCACAGTTTATAATAAATATTTCTTAGTAATTGCTGACTTATGGCTTACTCATATACAGTATGAAAAACAAGACTTATAATCTGGACTAATAGATTGCGTTCAATTACGATTAAAAGTGCAAAGTGTAAAAATAATGAGTGGCCAGCAGCAATGCTTCCCACCTGTCAAAATGAAAGCTGATTGGAAGATATTAAGAACAAGGATACTTGCTAGGGAGGAAGCTGAATGAAGAACAAGTTGAAAAGCTGAATAAAGAGTTATCACCTCTTTCTCCCCTCTTGTCTTATATTATTCAGCAGAACAATATATTCTAGGCTTTGGCCAGTGATTTTCAATTAATCCAGATCTGTATGTGGTGAAATCCTCCACAGGTTGCAACCAGTTCGCTGCCCGCACATGCACAGTCCACACCAAATGTGCACTTCACGTGGAAAAAGGAGCCGTTTGAAGATAAGTAGAACAGCGGGTGGGGGGGAAACAGCTGTGCCACGCGATTTAGATTCGCTAGAAAGCAGGATTGTCGGAAATACCGGTTCGGTATTTTTTTACTCCCGGTTCGCCCGAACTGGTAGCTTTTATTACTACCGGTTCACGTGAACCAGTGCAAACCGATAGCATTTCACCCCTGATCTGTTTAGTTCTTATTTTGGGAGGGGGGGGGGGGGGGAAATGGAGACAGTGGGACAAATTCTTTTCTTCTAGCATCAGTAATATTATTTTTCTATGTGAGTCTTCTTCTAAGTGTTGGTCCATCAGAATAAGAATGCAGGCTATTAATCACTGGGATTGATTTATTCATTTAGAGCTAAATTCCAAAATCTCTACTATTTCTTGTTTAAAAATAGAAAAAGGAAAAACAAGAAACAGGATGAAAAAAGAACAAACAGCCTCTACTTACTTTGGTTATTCTAAGATGCTCAGAAACAAAGTGTCTGAATTGGGCAGCCATATACATTTACCAAAGGAGGAAGGAAGAAATAATTAATGGAAAGAAAACAGAGGTACAGGTTGAGTCTCCTGCACCAGCTGAGTAATCCAGCAACATTTGCAAATTTACAAAAGAAGAAAGCAAGTCAAACCATTTATGTGAAATAAAGGAGTGTGACTCGCAAATCAGTTGAGCTAGTAGTAAGAGCTTCTATGTACGCTGCTTTGGATTCTACTGTGCATCTAGACATTGGACTGGAGATTGAGCAATTTTAGTCATTCATAAACTGATATTCTGTCTTTCTGAATAATTTGAAAAGTAAGCTTTCATGATTTCATTATCCAAGCAGAACACGTGCAGCTTGCAAGATGCTTATGTTATTATAGTTAAGGATTTTCAACTGCAATAAATGCCTTGAATTTGTATCAGAAACAGGCTGTGTGTATGTAAATGTCACACAGCACAAAAACATTGGGCATGATATTCTGTCTAGCAATGTAGGCTAGAAAACACAATAATTATATGTATGCATGACTGACTCAAATATCATACTCAAAGAATGCTTATCAAATTGTAGTAAGGTATCAAATGAGTGTTACCAGGTTAGGCCCAGACTTTTATTAAAGAGTCTGATAAAGAAATTGAGGTAATGCTTATCAAATTTGCACATGACACAAAAATGGATGAAATAACTACCGTAACATCCAAAAACACATAAATACCGTTCAAAACTATCTTGATGAGTTAGATAAATGGAATGAAAGTGACAGGATGATATTTAAGAGACAAATGAAAAATTATTCAGTCAGGAGGCATATCAAATGCACAAGCATGGAATAAGAAGAAATGCAGTGCCTACCTTGGAAATAGCACTTGTGCAAATGTCCTTGAAGTAGCTGTTGATCATCATCTTCTGTTAATGACCCCATAATTCCTTGTGGGGTGGAGTCTGGGCAACTGAATGGAGCTGAGTGCTTACTGGCCGGATGCCCTTCCTGTCACCAATGCAGAGTTTTGTTCAGCAGATAAATTCACATGTGCCCAGAGAAAGAAATATCTGCCTCTACCTTGGATTGAACTCACAGCCTCCTGATTGTGAGGCAAAAGCTCCACCTCTAGGCCACCACACCACCTTGCCCTTGAAGTAGCTGTTGATGGTTGATAAAATTTGAGTTGGTATCATCTAGCTGCTTTGGGTGGCTGATAAATAAAGACAAATGAGATTTCAAGCCATATCAAGAGCAGTATGCTTTCTAAATCATCAAAACTAACAGATGTCACCTCTCTTCTGCCTTTGTTTTCGGCAGATTTTGTGTATATATCACAGGATTCTTGTGCTAAAAAGATACAATCATTAACTACAATAACAAGGGTTTTTATGAATATTTTATTACATATCCTGGTTTTTCTTTCAGAACTCAAGACAATACACATGTGGAATCCTGTGTTTGTTTCCTCATGACAACTCTGTGAGGTAGGCATGTGTAATGCATAATATAAAAGAGGAGGCAAGCCACTGATCTTACAAATAAAGTATAAGATATCCAGGTAACAAATCAAGCTTAATTAAATATTTGACACCAAATCTCCCTAGCAGGATTAGAAGGAATTAGTTACCCATGGCAATTATAGAATTTAGTAATAGAACAGCTAATTTTGCCAAATTGCCCTTTGAGTGCAATTAAAGTCTGGGCTTAAAGCCTATTCAGATTTCATCCCAATTTTCTTTCCTTCTGCCAGCTAGAAGGTCAATGACAGTTTCTCCAAGAAACTATTTATTGTATACCCAGAAAAAAAAAAAACCAATTAAAGCAAGGTTGTTTTGAGAAGGACCACTTGTCCCATGCTCAACCATTTTCCATTTAATGTTGATTTTGGCTGCCATGGATATGTGGTCTTATTTGACAAGACCACAAACTATCAAGCATTTGATCAGAGGAGGAAAAAAATCAATGTTAAAAGGAAAGCCATGATCAGGCTAACAAATCATGTAATAATAATGAGAAGGTTTGATAGTTACCTTCATAAAGAAGGTAACTATCCTTCATAATCCTTCAAAACAGGATTGACTCAATGTCTCAATGTCTTTCTTCAACATAATTCAGAAAGCCAAATGATTTATGAAATGGTGTTAAAGAAAGATACTAAGGGAATGGAGCAGGGGTGAAATGATCCTGGATCGGACCGGATCACCCGGTCCGGTAGTGATTTTGGCTGGTGGTTCGGTGATCTGGTAGCGATGGCAGAGCAAAGCTCCGCCCACCCACCCATGTGTCATTACTTCCTGGTTTTAACCAGGAAGTAATGTGTTTTTTACCTTCTGTGCATGCGCAGAAGGTTTTGCACATGCGCAGAAGATCTGCGAGCACACATAACGCTCAAGAGAAAGAGAGCAAAGTGAGCGCATGCACGGCACATGCACTTCCGAACCGGTAAGGAAGGTAAGTAGATTTCACCCCTGGGGTGGAGGATGAGATAGATATGGGATTGGAATAGATTGATTTCTGTTCAGATATTCTGCATCCATTGCTTCATAGTCTCTCTCTCTCTCCCTCTCTCTCTTCTCTCTCCCTCCCTCTTTCCCTCTCTCTCTCCCCCCTCTCTCTCCATGCATGCAGAACTTTGAGTCAATCTTTGATTCCTAGTGACTGCTTGGACTAATCCCTGCAGATGTCTTGAGAAAGTTTTTTTGGAAGTGGTTTGCCCTTCTAGGGCTGAGAGAGAGTCACTGGCCCAAGGTTACCCAGCTTGACTTTGTGTCTAAAACAGGACAAAAACTCACGATTTCCTAGTTTATAGCCTCCTGCCTTAACCAAACTGGCTCTCAAATTTTCAGTACTCTCATCAGCACTCCTGTTGAAAGAAATGAAATAATGTGAAATGCATTTCATAAAACCATAGCAACCAAACACCATAAACACTTTTATCAGTAGCAAAATATTCCTAAGAATACAGGTAGTTGCTTATGCTAGATCTGGCCATTGGTCCACATAACTCAGGTTGTCCACTGACCCCTGTTCCCAACCTGGTACTCCCTCAGATAAAATTTTGCAGTAGTGTCTCCTAGCTATCCTAGCTTATACAAGTGCTGGGCAGGCAAATGGGAATTTCAGTCTGTAACAGTTGAATGCTACCAGACTGAAAAACATCCAATTGCTTGAATTATCATTCTGATAATTCAGTGCCTTCTCAACTCTCATATAACCAGTGAAGGAATGAGAAACAAAGCTAAGACCAAGTTCATGTATGTCAGGATGGGCAACATGTGTAGGACAGCTCCACTTCTCCAATTTTTCCAGAGCCCGCAGAGGAAAACTGGTTTTACAAGGTAGACTGAAGCTCATCTGTTAAATATTGACAGGCTCGAGTGTCAAGATTGATTTTATTGGTTTTCATAAGAGAAGTGATCCAGCTTATCGAAAGCTTTTTACATCAGAACAAAAATAATAAATGATAACCCAAGGGCAATCATTGGCACCCAAGGGCAATCAAACATCTATTTTAAGGCTAAAATGTATTTTGCAAAACAAATGAATAAAAATAGTGAATTATCCACCAAATATTGGTGGGCAGGTACAAGAGGCCACATGAAATAGCTCACTGTCCATGGACTGTCCAGAGTCAGTAATACATGATTATGCCAATACCTATTTTATTCCGTTTGTCACTTTGATTCTGCTTATATTTTGCTCCATTAAGATCAAAAGTACTACCTTAATTTACAGATTTTCAATGTTCTTCCTTTGAGAAGGAATCCAAATGAAGGAGACCAAAAGAAACTTCTTAGTTGCAGAAAAAGGCATTTTAAAAGAAAACAAAAAGGCCTTCCATTTTCAAAGCCAATGAGTAGCTTTGAAAGATTTTTTTTTCATGAGAGGAAGTAACCTGAACAAATGCCAACATGCTTTAAAACACTATTTTCATTCAGATTGTGAGCAATTGAAAGTCTTATGTCAGCAACTAAACTGGCAAGAGAGAGAGAAAAAAGCGTAATTCTTTAAAAGGAGAAGTTCTCTGACAACAAGCTTACATCTTTCATAAAGAAAGCTCCCAAAGGTGAATTAAATAGAATTTATTTCTTGTGATTATTTCTAGAAACAAGAATTGCATGTAGCTCGTTAACCACCATTCACAATAAAACCCAGGGGTGCCATTTTAATCCTTGAAAATTTCTCTGAGGGCTCAGAAGTGAATTGATTTAAAATTGGTTTGACAGAGCAAGCATAATACCTCAATCCAAAGCATAATACCTCATCAGCCCCAGAATTTGAGGGTGAACAGCTCTCTTTTTCTTTCAGCAAAAAGAGAGCTGTTCTACATTTGGGAAATATGATCCCTACTTCCGAAGTCAGTTGATGTGCATGCATTGATTAAAAAAAAATGCTGATGTATTTGGCTGCCCATTTTGCAATTGTGACTTGGGCACAAATGCAGGATTAAAATCTGAACAAAAATAATAAAGGATAACAATAAACAACAGTGACACAGAAATAGCACATTGGTACCTAATGGAAACCAGACTCAAATGACATTACCACAGTCATGTCCAAGAAAATCACAACATGAGCTGAAGGCTTCATGACCAAGAGAACTTCCAAGTCTTCAAGGATTTATTAAATGCCACCAGGATTGGGGTCATACACATCTCAGAGATAGGATGAGCCAAAGGGGTGAACAAATAATGAATAAAAAGATGAAAAACTGGCATGAAACGGACAGGTGTTACCCATCCCTAATGGATGACGAAGAAGAATTTTAATATGTTGAATCGAACTGAGCTCTATTAGTCAATGAGGCCTTCTACAATTGTTCTCTATCTTTGGTACTGCCAGTGATTTTACCCTACAGCAACTTCCACAAGAAAATGATATGTTGCCAGCCATATTTCAAAAGTACTTAATTGATGGATGGAGCCAATTAAAACTGAAAAGGGAAACAGCAAACAAGAAGAAATAAAAGCAATTCAGTGAACCAAGTGACATTTATATATCAGGTTAAGCTGGTTGAAAATGGAAAATTTACATTCCAAGGTTATAAAGACACTAAAAGACTCTATTTAATTATTCCAAAGTGGAGGAAGACCTCCGGAAAGAGCATGATATGGGACTAATGGGCCAGCAAAATGGAAAGTACCATTCAGCACTAAAGTAATTGGGCAGAACATAGGAAAGGAGTGGGGTAAATGATTACTTCATTAATTTTAAAATTACAGGGCAAGATAAGACAGACACTATCCGACTTATTAAAGGAAAAAGTATAAAAAGGAGAAAGCTAATCAGCAGAACTGGAATGTAAAGATGTGTTCCAGTTCCAACCAGTTTGATTCAAACACATGCTAAAATAATTCAATGCAAATTTATAAATTAAACTGCATTAATTATAAGAGTTTGTTATTATTCAAATTTGGGATTTCCAAATTAATGTTATTTGGAGCATAGCAATCGTGTGACAAGTGAAAGTCCAGATTTTTATCTGAGAAACTTACTTACAGAAACATATCTTATCAACTGACTTTGGGAATCTAAAAAAAAAAAAAAAACCCAATAAAATCTACATTTGCGGAGTTACCATGGTGCTGTCATAGCACTTCACTGAAAATAAAATAGATTCAATGTTTTTGTTTGTTTTGTTTTTTATAAAAGCACCTATTGCTTAAAAGACTCCAGTGACTTAAAAGCTGTTAACCTGGTACTGGTGAAATCATAATTTGATTAGGCATGGAAGCAGATAATTTGGGAAGAAAACATCTCTTAAGATGAACTGTATTCATTCAATGAAACTCAACTTATAAATGTTCAAAATTTCAGTATATATTGAACGCATAACTCAGTACATTGTTTTAAGCAAAGTCTTCTTCAGTTACTCTATGTCAGGGGTGTCAAACTCAATTTCATTGAGGGCCAAACATAGGTTTGTGTTTGACCTTGGAGGGGCAGGAGGGCATGGCTGGGCTGAGGTGGGTGTGGCCATCTACCAGCGAAAACGGAGCTCAGAGGTGCCGTGTGCACCCCTTAGAACCCCATTTTTGGCTGGGACAGCCTCCTGCAGCCCTCTGCCAGTGAAAATAGAGCTCAGGGAGGCCGTGTGCACCCTCTGGGACCCCACTTTTGGCTGAAAGCTCCAGAGGGCTGCAGGAGACCATCCTGGCCGAAAATGGGTGAAATCCAAATTTTTTTACTACTGGTTCTGTGGGCATGGCTTGGTGGGTGTGGTGTGGCTTGGTGGGTGTGGCAGGGGAAGGATACTGCAAAATCTCCATTCCCACCCCACTCTGGGACCAGCCAGAGGTGGTATTTGCCAGTTCTCCAAACTACTCAAAATTTCCGCTACCAGTTCTCCAGAACCCGTCAGAACCTGCTGGATTTCACCCTTGGTTTGACACCACTGTCTTAAAACAACATTGCTTTGCTTTTCTATTATGGTTTGAAATATTTGCAAAAACAACAACCTGTTTATTTCGGTTTTAAATCTTTCCCAATACCATTGCTTCTACAAAGGCCCTAGATATGCAAATCATAAAAAGAGGCTATCTTTTTATTTCCAAATGTTTCCTCCATCTTCAATTCCCCTACTATATTGTTTAATCATAAGTAATACTTAAGTAGCCTTTACACTTCCTAACAAACAGAACGGTTATATTAGTTATTTTAATGGGCTTTTGAAATGTGGTACAACTCTTTCACCCCATAGGTTTCTATTATCTAAATTCAAAGAATGATTTCCTTGCCCACCCCCCCAAAAAAATTACTCAATTAGCCTTGAGTGAAGGTCAGCCTCCTTTGCTGCTTTGTTACCTATTTTTCATTTACTTTGCATTTATTGTATCTTCTGTGCAATGCTGAAATCTCTTTACTAAGATTAAAAGCATGCTCTCACTTTATTACTCTTAGCATATCATTTCTGTTTTGTTCTATTCTGTCTTTTCCTATAACGATAAGATACAAGAATCTAATATATTCTTGGTGTTTGATGATCATGTTGATAACCTATATGAAGACCACCCAGCTTTTGGTCTATTAGCAGAAATGTAACTAACCTTCCTAATATTCAAGTTTTAAAAAAGCCTCTTCTGTTATATTAAATATATAATTCTTTTGATAAATGAAACATCTGGCTGCTAGCCATATCAGCAGCATTCAATCTGCTTCTGATCAAAGGGCTCAAACTGATCCAGTCATTAGATCTAGTACATGGGTATCAAACTCACCACGTCACGTTGCAATCATGTGACGTTTTGTGAGGATTTTCCCATTCATGGAGCTGGGGTGGGTGTGGCCTGTACGTGACACATCCAGCCTGTGGGCCGCTAGTTTGACCCCGCTGATTGATTCTAGTAGATAGAAAGCCAAGCTTTGTTACATTTATTATGTAGCTTGGGATGTTAACAGAGGTGTTCTTGTAGTACTAATTCTGCAAGCTACTAGTATGTGAAGTGCAGCTGAGATAATTATGCAGGGACTAGGTAACTGGGTAAATTTATCCTTTAATTAGCCAACACTCCAGAAGATAGACTTAAGATACAGAAGGATCTTGACAGACTTGAACATTGGGCGCTACCTAACAAAATGAAATTCAATGGTGAAAAAAGTAAGGTTCTACATTTAGGCAAGAAAAACAAAATTCACAGGTACAGTATATGTGGTACTTTGCTCAATAGTAGTAACTGAGAGGGATCTTGGAGTCCTAGTGGACAACCATTTAAATATGAGTCAGCAGTGTTCAGTAGCTGCCAAGAAAGCCAACACAGTTATAGGCTGCATAAACAGAAGGATAGAATCAACATCACATGAAGTATTAATACCACTTTATAATGCATTGGTAAGGCCGCACTTGGAGTACTGCATCCAGTTTTGGTCGCCACTATTTTAAAAAGATGTGGAGACTCTAGAAAGAGTGCAGAGATGATTAGGGGACTGGAGGCTAAAACATATAAAGAACGGCTGCAGGAACTGGGTATGTCTAGTTTAATGAAAACAAGGACTAGGGGAGACATGATAGCAGTGTTCCAATATCTCAGGGGTTGCCACAAAGAAGAGGGAGTCAAGCTATTCTCCAAAATACCTGAGGGTAGGACAAGAAGCAATGGGTAGAAACTAATCAAGGAGAGAAGCAACTTAGAACTAAGGAAAAATTTCCTGGCAGTTAGAACAATTAATCAGTGGAACAACTTGTCTCCAGGAGTTGTGAATGCTCCAACACTGGAAGTTTTTAAGAAGATGTTGGATCACCATTTGTCTGAAGTGGTATAGGGTTTCCTGCCTAGAAGACCGCCAAGGTCCCTTCCAACTCTGTTATTCTATTCTAATTCTCCAAAGAAACAGAAATTAAAAAGGGACAGGCAAAGAAGACAAAGAATAAAATTTTTTTTTTTTAAAAAAAATACAATAGTCACATAAGACAAATAAGAGGAAAAAGAAAAAACAAAACCTGTTATATTGTGTCTGAGAAAACATTGACCCTACTCTTTAAATACATCTTTAAATCTTGACCATATGGAATATCGTTCATCTGTCTTTCCATTAACGTCAGTAGGAAGCACGTTTATAAGCAAAAAATGAATATAAGACAATGCATCTTGGTGGTATTGTCTTTCTGGCATCAAGGAACATTCATTTTTACATATATTATATGTAGAAATAATTTTATATTAAGAAGTTTGATGTTTCAAGAGACAGTCTTGTATAATTTGTCCATCCTGCTCAGATTGGAAAGGCAAGAATGGACAACCCTTGTCTACATTCTAACCCCTTCAGGTATGTTTTCCTGATGTAGTTTTATGGTACTTTGCCAGTTAACGTCCTCTCAACCACTTCTGTCCGCTTTGGATTATGCTTCATGACAAACTAAGCTAAGCAGTTGATTGGCTATTTCTCAAAGGCCCTTCAATTGAAGCAATGGTTACCATGGCTTCTAATTTCTTCTTCCTTTAGCAGGAATGCTGTAATAGCACAATGATTATAAAAAGTGCCCTGTAAATAGAAGCTTACTACTTGGAAACTTGGCCAAAATTATTTTTAATAGTATTTTTCTTCCTCTGATTTACTTGCTTTTGCCTGAGCTTGAAAATATAAGAGTCCAGCAGGGTTTCATTGTTTATCCAGAAGGAAAAGTTCCACTGAGGTGACTTGAAAAATGATAAGTACAGTGTACTACTAGATTTTCTTTAAAATAGGGTAAGGGAAAAGTGATGTCTCTGTAAA
The DNA here is from genome assembly GCA_022577455.1 of Arizona elegans. Taxonomy (NCBI): domain Eukaryota; kingdom Metazoa; phylum Chordata; class Lepidosauria; order Squamata; family Colubridae; genus Arizona; species Arizona elegans. The sequence continues at coordinate 9,030,625 of JAKOOJ010000002.1, read as the reverse complement.
GTATAGTGATTATAATACTGTATTATTAACAGTAAAGGTAAACATTTCTCTGTCCAGTCGTTTCCAGTTCTAGAGCATGGTACTCATGTACGTTTCTGGGAGGAGGGAATCAGTATTGTCTGAAGACATTTTCCCTGGTCATGTGACCAACATGGCTATATGCCAAAGACGCACAGGACACTGTTACTTTCCCACCAAAGTGGTACCTATTAATCTACTTACATTTGCATGCTTTCAAACTGCTAGATGGGCAGAACGAATATAATATAAATATGGCATAAAATGAAGAAAAGAAAACTGTCCATCCATGAGCTATTGGAAGACGTAGACTATTATAGATTAACAAAATTACTGATTTGTTTCTTCTTCGTTTTCTCTTTTCTTCTTTCTTTAGCAGTTTCTACTATTCCTTTCCTTCTCTCAGCCTTGTTCAGAATCCTACATCTCACAACTTACTGCCCTTGAGATTTCCAAATTCTCTTTTTACTTTTTCAGTTAGAAAAGAAAAGCTGTTCTGGAAAAGCTCACATGGCGTTACTGTTCCCTACCCCTAATAATTTACAAGGGTACCATTACTTAATGCTCCTGAGCTGATGATACACTCCATCTTTAATTCTGAAAATTAAATTGCTTCTGGAGTTTGATAAGCATAATAATTTCTGACAAGTCTTCCTGTCTCCCTCTACCTAATATCAAGAGGCTATAACACATTGTTCTTTTCCTTTCCAGTCATCCAAATATCATTTTTCATGCTCCTTCCATATAATCACTTTTTTTTCCTACTAAAAGAGACAGTGAGGAAAAAATTGGATAAGCATGTGTGGCCCTGGTTGAAAGACTAATTTTTCCACTTAAATTGATTAGTAAACTGATGTTTCTTCATCCTCTCTCTTTACCCAAAAAAACCCCAGGTAGCAGCCATGTGAATACTTATACAGCAATGTAAATAAGTAGCAAATGCAGAAAAGAATGAAACTCGAGTTTGTATGGCAGCATCTGCAGACCCAGGAGTATGTATGTATGTATGTATGTATGTATGTATGTATGTATGTATGTATTTATTTATTTATTTATTTATTTATTAAATTTCTATACCGCCCTACTCCCGGAGGACTCAGGGCAGCGAACAGCAGAGATAAAATACAGATAATACAAACATTAAAAGTCCCCTAAAATTATTAAATATTTTGGCCGAAACACAGATTAAAACACCCAATTTATAAAACAAATCAAACGATTTAAAAAATTTAAAAGGGAGAGTTAGACCAGGCCAGCCTGCTGAACTAGAAAAGTTTTGAGAGCATGACGAAACGTGCGCAGATCCTGGATCCTCCGTATCTCTGGGGGAGCTCGTTCTAGATGGTAGGTGCCCCCACAGAGAAGGCTCTCCTCCTGGGGGCCGCCAGTTGACACTGTTTGGCTGACGGCACCCTGAGAAACCCCTCTCTATGGGAGCGTACTGGTCGGTGAGAGGCTATTGGTAGCAGAAGGCAGCCTCATAAATACCCCTGTCCGATGCCATGGAGCGCTCTAAAGGTGGTAACCAAAACCTTTAAGCGCACCCGGAAGACCACCGGGAGCCAGTGCAGCTCGCACAGGAGGGGAGTCACATGGGAGTGCCACGCCGCTCCCATAACCACCCACGCGGCCGCGTTCTGGACCAGCTGGAGCCTCCTGGTGCTCCTCAAGAGGAGCCCCATGTAGAGAGCATTGCAGTAGTCCAGGCGGGAAGTAACGAGAGCATGAGTGACCGTATTTAATGAGTCCCAATCCAGAAAGGGACACAACTGGTGAATCAGGTGTAGCAGTTGTGTGAAACCAATGTCACCAGCTCTCAATTTTGGAACCATTTATCAACAGCAGAGATAGTCTACTACCAACAGATAAGGCCTATACATAAACTTCCCTCAAATTCTTGCTTTCCTTAAAAAAAAAAAAACTAAGGGAAAAATTATGTTAATGGTATTCAGTTAATCCTTTAAAGTAGAATGTAGATGAATCTACAAGGTGATTGCAGGTACTGCTGTTGGGGATGCTTCAGTCTGAACTCCTGCATTTAGAAAGAGGTTGAAATTTAGGCCTAAAGGACCCTTTCCAGTTCTGGGACCATGTGATTTGGATTTTCTGATTTCAAACAAAGTGCATTTTCATCCAGCATAGAATAAAGCTGTAATATGCAATTTCATCAAATTTAACCCTAACCCAAATTTTACTTTAGATTTTAAAGAAATGGTCGTTGCTTACCTGAACGACCCTTTTGTCCTCGCTGTGAAGACACTCCTCAGTATGGGTATTGCTCACTCCCATTCGCAATGGCTGGGTGTCAATCAAACCCTCTGGAGCTGGATACGCCCCTACTTCCTGCTCCTTCCTCAGTCTTTTCACGAAGACAGATTGGTCCAAAGACATCAGGACGAAGTATAGAAGATCTCCAGAGTAAACGACAGGAACAGGACAGGAACAGAACAGCTACAGAGGGAAACAAGAAGAAAAACCTCCACCAAGGCCAGACCTGGCAACTATAAGGGAGGGACGGAGTGTCTTCACAGCGAGGACAAAAGGGTCGTTCAGGTAAGCAACGACCATTTTCCTCCTCGCTGTTCAGACACTCCTCAGTATGGGACATACCCAAGTTCAAGAAGAATAGGGGCGGGCTTAAACAGAAGACTGGCCTTGGGGAGAGATTACAGACTGCAAAACCCTCCTGCCAAAGGCAGCATCAGCCGAGGCAAATCTGTCCAGACGATAGTGGGTCACAAAGGAAGAAAGGGAGGACCAGGTTGCCGCCCGGCAAATATCATCTACCGATGCCTGGGTAGCCCATGCCGCTGAAGTCGCGGCACTACGGGTAGAATGGGGCAGGATACCCCCCGGGACAGGAACCTCCCGCAACTCATATGCCCTAGAGATACATGCTTTGAGCCACCTGCCCACTGTTGCCGAGGATACTTTCTGACCTAAAGAAGAGGGAAGAAATGAGACTAACAACGCCTCAGTTCTGCGGAACGAGGCCGTTCTCTTAAGATATCTTCTCAAAGCCCGTCTTACATCTAAAGTATGCCATCGTCTTTCAGCTGGATGACGAGGGTTCGGGCAAAAATTAGGCAAGATGACTTCTTGGGCACGGTGAAAGCGAGTGTTCACTTTAGGGACAAATGAAGGGTCAAGTCGCAAGACCACCCGGTCAGGGTAGAAAATACAGAGATCACTCCTCATCGAGAAGGCGGCTATCTCGGACACTCTGCGAGCGGAGGTAATAGCTAGCAAAAAGGCCATCTTCAAGGACAGATATCACAGGCTGATCGCAGCAAGTGGTTCGAACGGAGGTGCAGTCAAAGCCTGTAAAACCAATGTAAGGTCCCAAGTAGGGTAGCGGTGAACCGGTGGGGGTCGCAAGTTGGTAACCCCTTGAAGAAATGAACGGATCCGCGGGTCCTGAGACAGAGGAGATCGATTATCTCCAGATAAGACAGTGGCCAGGGCTGCCACTTGACGGCGAAGGGTCGCTGGAGCTAGACCTCTAGAGAATCCTGCATGAAGGAACAGCAAAATATCTGGAACTCCTGCTGTTGTGAGATCCACGTGATGGGTACCGCACCATCTGGTAAAGGCAGTCCATGAGGCATTATAAATGCGAGTCGTTGATGGTCTTCTAGCCACCTGAATGATGGAGATGACATCCTCCGATAGATGATCATGGAGCAGCTTTATGCGCTCAAATGCCACACGGCTAATCGCAGCCACTCTGGTTCCGGGTGACTCACTGCCCCTTGGGTCAAGACCACTTTGTCGGGTGGAAACTTCCACGGTGGTTCGACGGAGAGATTTTTGAGGTCCGCGAACCATTCTCGGCGGGGCCAATATGGAGCTACCAATAGAAGATGCCCCCGCTCCTGAATCGCCTTCCGAATTACTTTGGGAATAATCGGCAGAGGAGGAAAGGCATAAAGGAGCCCTTGAGGCCATGGACTCCGCAGAGCGTCCAGCCCTTCTGCGGCCGGAGACGGGTAACGGGAATAAAATCTCGGCAGTTGAGAGTTGGCGGCTGTCGCAAACAGGTCCACTATGGGCAGGCCGAACCTCCTCGACAGGTCTCGAAACAGGCCTGGATCCAGCTTCCATTCTGCATGGTCTATCTGGCCTCTGCTGAGCCAATCTGCCTCTCGATTCACATTCCCTGAAATGTGTTCGGCTTTTATTGAGGAAAGATGGATCTCTGCCCACGACAGAAGTCTCTCCGATTCCTGCATTAGAGTCCAAGAGCGGGTTCCCCCCTGCTTGTTGATATGGGCCTTGGTGGCCACATTGTCTGTCAGGATCAAAAGGTCCTGCTGATACACAAGATGTTGGAAGTGAAGGAGGGCGAACCTGACCGCCCTGAGTTCCAGCCAATTTATGTTGTGCTTCTTCTCGGCCGATGTCCAGACCCCTTGGGCTAGCTGGGCATTGAGATGGGCCCAATGTCTATGCAAGATATTAGTTTTCCCAGAAGTTTGGACAGAACCAACAGAGGGACCGTCCGGGTTAGCAAGATGTGAGTCACCAACTGATGAATGCTGGCCTGTCTCTCGGGAGACAGGAAGACCACACACTGCATCGAATCGATTGTTGCCCCGAGATGCAGAAGACGAGTTGTAGGAACTAGATGACTTTTGGTGAGATTCAAGGTGAATCCGTGTTCCTGGAGAGTCTGGACCACCAGCTGACGGTCCTGCACCGCCCGGTCGGGTGACATTGACAGGATCAATATGTCGTCGAGGTAGCATGCTAATCGAATCGGGACCTCCCTGAGAGAAGCTGCTACTGCAGCTAGTAATTTTGTAAACGTCCTTGGGGCGGACGAAAGGCCAAAGGGCATGGCCCGATACTGGAAGTGATGGTTTCCAAAGGCAAACCAGAGGTACCGTCTGTAGGAGAGGTGAATAGGAACATGAAGGTACGCCTCTTTGAGATCTACCGATTGCATGAGATCTCCCCGCCGGATGCATCCTAGTAATGATTTGAGAGAATGCATTTTGAACCGACGGTATAAGATGTGTTGGTTGAGACGTCGTAGATTCAAAATACCTCTCCAACCACCCGAGTTCTTCGGAACTAGGAACAGCGTTGAATAAAAGCCGGTCTTGAGCTGGTCGGGCGGAACCTGCTCTATTGCATTAATGCGTAGCAGATGTTGAATCTCGTTTGAGAGTAGGAGCCGCTTGTCCGGTAGTGCCGGCCAAGGGCAATGAACATAAAAGTCCCGTGGGAGAGCGGTGAATTCCAAACATAGACCTTTGGTGACAGTTTGGACAATCCAGGCATCCAAAGTTGTAGCCGGCCACCGATGGGAAAAGGCCTGAAGTTTCCCACCGATTGGAGACAGGGCCGGTGAGTCACTTGCCTCTTCTGGCGTAGCGGGCAGAAGACGAGGACCTGAAGGGGCGTCTGGTGTTGCCTTGTCGACGACCACGGTCTCGAAAGGACGCCCGGTCGGAAGGTGGCTGGTACTGGAATTGTGATGGTCTGTAGTAAGAGGCGCCCCCGGAGCCTTGATCCTGACGAAAGGGCTGCCGGGTATAAGGCACATAGCGCCTATCCTGACGATGAAAAGATGTAGGCAGAACCTTCTTTTTGTCCCGGTTCTCCACCAAAACGGGATCCAGTGAAGAGCCAAATAACGCTGGTCCTTTGTATGGAGCCGCCGTCAGGCGCCACTTAGACTTAGCATCAGCTCTCCAGTTGCGAAGCCATAACAGGCGCCTTGAAGAAACTGTTGAAGCCAAAGCACAAGATGCAAATTTAACGGCGTCCAAAGACGCGTCTGCCGAATATTCAGCCGCTGCAATGAGTTTAGCCAGATCTTGTTGCAGACGTGCGTCCTCAGGTGGAAGTCTGTCTTTCAATTGACGCAACCACACAAGCGAAGCCCGGTTGAAGAAGGATGATGAGGTAGAGGCACGGATGGCCCAAGCCGTCGCCTGGTGCGTCTTACGAAATGCCATGTCTGCCCGCTTATCTTCGAATTTGAGGCCATCCCCAGCTTCACCTACCAGAACAGAGGAAGATGTGAGACTGGCCACTGGTTCATCAATTGTAGGCAACTGTAGGAGGGCGTCCAGCACAGGAGCCGAAGCATAAAGCTTTTTGTCGAAAGAATTTGGACCAGAAAGTGAAGCGGGGTGATCCCATGGCTTTTGAATGACCTGGCAAAAAAGGTCAGGACACGGTACAAAGTCATCATCAGGTTGAGGCACATTGAATAAATTACTGTTAGGGCCTGTGGACACCGAAGCAGATGCCAAATTTGGGTTGTTGTCCATATTGGTGGCAGCCTTCGCTTTGCGTAGTAGAGAGCGAAATAAAGAAGGCTTAAATAAACCAGGAAAGGCAGGTTTGTCCTGGACCTCCTCCTCGTCATCAGACATCTCAAAGTCCTCCAGGATCTCATCCTCACGAGCCTGTTCAGGCTCTAGGCCATAAGAAGTAGAACCATGATGTTGCCCACAAGTAGGCTGATTATGACATGAAGCCGTAGGAACACCAACAGGAGCCGGAAAGGCAGCAGAGGCCTGCTGAAACCCCATTTGAAACATATGAGACATTGCCTGAGTAAAAAAGGATTGAAAGTCCATAGGCTGAACAAAGGCAGGGCCCGCTTCGGGCCGTAGACCAGCTGCAGTAGGAGTAAACGTAGCCTCAGGGGCAGGTCTAGACACTTGAGACAGGTGACTGGCCTCACTAGAAGACCTTGACCTAGTCCTAACTCCTGATTGGTTAGTGTGGCATAATGGTGTCCCCCGAGAGGTGGAAGGGGCCTCCCCACACCCCTCACCAGAAAGTGGATCCTCCTCAATGGGGATTTCAGGGTTACAAGACACCTCTTGGTGTGTACTTTCCTGCACTGTTGTGATCTGTTGTTTGGCCCTGGCAAATCTTTTTTCTAGGGCATTGTGCCTGCGCTGGGCATCTTTATCAGCCTTAGAAGACCTGGTGGATTTTGCAGTTTTAGAATGCTTAGACTTCTTCCCCTTGACCTGTTTTGGGGAAGGTGCTGGGGTAGGAGAAGGGCTATTATCCAAGTCAGAGGAAAGGGCCACTTCCTCCATATTGCTCATATTATCAGTTCGTTCACAAGGCCAATGATCACACAAAAATTTCAACTACACAGAGAATGTCTGTTGTAGAAATCAAGAATAATATTATTGCTAGTATTATTATTATTATTTTTTAATTTTTTAATTTTTTAATTTTTTTTATATATATATAAAAATAAGACCCGCAATCAAATCAATAAAAATTTATCCACCAAATTGAATAACCAGGGTAATTGATCAGGAATATATACACAGCCCCTTCTCTCTCTTTTTTTTTTTTTATATATATGTAAATCAATTAAGCAATAATTCAATAAATTGATGCAAGTACTTCCCTGAACAGCTGCAGACACCTCTCTTCAAGCGGGTGGTAAATGCAGGAAACTTTTGGACCGCGTCCACTCCTGCCAAGAAGCCAGCGACCCTGGAAAGCAAAGCCCAGGTCGCGGTGTGCAAAAACGGCAGCGCAAGTCAGCGGGTGACCAACAGCTCTCAAGATGGCGTCCCGCAATGGCGTTTTCTCTCTCTGGTCGCGGGCCAGGCGAAACAAAGCGCCTACGGCTGGACCGAAGCTGCCTCCAACAGGTGACAATTAGGAACAACGAGGGGAGAGTATGCCAGCCGGCAGGGACTCTGGCCCCAACACCTGTGTGCGATACTGATTTCTTCAATCAAAAAGCGGCAAAGGCGGGAAAAAGGGAAGCCTGGCAATCGCCGAAAAATCAAGCCGCTAAAGGCGGCCGGAGCCCCGAACCGCCGTTTCGCGCCTGCCAGCTGTTTAAACCAATGCAGGGAAGGTATAAAGCACAGAGAACGAAAGAAATAGAAATAAATCACAATAAAGGTAAAAGGAGAGGAAAAATAGAAGAATAAATCACAGAGAATAGACACCCTGAATGCTTTTGCAAATGGCTGAGTGAAAAGACTGGGGAAGGAGCAGAAAGTAGGGGCGTATCCAGCTCCAGAGGGTTTGATTGACACCCAGCCATTGCGAATGGGAGTGAGCAATACCCATACTGAGGAGTGTCTGAACAGCGAGGAGGAAAACACCTGATGAATTCACAGAGGGTAGGACTATCAACTGTTTCACTACTTTATGGCTATGTGCTATCTTAAATTTCAGCTGCTTGTTGAGGTCTGCCAGCAGCCTGCGGAGGTGGCAGTGGAGTGGGACAGTAAGGAGGCTGGGGAGGAGCATGTGCCAGTCCTGGAGTCTGGGAAGGTCCAGATGAGGGCTCTGAGCCGGAGGCAGAGATGGGGCCAGGGCCATCTGGGAGTGATGTGCGGACTCTGGAGCCCCCAGAGTCAGACAGCAGAGAGGCAGAGGAACAGGAAAAGCTTTTCCTAGTGCACCCATGCCCAGATCTGCCAGAAGGCAAGAGTAGTTAAAGCAAAAGGGACGACTCAGGAGTAAGGCCAGGAGATGATTGGCTCCTCCCATAAGGCTTAAAAGAGAAACAAAGGCATTTGGGCCTTTTGCAGGAAAGCAATATTGCTAACTCTGTCGCCAGTCGGCATCTCTTGTTTGTTTCTGAACTTCATGGGGCTTTGCCAAGTAAGGCCTTTGAGAGGGTGTCAAAGAAGATAAAGGTTGGTGATTGATTATCCCGAAGGACTTTTTCCAAAGGGCTTGTTTTGCAACTAATTGGGACTCAGCTGGGAATGAATGTAATTCTCAGTGGTTACAATAAAATAGGTTTGTTTGGGACTAATTGTGTATTATAATGACTCAGTAAACCTAAGTCACAACACTGCTGGGCCAAAACAGAAAAAGGCTCTCAGCTTCCTGTCCATGCTTGTGATCTTTTAGTGAACACACATGCTTGGCCATTGGGTTACACAAAATACTGGATTAAGTGGATACTGATCTTATGAGTTCTTGACTGCACAAACTGCACATATAACATCTAAAACAATACCCCAGTGTCCCTCCACTCCATATCTCCATAGATACAATCAACAAAGTTTGGTTTGCTAGGTCCAGGCATACTTATGGGCATGATTAAAATCCCTTGTGCTCTTCATAACATTTGCCTGGAAGATAACACAGCAAGGAGAAACCTACATAACTTAATGGACAGGAAATCTCTAAAGAATGTCCACAGAACACTTTTTTACATACGAAACTAAACAATAAATTGATTCACTTGATTTTGGATTTTCTTCATTTAGCAATTCTAGTTATTATGAATTATAATAAAGTTTAAAGATTTAGCATGAACCTAGCCAGCTGTAGTTTGTTCAATAAACAATGATTAGACATATTATGCTTAGTCCAATGTCAAAACCTAGGAAAGGACTATCCTATCTCAGTTAGAATAAGATTGTATTTTCTAAGCCAGGGGTGTCAAACTGGATTTCTTTGAGGGCTGGATCAGCATTGAAGTTCTCCTCTGCAGGCCGGGCGAGGGGGTGAGATGGAATGGACGCCTCCTGCAGCACCCTGCTGACCAAATTGAGGGGGGGCAGGCATGACCCCCGGTGCCCCTTTTTCGGCCTGGATAGCCTCCTGCGGCACTTTACTGGCCAAAACAGGATGCAGGGGGGCCTTCCACAAGCAGCCCTCCTGCGCCCCATTTTCACTAGCTGAGGCACCATAGGCCGGTCCTTTGCTTTTTCCAGGCAGGCCCCACGGACCAGATTTAAGCACTCTGTGGGTCATATCCAGCCTGCGGGCCTTAAGTTTGACAGCCCTGTTCTAAACTATGCAGAGAAGGCAGAATAATTATTCCATCATGATGAAATACTCAGTAAGGCTCACCAAAGAAGAACTGTTGTGTGCTTTAAACATAGCATTCCTCTCACATTTAATTACTACTAATTAAAGAAATAGCTTATAAGAAAGTGGAATACTGTCCAGTGCTAAGATTCTCTGAAAGGAATTCTAAAAAAAATTGCCTATCTATTCTTCTGACTTAATTGTTTCTTAGGCTCCAGCTCTTCTTTAATCCAGCAGTTCATTGTTTTGATGCACTGCTCTTCACACAATGAACCATGTTTGGGTAAACCTAATGCCAGGCTGAAAAACAATAGAAACATTGACAGTTCCATGACAAAAAGCATGAACTTGTAAGGCTGGTTTACATTGTCTTCTCCAATATTACAATTGAAATGTTTTCAGACTTTTTTTTTACTAGAAGTCTTTCTCTTGTTTTCCATCTTGTATGAACAGTATTGTATTTTATTCAAGCCAATTTATCTTCCTTGCTGAAGGAAATAGCAGCATATAGTTCCTTGAATTCTCCCCAGCAAGCTTTAGCTCAAAAGCCCATATTTGAATATCCTAATGTTAGATTACGTCCCATAGAATAATGGCATAATAATTAAGTCATACATCACGAAGCAAATAATGTGCATATACATGACAAGATATTGAATGTTTTCTCTGAATTTCAAATGAAGGGGCACAAAACTGTGAATAGATGTCTCTCTTTCCAATACGGTTAGTTCTTGATTAATTGCAAGCAGCAATCTGTCCCTAAGCAAAATGGCCAACATTCAAATCATCGTGTGATTACCACTACCCTCCTTAGCAACAGTAGTTGTGGCAGTTCCAGTTGTGGTTCTTAAATGAATTATGGTCATTAAATGAGACATCATTAGAACAATTAATAAGTGGAACAACTGGCCTCCAGAAGTTATGAATACTCCAACACTGGAAATTTTTAAGAAGATGTTGGATAACCATTTGTCTGAAGTGGTGTAGGGTTTCCTGCCTGGGCAGGGGGTTGGACTAGAAGACCTCCAAGGTCCCTTCCAACTCTGCTATTCTATTCTATTCTATTCTATTCTATTCTATTCTATTCTATTCTATTCTAATTACATGATTGTGACTTGCAATCTCTTCCCAGCTTCCCCATTGACTTTGCTTGCTGGAACTCATCTGGGACCACCACTTGTGATGACTGCAGAACATTAAGATGGCCATAAATGTGTGATGGTTGCCAAGCACCCAAATTGTAACCACGTGCCTATAGTGATGTTGTGGGGGTCGTAAATGTGAGGACTAATCATAAGTCACTTTTTTCAGTGCCATCGTAACTTCAATCACTTGCGAAACAAATGGGCATTAAGCCAGGACTACCTGTATATCAAATGTGTTATGTTGGACTATCATCATATATTGGAACAGTATGTACTATTGACCCAAAGAGGCTTTTTCAAGAGGCAACTGGACTTTCTTGTTTTTCTTGGAAGACGTTTCACTTCTCATTCAAGAAGCTTCTTCAGCTCAGACTGGATGGTGGGGAATGGAAAGATTTGTACTGCACTACTGCACTATAAATGCACTACTTGGGTAACCCTGATGATATAGATAAACCTCCAGGTGATCTTAATGACCCACTAAAAGAATGCAAATGACCAGCTGTCTGCAAAGAGAATAAATCCTTCCAAATATTTTTGTTCGGGATTTTACCTGAAACCTATAGTAAGGGGAATGCATAGCTAATTATTCATGTATTAACTGCAGCTAGAATTGTATTTGCATAAAATTAGAAAAGTGAAGAGATCCCTACTGATGAGAATGTGATCAGGAAAATATTAGAATGTGCAGAAATGAATAGCAATTAAGGAGAAAGAACAAACTGAATATTATATGACATGGGAACTATTATATTGATGGTTAGAGAATAACAACGGAAGTTAAAAATCGAAAACAAAAGAAGAAGATCAGCGAAATACAGAAAATATGTTGAGGGAGAGACGTAAACACTATTATTATTATTATTATTATTATTTTTATGACTATTAGGATTATTATGTTTAATATTATATTCTTATTAGAAAATATGTTAAGAGGGAGTAGTGAATATGTGTATAATGTTTAATATTAGTATTGTAAAATTAGAGAAGTAATATTGATGTAATGAATATTGTTGTAAATTTTGATTATTACTGCACAAAGATACATGCACTCAGATGACACATTGTTTAATGGAAGATGGTACTATTATACGAAGAAGAAGAAGGAGAAGAAGGAGAAGGAGGAGGAGGAGGAGGAGGAGGAGGAGGAGGAGGAGGAGAAGAAGAAGAAGAAGAAGAAGAAGAAGAAGAAGAAGAAGAAGAAGAAGAAGAAGAAGAAAGAACTTTATCCTTTACAAATGTTTGAAGAACTCAAATAATTTATCTGTTACAGTTTTTGCAGAAAATTCCAATGCCATTTCCTATGAGTCCACACAATTCATTTCTGACCTTAGCTTTAGAGAAACCTAATTTTATTAAATTATAATTAACCTCTGTTAATTATCTGGTTAATATCCCAGACTGCAGGATACCCCTTCACATCCAGTTTACTGAAAAGAGAAACATATTTTTAGCAATAACTGTCAGAATAAATATAAAAGACTTTTAGCAATTTTCTGCAAAATATAAGTTAGGCTATAGTCCTAATGCAATATTGTAGTCAGACAATGGCTGCCTACAGATTACAAACACTTTTGAATAAAGTGAAAGCAATATGGAATGTAAATTGTCCTTTGAAAACATGAGGATATTAACTCTCTCACATTATATCAAATTAATAGTGTTGGAAATAACCCAAAGAAGACAATTTCCTCTCTATTCCTGAAAGTGAAAGGGTATGTTCATTGAAAATTGAATCCGGCTTTCATTTATTGCTTTTTTTTTTTTTTTTAAATTGCTTTAGAGAATTTACAGCATGATGATTATTATTTTTTTGTATTATTGCAAATATGCATACGGGAGAAAAATACCAGTGTACTTTATACTTCAACAGTACAAAGAAAACATATCTATTTTAAATGCAAATAAAATTTTAAATTCTGGATTACCATTTATTGGAATCAACAGTGGTGAGATTAAAACTGTCCTAATAATCAACTAATCTATAGAATTCAGATGCTAGAACAACTTGTTAAATCCTTTAAAAACCTACAATTACTTTTTATAGATATTTGTAATCAATAAATCATTGCAATGCTAGGATGGTGCTAAGAAATGAGTGGAATAAAGAATTAGAGAGTCCTATATTGTCTAGACAATGCAAGCGTGTTTTAACTTTTATAGCAAGAGTTTATGGATTCTAAATTACAATTTATACAACAAAAATAATATTTAGAATTTATTGGACTCCATAAAATTTATATAGAAATGTCCCATCTAAAACAGCAGTGTGTTGGAGAAGTAATAAAGAAAATGCTTCCTTAAATCACATGTTTTACAGTGTCTTACACTAACTATGTTTTGGCAGAAATTACTAGATTATATACAAATAATTTGGGAACAAAGCTAAAATTTTCATATGATAATATTCTCTTCAAATGTAGTACTTGTAATTTGACAATTGGACAATGTAAATTGATTCTACATGCCCTTATTATGATCAAAATGTTAATAGTGCCATATTGGAAAGATAAATCTATGGCCCCATTTATTCAATGGAGTGAAGACCTGATTGCACTTGCTGCCTATGAGCAGATTGTCTACTGACACAAACTTTGTATGGGCAAATACAGGGATTTGTATTGTTACATATATCATTTAAAATGATTTATTATACATTGTATGGAGCACTTGTGTTCTCCTGTCTTCTCCTTGCTCTGTAGAGAAATTCCAAACAACCAAACCATTTACCAACTCCTCTTTCCATCACAATAGTCAGTCCTGTCTCCAACCTTTGCTTTGTGGAGAAGGTTGTCGAGAGTGTGGTCGCATGACAGTTTCTGCAGTACTTGGAGGAAACGTCTTATCTAGATCCGTTCCAGTAAGGTTTCAGGCCCGGGCACAGCACGGAAACGGCATTGGTCGCGTTGGTAGATGATCTCTGGAGGGCTCGAGACAGGGGTTGCTCCTCTGTTCTGGCTCTGTTAGACCTCTCAGTGGCTTTTGATACCATCAACCATGGTATCATGCTGCACCGGTTGGAAGAGTTGGGGATGGGGGGCACCATGTTATGGTGGTTCTCCTCCTTTCTCTCAGACCAGTCACAGTTCATGTTGGCAGGGGGGCAGAGGTCGACCTCGAGGCCTCTTATATGTGGAGTGCCTCAGGGGTCAGTCCTCTCGCCCCTTCTTTCAACATTTATGTGAAGCCGCTGGGCGAGATCATCTGTGGCTTTGGGATGAAGTACCATCAGTACGCTGATGACACCCAGCTGTACATCTCCACCCCAGGCCACCCCAACAATGCCCTTGAAGTGATGTCCCGGTTCCTGGAGGCTGTGCGGATCTGGATGGGGAGACACAGGCTCAAGCTCAACCCTTCCAGGACTGAGTGGCTGTGGTTCCCAGCATCCCGATATAGTCAGTTGACTCCATCACTGACTATTGGGGGCAAGTCTTTGGCCCCCTCGGAGAGGGCTCGCAATCTGGGAGTCCTCCTGGATACACAGCTGTCTTTGAGGAACATCTGACAGCTGTTGCCAGGGGGACTTTTGGTCAGGTTCACCTGATCTGCCAGTTGCAGCCCTTTCTTGATTGGGATTCCCTGTGCACAGTCACTCATGCCCTCGTCAACTCTCGCCTGGACTACTGCAACACTCTTTACATGGGGCTCCCCTTGAAGAGCACCCGGAGACTCCAACTGGTCCAGAATGCGGCCGCGCGGGTAGTCACGGGAGCCACATGGTTCTCCCATACAACACCTCTTCTGTGCGAGCTGCAATGGCTCCCAGTGATCTTCCGGGTGTGCTTCAAGGTGTTGGTTATCACCTTTAAAGCATGCCATGGCATAGGACCTAGTTATCTTTGAGACTGCCTGCTGCCACCGACGAGCTCCCATCGACCTGTGCGCTCCCACAGAGAGGGCCTCCTCGGGGTGCCATCAGACAAACAGTGTAGGCTGGTGACCCCCAGGGGGAGGGCCTTCTCTGTGGGGGCACCTACCCTCTGGAATCAGCTGCCCCCAAAGATAAGGAGAATCCAAGACCTCGGTGCCTTCCGCCGTGCCCTTAAAACCTTTTTTTCCCAGCAAGCCGGGTTGACCTAACACTTTTTAAAATATTTTTTAATTGTTTGTTATTGTTTTTAATCATGGGGCCAAATTTATATATATCTTTTTAATTGTATTTTAATGTTTGTAGTTTATGTTTTTATTTGGCTGTTCACCGTCCTGAGTCCTCAGGGAGAAGGGCGGTAAACAAATTTAAAAATAAATAAATAAATAAATAAATAAATAAATAAATAAATAAATAAATAAACAAACCAGTTCCTTCACATTTTGGCAGTTTATTCTTTTATCCTTTATTATAAACCTATTAGATTATATACACAAAACAAGAATTAACAATTACGTTTTCTTTAAAAGGGCCCAGATGGAAACCCACTTCTTCCATTTCAAAAACTTCTAGTCCTCATCCATAGAGAGCTCTATCATTTATTTTGTTGATCAGCCCTTTCCTAATATAGTCAAATCTCATTTCTCTGAACCTCCATTGTGCAAATTTGAGATTCAACGCACAAAATTTTAGGACTATCCAAAACATTTTAGACAAGCATTCAGTCAGTTCATTTGCATAATTGCAGCATTGACATTTTAATGTCATTGTGTCAGTTTACAGCATTTCATGAAAATTATGTAAATTGATGCAAAAAAAATTATCTGGCTTTCAGGGATTTTTGGATTTATCTAGCTTTTTTTTTCCTTCCAAATGTTCTGTTAAATCAAGGTTTCTTTGCAATCCATTGGATGGGAATTGCTTTTTTCATCCTTAGCAGTTTCCTTTGAGTTATTTGCTACAGTTTTCTTGCTGCTTCCTAAATGTGGTTGTTTTCTTGTAGATGTTTCATTACTACGCTTGGTAACATCACCAGTGTTGAGTGTTTATATTATATTTTGGAGCTCACCTTACATGTTGGAGACTTAGTGGGGGAGTGGCTTGCTCCTTGAAGGTTCCTTGATAATTTAATTTGTTTTTCTTTTCAATTCAGGTATTATCTTACTCCAACTGACAAAGTGATTAAATTATTAGTGCAGTCATTCCCCTTATGTCATAACTAGCTAGGTACCCATTCTCTGCTACGAAACTATGTGATGGGGCTTGAAAAATCAACACTTACAGCTTGAAAATTAATGAGTAGTTATGATCAGCCTCTCCTCTCCCCTTCTCTCCCTCAGCCTTGCCCCACAGAAGCCTGTCCTATGCTATCCCATTCTCTCTAGAGTTATTTTCACATTGGGAGGGAGAGTAGAACATCTAATTAATTAGCATCAGATCGTGTTATAATAATATAGGAAATACTAATGCTCTGATGGTCGTTTCAAAAAATCCTTTCTTAGTGAGCACCTAGAAGCCAAGAGGAACATACCTGGCAAATTTCAAGTGTCACTAGATCCAGAATAAAAGCCTCCCCCATCAGCAAAGAGATCCAGCAAAGAATCATTCCCAGAGAGAAATCATCCAGATGCCCTAAGCTCTGATGCACAAAGAAGGAACCCCACTTAGACCCATAGTCAGCTCCATAGGCTCACCTCTACAAAACCTAGCCAAATTTCTCGCCAAACAACTACAGCCCTATGCAGAATCCATCACCTCACACATAAAAAACTCATTCCAGTTCATAGAGATCATAAAGAAACAACACTTACAGCCCAGCGACCTATTTGTGAGCTTCGATGTCATATCCCTCTTACCCAAATGCCTATCAAAGAAGCCTTGACAGCTATCCAAAACAAATATAACCCCCCAAGTATATCTTAGATCTGACCAACCACTGCCTATCCAACACATACTTCATCTATAACAAACAAAAATACAAACAAATAGAAGGAGCACCCATGGGATCACCCCTCTCACCTGTCATTGCAAACCTCTACATGGAACACTTTGAAACCCAAGCTCTAGAAAAATCTGATCACAAACCCAAACTCTGGCTCAGATACATAGACAACATAATCTGGCCACATGGGAAAGAAAAACTGGACAACTTCCTCACCACAGAAACAGAAGCTAACAACCAACTTCCCTTCCTGGATGCCTTAGTCTACAAGAAATCCAATGGCTCCCTAGGACACACCATCTACCAGAAGAAAACACACAAACCGCTATCTGCATGCACTCTCACACCACCACCCAGCACAGATCAACCCCGTAGCCAAGACAATCAGTTCACACCCCCACTGGCAGTTAAAAGGAAGAAACAGCTGCGATCACACACATTGCTCCTAGAAGCACGAAGCCAAAAACACCAGCCTGAAGATGACGAATGAGACTTCATCGAAACGTCACCAAGACACTTCCAATTTTACGCGGGAGAAAACCCGAATAACCAAAGACCTACATACAAACACCCACAAAAACCTCAGAAAATATATATATATATATATATATATATATATATATATATATATATATATATATATATATATATATATATATATATATATATATATATATAATTTGTTCTGTGGGCATGGCTTGGTGGGGGGGGTAATGTGACTGGGTGGGCATGGCCAATTTTTTTTTTTACTTTTAAAACAATTTTTTACATGTAAAAAGGCTCTGACGATCCCAGCAGAGTTGCCTGATCGTCAGAGGGTTTTTTAAAACCCTCAGGCAACTCAGCTGGGATCGTCAGAGCTTGGATGGTCAGAGCCATTTAAAAGAAAATAACTTTTTTTCTTTTAAATGGCTCTGACAATACAAGCTGAGTTGCCTGATCGGCAGGCAACTCAGCTGGGATTGTCAGAGATTGGATTGTCAGAGGCATTTAAAAGAAAAAAAGCCTCTGATGATCGCGCAGCTCAGCTGGGCATGGGAAGCAGGGGTGAGGGCAGGGATTTTTGCTACTGGTTCTCCGAACTGCCCACCACCATCGCTACCTATTCGCCGAGACGGTCCGAACCAGGAGCATTTCACCCCTGATATATAGATAATAGAGATATTCAAATTCAGAGTTTGACAATAAAGAAAATAATATGTAAAGTTTTACTTCCTTTTGAGGACAATGAATGGAGTCTCTGAGATTAAATGTATCATCTGTAGCATCACACATGCAAAGCAAAAGAAAGAAAGAAATCAGAACAATTAAATAGATTCTCCAGTCAGATAGCCCCAGGGAGATAACTTTTCAGAAGAAAACTAAATCTACTTTCTTTAAGTTTCTTTTTAGTATTGATCTTTTATCAAGTTTATGAGAAGACATTTCATTAGTATGAGATATAATTACAGAGTAAATATCTGGGGAAGTCTACTACTAAATTGGTACTTCAACAGTTTCTCTTCATTGATCTATAGAACAATGTTTTCTCAAACTCTTTTTCCTCTTTATTTGGTAGAGATGCAATAAAGATTTGGTAGGCAGTACTCTTCTGTGAGAGAAAAAATGGCATCCAATTATAGTTAGATAATTTTTAAGAATAGCAGCTCTATGTTCTCACCTCCCTAATTTTTAGAAATTTAAGAAGCAAAAATGACACATGGTAGCATCATTCTTGGATAAGTGGAACATGATGGAATTATTTTCATTTGTAAATGAGCCACCTCATATTTGAATGATAGAGACCAAATTCTTTTCTTAGCATGCCTCAGTTCACAATATCCTTAGATTATATTTATTTATTTATTTATTTATTTATTTATTTATTTATTTATTTATTTATTTATTTGTTTTAATTTCTATACCGCCCTTCTCCAATATAGGACTCAGGGCGGTGCACAGCCAAAGTAAAATCCAGACATAGAAAGATTAAAAAACTGATTAAAATAATTAAATAATTTGGCCATAATTAAAAACAGTTCCAATTTAAAATAGTTTAAAAGTTTGACTCAAGCCAGCCCAGCTAGTTGGAATAGATGGGTTTTCAGGGCCCGACGAAAAATCCAGAGGTCTGTTATTGTACGTAACTCTGGGGGGAGGTTGTTCCAAAGGGTGGGCGCCGCCACAGAGAAGGCTCTCCCCCTGGGGGTCGCCAGCCGACATTGTCTGGCGGACGGCACCCTGAGGAGGCCCACTCTGTGCGAGCATACTGGCCGGTGGGAGGCTATTGGTGGCAGAAGGCGGTCTCGTAAATACCCCGGCCCTAAGCCATGGAGCGTTTTAAAGGTGGTCACCAACACCTTGAAGCGCACCCGGAAGACCACCGGAAGCCAGTGCAGCTCGCGCAGGAGAGGTGTCACATGGGAGCGCCTCGTCGCCCCCATAATCCCCCGCGCGGCCACGTTCTGGACCAGCTGGAGTCTCCGGGTGCACCCCAGGGGGAGCCCCATGTAGAGAGCGTTACAGTAGTCCAGGCGGGAAGTGATGAGTGCTTGAGTGACTGTGCGTAGGGAGTCCCGATCTAGAAAGGGACGCAACTGGCGTATCAGGCGAACCTGATAAAAAGCCCCCCTGGCCACGGCCATCAAATGATCTTCCAAAGACAGCCGTGCATCCAGGAGGACGCCCAAGTTACGAGCCCTCTCCGTGGGGGCGAGTGATTCACCCCCAATAGCCAGCGATGGCATCAGCTGGCTATATCGGGACGCCGGAAGCCACAGCCACTCGGTCTTGGAGGGGTTGAGTCGGAGCCTGTTTCTCCCCATCCAGGCCCGCACGGCCTCCAGACACTGGGACATCACTTCAAGGGCATCATTGGGGTGGTCTGGGGTGGAGATGTACAGCTGGGTGTCATCAGCGTACTGATGGAACTCCACCCCAAAACCACGGATGATCTCACCCAGCGGCTTTACATAAATGTTGAACAGAAGGGGCGAAAGGACCGACCCTTGTGGCACCCCACAAGCAAGGTGCCTCGGGGTCGACCGTTGCCCCCCTGTCAACACAGATTGCGACCGGTCAGAGAGGTAGGAGGAGAACCACCGCAGCACGGTGCCTCCCACCCCCAACCCCGCCAACCGGTGCAACATGATACCATGGTCGATGGTATCAAAAGCCGCTGAGAGGTCTAACAGGACCAGGATAGAGGAACAACCCCTGTCCCGGGCCCTCCAGAGATCATCCACCAATGCGACCAATGCCGTTTCAGTGCTGTGCCCAGGCCGGAAGCCGGACTGGAGCGGGTCTAGATAGACAGCTTCATCCAGGTACCGGGGAAGCTGTTGCGCCACCACACTCTCAACAACCTTCGCAATGAAGCGAAGGTTGGAGACTGGACGATAGTTAGCCAAAACAGCCGGATCCAGAGAGGGCTTCTTGAGGAGGGGCCTCACAACCGCTTCTTTCAAAGCGGTCGGCAGGATCCCCTCACTCAAAGAAGCGTTAACAATCTTCTGGAGCCAGCCTCGTGTCACCTCCCAGGAAGCCAGTACCAACCAGGAGGGACACGGGTCCAATAAACATGTGGTTGCATTCAGCCGTCCCAGGACCCTGTCCATGTCCTCGGGAGCCATAGGATCGAACTCCCACCCAGGTAACACTCTCAAGACCTGCCTCAATCGTCCCGTCCGGACATACCCAGTCAGAGGCCATGTAATTTGCCCATTAATTCAATCAACTTTTCTGCCTCCGGAAGGTTCCAGAGGTGTCGGGAGTGTTGGGATGGGCATTTCTTGAAGTAATAATGCTTAACAAAGCCACTTCAAGTGCCTTTCCAGATCATGTATATTAATTAGGCATAGGTGGTCAAGCTTTGTAGTAATTCAAATGATGCATCTCTTCAAATTATTTCTATTTTGTGTGTGTAGTTTATCTGTACCTCATAGTATCAAATTAGTAAATTTGATGATTGTTTCTGTTGACTTTGATTAACATATGAGATTCAGTTCATCTCTTCATTGGAAAAGACATCTGATATTGGATGTTGTGTAGGAGATGACTAGCCTGAGCCGAGGGAGGGGTCAAATGCATCATCAGTTGTGAGCCCTTCATACCCACAAGAGATCAAAGTTCAGTCCATCTTGAATTCCTTCTGCTATTATCTCCCACTCATTTCCCTTGGCTGTTAGTAGTTCAGATTGTTGTAGAGAGCTTAAGCTTACAATAAATCTTTATACCCATGTGAACGGTTGGATTTCCTGATTTTCCTGGTGCTTGACATGTTGTTTTGTTTTTATAATTATTTATTGGTTACTGTTTTAAATGCATTTTAATTGGTTTTGTACTATGATTGTAATTGCAGGTTTTATTATGTACCACACAGACTCACTTTGTGTGAGATGTGCAGCTATATAAATGTGATAAATAAATAAATAGAATAAACAAATATAAATGCAGTCTCTTTACTCCTTAAATTGTGTGGGTAGATAATTGCTCATAGATTATTTCTAGATGCCTAGGGAATAACAACAAAGTGCTTTTAATTCAGCATAATTGATGAGAATCTATGCTGCCTGCATAGTGTGGAGAGAGAGAGAGAGAGAGAGAGAGAGACAGAGACAGAGAGAGAGAGAGAGAGAGCAGTTACTGCCACTTGTAATTTAATGGCTTTTTCATTAAATTGTTACACATTGACCTCTGAACAGTTCCTTTCTAGAATCAGCTATTCATTTCCTGACCTTCACAGAACATATGCCTATTTTGACATACCATCTTTCAGTGGTACAGCTCATTATGTTTTATCAATGAAAGAAAGTGAAGAAGAGGTAAAGGAAGAACAGTAAAAATGTTTTCCACTTCCATGCAACTTAAAAGTTTAAACTTATTTTTTCTCAATAGAAACATTATGTAACTGGCCATCTAGGAAACCTCCATGTGTAAAATGCATTTTTTCCAAAAATTGTGACCTTATATTGCTATTGTTTCCTGATTTGTACCCTATGACTATCATTAAGTGTTGCACATTATGATTCTTGATGAACGTATCTTCTCTTTTATGTACACTGAGAGCGTATGCACCAAGACAAATCCCTTGTGTGTCCAATCACACTTGGCCAATAAAGAATTCTATTCTATTCTATTCTATTCTATTCTATTCTATTCTATTCTATTCTATTCTATTCTATTCTTTAATTTAGATGTATTGATAATCAGACCATCTGACAATGGGAGACTAAATTACTTAACAGCTGATACGGCCAACTTGAGTATGCATAAAATATCATGTTATCTTCATAGAGCAAATAATTAACCTTAGGATTTTTCATTGGCTCTGTGATATCACACATATATAGATTGAATAATATTAGTAGGATTATGCACCTGTCTTATTCCAGAAGTCTTGTTGCATTCAACTCCTTAGCCATTTGTGCACTTTCCTGTTGAAGAACGGCTCATAAACGGCCACTCATTCAGCGCCATCACAACTTTGAACAGTCATTGAATGAGTTGTCTTAACCAAGGATTGACTATATTTGCTCTATCCAATTTGGATAGCAGTACATGCATGAATAGTTCCATCAAAAGAGGGACTACTACTATTATTTTTTTAATTAACTGAGGTGATTTTTTTAAAAAAAATCCTCATTCTAGGCTTTATTTGTCTTCAAACTTTATATAATAGATAGATTTAATCTCAGATTCTAGAACTGGTAGATATTGTTCATTTAGCACAAGGATGTCAAACTCAATGCTGGTAGGCTGGATGCGACCCACGAGGCACTTTGATCTGGCCCGTGGGGCTGTCCTGGAAACAGCGAAGGACTGTTTTCCAGTGAAAACAGAGCTCGGGTGGCTGCGACGACCTCCTGCAGCCCTCTGCCAGTGAAAATGGAGCTTGGGATGGCTCTCCCGAGCTCCGTTTTTTCTGGCAGAGGGTTGCAGGAAGCCGTCACAGCCTCCCAAGCTCTGTTTTCATTTGCAGAGCACTCGGGCCACCACAGGTGCCCCCAACATGAATGAAGCCACATCTGTTGAATCCAGTGGGTAATTAATCAAGAGGCTAGGTTATGCAATTAACACCAACTTTATTAATGGAACAATCATCAACAGAACCTTCGTAAAAGCAAGCAAACAACCCTTCTCTGACAGCTCCTTAAATAGCTGGCTGTCAGAGCTCTGAACCAATCGCGAGCAGCTATTCTCCCGCTCCTTCAGCTGCTCGCGTCTTAACCAATCCTAGAGGCCTGCAAGCAGAGCCTGTTGCTGAGGGTGTCTAACTAGACGGATCTAACAACATCCACCTCACCCCCAAGGTTAAACATAACCCTGATGTGGCCCTCAATGAAATCGAATTTGATACCCCTGATCTAAGAATTTATACAGGTGTCCAAGCAGCACATAACCCAATGAACCCAAAATGAATTGCACAATAGTTTCTATCTATAATAAGAGCCTTGGTAGCGCAGCAGACTAAAGTGCTGTTAAGTAGCACCAGCTGCCTGCAATTACTGCACGTTCAAATCTCACCAAGCTCAAGACTGACTCAGCCTTCCATCCTTTCGAGATAGATAAAATGAGGACCTGGATTGTGGGGGCAATAAGCTGACTTAGTATAAAAAAGAACACCGCTTAGGTGGGGCCAAAAGCCCTACTAAACAGGTATATGCAAAAGTATGAAGGCTATTGCTTAATGCATTGTAAGCCGCCCTGAGTCTCCGGAGAAGGGCGGCATATAAATCAAACCAATAAATAAATAAAATAAATAAATATGTCTGTCTGTCTGTCTATCTAATTTCGTCAAGCATGTATTTATGACAGATACAAATGTAAACATAATTATAAATACATGAAAAGGATACGAATAAAAGAAAACATTAGGACAGGGATGGTAGGCACGCTGGTACGCTTAAGCACACCCCTTAAAGACCTCTTAGGAATGGGGTGTGGTCTACAGTAGACAGTCTAAGGTTAAAGTTTTGGGGATTTGGGGAAGAAACCACAGAGTCAGATAGTGCATTCCAGGCGTTGACAACTCCGTTACTGAAGTTGTATTTTCTGCAGTCTAGTTTGGATCGGTTTACCATGAGTTTGTATCTATGGTGTGCTCTTGTATTGTTTTGGTTGAAGCTGAAGTATTCATTGGCTGGTAGGACATTGTAGCAGATTATTTTATGTACTATGCTTAGGTCAGATCGAAGACTGAAGACTGAAGTTTCTGGACTGGCTTGAAGAATAGCCTGCACCAACAGAATAAAATCATGAATATGAAATGCCTGCCAGGTTGAAAACAGTTTTTTTTTTTTTTTTTTTTGCAAGCAGCAGAAGTTTTATTCCATTGGAATTATCCTGTTGGGTCTAATTCCAAGTTGAAATATTGTATGTATGTCAGTTAACCAGCCTGCATTTGAAACTACCTACCAATCTACTTAAGCACACTGGAGTGCATAATGCAATTTATTCTTATCCTTAGAATTAATCTGCACATAGCCATTCATTTGCAAACACTATAAATTTTAAAAACAAATCCAGTATCCTTTTACTTACTTAATTCCAGATTATTTTGTCAGTCATCTGTTGCTAATTTGAGCTGCGTGGTAGAAAAAGCATTTTGAGACGTTCAACCTAGGATGGATAAATTTTATTTCCTTTTTTAAATTATTTTTCCTGCCAACGTTATGCCCCTACATGCATTTCCTGAGCAGAATACTTTTAGGAAAGTCAGTGGTCCAATTATTTCAGAGCCCAAAGTGGCAGAGGTAAGGAAATGATTCATATCACATGTTTATTACTTTGGGATTGCAATAGCATGCACCAAAGGTTTCTAAAGGATATTTGAACTCATAGAGAAAAAGCAAGAATGATTTCTATGGAAACCAGCTTTCCGGATGAAGGTCAAGCAGCCAATTGGATTGTTGCTGTATTTCCATCTTAGCATTTGTCCTTTATTTTAACTGTTGGGTACTGTTCTATAAAATCAGCAAATACCTCATGCAGGGACAGTATGAGGCTCTGTACCTTCACACGTTGAAATTCATTCATGCATGCATGCGAGCATTTTTATCCCATTTTCCATTGTTAAGGACCCCATGCAAGTAAATATTTTTGTTACATATAAAATATTTTAACTTACCTCATAGAGTACCTTCTTGCCCACTTCAAGAAAATGTAATTGTCTTGTTTGGGGCTTTAGTGCAGTTCTTTAAATAGAAATTCAAAGACTTACTTTCTTTTCTTCTTTCTTTCTTTCTTTCTTTCTTTCTTTCTTTCTTTCTTTTATTAAGAAAAAGTGTTATGAGCTATTTACTAATCCAAACCTGAGAATCTTGAAAGAAAAATTATGCCTGGGTCTGGTTCCATTCCAAGGTAAATATCAGTTCAATATCAGTATGAACACTTAGAGAGTGTATGAAAGGGAAGATAACAAAACTCCATTTACATCCTTTCTGCCACCTTAGATAGTTTCTGGATCTGGTGCTAAACCAATGTTCAATAGTGTCAACCACTATCAACAATTGGGATGCGGTGGCTCAGTGGCTAAGATGCTGAGCTTGTCAATCAAAAGGTTGACAGTTCAGCAGTTCGAATCCCTAGTGCGGCGTAACAGGGTGAGCTCCCGTTACTTGTCTCGGCTTCTGCCAACCTAGCAGTTTGAAAGCACGTAAAAAATGCAAATAGAAAAATAGGGACCACCTTTGGTGGGAAGGTAACAGCGTTCCGTGTGCCTTTGGCATTTAGTCATGCTGGCCACATGACCACAGAGACGTCTTCAGAGAGTGCTGGCTCTTCGGCTTTGAAACGGAAATGAGCACTGCCCCCTAGATTCGAGAATCACTAGTACATATGTGAGAGGGGAACCTTTACCTTTACCTTATCAACAATAGACAACCATTTGTCTAAAATGGTTTAGGGTCTAATATAGGGTCTCCTGCTTAAGCAGGGAGTTGGACTAGAATACCTCCAAGGTCCCTTCCAACTCTGTTATTCTGTATTCTATATTTTCCTTTCAGAGAAAAGCTCAAGGTAATCTACCACAACTCACTTGGACTCTAGTAGTAACACTTCAGTGTAGCTTATATTTTGGAGCACAGTGACAAATGTCAATACAGTACAATACAATATTCCAATTGTCAATACAGAATAAGCCAAACTATTTCAACTTCATACTTTCTTCTACATAATTACTTCAAAACTGAGCACCTGAATCTCAAAACTGGGATGAAAGATGAACAAACAAAAATCACAGATGTAATAAAATGCAAATATGATGCTTTATATATATAAAGTTTATTGTCATTGTACATATATACACATACAACAAAATTCACATAACACCCAGAGACCAAGCCCAACACACATGACCCCCAGATGGAGAGCCTTCTCTGTGGGGGCACCTTCCCTTTGGAACGAACTCCCCTCAGAGATACGGAGGATCCCGGATTTACGCACTTTCCGCCGGGCCCTCAAGACTTTTTTATTCCAACAAGCTGGGCTGGCCTAACTCTTTTTTAATTGCTTAATTTTAATTTGTTTTAAAAATGGGGTGTTTTAATTAGTATGGGCCAAATTTGTTTAATATGTTTTTAATTGTTTTTAAATTTTATATTGTATGTGTTTTATCTTTGGCTGTTCACCGCCCTGAGTCCTTCAGGAGAAGGGCGATATATAAATCCAAATAAACATAAACATAAACATGACAATCCCCAGACATACCCCCACCCACCAAAAATTCTTTAACTGGGTGGGTTAAACAGCAGCTCTTACAGTATTAACAGCAGCTCTTACAGAATACAGAATAAGAGTTGGAAGAGACGTTGGAGGTCTTCTAAAATGGAGACCCTATACCATTGCAGACAAATGACTGTCCAGTCTCTTCTTGAAACTTCCGGTGATGGAGCACCCACAACTTCTGAAGGCAACTTGTTCCACTTGTTACTTGTTCTCACTGTCAGGAAAATTCTCCTTAGTTCTAGGTTGGATATCTGTTTGATAATTTTCCATCCATTGCTTTTATCCTGCCTTCAGGTGCTTTGGAAAATAGGTTGATTGTCTCTTCTTTGAGAAGTTCTTCTTCCCCGTGCTTAATATTTCCTTTGAGAATAGATGGAAGCTTTAACTGAAAATATAGAATGAACATCCTGAAAATTTATCTTCAGGACGTTCATTCTATATTTTTCTTCGGCTTTACTTGTATGGATACTTTAGATGATTATGTTAATGATTATCTGATGACTGATAAAAAGTTATAGCACTTCCTTTGACAGATCAGTCACAACTCTGATGACAATATATTAAAACACCTTGAAGGAATAGCATCAAAAGTGGAGATAACTGATAGATAGATAGACTTTGTTCCTTTAATATTAAAAGTTTTGAATGAGGGGGGGTATTATATTTGAAATCTTTAGATACATTGAGAGAAGAAGGTATAATTTACACATGGTTTCAGTATGGTCAGCTTCAAGCTAGATGGAAGGAAGATCAACAAACTGGCTTTGTGCAAAATGAGGAAAATTTGGTAAAACAAATTAGAGATCAAAAACAAATGCATATTAAAAGGTTGTATAATGCCTTACTGGAAATAGTCTCTGAGACGGAACTGGTTAAAGATTGCATGATTAAATGGGCACAAAATTTTCAAGAGCCAGTGATGATGGAGACTTGGGAAAAGATTTGGATTAGAAATGTGAAATTTACACAAGCACAAAATTTAAGAGAAAACTTTTATAAAATGTTTTATAGATGGCACTTAGACCCTAAAAACTATCATGTATGTATCCTAATGTGCAAGCTAAATGTTGGAGATGTGACTGTGATGATGCAACTTATTATCATATATGGTGGACTTGTAAAAAAATCAAAGCATTTTGGATAAAGATTTGGTGGGTGATGCAGAATATTTTAAAAAAAAGATTGAAATTTACTCCGCACTTGTTTCTACTGGGTATAACTACGGACTGTACAGTTGTGGAGACTAAACTGATCCTGAACTTAATAACAGCAGCAAGATTGTTGATAGCACAACATTGGAAGAAGGACTTTTTACCTACTATTGATGCTTGGATATTGAAAGTAACTAACTTAGCTGAAATGGCTAAAATTTCAGCATATTTGAAGGATCATACACAAGAAAGATATATATAGGACTGGAGGAGATGGATTGATTATATTCAAAATAAGTATCAGACTAAAAAATATCAAATAGCTTATGAATGAATCTTTAATTGTATAAGCGCTACATGAGTGATATTAGAAGTCCTATATCCAAGAAGCAGGATTTTATCTATGGGGGGTTAAGAATTATCTTTTAGAGGGTGTTAGTTTAATGGATAGTTAAGCAATTTAGTTTATTGTTAAAAGTTAATAGAAATACCTTGTGTTCTGCTCTGGGAAGTCGGGGAGGGGTAGGGGGGTAGGGTGGGAGGGTTGCGGGAAAATTGTGGTTTTTTTCTCTAATAAAACTTTTTCAATAAAAAAAAGTTTTGAATTGGGGCACAGAATATCAGGTGATAACATACACTCACACACACACACACACACACACACACACACACACACAAGAATTAAGCTTTATTAAACCAAACAAATGGGCAATCACTGGAACAGATGTATTGTTTCAGGTAAGCACTAACTCAGGCATCTATATCTCCAACCTTCGCTATAGTTTGGCTTATGGCCAGCCACTCACAGCCTCTGGTTTTTGCAAAGTGCCCTTGCTTTCCAGCTCAGTTTCCAGAAAGATGAGTACAGGACAGGGAGTAACATGTGGAAAAGAAACTGGAGACCTCTGGCAGGTAAAAAGCTCCCATTTCTGTTTTAAAAAACCTAAGTGATACATTTTCATGACATTTATAAGAAGCATAATAATGGCAAACCTTCTTTTGATCCTAGGTAGAGGCAAATATTTCTCTCTCTGGACACAATGAAAATATCTCTGCTGAACAAAATTCCGCATTGGCGATAGGAAAGGCATCTGGCCATTAAATGCTCTGCTAGCTCCATTCAGTTGCCCCGACTCTACCCCGCAAGGGATTATGGGGTCTGTTGGACGAAATGTCCCTCTGGGTTCAGTTCCAAATGGGAAGAAAGACACTGGAAACATGGAGAGTGCTTGGAAAGATGGTTTAATGGTGGACAGAACCACATGGTTTGAGGTCCTGGGCAAAAAGAGCACATGGGTGAGAGAGTGAGAGAGATTTATACTATCTCTTGAGCCCTGCTTTGGAGCTTCCTGTTACTGTGTAAGAAATGTACTCTGATTGGTTGCCAGATTCCCATGGGGCCATGCAGGGGTAACTTTGTAGGTTGTCTTGAGTGGCAGACTTAGTTGAATCTTACTGGGTGATGAGGTAATGAAGCTAATCCTATCATGTTCTAAGGCTGAAGGTCTTAATCCCATCACCCTGGAGCTGAAGTGGGGGAGAGCAGGGAGCTTCAGGGAGCTGCTTTGCCTTTAAAAACATGTTTCTCCTTCAGGGAAAGTATAATATTCTGCCTTTTTAATATTTCCTAGAATATTTCATTTTCCTAGGGGAGGGGTGGGTGCTAACTTCCTACAGGTCATTAAATGATGATGATAATAAGTAGCAAACCTGATGTTAAAGGGTTAATCTGAACACCACACCTTCCTCCTCTTTCTTGAGACACACAATTGAGTCTAATGTAACAACAATGCATATTGCTGAATGGGTCCTGTTGTCTCGATGATCTGAGTTAGTCTACAGAGAGATTAGCAAGTAAATTTACACATAAAAGCGGTGAAAATAGAATTGATGACCTTTTGCTTACAAACCGTAGACTACTTCTCCTGATAAGCTAAGCATATAACGAGGCAAACTGGAACATCAGTTATTTCTTTGTATAAGAAATGTGCTTTTGTTATCCTGAGCCAAGGAACATAACTGAGATCAAAACACAGATATTCAGTCAAAGAAGAGGGCAGAAAGCAAGCAGTTCATGTACAAATGGAGTGTCAGATTTGGCACGTATCTGTTTTCAGAATAAATAGTTCTCTCAATGAAACTGTTCAAGGCATGCATTAAGCTGGGGTATCTAACACACACATGCAGACAATTTGCTGGCAAAGCAAACCATTTCCTCAGTGTTATTTTCTTTCAATCTGAGGTAAAAGCATATTTCTCTTTTTCATTTTTAAAAGCCTCCATCTGATCAAACCTGTCAATAGGAAAAGCTACAAAAAGAGCAGAATCACAGCAAAGATTTAGATGTCTTACATTGTGTGTTTGTGGGAATGATCCTAAAGAAAGTCCCTAAACAGAAATACAGAGAAATAAATCTAGTATTATCCATTAGGGCAGGATATTGACGCTAGTTATCTGGCAAAAACAGGATATTGCGTTTTTAATTCTTTGGAAATACCTATTGACACTCTAGCCTCCTCAGGTAATTTGACATACACAAAAGATAGCTTTGAATGTTAACCAAACAAATGTCAGTCCGGATGCTCTTTAAAAAGGTGATAGTTTTGAAATAATAAATGTTGCTTTAAGCTGGAGTGCCTAAAGATAGCTTTTAATTCACCTCCTCAACAGTTTACGAAAGAAGAGGAAAAGGATGATAATCAAAGATGAGCAATCCTAAAGATTATGAAGGGAAGAAGGGAGGGAGAGAGGGAGGAATTGAGAGAAGAAAAAAAGAGGGGGGGAGGGAGGGAGGGAGGGAGGGAGGAAGGAAGGAAGGAAGGAAGGAAGGAAGGGAGGGAGGGAGGGAGGGAGGGAGGGAGGGAAAGAAAGGTTTGAACATTACTTCCTTCATTTTCATTTTCTCTTAGAATTATCATTTGAACATGTAAGGTTGCATGGTTTAGTGACCACTGCAAGATCAGGGGATTAACCTTAAAAGCAATAAAAATGTCAATTCTTGCATTACACAGGCCTTTTTTAAAAACAGTGGTTAAAGAGTCTAATGCTGGGAAAGTTTGAGGGCAAAAGAAGAAAGGGACGACAGAGAATGAGGTGGCTGGATGGAGTCGCTGAAGCAGTTGGCGTGAGCTTAAATTAACTCCAGAGGATGGTAGAGGACAGGAAGGCCTGGAGGAACGTTGTCCAAGGGGTCGCGATCGGTCAGGCATGACTTTGCAACTAACAACAAAAATGTAGCAGTGGGAAAAGATTTATCAGGCATATCATAGGGATTTTAGTACAGTTTTATTAAGCTTCCTTTCTGAATTAGGTTTCCCTAATTTAGGCGCTTTTGACAGTTCTCCAATCATTCAATGAGCAATCTGAAACTTTTCTGATCAGGACAAAGATTTGACAGTAGGACAACCAGGTTATTCAGATGCCTCATGACTTCCTTTACAATTGTGTTGGTTGCTTTGGTCAACTTTTGCTGACTTTTTCATGCTGTCTTCCTTGCGCTTTGGCACTCTTGATGTTCTACCCATCTGCTTCCTTTCTGTAGGATGTTTCTTTCACAGCTGTCGCTTCACTTAACATTACTGCTCAGTCCTGCTTTGACTTAACAGTGCATTCAAAAATGTAATAAATGCTTAGAGAAAAGTGGGAGACTTTCTTCTGTAAAGTATGAGGACAAAGTCTACATTTTGCTTAGTTACTTCTTGACATTTATAGCAAAGCCTTCTGAAGGAAGCATCTTTTCTTTCATGCATTTTTCAATTACATGAAATAATGTTTCTTGTACACCTTATTCCCTCCATATGCTTTTATTTTGCAGTCACTGACTCTGGCTATCCATGTGTTCAGTTCTGAAAGAAATCCAAAAACCAGTATAATAAGTGTCAACAGCTTCTGCTCCGGTAATATTGTACTGCAAAGTAGGGCATACAAAACCTTTGCTAGACCAATTCTCAAACACAGCTCATCTGCCTGGAACCCGCACTGTATAATGGACATTAATACAATTGAGTGAGTCCAGAGGTATTTCACGAGAAGTGTCTTCCATTCCACTGCTCACTACAGAATACCTTATGCCACCAGGCTTTAAATTTTGGTTTTAAAACAACTTAGAACTACCCCACCTAAGCGTAGTACACAAAATTATCTGCTACCACATCCTACCTGTCAATGACTACTTCAGCTTCAACCGCAATAATACACGAGCACACAATAGATACAAAATTAAGATAAACCCCTCTAAACTCGATTGCAGAAAATACAATTTCAGCAACAGAGTGGTCAATGCCTGGAATGCACTACCTGACTCTGTGGTTACTTCCCCAAACCCCCAAACCTTTAACCTTAGACTGTCTACTGTTGACCTCATCCCATTCCTAAGAGGTCTGTAAGGGGCATGCATAAGTGCACCAATATGCCTACCGTCCCTGTCCTACTGTCCCCATTTATTCGTATCCTTATCCTGTATTCATAATCATGTTTATACTTATATCTGTTATCTTTTATGTGTTTGAGAAATAAATAAATAAAAATAAATAAATAACTATTGTTATCCATATTATTAGTAAGTTACTTGGGAGTGCATCATAATGGCTTTACTTTATTTTATTTCACTGATACAACTTACAACTTATAGTTTGTAAAAGTAAAATATTCTTTTAAGCTTTTCCTAATCATTGAACAGGAACCTAATGATGATATAGTATTTCATTTAAAATGGAATATTTGTTTGAGAAGCAACTTAAGGTTTGTACCTCTTCCTGTGTCCAGAAAGAATAAGGATGTTCTATTATATAAAAACTAACATAATATTAATTTCCAGAATTAACAGAGTGGTAGAAAGGTTGTCAATTCATCTAATAATCTATTTTCTTATATTTGTAAAGGTTCCTCTCACACATATGTGCTAGTTGTTCCCGACTCTAGGGAACGATGCTCATCTCCGTTTCAAAGCCAAAGAGCCAGCGCTGTCCGGAGACGTTTCCATGGTCATGTGGCTGATATGACTAAATGCCATATTACGGAATGCTGTTACCTTACACCAAAGGTGGTCCCTATTTTTTCTACTTGCATTTTTTACATGCTTTTGAACTGCCAGGTGGGCAAAAGCTGGGACAAGTAACAGGAGCTTACCCCGTTACGCGGCACTAGGGATTTGAACGCTGAACTGCTGACCTTTCAATTGACAAGCTCAGCATTTTAGCCACTGAGCCACTGCATCCCAATCTTACATTTGTAGAACATGCATTTTACAGCTTACAAAAATAATCATTTGCAAATAAATGCCTTCTTTTAATTTTGATGAAATAAACCAATTTTATATTCCTTCCTCTTACTTCTAGCAGTCTTAATTTCTGATTCAATCAAATATTGCTGCAGGGTTTAATTTCTCTTTGCTTTCTCTTTATTTCATTACACAGACTTCTCCAAAGGTTTAGCTAGCCCCTTTTGTAGATCCAGTAAGAAAACATTTTCCAGGTCATTCACTTGGGTGGTATTTATATTTCCCATTTAATGTTTAAATTATTCTGAACCACCTCTCTGTGTGTATTTACACAAGACATTTAATGTCAGCATTCTGCATATAGCCTGTACATAATACCTATTTAGTGGTATATGTGTATGTTGGCTTGCAAGTTAATTGTAGATTACAGAGCCTAACTTGTATAGCATAGCAAGAATGTCTTGGTCATTCTTGGGGTTAAAGCAGGAATTTGACTTTCCTTTTAGCAAGCTGACCAAAATGTGCCAAAAGTTACCTTCACATTAGCAGGGAAGGCTGTATCAAGCATGAATGTAACCTAATCTATATTTTCTCTTTCTTATTAAGAAGGGTGTTGTGTGACAACTTCAATTGATCAAAAAACCACAGTGGACAATAGAAGTCAGTATCGATGGGAAATGTTCATGCAGTATGAAACTTTCTCATTTGGAATATAGGAGGGATAAATGGCAAAGAACATGAATTAGTGAATGAAGTGAAAGAAAAATAAGAATGTGCTGTGCATTTGGGAAAGAGACGAGAAAGGGGAAAAAGGTAATAGAATTGAATGATTGAAGTCTGATTTGTGAAATGCAACTGATGAACACGCAGGGAAGTGAAGATGAAAGTTTAATTTTGAATAAAAGGACTAAAACACACATACCCAAAAGCACGAGCTGATATAATCTATCTTGCAAAAGTTACATATGAAGTTCAATCCTCTGATGACAATAAAAAAACCAAAGATGACATTTTCTGGGGGGGGGGAAGGATGTTGTGCAACATTCTGAATAAATATAATTCAGAATGGGAGAAAGTATTTGGAGCAATTATTTTGAATGAGAAGAAGTGAGATAAGAGAGTATAAGGGGGGGAAAAAAGACATTGGGCCTTGAGAGATCCAAGAATGAAAGGGAATGACATTAACATTCAACACTGAGCAGATAATAAGAAAAGCTTCACTTAACTGTTTAAAGTGTATAGGAAATGTTTGTAGTGATGATGGAGAAGTATTAGACAGAGATATGGATTCAGATTATGCTCTATTGCTGGATGGAACTTGAACAATTTGTAGAGAATGGTATTTTGAAGATTGGATGATGTGCTATGGAATATAGAATTGAAAATGAATGTATCAAAGAACATAGTGGTTGTGTTTGACAGGAAAAATAGAATTATTCATAAAGGGCAAAAAAATTAGAGCAGGTAGATAAATTTGTGTACCATAGTAGAATGTTTAATGAAATGAATAAATGGATGGGGAAATTTCAAGACTCCACATGCTGTTAGAAAGGTAGTGGAGAAAATGTAGAATCTGGCAATGCTTAAATGTTGACAGAAACAAAATGGCTATAGATTAGAACAAGGTTCAGCCAATTTATCACATGGAAATGTGAGTTGGGTATGCCAGGAGACATATAAAAGTAAATTGAATGCAATGGAACTGGAGAACTTGAGAAGTGAGCGTGCTAAAACAAGAAGGAATAGAATCAAGAGTTCAAAGTATTAATTTGTTTGATCAATTGAAATAGAGGATCTTAATTTGCTGGAACCTCCTTCTATATGAGGACTGGGAAAGTTGTCCTATAAAAACCCATTTTCTGATATTTTCAGTTGATCTCCACTGTTGCTGCTCCTCTGCCAATTCTGACCTACCATGTTTTTTTCACTTATTCTTTCAAATCTTTTCTCCTGAAAGTAAAACAAAACTCCATAAGTCTTCATCACCACCACTCATTAAGTCCTAAGTATATTCAGGCCTGTACGCACATCTTTATTTATCGGAGTATCTTTTCTTCTTCTATATATTGTTACATATTAATATGTAATAGGAGTTGTGGTGTGGTGGTGTGGGAGTTAGAATGCAGTATTGCAGGCAAACTGTCCACAGCCAGGAATTTGATCCTGACCAGCTCAAGGTTGACTCAGCCCTCCATCCTTCTGAATTTGGTAAAATGAGAACCCTGATTGTTTGGGGACAATATGCTGATGCTGCAAACTGCTCAGAGGATGCTGTAAAACACAATGGAATAGTAGATAAGTCTAAATGTTATTTCTATTGCTAATATGTAAGCTCCTGCAGGAGGCAAGCTATTATCTGGGCAATGAACCAATGACAGTGAGTGAATAAACCAGTGAGTAATAATTTTGAAGTATTTTGAACTTTTTCGCCTTGTAATCCAGTTAGTGTTGCAGATAGGAGTCACAGTCATGCTTCCTTTCAACCACTTAAGCAATTTCAAAAGATAAATAAGCTAATTAAGAAAATGTATGCACATTTGTATTCTTTAATCAAATGTGTTTTTCTAGTTAGAGAATTTATTTTTAAGTACCAAATTCAAGACCTCCTGAAGAGAAGAATCACCAGGGAAGTGTGACTAGCAATTCTGATCCTGTCCTATGATGTCTTTAAAGATATCTCACCTGGATTTAACAGGCTTATTTTAAAAATGAAGCATGCTAATATGAGCTACAACTTATACTTCTATCATTTTGAAGACACAGCTTTCATACACCTTGAAGAGGTAACAGCAAGAGATAGGATTAAAGTTAGCAGATTACATTTTCTCCCCTTATAGAAATACACTAAAAATTACTCTCCAGAACATCCAAAAACAGCTGGTGGTAGAATAACTGATAAGCAATTACATATATGGATTTCAGAAATGCTGGATTTAGTGTTAACTTCTAGGCTTTGTGCAAAGCAGAAAATATGTGTCATCCTCCCCCGTCCCCCATACCCCGTCCCCCCCGTGCATAAAGCAAACACTTTATGGCTCAAAAGTTTGACTGTTCCAGGTACATCGCAATATGGCAAATTGAAACTCAGAATATTTTTATTATTCTTTGTTAGGTCTGGCAAAATGGGTAAATTATCGGTAAATTTGGCAAGGCGGCTAAACTTCAGAATTCAAAATAACATAGATGGAATGCATCTTGGACGTCTTCTAGTCTAACCCCCTGTTCAAACAAGAACTTATACCGTTAAAAATCTCAAGTGATGAAGCACCTATAACAGGGATGTCAAACTCAAGGCCCGGGGGCCGGATCTGCGGGGCTGCCCTGGAAACAGTGAAGGACCAGCCTGCGGTGCCTCTGCCAGCAAAAACAGCTCGGAAGAGCTTCCAGGGCTTCATTTTCACTAGCAGAGGGTTGCAGAACACCGTTGCAGCCAAAAATGGAGCTCAGGAGCCCATTTTCACTGGCAGAGCACTTGGACTACCACAGGCATCCTGGACCTAGGCTCCCTTAATAAGCAGGAGGCAGGAATTACTGGCAAAACCTATTTTATTTACGTGGCTGTGAATTACGTTCATTCTTCCGGGTGCACTTCCGGACTTCCGGGTATGCTTCAAGGTGTTGGTGACCATCTTTAAAGCACTCCATAGTTTAGGGCCGGGGTATCTACGAGACTGCCTTCTGCCGCCAATAGCCTCCCACCAGCCAGTTCACTCGCACAGAGAGGGCCTTGTCAGGGTGCCATTGGCCAGACAATGTCGGCTGGCGACTCCCAGGGGGAGAGCCTTCTCTGTGGCGGCACCTGTCCTCTGGAACGACCTACCTCCAGAGATACGCACGATACCAGACCTCTGGACTTTTCGTCGGGCCCTGAAAACACATCTATTTCATCTAGCCAGGCTGGCTTGATCCCATCCTTGCGGTTTTAATTTATAATTGGTTTTAACTGGGTTGTTTTAAATTGATGGCCAAAATTATTTAATGTCTTTTAAACTGCTATAAAATTTTATATGTTGTGTTTTACCATGGCTGTTCACCGCCCTGAGTCCTGTTGGAGAAGGGTGGTATACAAATTAATTAATTAATTAATTAATTAATTCATTCATTCATTCAGTCAGTCAGTCAGTCAGTCAGCAAAGTTTGTCCAAACAGTTTTTCAAAGGAATATTTCTCAACACACCTTATCTCGTTTGGCAAGCTGCCACGTAACTTGTTTCCAACCGATACAAGATAAAACTTTCAACAGAGTCTCTCTGAGTCATGGAATGAACGAATTGTTTCCTGCAAAAGCCCACTCCCTGTTCCTTTATTTCCTATGGGAGGGACCAATCACCTCCAAGGTGTGGCTTTTACTCCTAAGTCGACCCTGTTTTCTGTGTTGTTCTTGTCTTTTGGCAGCTCTGTGCATATGCTCACTGGGAACAGCTGAGCTCCAGCTGTTCTTCTGCCTCGCTGCTGTCTACTTCCTTCTCTGCCTCCAATGTAGAGCCCTCATCTGAGCTTTCCCCAGCCCCAAGGACTGGCCCAAGTTCCTCCCCAACCTCCTCACTATCGGATTCTGCTGCCTACCAGCGGACCACATCATGTCCCTGATACAAGTGACATCGAGCTGGCCACACCCACCCTGGCCACACCCACCCCAGCCTCCCCAAGGTCAAACACAATCCTCAATGAAATCAACTTTGACACCCCTGACCTATAACTTCCTGATGCAAGACATTCCACTATTTTTTTTTAATTTCTGCTGAATTTTAGGAGAAATTTTAATATACTTTAATCTATTATTTCTTGTCCCACTCTCAGGTGCTCAGGTCAACCCCCTCTTCTCTGTGACAGCCTAGAGTTTTTGTAAGATGTTTTGAGGAAAAGCATGGAGGGGGAAAAAGTGCATAAATAAACATATGAAGTGATACTATTAGCATATTCTGCTTTCAGGCCATAATTAACCATGCCTTCCCCTCGTCTGTCCCCCCGCCCCGAAACTGAATGTATTATCCATTAAGGGGGAGCAGATAAAAAGAAATACTTGATTTTCCCTCTGCAAATTCTACTCCCAACTATTTTGAACTAAAAATACATAAAATTGGAAAGCTCGCTTCTATCAAGTCATGTGTGGTTTGTTTACAGATATTGTGTGGGATACCATAGCTGTGAAACTGCTTATACTGTGGTACTGGAAGAGCACAAAGGTATATTCAGTTTTGCAGCAAAAGCTATCCCACACATTTCTATTAACAATCACACATAACGTTATAGATCAATTATCCAACTATTATCATTATTTGAAAACAACTGGGAGTGGGATTCGTAGACGGAAAGTTCAATGCTTCACACCAGAATAATTTATGTGATTCCTTATAATATTTACATAATTTCCTGTAAGGTGAAATCCACCAGCAAGTTATCTCCCAGGAAAAAAATGGTGCTGGTAAATGGTTTGTTATACGTTTTGAGCTCAAACTTACAGTATCTGAATCAAAACATCCTCTAATGTCAACAAAAGCTCTATCCGGGGTAGGCAACTCTACTCCCTTTATGACCTGTAGACTTGGCTAGCTTAGGAATTCTGGGAATTGAAGTACACAGGTTGTAAAGCGGCCATATTTGCCCATCCCTGCTCTAGCTCATGGGTGTCCAACCTTGTGGCTTGCCTGGGCTTCCTTGAGTGAACAGGAATTGTCTTGAGGTGCAAATAAAATATATAATATAGTTAATATGTATAAATGATATAATGATGTTAAAAGTTTATGGTCTACATTACTAGCTGTTCAGAGCCATATGCAACCAGTTGCTGCTTGTTGGATATACCTCATCTAACAAGTTTTGAAACTTGCTATCCTGGGGGTACTTTGGAGGTTGTAATGATCCATCTTGATTTCGGACGATTTCAAAATACTGAATGATCATTCTGAAATGATGTTTTCCATATCTTTCGTTCTTAAAGAATAACAGAATAACTGTTTTTTTTAAATAATATCTTATTGTAGCCCTTTTGTCAATGAAGATAAAGGTTTATTTGGTGACTCTGAGAAAGCCACAAGAGCCATGTTTGCTGGATTTTAATGGCAAGTTAATAATACATTCAATTTATTATGTCCTGGCTGTCACATTATATGTACTCTGAGAGTTTATGCACTGGAGACAAATTCCTTGTGTGTCCAATCACACTTGGCCAATAAAGAATTCCTTTCCTTCTTTCCTTTCCTTTCCTTTCCTTTCCTTTCCTTTCCTTTCCTTTCCTTTCCATTCCATTCCATTCCATTCCATTCCATTCCATTCCATTCCATTCCATTCTAGATATTATTTATTACTTATTAGAATGGTTAAATTTCATTAAGGAACAATCAGATAACTAAACAATGATAGATTGAAGGAAGAGAAAGTTTTCCTTCTTTTAAGATGGTTTCTCCTTGAGGCTATTTATAATTTGTACAATGCCCAGCTCCCATTAGCTGCCAAATTAAAAGCACGTGAAAAAAGAGAGAGAGAGATAGGAGCAAAAGATGACAGAAACAAAACCCAGGTGCATATTACACCGTAGGCAAAGACCTAGGCAAAGGACCAGGTTTTTAGAGATTAATCTATCTATTTATAAGTGTGTACATGGCTTTCCTGATTTTGTTAGGGGAGGGGAACCCAAAGAGAAAAAAAAGACACAGTGAATAGTTCCAGATGGCCCCTAACTTTATCAGTATGTGGGTAAAGCCAAACACCATAATCTGTCATTTTCTGGGTGATCATTTGGAGGGAGTTCCATAATTACAGGTTTTACCACTTAGCCCTCATATCTAGCTTTAGTTATATCACTGGTAAAAACTACCCACAACAAACATTCACTGTACATCTGAAAACCTTAGGAGGACTGGCTTTTTTCCCCCCTTCTCCCCAGAGGATTTTTCACAGCATGATTTCAGAGTCATTCTGCAGGTAATTCTAATTACTAATTAGAGAGACATCTGGTCCAATTTCCTCAATAATAAATGTTATAGCTAATGATACTGTTATGATCAAAAGCAGAGGTCTCATTTCCAGTGATAACAGTACATCTTCATAAATTGTTTAATGGCTGGTTTCAAGATCTGAATATCTTTGGTTTAATTTACTTGCAATTCTACGTGTGCATGAGAAAATATTTGCTTGCTTGTCATTATAGGGTGAAGAAGGGGAAGAAAATGTCTTCTGAATCCTGTATTTTGATGAAGGGATTATCCCAAGCTAAAATGATTCTGTTTCTATATGATCCTGAGACTAGATTCAAACCACATTATTATTGATATTGTTATTATAATTTCTTTCTATTCTACTTTTCAAACTACTTTTGTAAGCAACAAGCAATCTTCTCACAATAAGTGAGTCCTTCCTTCTCATTAGGTGGCCAAAGTATTTGAGTTTCATCTTCAGGATCTGGCCTTCTAAAGAGCAGTCAGAGTTGATCTCCTCTAGGACTGACCGCTTTGATCATCTTGCAGTCCAAGAGATTCACAGGAGTCTTCTCCAGCTCCATAGTTCAAAGGCCTCAATTCTTTGGCACTCAGCCTTTCTTATGGTCCAACCTTTACAGCCATACATTGCAACCGGGAAAACCATAGCCTTGACTATAAGCACTTTTGTTGGCAGGGTGATGTCTCTGTTTTTTAGAATTCTGTCTAGATTTGCCATAGCTTTCCTCCCCAAGAGCAAGCATCTTTTAATTTCTTGGCTGCAGTCCCCATCTGCAGTGATCTTGGAGCCCAGGAAAATAAATTATTTTATATTAATTGATATTTTCATACCATGAGATCACATTACTGTTGCATGGAGCTCTCATAGTCCATGTTCTCTGTGTAATATAATGTGAAGCATGCCTTGCTTCTTTTTTTTTTTTCTTTTCCTGGGACTAAATAAACAGCTGCTTATTACCAAATCAGGCTATCCAGCTCCATATGGTTATCATCAAAGCTGCAAAACTTTTACAGCCTCACACATATGGACTTTAGGTAGAATGCAGAGGGCTTCAGTTCAGCAAGACAAAAAAAATGATTTTATTTGATTTACTTTTAATTAAGGTAACTATCAGTAAGAAGTAGTATCTGGGTGACTTTGTCTGAGCTCATAAGCTAAGGAGAGTCAAGCCTGGTTAGAACTTGGATGAGATCCTCCGGAGAATCCCAGGGCTGGAAACTAGAATTGGAAAGCTGAAAAACATCCTGAGAGAAGGCAATGGCAAACCACTTCTATACTGTTGCCAGAAAAACCACAAGGATGTTTATGAAATCTCCATGAGTTAAGATTGACTCAAAGAGGACTAGCAATTAAGATGATTGCTCTCCAGCAATGCATTTAATAACGTTTCCTTTCTATCGTACTAAAAGTTTCCTGGCTAACATTTGAGCTTATTAACATTTGGTCTACATAGGCTCTATAAAAAGTATTTCTCTTCTTTATTGGAGATAAGCCTTGTTCTTTTGTATACAAACCTTCTTTCCTCTCATTGAAAAGAGTTAGGAAAGCATTCTTTCCAGCTAGGAAAGCAAACTTAAAATCAAACTCTTCATCAAGGTCAGTATCGTACCTCTGGTTCCATGGCCCACAGATTGAGTGTGAGCTTTAGACTCTTTGGTGGAATGGGCTGAGAAAGAACAAAATCACGCTCTTCTATCTGGAACTGGTGATGCGGACATAGTAACTTTTAATAGCTGAATTAATAATAATAATAATAAAATAAATCCAAAATAAAGTAATACATTTGGGGGTGTTCACAAACTGGAACGTAAACTAAGCAGAAGTCTGAGTTCGTACATACAACTAATCAAAGATTAAAATGAACCAAGGTCAGAACCAGGGGTGAAATCTAAAATTTTTCTCTACCAGTTCTGTGGATGTGGCTTGGTGTGTGTGGGGGTGTCCTGTGTCTGAGTGGGCGTGGCCAACTTGATGTCACTCACAGCCATGCCTACTCAGTCACAAGACCCCCTCCCACCAAGCCACGCCCACAGAACCCAGTAGGGAAAAAATTTTAAATTTCTATTCTGCCAGCGTGTCCTTAACTTTCTCCCACAGCTCCGCCCACCCGCCCCATTCCCCGACTCCAGCCTTGCCACAGAGCCGCTGCCTGCTCACCCTTCGCCACGTGGCTCCACCCACCCGCCCCATTCCCCGGAGTCGGGGAATGCACCATTTCCCGACTCCTACTGCTCACCTTTCTCCCACAGCTGGCTGTCAGGGAAGGCAAGCGCCCAAAAGATACCGGAGTCGCTCACTCTCCTTCTTGAATGAGTCGCTCTGGTCCACGCGCCGGCTGTGCAAGCACACACCCAACTTGCCGCTGAATTAAATAAACGGTGTGTGTTTGTGCAGCTAGTGTGTGGACCAGAGCGGCTCATTCAAGAAGGAGAGTGAACGACTCCGGTATCTTTTGGGTGCTTGTCTTCCCTGACATCCAGCCGCAGGAGAAAGGTGAGCAGTAGGATACACTGCATGGCGAAGAGCAAGCCGGCAGCGGCTCCACGGCAAGGCCAGAGTTGGGGAATGGGGCAGGTGGGCGGAGCCTCCAGCTGCCATTGCTACTGGTTTTCTGAACCACCGGCCATCATCGCTACCTACTCGCCCGAGCCGGTCCGAACCAGGAGCATTTCACCCCTGGTCAGAATGTTCTCTGAACATGACCATTAAGTTAGTAATTGACCTGGTGAAACCAGAGGTAGTATTCAGCCAATTCAGACTGGTTCGGGCGAACCGGTAGCTCCAATTAGTTGCCCCCCACCCCCACTCTATTCTGTCCCTTATTTCCTGCTTTGTAGCTCATCTCAATCGTGCAGCACAGCTGATCCCCCCCCCCCCCCGTTGTTGTTCTACTTACTGTTGCTGATTTGGAAGGTAAGCAGCTGAACTTCTAAATGCTTCATTTTTAGCGCTGCACGCAAACGCATCATGCAAAGCACACATGCACGCACAAAGTGCATGCTTATTGAACCAATTGTTAAACTGGCAGCATCCCACCACTGGGTGAAACCAATGCTTGGGTTTGGAGAGAAATAAGCACTACTTTCTCATTTTTGCTTTGTTTATTTGATTTTCAGATTAATGTAAAATTCAAGGACTTCCCGCTAGCTCTTTTCTTGCTGCTGCAGATGTGTTTTTGGTATATTTTGGTTTTTTAATTACAGTGTAAAGATACGAGTTAGGCAGTTTGGTAGAATAATCCTTTCCATGAGATGGGAACTGAAAAACTCTAAAAATGCAGCAGGCT
The DNA here is from genome assembly GCA_022577455.1 of Arizona elegans. Classification (NCBI taxonomy): domain Eukaryota; kingdom Metazoa; phylum Chordata; class Lepidosauria; order Squamata; family Colubridae; genus Arizona; species Arizona elegans. The sequence goes on along the minus strand of JAKOOJ010000002.1, from coordinate 8,987,573 downwards.
AGTAAACAAGCATTTTATAATAATTTTAAAGGTTAAAAAAGTTTTAGAAGCTTAACATTACAATTAAAAGGTTAAAATCTAAAACAAACTTTTAAAAGAATAAAAAAAAATGCAGAAAAGAAAAAAATAGAGAAGAAAAATAAAGAAAAAAATAAGAATATAGTAAAGAAAAAAAATGAAAGAAATATATAAAGAAATAACTTTGCCCTTCATCACAAATATAAACAGTTTTTGTAACTTATCACCTTCTCTGAAAATAATTATGTCTTATAAATAATTCCAAAAATTTATTTAAGCTCAGGACCTTTAGTCCATCTGTTACTTTCTGAAATCAAAGTTCCAATCACTCTTTTACTGTTTACTTTATTGTTCCAAATGAAAGATAATAAGTCCTTAAACTTGTATTTAATACTAGTTTCACTAAAGATTGAAGGAAACTCTCCCATATAATTTGTCAATCCAATCCTATATAATCTGTCAATCCAATCATTCCTCATAGTTGAAAAGCAGTTAACAAATAATTTCTGAATGTGATTAGAAGAGTATGTGAAATCAGTGTCCTTTGGAAGGCAGTTTCAGCCAGATAGTTATTCTCTCATATCCTAGAGTTCAGAGCCCTTTGGACACTGCTATTTTGTTGTCTGCTAGTGAGAAGAAACTATGTGGATCATTGTGGGCAATCTCCTTGTTGCAAGAGGAATTATAAAGAGCTGGTCTACTACTTGCTCTCTCTTCATTCCACCACAATTCCACCACAGTCTTTGAGTCTGCTTTTAACCAAGCTGTTCTCAATTCGCCATTTCTTCCCCAGATGTCCTGGAAGTAAAGTTGTAGTTTAGAAGTAATGAACAGATGTGGAGATATCCCATCTGGCTGACAGGTTTATGGGAGTTTAGCAGGCATAGTTGTGTCTGTGTAGCTGAATCTCCATGCCCCATGTGTGAATATAAGAATTACAAAGAGAGTATGGTAATAGATGGAAATAAAAGTATGGTAATAGATGGAAATTAGAAACTGGTCTGAAAGTAATTAACACTGTACACAAGAATCTAGATGACCAATTTTTTAAAAAATTCCAAGAAGTCTTTATGAAATAATTCCAGTGTCAAAATCCAATTTCTGTTTCTATTAATCAACATTCCAATTTCTTGTGGCTCTTTTCTCTGCCCATCTTACATAAAGGTCTCCAGCAACTCTCTTTTGAGTAGGCAATGCAGTTTTCACAAGCTTATTGCTTTGGTAAACAGCTGATTTAGTATCACTTTTTTTTTTGATCATATGAAAACTATCTTTCACTAGTGAGAGGCAATAGTGAAGTGAGTTTTGCTAATTTTCACCTGAAACCCATCCAGCTAATTTCATTTGAAGACAGTCTGTGCTTATACCATTAGAGACATTAGCCTTAAAGGTCTGAGACACTCTTTTTCTTTAGATGTTCACATATGTCAAAAGATGATAACACTCAATTTTTTTTTCTGAGTGGATATCCCAGTTATCCAGTTGGACTGGTATCTGGATTTCTACAAAACAGCAATGTTGAAATGTCTATGATCAAGACAAATTTGTCTAACTGTTCTAGACCACTCAAAGATCATATTTCCTTTGCATAATTTCTCAGCTATAGTCGTCATGCATGAGATTTTGAGGTGTTAATGCCTCAATATCTGAAAGTCAACTCCACTGAGAAAATTGTACTGCACATAAATTTTACTCTCTCGATAATAAATGGATTTCATATGCTTCTATTTTCCCCTCCATTGGCATGGGCAGAAATCACCTGAGAAGCCTTCTTAATTTCAGGATCTGAATTAGAAATATTTAATTTTAATTCCTTTAAAATGTACCTACCAATTCATGGGGAAATACCACCCTAATATACAAATAAAATGTGTTATAAAACTACATTTAATCTGCTATGTAATGCATAACCTTCACACCTTATTTCTTTTAAATTAAAAATGACAAGAGTAGCTACCGTTTAGCTTCCTTTCAGCTCTGCGTTTCTCAGCACAGCCAGAGCACCGTGGATTTTAACAAATTGAGACATTCAAATCATTTTCACAGCAGTGAGCTGAATAGGTATTTGTTTTAATGATGAAGAAGCAAAGGAAGATTGATTGGAAAACGCTAAAAGATACAGCATCGCTTGTTCCAGCACAAGCATATATTTTGGACAGATAGAAAGGTCACTAAATTAAGAATTTTTTTTAAATTCCCATCCCTTACAGTAATGTGGTTGTACTGGAAGTCTGTTTTGTCTAGTATGTCATCATCACCAAGTCAATTCCCGCTTTATGAAATGTGCTTTATAGACACAAGACAAGTGAAGGTTTTTGCTTCTCCCAATAAGTATGAATGATGTTCAAGGTTATCATATTTTTCTCCATTCCTCATTCTCTTAAGCATGCCTTTATGGATTGCAGTGTCTAAAACCAGACACAGTACTCCAAAGTGGGACTTGATGCATGTAGAGTAGAATCAAACAATTCCTTCCCATGTTCTGCAGTCCAGGTTCCTATTAATACAAACTAAAATAGCATCTTCCTTTTAGCAAATGTATCACAATGCTGGCTCATTGTCAATTTGTGAGTTGCTAGGATGTATGTATGTTATACATACAGAAACAATGTCATCTACAAAATCAACTGTAACCAATGTGCAACCAATTCTACATGGTACAAACATCACGTCAATCCGCATTGGCTGGCAATCAAACTCCACAATCCCAAATCTTTAATCTCTACCCACACTGACTCCAAACAGCACCAGTTCAACTGGAGCAACACAAAAATCATCGGCCATGCCACCACCTGCCATGTTCATGAGTTCATCAAAGCCTGGCACTCCACAAGCAATTCCATCAACAGACACATTGACCTACAACTAGCCTACAAACCCCTCAGAATCCAAATCGACCACAGAGCCAACCAGAGACAGCACCAACCTTCAACCAACTCATGCAATTTCCCTCTGCCCTACTCACACACACCAGCAGTTCCCCTCCCAATAACCCTGACCTGAGGTAATCTCCAGAGGTGGGTTTCACATAATTTTACCACCGGTTCGCTGCATACCAAAAATGTATGTATGTATGTGTGTGTATGTATGTATGTATGTATGTATGTATGTATGTATGTATGTATGTATTCCTTGTAGATAAACCATTGTTTGAAAATACAAACCTCTGTTTACTGTATTTTGCTCCTGGGTTGTCTTAAAAATAGTCACACTGTGAGCACTCTGACACTAGGATGTGATTCATCTGGCTCTGGAAACTTGGATTCATTTGAAATAATAAACTGTTATTTTAGTTTAGTCCAAGCTGGAGATTCCTTCTTTCCCTTGTGGTGCAAAAAGAGCCAGGTATGGCTTGGTTTCTTTCTAAGAATAAATTAAGGCACTTTGCCTTCTTACCATTATCTGTTATCAATTCATGCTTTTACTTCAAAACATACTTTCAGCCTATTTGTCGACAGATGGTTTCTGATAGAGCCAAAATGATGCAGTTATCTCTCACAATCTAAGCTAGTTCTACCCTTTCACCTTTCGGACACAATTGTTGCAGGTTCTGGGGACTTCCTTGCATCCTTTCTTAATGATATGGCACTTCCTTCCAGGAATGGATTATATACATATAGATATACATATGTATATATATTATATTTCGCTGATAAAGAAATAAAGGGAGACTAGTATAGATCTATTTCAAGCTATTTAGTTCTCATCAGCTAGCCATACCCTTACTTGGATTCGAACTTGGGCTGCCTGCATGTTAGGCAGTTGTATTAACCTCTGAGCCACAAGTTCTCCTCCCTTCATCACCTTTAGCCAGGGGAGAGAGTCAACAATATACTTGGATTAGAGCTGAAGGGCAAAAGGGATGCAGTATGTTAAGTATTTCCCATTTTTTCCTTCTAGGATGAATTGTTTGCAATTGCATCTTCAATATCTCATATTTCAAGATCCTTCTTGGACACTTTTTTGCTTCAGCATGGATACTGCTGAACCTATCTTCTTAAAATACCCAGTCTTTTGAAATCCAGTTCACAAGCTGATCCTTCTCTATTCTCCTGCCCCTTGATATCACAAATTCAGCATTTCTTTTTTCTGAAGGTTCCTATCACTGTCACTTCTCCAACTAAGTATTCCTTGTTGGTAAGGATTAGGTCCAGTGTAGCAGATCCCCTCAGCTCCTTCTTCTATCTTTTGACAAATTTAAGTTGTCAGCAGAAAATAACAGGATTTGGTTCTCATTCTGACTCTTGTCATTTCCAGTCCATGTCATGTCATTTGGGGATTTGACAGACATATCTCGTTCATCTCTTCCAAGTGATCTAGAATACACTCCCAAAATTACTTTTGTTTCTTTTGCCTTTTATTCTCAACAGATTTCCAATTAGTGAATTTTTGTACAGATATGCTTTCTTTGTGCATAACACAGCAGCTCTACCTTTCTCTTTAAACTGTTTTTTTTTTTAAAAAAAATAAGTTTCTAGATTCAAGGTTATATTCTAATTATACTATCACCTTACCAACTTTCAATAGTCCTCAAGGGCTAGGAGACCAAGTATTTCCTATTTGTTTCTCATATTCTTTCTTTTTTTTTTCACCTGGCAAAAGATGCTGGACAAGCTGATAAAACTACCTCACAAATCATAAATTTGAAAATCTGGCTTAAATGTATGCATGAATTCAGCCAGGGACTTGTTCTTATATGAGATGAGGTTGACTCAATGTGGATAGCTTAGAATAACTAGAACAAAATTTTGTATGAAAGAAGAGGCAGCTTTGATCCTGAAAACTAACTACAATACTCAGAATTAGATTGTCCATTTCTTTCATTTTAAGACCATCCATTCTGTCTCTTAAGATTAACAGATTTTAAGAAAATATTCAATTAATCTGACATGCCTGAAATCTACCCAGCCCAGTTCTAAATTCTAACCTATGGTTCTAAAAATCTCAGAGCCAGTCTGAAAATCCAATCCATCTGCTATTTTTGTGAGAAATTTCTACTTTCTTCTTTTATTTATGAAATGTATATGCCTCCACGTATCACAGAAAGTGACTCAGGGCGGTGTACAATGATCCAATAAAACAATAAATACAAAACAGGATGTTAATAATAATAGATCCACCTCATGGGTTTTATCATACTTTGTAGTCTCCAGGCCTACTGGCATAACCAGATTTTGAGGGATCCCTGAAAGTTCAAGAGTGATGAGGCTGATCTCATCACTGGTGGGGGGATGGGGACAGAAGATTCCACAATTCAGGCAACACAGCAGAAAAATAGCACTTGTTTGTTTGTTTGTTTGTTTGTCTATAACCTGCCTTTATTATTTTTACAAATAACTCAAGATGGTGAACATATCCAACATGCCTTCCTTCTCCTATTTTCCCCACGACAAAAAACCCTGTGTGGTAACTTAGGCTGAGGGTGACTAGCTCAAAGTCGCCCAGTTGATTTTTATGACTAAGGCAGGACTTGAATACATGGTCTCTCACTTTCTAGTCGGGTGTCTTAACCACTAGAAGAAGCTGGCTGTAATACCAGCCAGATGTAGCTGCCTAGATGATTGAACCAGTAACATTATTTTCTTTTAAATCTGAACATTTCATATTTTAACTGATGTAGAGTATAGGTAACATGTTCAAACTGTTTCTATTTTTCCCTTCCCTTTCCTCTTTTGATATAACTTATCATTGAATTAAATTTCTTCTTGTTAATTTTTTATAGTTTCTTTTTATATCGTTTTGTAGTTGTGAGATTTTTTTTTTAAAAAAATTCAAAGTAGTACTAAGATGGAATGTGCTGTGAAAAAATGCAACATTTGGAGTCGGTTACGCAGCACTAGATAGTAAGTCCCACTACAGTTGGTTGGATTTATTTCTATCATAAGCTGTCAAGGACTTGGGCCAGTAGCATGATGCCTTTTTGATATTTTCAACTACAACTGACATAAATCCAGCAACCTCAGCCAATAGTCATAAATCATAGTCAAAAACATCTAAATCCAGTTGTCTATTCAAAGTCTATCTCAGGAGTAGACATCTGCTTATCACTTGTCTGACTTTGACTCCCTTTTTGAAGTTTCTCTATTTAGTAAAATCTCTTTAGAAGAACTTTAAATAGATGGGTGAGTGGATGCTTATTTTGGAAAGGTGCCCACTTGCCCAGAAAAAATGAAAGGTTGTAACGATAGAAAGAAAATTGACCATGAACTAGAGTGGCTTATCTGTCTTCTAAGAATAGAATAGAATAGCATAGCATAGCATAGCATAGCATAGCATAGCATAGCATAGCATGGCATGGCATGGCATGGCATGGCATGGCATGGCATGGCATAGCATAGCATAGCATAGCATAGCATAGCATAGCATAGCATAGCATAGCATAGAATAGAATTTTTTATTGGCCAAGTGTGATTGGACACACAAGGAATTTGTCTTGGTGAATATGCTCTCAGTATACATAAAAAGAAAAGATACATTCATCAAGAATCATAAAGTACAACGCTTAATGATAGTCATAGGGAACAAATAAGCAATCAAATCATATTAGGAAACAGTCAATATAAATCGTAAGGATACAAGCAACAAGATTACTGTCATACAGTCATAAGTGGGAGGAGATCAAAGATAGAACGATGAGAAGATAAAAGTACTTTATGACAAATATGGAAATTTTTGGACATGTAGACTACCTGTCACAAAGAAGAAGAGGTCAACCTATTCCCCAAAGCACCTGAAGGCAAAACCTAGGGCTATAGTTCAGGGCAGGAAAAACCAACAAGCATTAAATGCCAGAAAAGAGAAACACTTTACATCAGCCTAAGTTTTTGAACTCAGATATATTACTTCTAGTTACAGGCAAAGAGGATGACAGTCAATGATAACAAACTGCCCAAGGAGCTGCTGATACAGTTCTACAGAGGAATTATTGAGTCTGTCATCTGCAACTCTATAACTATCTGGTTTGGTTCTGCAACCCAACAAGACAGACACCGACTTCAGAGGTTAATTAGAACTGCAGAAAAAACAATTACTATCAACCTGTCCTCCATTGAGGACCTGTATACTGCACAAGTCAAAAAGAGGGCTGTGAAGATATTTACAGACTCCTCACATCCTGGACATAAACTGTTTCAACTCCTACCCTCAAAACGACACTACAGAGTACTGCACATCAGAACAACTAGACACAAGAACAGTTTTTTCCCTAACATCATCACTCTGCTAAACAAATAATTCCCTCAACACTGTCAAACTAGTTATTAACTCTGCATTACTATTAATCTTCTCATTGTTCCTATCACCCATCTCTTCCCACTTATGACTGTATGACTGTAACCCTGTTGCTGGTATTGTTACAATTTATATTGACTGTTTCCTAATATGATTTGATTGCTTATTTGTTCCCTATGACTATCATTAAGTGTTGTACCTTATGATTCTTGATGAACGTATCTTTTCTTTTATGTACACTGAGAGCGTATGCACCAAAGACAAATTCCTTGTGTGTCCAATCACACTTGGCCAATAAAGAATTCTATTCTATTCTATTCTATTCTATTCTATTCTATTCTATTCTATTCTATTCTATTCTATTCTATTCTATTCTATTCTATTCTATGACTTACAATTCTTTACAAATTCAGTTATAGCCTCAGAACCTTCTTTTATAGCTACTAGAAAACTTGGTTTATACATAACCTGAGTCTAATAACATTCTTAATATTCCATATCCTTGCTCCATAGTTATTTAGAAAATAAGCAGAGTGTGCTTTAACTCATCATTCGTAAACATGGGTGTCTCCATTTCCCCATGGGGCAGCTAACCAAGTGTCCAAACTATAAATGTGTCCAAACATTTATAGTCCTTCAGGAGAAGGGTGGTATACAAATTTAAATAATAAATAAATAAATAAATAAATAAATAAATAAATAAATAAATAAATAAATGTATTATTAACTTCAACCTATCTGAGTAAAATACCAAAATCATAAAGTCAATGATTAGTTTTAATTTGCTAATGGGTTTTAATTCGCACTGTTTTAATTCGGGCCAAAGTATATAATTCTTTTAATTAATTTCAAATTTTGTATTGTTATGTATTTTAGTTTTCGCTGTGCACCGCCCTGAGTCCACTAGGAGAAGGGCAGTATATAAATTGAATAAATAATAATAATAATAATAATAATAATAATAATAATAATAATAATAATAATAATAATAGTGGTCTATTGATAAAGTTCTGGTGTTTGGACTATGAACTGATGATAGTTCAAACTGATGAACTATGAAAGAATGCATTGCTGAGAATTGTTTGAGTGATAGTTCCAAAATCATTAAGAATTAAGGTAACCCTTTTCAACATGTTCTTATCCAGAGGTTTACTTTATTAAGAGGGGATGAAATATCTGAAGGGCAACAGATTTGAGAAGGCTCCATTGAAGATAGTGACAGCAGTTTGAATCAGTTTGGAAAATAAATATGGCTCTGTAACAGCGGTGGGTTCTACTTATCTTTACTACTGATTTGTAGTGGAGCCGCATGTGCAAGCTTGCTTCCCTCGTGCATGCGCAGAAGCGTTTTGATGATGTCGGGGTCAGTGGGTGGAGCCTCCCACCGGTTTTACTACCAGTTCTATAGAACCAGTGCGAATCGGGGGCAACCCACCACTGCTCTGTAATATATTAGGGTTGTATTCTGAAAGAAAAATTAGATAGCATTCCACAGATTCCACAATGTGTTATCCTAAAGGTGCTTTTTCAAAAGGGAACTGGGCTTTGTTTTTCCTTGAAGATGTTTCGCTTCTCATCCAAGAAGCTTTTTCAGTTCTAACTAAACATCATGACCTGGATGACCTGAGAATCTCCATAGACAGCAATGTGTTGCAGATTCCTACAGTATCTCAGAACATGGCTGCAAGAGACTGTGCATTTTCTACATAATATAAGTTGCCTGAATCCTTCTTAAAAAGGGAGAAAGTTAATTTTGTAAACAATTGATTTGGTTTGTAAGTAGAATGTTAAATATTGGAGTCTGAATGAGAGACACACTTAAATACAAAGACTTTCAAGATAATAACAACTGAGTAAGCCAATAATTAGGTGGATCTAGCTAGGTGAGAGAAAAGTTTATTAGATTTTAACCCTGCCTTTAACTCAAAGTAACATGTTCTTCCTCCAATATACCCAAACCTTTTGTCAGTGATGGGATTCAGACGGTTTGGGCCAATTCAGGTGAACTGGTTTTTAAATTGCTGGCTGGCCCCTGCTCCTTCCAGGAGTCCTGACAGGCCCCGTTTTGGCTCCCAGGTAAGTGCAGGGAGGCCTACTAGGTCCAAAACAGGGTGCGGGGGGTGCTCCCATTTTTGCTCCCAGGGGGGTGCAGGAGGCTGAGTGCTGTCTGTCATACCCCTGGCCACGCCCACCATGGCCACACTCACCCAGCCTGTCATTAGGGCAGAGAACTGGTTGTCAAATTATTTGAATCCCACCACTGGCTTCAGACACAATGTTCATGCAAAGACATCAACAAAATTTAAGAACACATAACAATAAAGATGATTAAGGATTTAGCTGGTAAGATTCTAAAGAAAATTTTAAGGAGATGGGATATGGATTAAAGTAAAGATTAAAGTAGTATATTGCATTTTTGGAATACAAACAGTATCAGAAGGTACATCCATTGTTCTTGATAATATTAAATCATGTTTTTACCAGGGAGTAAATGAGAATGCAAGGAGTTTAAGTAACAAAAACACAGATTTGAGAAAATAGCTATAAGAAAGCAGATGAATGTTGCTTGTTTTTCTTTTCATTTAATAGATAGACAATGGAATAAAAATATATAGAAATGTGGATAAGTTGGATTTTTTCCCCTTAAAATAAGGGCATTGTATACTTCTCAGTGTATATTAGCCTCCCTATAATTTCCTATTCTTTACACAATTGAATATTTTCAGTGTTTCAACTATGCTAGTTGCCCAATTATGCAACCAGCACAATATTTCAATTTTATTAGTTGCTGCAAATTCTTTCTTGCACCAAAATTTCAAACTGGGGTGGGGGATTTCATTTTTTTATTATTATATTAAATCCATTTTAGAGCTTACCCTACATTTGTTGCCTGCTTCGCAGTGCAAAAAACCATACCACCAATTTTCAGCTATCACAGTCTGCATGCAACCCTGTCATTACCCTGAAGCTGCAAATCTCTATCCATTTACCTGAGAATCCCACTAAATTCAAAGAGACCTTTGCATCAGCAGATGGAATTCTAAGGATGAAAATCTCCATGCTGTGACTATTTTGTAGCTCTTGGTGGTTATTCCAAAGGCTAACTGCAGTAATAAGAAGAACGTGGCTTGTTGCTAATTTGTCTTTTTTTCACCCAACAGAAGTTCTCTGGTTTATCTCGGTATTTGAAAAGATCATTTTCAGGGCAAGAAATATAGGTCACAATATAGAGTTGGACAGATGGGACAGAAAATTATAAGATGACACTGTCGATTCCATACAAAGAAAATTTATACAAGATATTTTATAGATGGCACCTTCCTCCGGCACGTTTGGCTAAAATGTTTCCAAACACATCACCAATGTGTTGGAAGTGCAAGACACAAATGGGGACATATTACCATCTCTGGTGGTCTTGCAGGAAGGCACAACACTACTGGCAAGAGATTAAGAGAATAATTGAAGAAACAACGAGGCAAAGTGTAGAAATGAAACCAGAATTCTTTCTATTTGGAATGACTACACCACAGTGTACCAAGGAGATAAAATATCTTACCATCCACATATTGACAGTGGCACGTATAGTGTACGCTCAGAATTGGAAATCCGAGATAATACCAACAGAAGAAAAAATAATAACAAAAATAAATGAATGCGCAGAGATGGATAGGCTCACAAAAGAGCTCCAAGATAAAGAGAACACTGACTTTTGTTTAGTTTGGCAAAAATGGTACACATGGTTAGAAGGAAGGATAGGGCCAACAACATAGGACACTAGGAGAACATAACTCAAGAATTGCAGAAATAGATACATGAGATGAGCCGTAGGATTGTATAAATAAATGGTTAATATGATTGTAGAAAGATACTGCTGAACTTCAATGAATGTATTAAGGTATAAGCAAGTAAATTTGTAAATAGTATGATTAAGGAAAATTGGTTAAATGGACATTAATCACCGATGCGAAGGTTTTCTAGAAGTTAGCCGATTGACTTTTTGTTAATGTATAAGTGTTTACATGTATTTGTGTTTTACGTTTGTTTATGTTAATAAAATTTAATAAAAAAGAAAAAAAGAAAAAAAAAGAAAAGATCATTTTCAAACACCGAGATGTTCTCAATTTTGTAATTAGATGTCTAGTTATCAGAGATAGGGCTGGTGTTCTGTCATCATTACACGTTAGTATGTGTGCAGGTAAACCCACCTATCATCCAATAAAACAGACTGTGTATGTAGATCTGAATGCTTTATTGAAAGAACAGGACATGGTGAAACTGGGGAAAATAGGAATACATACAATGAGAACCAAATACAAGTTAGGCAGTATTGGGTTACTGCTGAACATAACAATTAATAAATACAAGCAATCTAAATCTCACCAGCGATGCTCGTGGATGACCGTGTGCCACAGATTAAGATGGATTCTTCTTTGTGCTCCTGCCTTCTCCAAATGCTAAAGGAAATGGAGTCTGGCTTACCAGCATGCACTTGTTGTGAGAGTGCGGGCTGATGGGTAATGAGGTGGGGTCAGTTTCAACAATATATTGGTATTTGGTATTTGCCTCTCTGGCCACTAGATGGGGCTAGGGAGCAACAACAGTATATAAAGATGGTAAGTTGGGACATATTTATCCCTCCAGCCACTAGGTGAGGCTAGGGAGCAGCAACAGTATATAAAAGCTATATACTGGGGCATGACAGCTGTCTAAGACAATGCATTAATAAATAAATTAGTAATTAAATAAATAAATACTCCTTCTTTTCCCTTTTGTACATACAGAAGCCACATGAACCTTATTTCAATGCTAATGATGGAATGTCATTCTCTAGCATATCAGGAAAAAAGAGACTAAGAGGGATGAGACTGTTTGTAGCCTCTAGAGAAACTCTTCAAAAAATGCTAATGATGCTCAAGCATTTATTATCTTATTCAGTTACATTATCACACCTATTAGTAAGGCCAACGCTGGTCAATTCCATTTTTTCACATAACAATTTTGATTGCTCTCCAGTGCCATTTCTCTCTCGTAGTCACATCACATTTAGCAACCATATCACTTAATGATCACTTCACCAAAACCAATTGCATTCACTAATTGAGGCTACCTGTATGTGTTAAACAACTTATAACTAGACTTCCTTTATGTACAGACTCACATTTATTATGTTCACATGTTGGGTTGTTCTGTGCATGTATTCCTCTTCAAATAAAAGAAATTTCAGTATAATTTCATGCTCCAGAAAGCCATTAAATTGACTTTTCAGATAGATAGAACATATAGCAGAGGTGAAATCCAGCAGGTTCTGGAGAACCGGTAGCGGAAACTTTGAGCAGTTCAGAGAACCGGTAGCAGAAATTTTGAGTAGTTCGGAGAACCAGCAAATACCACCTCTAGCTGGTCCCAGAGTAGAGTGGGAATGGAGATTTTGCAGTATCCTTCCCTGCCACACCCACCAAGCCACACCACGCCCACCAAGCCATGCCCACAGAACTGGTAGTAAAAAAATTTTGGATTTCACCATTGACATGTAGTCATAATTTAGCAACATCTGGAGGTTCACATGCTTCCCTATTTAAAGCATTTACTGAATCTAATTTCATTCCCCTACTGATTTATAATATCTTCATAGCATTAAATCAGCCATTATTTAAATAGCAATAACAATAGCACTTAGACTTATATACCACTTTACAGTGCTTTACAGCCCTCTCTAAGCTGTTTACAGAGTCAGCCTATCGCCCCCAACAATCTGGGTCCTCATTTTACCCACCTCGGAAGGATAGAAGGCTAAGTCAACCTTGAGCCTGGTGAGATTTGAACTGCCCAATTGCAGGCAGCCAGCAGGCAGCAGAAGTAGCCTGCAGTGCTGCACTCTAACTATTGTGCCACCGAGGCTCAGATATAAAGTCTGCCTGTATTATGACTATTTGGGGGCACCTATTGTAGACATCTAGAAAAACGCCGAGTCACTAGTGGGAAAATGACCATAGAACCAAATTCTCAGCTAATTATCAGTAATGAATAACATAAAATATCAAGGATTTTCATGGTTTTATTTTTAAACACCATTTTGGAATGCTGGGTTCCCCTGAATTGAAGTGTCTTACCTCTCTAAAAAAGAAAAGGCGTATGAGTTACTCATTTTTATTATTAATAATAATAACAATAATTGGGAATGACTCGATAGTGGACAAAAATACCAAATCCAGTCGAAGCATCAGGTTGACTGTGTGATCAACCACAATAATAATAATAATAATAATAATAATAATAATAATAATAATAATAATAATAATAATAATTAGTAGTAGTAGTTATCATTGCTAATAACTGCTAATAGGTGTTCTAGAATTAAGCTTCTAGAAAAAGCTTGCAAAACTTAGAGTGTAAAGAAAAAATAGATTATTGAAAAATTGTTTTAATAAGAATTTTAATATTAAAATATTATTACAGAAGCACCAAGTGCTTCTAAATGTGGAGAATAAAAGCTAATAAAATTGCATAGGAAAGGATTTTAACAGCAAATGTTTATTAGCTTGAAGGTAAAGTGCCTGTATTGACTTTTGAGTCTGTGTCACAATTAAACCACACAAACAGGTCCGTAGGTGCCACACACTTCTGTGCTTGGGTCTCCTATTGCCTTTAACCGTATGCCAAAATAGCCAAATAATTTAGCCCTATTGAAGGTTTTTTTTTACCTAACTTTAAAGGAAAATAAAAAATAGTTGCATTACAATTAGTAGATTCGCTTTCAGACTGATATGCTTAATAAAGTAATCGAGAAATGATGGAATCATTAATTTAGGAATAAGTCACAGCCTGACCACCAATATAAGTAAAGAAATAAAGGATTTATTTTAATAATATGTTGGATGCTACAAAAATGCTTACTATAATTGAGAAATGCACATCTGGATAGAGAAAGCATAAGAATCAATCATAGCATAACCTTATTATTTCATTATTTGCTACCTCTGTTGTCTTCTCTCATCCATTCTCATGAGATTCCTTTATTAGTCTGGTTTAAGGAACAGCCAAGAGTTCACTAAAAGAACAAATGTTCTATATCTAGCAGGACTCCAGTTGAATCGTAACTTTCTGCAGGTAAAACACCAATTGCAGATTATACTGTGCTTGATAGAGAAGTAATTTATTTTGCTATACTGTATAAGGCAGTTTCCCTGTGTTTCTGAGATTTCCTGTTTCTATGCAGACCAAAGTCTCAAGAAAGTTGTTCTGCAAGTTTTGCCTATTTGGGGCAGGTGTGCAAAAATGGAATACACACGCTATTTACTGGATTATGTAGTGATACCAAATAATGGTTAGTCCCTTGGACTGCAAGGCAATCAAACTGGACAGTCCTAGAGGAGAACAACCTTGACTGTGTTGTGGCCCCGCCCTCTGAGCCTGTCCCATCGGAGGAAGAAAGCTCCAAGCATGAGGAAGAGGAGTCAGCCAGGCCTCCCTCTCCAGGCCCCTCCCCTCTGGCATTGTCTCAGGTGCCGGCCGAGGGAGAGGAGATCAGCAGGGAGACAGCTGGTTCGTCTCAGAGTGATGAAGAAACATCATTCCTGGACGCACGCCTCCGAAGGCGTGATAAACGATTGCAGCAGCTTAGGAGGCGTGCTAGGGATTAGAACTGAGTCACTGGACCACACCCCAGAGACTATATAATAGAGGGTAGTGGTCAGGGATCCTTGTGACGAACAAAAGCAAACCTTGGATAGTCACTAAAGCCTTGTCCGGAACTGCTGAGAGAAAGATTTAAAGTGTCGGACATTTGGACTCTTGAGTATTTAATCTTTCTGTTTTACTGTGAAAATAAAGGCATTTGGCAGACGGTGTGTCTATCGCTGCCAAGTGGGAGATAAGACCTGGGTGCGTTCCAAAGTGTTTCCTTAACCCTCGGCTGGCTGTGTTTGTGTGTGTGTGGGGACGGGGACAGATCAGACTGCTCTTTAGAAGGCCAGATCCTGAAGATGAAACTCAAATACTTTGGCCACCTAATGAGAAGGAAGGACTCACTGGAGAAGAGCCTAATGCTGGGAAAGATTGAGGGCAAAAGAAGGGGACGGCAGAGAATGAGATGGCTGGATGGAGTCACTGAAGCAGTAGGTGTGAGCTTAAATGGACTCCGGGGGATGGTAGAGGACAGGAAGGCCTGGAGGAACATTGTCCATGGGGTTGCGATGGGTCAGACACGACCTCACAACTAACAACAACCACAAAATAATTGGGTTCAAAAAGGAGGAAAAAGCTTTGTACTTTCAGTCTGATGACTCGTATACCTCATAATCTGGCACCAGTGATGGATTTGGAGCAGATTTGAAACATATGCTTTCTCTGAGTTTTGTGACTTCCTTGAGCATTTCTGAACCTCGTATAAAACTAATATGAAAACTGATGGGTTGGAAAGCCTCTTTCTATAGGCCATGTCATTTTACTTCAATAAGTAGTTCTTCTTCCAGGCAATATAAATCAAACTCATATTAAACCTTGAAGCAGCAGTTTCCAGTAAGCTTATAACAAGCTGATCATGAAAGTTCTTCCCAATTGAGGAGAGAAAAATGAGAGCCAAATAAGCCCCTGGACAGTCTCCAGCCTGGAGACTGGAGAAAGGACACCTCCAGGTTTTCTTATTGCTCTGAAGTATCAGCTTCCTGAAAACTAACCCACGTGCTTTCTAATATGTCTGAGCCGAATCAAAGGAACCTTTGAGCACTGCAAGCACTGCAAGTGCCCACCTTAACATATTTCTGCATTTTATAAATAGAAAATCATTTTCAGCCTAAAGAAAAAAAAATGAGGTGTGTGTCTGTGTGTGTGAGAGGGGGAGGGGGGAGAGAGAGAGGGAGAGGATAAATAGATTCCTCTGCACTAAATATGAAGATGCTAACATTGTGACTTTAGAAATGTTAAACTGTGCTTATAGTGTTGCCAGATTTTCTCATATCTTTTCCACTGAGATTCCTAACAGTTCCTATTATTAGCAGCATGACTTCAGCTTCTGCAGATAATTAATCCATTATATATCTCTGTTTTCTCTGTATCATTACTTGAATTGCCTCAAAAATGTAATCATCCATTTAACTGTAGAATTAATTACTTTGATTCAAAATGTGAACCAAGGAAGAAAGTTTCTGTGTCATGTCTTCCCCAATCTTAGATTCTGCTGAATGTTGAGACTTCAACTCTCTGTATCTTCCAGGCAGCAAGGTGTGCTGGGAATTCTAGAAGTTAGGTGAGATTCTAGAAATAGTGCAGAGTAGAGTAACAAAGATGACAAAGACAGTAGGCTAAATGCTACAATGAACGGTTGTGGGAACTGGGAATGTCTAGTCCAGGGGTCTGCAACCTTAAACACTCAAAGAGCCATTTGGACCCATTTCTGACAGAAAAGAAAATACTGGGAGCCACAAAACCCTTCCCATGCCTGATTAGTTCTTGAGTGGCCAGAAAACTAGCATATGTAGTTGAAGTAAACATTCTGTTTTCTTCTGAAACTTTTCTTTTCTTGGATTTATTCATGATTGGCCTACCAGGGGTTGAAAAGCTCAAGAATTTGCGTGCCAGCGGGTCGCACATTGGTGGTTGTGACACATATTTTGAGTGACAGGGAGCCGCAGCAGAGGGGTGAAAGAGCCACATGCAGCTTCAGAGCCACAGGTTGCTGATCCCTGGTCTAGTCAGAAGAGGTAATAGGATAAATCTGCATGATAGAAGTCTTCCAATATTTGAGGGGATATCATAAAGAGGAGGGGGGTCAACCTATTGTCTAAAGCACCTAATGGCAAGACAAGAAATAATGGCTGGAAGTTTAACAAAGAGAGATCCAACTTAGAATTAAGAAAAATTTCCCGTCAGTGAGAACAATTAATCAGTGGAATGGTTTGCCTCTAGAAGTTGTGGGTGCTCCATCATGGAGATTTTAAAGAAGAGATTGGACAGCCATTTGTCTGGAGTGGTATAGGTGTTCCTACCTGAGCAAAGGTATTCCTATAAGGGGGTGATGGCAGATTGGGTAAAGAATGCATATTCATCCCTGTGGAATACCATAAAAAGTTACACCATGCAAATATGAACCATGAAAATCAGTATATTAATAAACCATATTTTTTGGAGTATAAGATGCACTGGACTATAAGACGCACCTACCTTTTTTGGTAAGAAAAAGAAGAAAAAGAAATCTGCCTCTGCCTCCCAGCAATTTTGCCTTGTTGCAGCAAACAGCAAATAGCCTGCTTTACTTTCATTTTCGTTTTCAGCATAGCTTGATTAGCACAAGAAAAAAAAACCCTGCTCCAGCAATTTACCTCCTTGCAGCAAGCAACAGAGGCCCATGCAAAACAGCTGAGAGCAAATCAGCTGAGAGTCGGGAGGCCGATCCAATCAACTTGTGCTAATTAGGCTTTGCTGAAGCTAAAAGGAGCTGTTTTGTTCTTGCAGCTTGCTGCAAGGAGGTAACTGCTGGGAGGCAGAGGCCAAAGGGTGGGAGCCAGTGGGTGGGCGGGGCTACATTTTGTATATAAGACGCATCTAAATTTTCACCCCGTTTTAGGGGGGGGGGAAGGTACATCTTATACTCAAAAAAATACGGTACTCAATAATGCTAATGCATTTTTTTGGTGCTTGGGATTCCTCACCTTGTCTGTTAGACGCTGTGATATTGTGAAGCCATTCAAGCAACTCAGGATAACATCTATTCTTTTTTGGGGGGTACTTTTTCAGTTTAAGGGGTTTTTATTGTTTATAAAGATAAATACTTCTAAAAATTCAATCTTCAGTAAATATAACAACAAGGCATAGTTAAGCTTCTGATACCTTAAAGGATAGCTAGTTGTCTAACCATATAACATTTTATAGATTTCATCTACTTCTTCAGTTGAATATACTGTATATGGTTCTGTATAAGATACTGTATAAGATTAGTAAAATTCTCTGTTTTTAAGTGTCGGGAGCTCGATCATGTTTATCTGTTTTGTTTTGGTAAAGAGAAATACAGCTCAAGTACACTTACCTACAATATTTAGAATGCTGTCTAAAACAGGAAACTCATATTAATGAAATATGAACACACTGAAAAACATAGCAAAGATCAGGAGAAGATTAACTCACCTGTCTAAGCTGTATACCATCTACAACATCTATCCTACAAAGAATTATCAAAATAAGTTTTTGGAAATTGCTTCTAGATTTTGTGCTTGTGATGGAAAAAAAATGAAACTTTGTTTTTGGTTTTGCTGATTAGATAGATTGATTGTTATAGAAATGGCTAATACATACTATTGTGTAAAAGTAAAATGCTGAGCTGTAATGTCATTATCTTCTGGGCTATAAAAAAGTCAGAAGGGAATGTCTTTTTTTCTTTTTTTCCTTTCTACCCCACACTTTTTTCCTTTCCCTTTTTCCTCCCCTCATTTTCCATTATTTTTATTTTCTTTGCCCTTTATATTTTGATCAACTAAAAAAAAAAAAAAACAAACACAGGGAATTATCATTATAATTTTAGTGGAAAACTTCAATTGTTCCTACTTGTCTTGTATACCAAAAAAAAAAAAAAGCCCAGAGATTATATGGTTTTAAGACTGGAGGTTGAACCTGGATTTAGTTTAATAGTTTAATCTGGATTCCTAAGAATTTTGTTTTGTTAGGTAGAGAAAGTATTTGGCAAAGGAACTAAACAGCTGGCCAGCTACTCATAACAGTTGGCCCTTCCAATTACTAGTCCTTCACATATTAAGCACTATGCAGGAGAAACATGTAGAAGTTAATCTCATGGTTATGACTACTATCTTGATGTCTGAGACATCTACTCAGGGATGCCGCTTAATTGTGTATGTGTGACTTTTCTTTGAATTACCTCTTCAATTTTATATTTAGCTCTCTGTGTTGTAGTCTCTCTCCCTCTCTCTCTCTCTCTCTCTCTCTCTCTCTCTCTCTCTCTCTCTCTCTCTCTCTCTGTCTCTCTCTCTCTCTCCATATGTGTTTTCAATAAGTACCTAAACTGATGTAGATCTGAATATTCAGCACAGTTGCTCCAATTGAAATGTTGCCTCTCAATGCAGATTAAGACACAAGGGATTATTTCAAAATATTTTCTGTCTCACTGAATATTCAGATTGTGGGTTTGAAGGTCTCTAGTCTTTATTTTAGGGACATGGTGGTTCAGTGGCTAAGATGCTGAGCTTGTCGATCAAAAAGTCAGCAGTTCAGCAGTTCGAATCCCTAGTGCCGCGTAATGGGGTGCGCTCCCGTTACTTGTCCCAGCTTCTGCCAACCTAGCAGTTCAAAAGCATGTAAAAAATACAAGTAGAAAATTGGGGACCACCATTGGTGGAAAAGTAACAGCGTTCCGTGCACCTCTGGCATTTGGTCATGCCAGCCACAAGACAATGGAGATGTCTTTGGACAGTGCTGACTCTTCGGCTTTGAAACGGAGATAAGCACTGTCCCCTAGAATCGGGAATGACTAGCACATATGTCCGAGGGGAACCTTTACCTTTAGTCTTTATCTTGGTTTCCATTTGTCAAGTGGGCATTGATATCCAACAATTACTGGTTTCTTGAAAAGTTGCAAGCACAGTGCTAACTTTACTATGGAACAGAAAGGAAGGATTGTTATCTTCTTCCATGCTTCTATTCAACAGGCAAATCAGAGAGAGATTGGTAGAGTTCCCAGAATTGTGCATTTTTTTAAAAAAGAAAGGGACAGCTTCCATCAAAGAAAGAGAGTTAGTTCCAAAGGTTGCTCTTTTTTTGTTCACATTTGAACATCTGAAAGCTAAAGCTAAGCAGATAGAATCTGCAGAAACTTAATCCAATTTATTCTGCTAAATATAGTTCCAGGGGTGAAATTCAGCAGGTTCTGACAGGTTCTGGAGAACTGGTAGTGGAAATTTTGAGCAGTTCGGAGAACTGACAAATATCACCTCTAGCTGGCCCCAGAGTGGGGTGGGTATGGAAATTTTGCAATATCCTTCCCCCAGGAGTGGGGAGGGAATGGGGATTTTCCAGTATCCTTCCCCTGCCACACTCACCAAGCCACACCCACCAAGCCACACCATGCCCACCAAGCCATGCCCACAGAACCAGTAGTAAAAAAATTGGATTTCACCATTGCATAGTTTTATAAAATTGAGATGTAGATTTGCAATTGTAAACTAGGGTTATAATTTATACACCTCAAAGACCAATGATATAAAGGCTTAATGGTTTGTAGAAAATTAGCATTGGCTAATTGATTTATAGAGATATAAAATGTTAATGTAATTTCAGTAGAAAGGGGGGCATACTTTTGTACCATATTTCTATCTAGAGAAAAGCATGCACTCAGATATGCCTTGAATTTTATTACATACAAAAAATAGTCCTCTAGTTAGATGATGATGAAAGCTTCCACTACTTTGAGCAACTCATCATTGACCTAGCTTCCCACCTTCTATACATCATTCTATAAAAGTTGCAATCACAATACTTCTTTATAAAGGCAGTAACAAAAGCCATCTCACAGTAGGTCGCTTTCTGAGAACCCCATCAAAATCATATTTATAGGATAGCTGGCCTTCAGAAGGAAGTATGGCAACATTGATGTTGTTGGAAAGGAGCCCATGAGAGAAAGTAGAGGTGGTGATATCAGGAAGTTAGTGGAACATGCTGCTACTGTCTCCAATACTGAGGGTTCTTGTCACCTCCAACTATGGAAGTTGTTGGAGCATTTATGACGTAAAATTACTTTCAAAAAATTTGTTATAAAGCAGTGTACATGCCTAACCCAGCTATGACTGCTATTGCTGGACCTTATGGAAATTGATCTCGAGGATTTTTAGTTCAATAGGCAGCCATACTTTCCTTTCTTATATAAACATCTGCCTTATTGGGGATTTTCAGGGCATATTTTTAATATTTGTATTGTATTGTATTGTATTGTATTGTATTGTATTGTATTGTATTGCACTGCACTGCACTGCACTGCACTGCACTGCACTGCATTGCATTGCATTATATTAGTGTATTTCTAGAATTTGCATCAGATTGTGATCACCAACTACAGTGATTTGTCCTTCTACCAAACAGTAAATGAATGGCTTTCCCCTCCTTTGCTTTGTCCTTAAAATAATTTAAATCTTTTTGTCTCTAAATGAAATCAACCAAAAATTCATAGCTGTTTTTATACTCTATGCTGCATATATTTATTAATATAGTCCACACATTCAGTGCATCAATCAATCTGCACTTATCAGACCTAAAAGCCCATATGCTATGCTTGCAAGAAATAGCGCCTTTCCTCAAAAATGCTCTGCGACACATGACGAGAGCCTGTATTTTGCAGTGCAGATGACAAAACACTCTTTCTTCAGAAGGAGAGGGGAGGGGAGGAGAAGGGAGAGGAGGAGAAGGGAGGGGAGGAAAGGAGGGGAGAGAAAGGAGGAGAAGGGGAGGGGAGCGGGAGGGGAAGGGAGGAGAGGAGAAAAGAGGAGAGGAGGGGAGGGCAAGAGAGGGGAGGGGAGGGGAGGAGAAAGAGAAAGGGAAAGGGGAAAAACTACTGAATAAAATATAATTTTATGGAACAATTCTGTGTAATTAGGCTGCTTAAATGAAATCCCATCATCTTCAGTTGGCCTTTAACTAAATAGTAAACAGTGAGGATGCAGCTGCAGAAGTATACAACCGTGATAAATGGAAACATTCAGGGTTTTATTAAAAATATGGTTATTTCATCTGTCAGTCTATTAAAATCGTACTACTAAATAAATATGTAGTACTGTACAATTAGGCAAAATACTGCATATATAAAGTAACATTCTCTGAACACATTATGCTTCACTAAACTAACTTGATGCAATTTATCTCCACCCCGACTAATTTTTTACTTTCGGATCAAGGGTATATGTTCTTAACACGTTAATAATCTATTCTAAGGATATAATTATTTCCCAAAATAGTTCGGTTCCCAATAGTCCTGCTTGGGGATAAAAATAGTTCCCAAAATAGTCCTGCTTGGGGATAAAAAACATCTTCTAAAGCACAACTGATCTTTGGAGAGAGAAGCAATGAGAAAAGCAGGCAAACCATGGAGATCGCTTCACTCGCTAGTGCCTCATTAGGGCTGAAAAAAAGCTTCACAGCTTAGAATCAGAGGGAGCAGGCAAAGCCCGGAAGATCACTTCACTGAAAAAAAGCTTCTAAAACATAGCTGAGAGTTGGAGGGAGCAGGCAAAGCACGAAGATCACTTCACCCACTAGCACCTCTTTAGGGCTGGAAAAAAGTTTTGAAAAAGCTACATTCGGAGTATAATATGCACCCGAATTTTCAGCCTCTTTTAGGAGCGAAAAACGTGTGTCTTATATTCTGAAAAATACAGTACTTGCTTGGGAATAAAACTTGTGCTGAGTTCAATGTCAATACAACTAGAACTGGACCAAAAGTATCAATCCAAAGTTTTTAATAAGGGAGTCTTAAGCAATATGGCATGCCAGGTCATCTTAAGCTTGATGTTTCTCCCCACAGCATCTTCTCTACCATGCCCTTAAAAAGAGACCATGAAGTCTCTTTCTGAATAGACAAGAAAGTAAGCTAAGAATCAGTGTACTTTTCAATGCTTCTCCTATCTCTCAATTCCAACAACCCTCACCCCCTCCCTTCCTCCCTTTGTCACTCATGTCCATCTGTCCCAAATCTCTACCTTCAATGTAGTGTGGATCCATCTGATGATAAGTTTCATAAATTAAGTTTTTCAAGCTAGCTGTCTATTGATGGTATTCTATACAGGACACACTCTTGCTGATTATTATGTTAATAATAATATAACAATAAATTTAAAGATAAGTAAAACATCAGAACTGCAAAAACTACCAATAATTACAAATCTTTACAAGTAAAATTAACAAAAGCATATATAGTAAAAGATGCATTCTCACACCTTAACAGAATTGCTAATAATCTCTAAGAAGTCTACGTGCACATGTATAAATATGCCATTATACTGTTACTTTTTAAAGCATTGCATTTTTGGCCTATTTAGTGAAACTGTTTCCACAGTAACCACTTAAGCTAGAATGGATTTCCTTCATTTAGCCAGGTTTTAAGGAGAATCCTGATAACGTCAACAGAAAACCATTAATTCTAGTGTTTTCTAAACTGTCCTGTTAAACCATTTTGAAGAACTGATATGTGATGATGTTTTGGAACTAAAATGGAACTGCAGCATCAAATTCAGGAATTTCAGTCTGGCATGCCATCAGCAAAAGAGTAGAAGATATTGAAGAGGCTTACATCTCTTTAATTAATAGTCTTCTTCTTGATCTTTTAACTAAAACATTGCATTTGGTGCTTGTTGTTTAAGGGCTGTGGCATTTCTGAATTGTCCTTAATAAGTCAGTGTCTCTTCTGGAAAGAAGAATATTTATATCTCAGATTAAGGTTCCTTGACTCTTTTGAGTGTCAGCTAATTTTAGAAATGCAATGCCAGTAAAATAAAATAGTCGGAGGGTTTTTTGAGCTGAAAAGTTTGACTAATTAGAGGTACCATTCCCTCTACCAGGAACAGATATTGATTAAGGAAAATGCCAAAGTGGCATAGTTGCAGTCACTGAACAGCAATGTTCTTCCCAAAGTGATGAAGTCTCAGCAACTAATGAAAGATGAATTATGAGAAAGGGTCTTTCTTTATGAAATAGAACTTTTATCCACTGACCAACTCTCTTTGGGGCATAGCCTCCATAAGTGGTCAAGCTCATTAGGCCCAATTAGCAGATGTTTACAGAGTTCACTTTATACAGGGCAGTGGTGGTATTCAGCCGGTTCTATTCGGTTCGGGCGAACTGGTAGCAGTGGCGGGAGGCTCCGCCCAGCCACCTGGACATCATCACGTCCCGTTTTTGATGCTCTGTGCATGCATGGAAGGTCCTGTGCATGCGCGGAGGTGGCACATGCACTCACATTTGCAAATCGGTAGTGAAGGTAAGTGAATGCCACCCCTGATACAGGGTACCTCAAAGTAGAGCAAGCGATTGTGGAAAACAGTATACAACACACAAGAAAGTCTTACCTAGATCAGTAGAAGAGCCACCCAGTTCAGAAATGTGCGTCTTTAATGGTTGACTGTTTGCTTCTGGGCAAATCTACAAAAAGGACAAGAAGTTAGCATTCTTGTCCTTTTTGTAGTCAGATGGGTTATATCTACTGGAATGAATGGGGTTTTCATGAATGAAGGCAAACACAGTTTTGTTATATTTTTGTAATGTAAAATTATAAGCATATCAGCCAAGCAGACACTTTTTCCTCATCCTTTGTTTGAAGGACAAATGGAATTTTTCCAGCTGTTGGCAGTCCCTGTTATTTAGTTGTTGTTGTTAGTTGCAAAGTCGTGTCTGACCATCACAACCCCATGGACAATGTTCCTCCAGGCCTTCCTGTCCTCCACCATCCTCTGGAGTCCATTTAAGCTCACACCTACTGCTTCCGTGACTCCATCCAGCCACCTCATTCTCTATCATCCCCTTCTTCTTTTGCCCTCAATCTTTCCCAGCATTAGGCTCATTTAGACTGCATGTATAATGGCTTCTAAGATGCAGACATCCATACTGAAGTAGAACGATTTTTGTCACTGCAATAATACAGGTAGTTCTTGACTTACAACAGTTCTTTTAATGACTGTACAACAGCATTGAAAAAAGTGACTTATGACCATTTTTTGGTCATGGGATTTACATTCAGATGCTTGACAACTGACTAACATTTATGATGGTTGCAGTGTCCTGAAGTCATGTTTTTGTGACCCTTTTATGACCTTCCAATGAGCAAAGTCAATGGAGAAACCACATTCACTTAACAACCGTGTTACTAATTTAAGAACTGCAGTGATTCACTTAACAAATGTGGCGAGAAAAGTAGTAAAATGGGACAAATTCCCTTAACAAATTTCTCACTTAACAACATAAATTTTCAGCTCAGTTGTGGTTGTAAGCTGAGAACTACATGTATTCTAGTGTGGAAGGGTGGATTCATGAATTTAATGCCGAAATCCCCTTTTCTGGCATTGCAGGTTGTATGCTTATCCTGCAGCAGTCTGTGGGAATCGGCTCAAGAGGCAGGGACACATTCCACAGCCAGGGGAATGGTAAGAGAAGAGGCAGCTTAGCCCACAGAAGGAATGTGGGCAGGGGAAACATTGCAAGTGGGACCCTCCCAACTTTCTTGAGTGGTAAAAGTGAAAGCTGTAAAAACTGTGGCTCTTCCTCCTGTCTCTCAAGTTCATTTCCACACATCATTCCATACAGGGGTGAAATCTACTTACCTTCCTTACTAGCTTGGAAGTGCATGTGCAGAGGGTAAAAAAGACACCTGGGCAGGTGGGCGGAGCCTCGTGCCACCATCGCTACCGGTTCTTTGAACCACCTGCCACAGTCACTACCTGTTGTGGCCTGTCAGCAGCCTGTGCAGCTAGTAGCTGATTCCGACAGTGAGGAGGCTGGTGTGGTGCTGCGCCAGCAGCCTGTGCAGCTGGTACTTGAGTCAGACAATGAAGAGGCTGGAGAAGATGTGGTGCCAGAGGCGGGGATTCAGCCAGGGCCTTCACAACCTCCAGAAGCTCCCATAAGTGAAGAGGAAGAAGAGGAGGAGCCTCTTCTCAATGCACAAGCATGCAGAGCTGCCAAAAGGCAGGAGTGGCTCCTCAGGAGGAGGTCTCCTCAAGAGTAAGGCTTGGGGCTAATTGGCCACTCCCTTAGCCTATTTAAGGAGGACTGAAGCAATTTGCAGGGAACAACTTCATTCACATACCTTTGTTTCTTGTCTTGCTTATCTTATCAGCTTCCTGATAAGTCCTGAAATCTTTGAATTTTTGCCGGCTGTTAATGCAGTTAACTAACAGCCGTTGTTGTAAAAAACTGGTTTATTTAGTAAACTAAGGTTTGAACATACTTTGTGGTGCTGCATTCTTTGGGGTCCGTAGCTGGGGCAGAACACTACCGGATCGCCCAATCCAGTTCGAACCAGGAGCATTTCACCCTTGATTCCATATATTCCTATGTTTATATCCATATCTGTTGATCTTTCCTGTGTTGTAATCTTGTGGTAAAAGTAATGTGAAGAAAGAAAGAGGCAAGACTTGGAACTTGAAGAACATAAGCAAGCTATACAGTAGTGGGATTCAGCCAGTTTGCACCAGTTCAGTAGAACCGGTAGCTAAACTTTTCTGGAGTTCGGCAAACCGGCTGAAGTGAGGGGCAGGAAGCCCTGCCATGCCTGATGAGTGGGGAGAGAAGAGATAGCAAGAGGAGCCCCATCTCACTCCACCCGCCCCATTGAAAGGCAGCAGCAGCCCCGGTGCTTCCCTTCCACCCCCTGTCCAGCGCTGGAAGTAATTTAACAACCAGTTCGCTCAGGGTCAGATTGGCCATTGCGGGAGGCTCATCCCTTATGTGTGGTGGAGCTGGAGGGCCATGCCTCCCACGACAGCCAACCTGACCCTGGGCGAACTGGTTGTTAAATTACTTGAATCCCACCACTGAAGCTATAACAAAAAGGCAAAGGAAGCCACAATTCCTATGTTGGATGTCAATCTTAGATAGTAAGTAAGGTTCCCTGATGATTCAAAATTGGATGATTGCCCAGAAGATCCAATCCAACAGCAGAAACCAGAGCCAGTTAGAAAAGATCTGGAATCAATCAGCCTTTGGAAAACAGCCTAGCTTTTGGCAGAAATAAAGGATGCTGAAAATTGCCATCAGAACTTCTTTTCCAAATTGTCTACCCTTTCCAACATCTTCCAAACAACTCTCATCTTGAAGGATAGGAACCTTGATGAGGTATCAACTCTTTTTACACCTGCATGTGAAATAAATTATTTGTTAGGTTCTGCTTCTTTAATCAATCTTTAATAAGTACAAGCGGATAGGCTATTCAGGATTATATTGGGTTCACTTTTTTTTTTCTTTATCAGTATAATGAATTGAAAAATTACTAGGTAAATGAAATGGTCTGTTAGAACATATTGCATTTTGCTGGGCTGAGCCATGGTTAGCTGAGAACTGAAGAAAGAGTTGCAGCTCCATGAGGTGGGAGCATCCACATGCTCCAGAAGTTACAATTGTAGCACAAATTGAACAAAAAGAAACTGGATTGGGAAGGGCAAGGATTTGTTTTGTGCCATATGGGTTATTGCATTACTTCTCAAATAGCAATTATAGCTGGCCCAGCATGATTCTGTAATATAGTGATCCCAAGGCAGTAGCTTTCTTACAGTCCCTCCATTCTATAGCAAATTACCTGACAGGTTCTGGAGAACTGGTAGCGGAAATTTTGAGCAGTTTGGAGAACCGGTAGTGGAAAATTTGAGTAGTTCAGAGAACTGGCAAATACCACCTCTGGCTGGCCCCAGAGTGGGGTGGGAATGGAGATTTTGCAATATGCTAGTTGCATCCCTTTCTGGATCGGGACTCCCTATGCACGGTCACTCATGCCCTCGTCACCTCTCGCCTGGACTACTGCAATGCTCTCTACATGGGGCTCCCCTTGAGGAGCACTCGGAAGCTCCAGCTGGTCCAGAATGCGGCCGTGTGGGTAATTATGGGGGCAACATGGCGCTCCCATGTGACACCTTGCCTGCGTGAGCTGCACTGGCTTCCGGTGGTCTTCCGGGTGCGCTTCAAGGTATTGGTTCTCACCTTTAAAGCGCTCCATGGCTTAGGGCCTGGTTAGTCCCACAGTCCCACAGAGAGGGCCTCCTCAGGGTGCCGTCGATCAAGCAATGTCAACTGATGACCCCCAGGGGGAGAGCCTTCTCTGTAGGGGCACCCGCCCTCTGGAACGAGCTACCCCCAGGAATATGACTAATCCCGGACCTCCTGGGCTGGCTTAAAATTTTAATGGGTTATTTTAAGGGTAATGGGTTTTAATTTTTGGTAAGTCAATTCGATTTAATTCTGCTTTTAAATTATTTTAAATTTTATATTGTATGTATTTTAATTTTGACTGTTCACCGCCCTGAGTCCTTCGGGAGAAGGGCGGTATACAAATTTAAATAAATAATAAATAAATAAATAAATAAATAAATAAATAAATAAATAAATAAATAAATAAATAAATATCCTTCCTCCAGGAGTGGGGACGGAATGGGGATTTTGCAGTATCTTTCCCCTGGAATGGGGTGGGAATGGAGATTTTGCAGTATCCTTCCCCTGCCATGCCCAAGCCATGCCCACCAAGCCATGCCCACCAAGCCACGCCCACCAAGCCATGCCCACAAAACTGGTAGTAAAAAATTTGCATTTCACCACTGGATCAGAGGTGTAGGAATACTAGGTAGAGGGAAGATAGCTAAACTAAGAGCTGTGGTGACGCAGTGGTTAGAGTGCAGTACTGCAGGCTACTTCTGCTGACTGCCAGCTGACTGCAATTTGGCTGTTCGAACCTCACCAGGCTCAAGGTTGACTCAGCCTTCCATCCTTCTGAGGTCAGTAAAATGAGGACCCAGATTGTTGGGGTAGAGTATTCTGACTCTGTAAACCACTTAGAAAGGGCTATAAAGCACTATGAAGTGGTATATAAGTCTAAGTGCTATTGCTAAGCAGCA
Organism: Arizona elegans; assembly: GCA_022577455.1. Lineage (NCBI taxonomy): Eukaryota > Metazoa > Chordata > Lepidosauria > Squamata > Colubridae > Arizona > Arizona elegans. The sequence goes on along the minus strand of JAKOOJ010000002.1, from coordinate 8,958,747 downwards.
ACAGTTACATCTGTCACTCTGAATGAACTTTCTCCACTTACCTTCTCCCAACACTGAGCATCTGAGCACCATTCCTAATGGCCCCAATTAGAATAACATAATGACAGAATTGGAAGGGATCTGGAAGGTCCTGTAGTCCAACATCCTAGTCAAGCAGGAGACTGTACCATTTCAGGAACATGGTTGTCCAATCTCTTCTTAAAAACTTTCAGTTATGGAGTACCAACAACATATGAAGACAAGCCGTTCCATTGACTGATTGTTCTAACTGTCAGGAAATTTCTCCTTATTTCTAGCTTGGTTCTCTCTGTCAGATCTGCCATCACACTGCTTCAGCCCTGCTTTGCTTTGATGGCAACATGCCATTAAGTATTGTGGGGGGGAGATGGATACAGGGAACAGGGATGACAGCAACCAGAAGTGCCAACAGTTGAATGATCCTAGGCGGGGGGTTAAATCTACTTACCTTCCCTACCGGTTCAGAAGTGCATGGACCCTCTGCGCATGCGCAAACCCTTCTGTGCATGCAGAGGGTAAAAAACAGTAACAATGACCGGGTGGGTGGGTGGAGCCTCACGCTGCTGTCGCTACCGGTTCTCCGAACCACCCACCACCATCGCTACTGGTTCGGTCAAACTGGTCTGAACCGGTAGCATTTCACCCCTGATTGTAGGACACAGGCATGGGAATGGAACAGGGGTGAGTTCTAAATTTTTTTACTACCGGTTCTGTGGGTGCAGCTTATTTTGTGGGCATGGCTTGATGGTCATGTGACAATTCTTTAGGATTTAGCAGAGGTACTGGTCTACCAGGCTTTTAACTGCTTGCAGAGCTGTACCGGTCTACCCATTTGTTTTTGCAGGCATCAGTCTACTCATTTGTTTTCTTTTAACACTGATCAACTGTAGGGCAGCCCTTTGAAGCCCCACGGCAAGAGTTTAAACAGTTTTTTTTTCCTCTAGCTGATCAGCTGATCAGCTGATCAGGAGGCAGCTAATAGATTGGGGATGGAGCCAAATAAAAGGTAAGAATAATGCAGGGGGCGGGGCGGCAGAACCGGTTCAGTGATGTCATATCATCACCACTACCGGCTCGGTGGAACCGGGCAGAACCAGGAGGAACCCACCACTGGAATGGAAGGTGAACACCCATCAAAGAGGTGCCAAACTTTGAAACTGTTAGCAAAGCAACTAATTTGAACTTTATTAATCACTAACAAGCTGACCAGGGTGTAGGGCATAGGAGAAGGAAAAATTATCTGAGGAATTCTCAGAGCTGGCTTTTCCTGTGTTATAACCACTTGGCTTTAGTAAAATTATACCTTTCACTACAAATGGAGTTAAAGGTCTTTCTTTCCTAAACTCCCAAGCTGGGATAGGCCTGACACTTTTCTTGATTGGTTTCCATCTATTGCTTCTTGTTCTGCCTTCAGGTGCTTTGGAGAATAGGTTGACCCCTTCTTCTTTGTGCCAGTCCCTTAGATATTGAAACACTGCTATCACTCCTAGTCCTTCTTTTCATTAAAATACAGGTGCCCTCCTGTTTACCCCAGAAAAAAATGCTGTGGAATCACATATGGCTATCTTTGGATATGGAGTCGTTGATGTTCTCTGAGCTTGGTTGTTTTCTTGCATACCTTTCATTACCCAGCAAAGTAGCATCATCAGTGCTAGAAGTTAGCCACTGTACAGAAACAGGAGAACAACTCCTGCTCCTTTCTAGAACTCAAGATGTTAGTTGGTTGGTTGGTTAGTTGATTGGTTAGAAAACAACCAAGCTTGTAGAGTACAATTCAACCTTGGGTGACAAATATTATCTTCTTTTTGGTATCTCTGGATGCTTTGTGCTAGAACTGAGAGGCACACAAAAAGGGATGTATGTTGTCCTTTGAAATTACCACTTTGGTAATAGGTGTTGACCACTTCATGTTGAGCTTAGCTTATTGAGCTTATTGGAGTCACAGATATGGAGTAAGAAAGAATTAGTCCAACAAACATTTCAGTTCAGAATTTCTACAACAGCTTTAGAGGTAGATATTGCTGAATATTTTGAAAAAGTATATAATAGGGACCCAGTTTTGTTCACTGCAATTGCCACTTCTGCAGTGCTGAACCAGACCAAATGAATTACTGAAAAATAGGGCACTGATTTGCATGAAAGTAACATAAAGCTAATTCAGGAAAGGTTTATGAGATTTGGGATTCTGAAGACCTGTCTGATATCCGCTCAAAATGGCTGCTATGGGCTATTCTGAAAATGAGACAGATTAGAAAAGAAAAAGATCACACATTTAATTAAATACAGATATTTAATGAATAAAACATGGTTAACCTTTAAAATGATCGCATTAATCCCTATCCCATTCTTATTCTAATATTAGTAGTGACAAATTGATGTCTTCATTATGAAATGAGCAGATTTGCCAAATTATAATGCATTCAATTAAGTTCAATATACTCTTATTTCTATGCCCATATAAGAAATTACAGGGATAGCTTTTCAAGAGGTAGAAAGTATCTGATAAGTCTGACTCTAGAAAGAAAACTAGCTGCTAATTATCTGTTGTTGTTTTTTCATTTTCAAACTAAGCTAAGGCTGGGTTTGGTCACAACACAATGGCAGCACACACAGGTGTGTAAAAAGCATACTTAGGATGAAAACTAATTCTCTTGAGTCTTAATTTTATTACAAATTTGCCTAACCAGGTTATCTGATGCCAATTCACAAATCAGAATTTACTTATCATTTAAAACATAAAGTGCTGTGAATATTAGAAATTTATTTCATATATTTATTTATCAAATGAGCAGAGACATCACCCTGCCAACAAAAGTGTGTATAGTTAAGGCCATGATTTTCCAAGTTGCAATGTATGGCTGTGAAATTTGGACCATAAGGAAGGCTGAGCACCAAAGAATTGAGGGCCTTTGAACTCTGGTGCTGGAGAAGACTCCTGCGAATCCCTTGGACTGCAAGGCAATCAAACCAGTCAGTCCTAGAGGAGATCAACCCTGACTGTTCTTTAGAAAGCCAGATCCTGAAGATGAAACTCAAATACTTTGGCCACCTAATGAGAAGGAAGGACTCACCGGAGAAGAGCCTAATGCTGGGAAAGATTGAGGGCAAAAGAAGAAGGGGACGACAGAGAACGAGGTGGCTGGATGGAGTCACTGAAGCAGTCGGTGTGACCTTAAATGGACTCCAGAGGATGGTGGAGGACAGAAAGGCCTGGAGGAACATTGTCCATGGGGTCGTGATGGATCAGACATGACTTCGTAACTAACAACAACAACAATAATACATTGCTGATCTTGCAAAGTGTCTCAGAGCAAATAAAAAACTGTACAATCTATACAAAAATAGACAAAGTTAAAAAAACAAAGTTCAGAAGTTAATAAGATGGAGGGAGCACCCTCAGGCCAGCAACTACCCCCAGGGTTGCATATCACTATTGGATCCTCATGGTAGTTGAGAGGCCTTGGTATTAACGTTCTTCTGGAAAGGGCCCAACATCAAAATATTCCAAAGGATGGAGAGCATCCTTTGGAGGTCTTTCTTGACCTTGCCAATCAAAATTCTTTAGTCAATGGGTAAACAACCTGCCTTTGAATTGGACCTGAAAGCAAATCAGCTCCCAATGAAGCTGATACAGTGGAGGTGTTATATGCGCAACATTAGAGGAACCCAAGGTACCCATGCCAGTGCATTCTACACCTGTTGCTGCTTCCAGCATTCAGCTGCATTTATTTGTGATCACCACAATATAAAAAAGATGTGAAGACTTTAGAAAGAGTACAGAGAAGAGCAACAAAAATAATTAGGGGACTGAAGGATAAAACATATGAAGAACAGTTGAAGGAATTTGTTATTGTCCACCAGCAGCCTGCAAAGCTGGCAGCGAAGTCAGACAGTGAGGAGGCTGGGGAGGAACATGGGCCAGTCCTGGAGTATAGGGAAGGCTCAGACGAGGGCTCTGTGTCAGAGGCAGAGATAGGGCCAAGGCCATCTGGGAGTTATGTGTGGACTCCGGAGCCTCCAGAGTCGGACATCAGAGAGGCAGAGGAACAGGAGGAGTCTGTTCCTAGGGTGTGCATGCGCAGAGCTGCCAGAAGGCAAGAACAGTTAAAACAAAAAAGTAAGGCCTGGAGATGATTGGCCCCTCCCATAAGGCTTAAAAGAGGAGCAAAGGCACATGGGCCCTTTGCAAGAAAGCAACATTGTTAATTCTGTTCCTAGTCGGCATCTCTGTTTGATTCTGGACTCCGTGTGGCTTTGCCAAGTAGGTCTTTGGCAGCTTGTCAAGGGAGATTAAAGGTTGGTGATTATCCCGAAAGACTTCTCCCGAAGGACTAAATAATTGGGACTCAGGTGTGAATGAATGTAATTCACAGCTGTTGCAATAAAAGAGGTTTTTGGGACTACTCAGGTGTTTTAATGACTCAGGAAGCTGAGGTCACAACAGAATTAGGTATGTCTAGTTTAATGAAAAGAAGGACTAGGGGTTATATGATAGCAGTGTTCCAATATCTCAAGGGTTGCCACAAAGAAGAGAGGGTCAGCCTATTCTCCAAAGCACTGAAGGCAGGACAAGAAGTAATGGATGGAAACTAATCAAGGGGAAAACCAACTACAACTAAGGAGACTTTCATTTGCCTTTCAAATGCAGATGGAAAGACAAAGGCAGAATTCACTCTTTTGAAAACAGCAAAATCCACATTCTGGACAGAGGGGACTGCTGGTTTGAAAAAGATGCTATGTACCTTAACATTGAACAACCCTCTCTGAACATTGGAAGATGAGGTGATAAAAAAAAATATGGACTGTGCAGAAATGAATAGATTGACTTTAAGGATTAAAGATAGGGAAGCGATAGAGTATTATAGAATATGGAACTGTTTCTATTATTGGTTGGAAAAGAGATATAAAAGATAAAAGCTTTATGATTATATTTAAAAATTTGATAGGCAGAATTTTGGTTTAAGAAGGAGATATTAAAATGGTTTGTATAAAGATAGAGATAGAAGAAAGTTCCTTTTTTGGAAGAAGAAGGAGGAGGAGGAGGAGGAGGAGGAGGAGGAGGAGGAGGAGGAGGAGGAGAAGAAGAAGAAGAAGAAGAAGAAGAAGAAGAAGAAGAAGAAGAAGAAGAAGAAGAAGAAGAAGAAGAAGAAGAAGAAGAAGCAGCGAAGATAACACTGAGATGTCACAGGGAGGGGGTGACAGATGTACTAAATGTTTGTTTGTTTTTATAAAAAATAATAAAAAGTTATATACAAAAACAAAAACAAAAAAACAACCCTCTCTGAACAGAGGGGGAAGGGATATGACACCACCTATCTTCTGTTTACAACACAGTCCTTTCAGCAGTTCTAAGAAGGTTCCACATCCTTCTTGGATGAGAAGCAAAACGTCTTAATGCAAAGCAAAGAAAGTCCAGTTGCCTTTTGAAAAAGTACCTCTGGGTCAACGAGTCGCCTGGATGATGAGAATCTCCCTAGATATTTGCAAAAATGTTCTCCCATGTTGCTTATGTGGCTGATGGGGGTCAGACCCTCTTTTACAAAATTAGCATAGGAGGTTTCATGATGTACGACTGCCCTATTATACTTTTTTTTCCTCTATAGTGATCGAGATTATTCATATTATTACTTTTGGACACAATGAAGAAAAACCTTACCATCCATCCATTCAAATAACCAGTCATTCCTAATAGGACAGTGATGGCTAACTTTTTCTCTTCGTGTGCCAAAACATGTGCACACATCTGTTACCGCACATGCGTGCTGGCACCCATAATGCAATGGACCCCAGTGCATGTGCGCACTACCCCCCTGGCCCCCGCGCATGCGTGCACGACCCCCATGCCCCATTTTGGGCCTAGGAGGCCTCCCTGCAGCCTCATGGGCCCAAAAACAGACCATGGGGGAGGGCACTGCACCCACGTGCTCCCTCAGCCCCCCACACATGCATGTGTGACCCGCCGCCCCCACACATGCATGCATGATCCCCCATGCATGTGCGCATGTCTCCCACATGTGCCCCGCCCCCTGGGCATCCTGAATATCAGCTGGCCGGTGGGAGGCATGCGCCTGCATGAGCAGTAGACCTGAGCTGGATGATGGCTTGCGTGTCCCCAGAGAGGGCTCTGCATGCCAGCTGTGACACATGTGCCATAGGTTTGCTATTGCGGTAATAGGATATCCCATAACTGGATAGCATATATTTAGATAAGAGCAAATCAGGAGCTCTTTGCAATATTCTTTCATCCAACTTTATTCCATCAATGATATGGACTTCCATTTTGAAAATCTTCCCATTAATCTTCTTTTAATGAAATGATACAGTATAAAATATTTTTTTTAAAAAAAAAAAATATCCAATAGCTTAATAATAGCATCCTTTACTTCAGAAACTTTGAAACAAAATGTGAGCGGATGGGAAGAATCCAATCTGTTGCTTTTGAAATACTTTATTCTGTATAGAAAATCATTCAGTTTGCCAGACGACAAGTGTTGACCCTGACTTCAAATAGGCTTGGCCTTTAGTTTCTGAAAATGAGATTACAAAATTGTTAAACCCACTTGCTAAGAATATAGCCCCCGGAGAAGACTGAGTTCTAGCCAAACCTTTTCAAAGTAATATTGAAAAGTAGGTTCCAATTGTTTTACACAATTTTTCCCTCTTGCTATTTTTTATTCTTTGGGGGCTATGGTTCTCTAAGGTGGCACCGGATTGCTAATAGTTTTGGTGTATTCAGGTCTTTTCCCGTGTAAGATTGAGAGTATCTTGGTGATGTTTCGACGAGGTCCCACTCGTCATCTTAAGGCTGGTGTCTTCGGCTTAGTGCTTGTGCGAGGAAAGCGTGATCGGAGCTGCCATCTCTCTATAAATACTAGTGGGGAGGTGTGGGGTTCTGGCTTTGTTGCTGTGAGCGGGTTGGTTGCCTGTGTTGTTGCATCTTGATTAGTTGACGGAGTTGATGTTTGCAGAGTGGGACCTCGTCGAAACGTCACCAAGATACTCTCAATCTTACATGGAAAAAGATCTGAATACACCAAAACTTGCATACCTCTACCCATGAAAATCTATGCAAACATATATTATAATAACATATATATTATTGGAGGGATGTGGTAGCTCAGTGGCTAAGACGCTGAGCTTGTCAATCGAAAGGTTGGCAGTTCAGCGGTTCAAATCCCTAGTGCCACATAATGGGGTGAACTCCCGTTACTTGTCCCAGTTTCTGCCAACCTAGCAGTTCGAAAGCATGTAAAAAATGCAAGTAGAAAAATAGGGACCACCTTTGGTGGGAAGGTAACAGCGTCTTCGGACAGTGCTGGCTCTTTGGCTTTGAAACGGAGATGAACGCCCCCTAGAGTCAGGAACAACTAGCACATATGTGTGAGGGGAACCTTTACCCTTATATATTATTAACACACACATATATATAATTAAAAATCTACCTAGTAATTAGTCTTAGGTTTGCTCAGTTAACAGCAATAAAGTACATGCTAAGTTTTAGATCTATTATCATCAGTGTCAGGGTTCCAAGTAACAGACTCAACTCAATCAAAACTCCAAGGCCTGGGATTTCCTCAGAGTATGAATTTATTAGGCATGAAATATTGGTGAAAACCCGATTCTGAAAGACCCAAGGTTTTCCCCACCCAAATCAAAGCCCAAAGTCTTCTATACACCTTTGTTGTATGTGTATTGAAGTTACATACATGTGCAAATGTGTGGGCCTTGGATCACAGCATTACATCTGTCACTTTTGGATCAGAATATTATATCTGTTATTGTTCAGAATTTGAATAACATTTCCAATTCTTTTACACATTTTTTCCTGTTACTTTTTTGGGCTGCGGTTCTCTTGAGCGTTACTGAATGCTAATATTCCATTTTTTAAAAAAACAGATAATTAAAAATCTATTGAACACTGCCCCTTTTAGCAATAGCATTTAGATTTATATACCAGTTCATAGTACTTTCTAAGCGGTTTACAGAGTCAGCATATTGTCCCAATAATCTGGGTCCTCCTTTTACCGTCTTTGGAAAGATGGAAGGTTGAGTCAATCTCAGGATCAGGATCAGGATCGCACTCCTGGAAGTAGACAGACTTAACCTGCAATACAGCATTCATTTCATCATGGCTCTTATCTTTTAATCCGTTATGTTCTGGATAAGTTTAGAATACACTGTCACTGCTACATCGAGCTTAGTGCATCAGTTTCACAAGATTGGCCTAAACTCACAGTTGTTATTTTTCTTTTCCTTCTTAACATTGTAGATACTGTATCAGTTAAATGGATTGCAAAAGGTGTAGAAACATTTGGCCAGTAATGTTCTTTATGTTTTTTTACCAATTGCCATTTTACTTTTCCCAGCTCAAAATAATGGACAGGTCATTCTAGGGAAAAAGAATACAACTGAGAACATTTTTAAAACTATATTTATCTCGAGGACATTTGTAGGGTGGGGGGGAATGAAATAATTGCAACATTGGGGGATTCTAGTGTCCTTTAAAATTTGACATTAATAGTTGTTCCTGGATATACTTGGATGCCGAGATTGATTTTTGAGATAATTGACTCGACTTGACTTAAAATGCCAGACCAAATATAGAATAGAATAGAATATAATTCTTTATTGGCTAAGTGTGATTGGACACAAGGAATTTGTCTTGGTGCATACGCTCTCAATGTCCATAAAAGAAAAGATATGTTCATCAAGAATCATAAGATACAACACTTAATGTTAGTCATAGGGTACAAATAAGTAACCAGGAAACAATATAAATATAAATTTCAAAGCAATTGAAAATACTGAATCAAATTAGGATCTTCAAGTTTATTTGAAATCTTCACACCCAGTTTGAAGATATGATAGGTTCATGCATGATATGTTTATTGGCAAACCCATGTTTTCTGAACAGACTCGGAAGTATGAATTGGATCGATTCAGCTTTTTTAACTCATTCAGAAATTAAACCCACATCAATGTTTTCATTTAGGAGAACTCTTGTAATATAGCACAATGTTAATGTTTCAGCAATGGTTTAAATCAACTGGGAACCCTTCAAAATATGTGTTATTTATAAATAGTGAGGGGTTTTTTTTTTTCATTTGTTGTCATTTTGTAGGAAGTTAGCACCCACCCCTCTTCTAGGAAAAAGAGATATTTTAGGAAATATTAAAAGGGCAGAATATTTCCCCTAAAAGGGAGGCAGAAACTCACCCCCCCACCTTTGTCAATGGGCATTAAGACATGGGCCAGTCTATTCAACGTAACAAAGATCTATATCCTTCAAGCAGAGCCATAATAGGAATTGCCCAAAGGCCCTTCATTACCTCATCACCCAGAAAGAGTCAACCAAACTTGAGACTCAAAAACACAATCTAAAAAGTTACCCCACCATGGCCCCATGGGAGTCTGACAACCAATCAGAATACAAGCTCAAATTCAAAAGCCCAGAGAGGATATAAAACTCAGGCACTCTCAGCATCTCTTCCAGTGGTGGGTTGCCCCTGGTTCGGTCTGGTTCTTGTGAACTGGTAGTAGAACCGGCAGGAGGCTCTGCCTACCCACCCGGATGTCATTATGGTCGATCTGCGCATGCGCAGAAGTGCACATGTGACCTATTGCAAACCAGTAGTAAAGGTAAGTTGAACCCACCCCTGATCTCTTCCCTTTTTTCTTCACCCAAGATCTTCAAGGCATGTGATCCTGTCCACCATTAAAACCATCTTTCCAAGCAGCTACCATGTTTCCAGTGTCTTTCTCCTCACTTGGAACTGAACCCAGAAGGACATTTCTTCCAACAATTTATTTGGACGGTGTACTTTGGTCTTTGCAATGAGAACATCACCTGTTTGCTATTCATTAAAGAAGCCTGGCAATTTTCAGACTTCTACTCAAATTTGATAGAAGGAGCAATAGCATCAGAGATTTCAAACATACTATATATATGAAGAAGGCCAGTCTCCCTTAATGAATAACTGAGATATGCTGTGTTCTATCTACGTCTAAAGCACTTCATTCCAAGCATTTCAAAGTCTGGATAGTCCTAATAAATAGTTGGTAACCTGTAAATGATTGTCCCACTTTCTTCACAGGAATTATTTGCATCCTACTTCTCAGGGGTGGGCTTCAAAACTTTTAGCAAGAGGTTCTCTGCCTGGATGCTGGGTGGGTGTGTCCATGGTGGGTGTGGCCTAGTCAGCCTCCTGCCCCATGGTGGGGAGGGCGTTTTTGCCCTTCCGGGCTCCAGAGACTTTTCTTGAGCCTCCGGGAGGGTGAAAACAGCCTCCCCAGGCTCCAGAGCCCCTCTGGACTTCCCAAACTTCCAGTAGGCCCATTTTTCACCCTCCCCAAGCCTCCGCGCATTCCATGCACTTACCTGTATCCAAAACAGGCTGCGTGAGGACTCCTGGGAGGGGAGAGGCCAGCCAGGAGTGGGATTTGGGGGTTCTCGAAACTACCCAGAATCTTAGCTAGATGTTCTCCCAAACCCCTGCAAACCCCCAGCAGCCCACCCCTGCTACTATTTCTATAATAAGAAGTAAATGGGACTCTAAAAGTAACTAATACTTGAACATTGCTGTAAATCACCTGCCCATCTTCTAATTTAATTACTGAAAAAAACCTCAGTTACACCAGCTGAAAAAATTAAAAAAAAAAAACATCTTAGAATAGTTGAAAGAACCTGAATTCTCTCACTTACCTTTCTTCTGTAAAGTGCAATAATAGGACCAGCTTTTTTCAACCTTGGTGCAATTAAAATGCCAGTTCTAATTGCAAGTATTTTGCCTCCAATTAACTTTTGCATTTAAGAAGCTAATAAATTTTTTTTTGCAAGATTTTGAGTCAAGGTTGACCCAAAGCATTTTTACTAGCCCGAAAATTTATCCCAACTGGATTGGTAGTTGCATTTCACATAACTGCTGTTGACAGACCCTTTCCATGATGGCTAGCAGGTTAGCATAGGGCCATGATGGCGAACCTATGGCATGCGTGCCTGAGGTGGCACGCAGAGCCATCTTTCCGGGTACACGAGCTGATGTCCAATTCACCTGCAGCTGCACATGTGCCCCAACTGGTGTTCGGTCCTCTGGTGCACATGCGCACAATTCAGGGGACCCAGCTGGTCTTTGGAGCTCTCCTGCACATGTGCGTGCATTTACACATGCGCACGAGAGTACTTGCGTGCAGTGTGCACATGCGCAGATGGCATTCACACATGTGCATTGTGTATGCAAAAACCACACGCATGCACAGATGGTACAATTGCCCGCACAGTGCACCGGGGAGCCACGCAAAACCTGTGAGCATGTGCAGATGGTGCAATTGTGCACACAGCGCATGGGGGGGAGACGTGTGAAAGCCGTGTGCATACGCAGATGGTGTAGTTGCACATGCAGCACACGGGGGAGGAGCCACACATTAGCGTGGATAGCACGCGTGTGCACCAGTGGTCGGTTCCTCCCGGTTCCTCCCGTTTCCGCCGAGCCGGTAGCGGTGATGATATGACGTCACCGAACCAGTTCTGCCCCCCTGCCCGCCTGCCCCCCCTGCATTATTTTTACCTTTTATTTGGCCCCACCCCCAATCTATTGCTGCCTCCTGAGTCCCAGCTGATGGGCTATAAGGAAAAAACCTGTTTAAACTCTTGCCGTGGGGCTTCAAACAGCTGCTCTACAGCTGATCAGTGTTAAAAGAAAACAAATGAGTAGACCGGTGCCTGCAAAAATAAATGAGTAGACCAATACAGCTCTGCAAGCAGTTAAAAGCCTGGTAGACCAGTACCTCTGCTAAATCCTAAAGAATTGTCACATGACTATCAAGCCACGCCCACAAAATAAGCCACACCCACAGAACCAGTAGTAAAAAAATTTAGAACCCACCCCTGGCCCTCACCTGTTTGGCATTTGGTGAGTAAAAGTTCGCATAGTGGAAGCAAGACAAATTGCTCAAAAGATAACAGAGAAGATCCAGGAGAATGTAGTCGATTCTTGTTCCAACAAGCAGCTGCTTGTAGCTGTCTTGTTCTGGTCAATGGGAGACCTGGCTGTATTTTGAAGAGCCTTACTAGTCATTCTTGCTCAACATTTCATTTGCTCTTACTTTGCTTCATTGAATCTCCCATAAAATAAAAATATGAATAACAAACTCTGCTTGCAGTTAGAATTGTCAGTTAATGAACTTTAAAAAAAAAAAAAAACACCTCAGAGGCACTGAATAGGCTATCAACATTTCTGTCATTTAGTAATTATTGGATAAACAGACGAAGTTGATGGCCAGTTTTTTAAATTACCTACTCTAATGATATCATTACCAGTGACCAAGGTGGAAATAGATGGACAGTGTTAATTATTATCCTCTCACATCTGCAGTTCTCTAAAAAATCCCTTATAAATACAAAACCTAGTGAGCTCATGAAATAGCTGACTGCTTTCATTTCATCTTACCACATCTTGGGCAGAACATATTTTTATATGTATATTTTTGTCATTTTGATACTAAGTTCTCTCTTTGCATATTTAGACACCTATTCAACGACATCCAATCTATGTATGGTCGATAAACAACACATTCTATATTTTATTAATCGCTCGGGCTTATAAATTACATTACTTGCAATCCGTTGCTCTCATCGTTGTATATATTTCATCTTTGTCACAAAAGGTTCAGAAAAATCTGTAACAATAGTTCTTGATAATCATTACTGCCATTGTGCCAAGAAAATGCTGTCCTTACAAACAATCATAAATTTCATAACAGCAAATCCATTTTATCTCCCAAAGCTTCCTGAAACAACCAGCCTTCTTAACTTTTAATTTCAGCGTTATAGGGAAAACTATACTATACAATATTTATGCTTTTTTTAAAAAGAGTTCTGAAAAGGACACTTAAGTAAAAGATTACCGAGGGCCACAAATGAAACTGGGAACTGGGAACTGGGAAATTGATGCAAATACATTTCTATGAGCAGAAATTTAATGAGCAGAATATAAAATTTGCCATGCTACAATAGAAAAAATTTAAAGGAAGTAAAGAAGTAAAACAATAGATTAGAGAAGTGATCCTTTCAATAAAAATTGGCAGTAACTACAGGTAGTCCTTGGCTTACAGCATTTGTTTAGTGACCATTCAAAGTTACAAAAAGCACTGAAAAAAACATGACTGATGCCCTTCTTCACATTTTTTTTTAAAAAAAATGATTTATATGCCGCCCTTCTCCGGAAACTCAGGGTGGCTTACAATGCGTTAAGCAATAGCCTTCATACTTTTGTATATACAAAGTCAGCTTATTGCCCCCACAAACTGGGTCCTCAATTTACCTACCTTAGAAAGGATGGAAGGCTGAGTCAACCTTGAGCCTGGCAAGATTCGAACTTACTAATTGCAGACAGATGGAGTTAAATTACAATGCATTAGTCTGATGAGCTATCCAGGCTCCATTTATGACTGTTGGAACGTTCCCGTACCATGTGATAAAAATTCAGTTGCTTAACAACTGGTACTGTATGTATTTATGATGGTTGCACTGTATTGGGGTGGGGGGAAGGTGTCATGGGATCCCTTTTGTGATCTTCTGACCAGCAAAATTACTGGGGGACCCCGATTTACTTAACAACCATGTGACTAACTTAACAACTGCAGTGATTCACTTAACAACTATGGCCAGAAAGGCTGTAAAATGGAGCAAAACTGACTTAACAACTGTCTTGGTTAGCAAGAGAAATTTGGTGCTCAGTTGTGGCAAGTCGAAGATTACCCACAGTTCACCAAAAGAAGTAACTATCCAGTCTTGGATTCAGATTCAGATTAACAGAGTTGGAAGGGACCTTGTAGGTCATCTAGTCCAACCCCCCTCCCCAAGCAGAAGACCTTACACCATTTCTGACAGATGGCAGTCTAGCCTCTTCTTGAAAGCTTCCAGTGATGAAGCTCCCACGACTTCTGAAGGTAAGCTGTTCCATTGGTTGATTGCTTTTACTGGCTTCTCTTGTGGTGCAGCTCTGGCTGAAAATCTTCCCTTCCAGGCACAGCAAGGGCAATCCTGTGGAACTCACTGCCACTGGATATAGGCACGATTAAAAGAGGAACTGAAGGGAGACAGTTGAGGAAGAAATAAGGGATGTTTTATGATGAAGGAGCTTGAGAGGAAGCCACCGTCTTGGTTAACTAACTCATCACAGGTCAGAAATTGATCATTTCTGCCTCAGCTTAATTCTTTGGGCGTGGATCACAGTGGGACAACTCTCTTACCTGCTTAGATGTTTTGATTTGCTTTTCTGATTATTAATCAAACCCAAAGGTCTGCTTCTTCTCTCTGAATCCTTTTCTCGTCTTTTGTCTGCAAACAGATAATAATATTTCACCCATTTGATGAGAGAGTTCTGGTCCTCATAAGCTGGTGCCAGAATTAATTTGTTAGATTTTGTGACGGTACTTGAACTAAACACAGCACTTTTGCAATAATTATCAACAGCTTAGCTTCACTGCGCCCAAAAGCCGTAAAGTTGCTCTACTGCGCCATCTAGTGTCACTGCAAGGAAGACAAAGCTTTTAAAAAGTTGGTCCTTCAGCTGTAAACTCCTTATCGTTGGAACCAGGACATCACTTTCTCAGTTGAGAGGGATCATTCCCAAGATTCCTCTTACATAATTTCAGCTAATCAAAAGATAGTATGTGCGAAAGCAAACAACTTGCTAGCTTTTTAGCCATTCTGCTTTTTCAAGCAGTTTCGGTGCAGGCAGCTTCCTTCAATTCTTTTTTGTTTAAATAAACTAAAAGCCTTTTTTTTTTTTTGCATAAAACTTCATTATCCTGTATATTCAACTATTAATACTTCACAATGAAGGATGGGATGAGTATAGGTGCCAAAACATTAAGGAACACAAGCTTAAGTATGTATGCATAGAACGATCATAATCATATTGATCCAAGTGAAAACATCCAGCTGGATTAAAATTAAACATTTCCTTTTCTCTCTTTCCTGTAATACTGACTCTAGGGAAGAGTTCTGGAAAATATGATGGTTTGTATGCATATTTATGCATTTTGTATTAGTTATACTAGAGATATCATTCAGTTAATTAGGGATGGTTATGTAAGGCTAGGAAAAGACAGAGAAAGAAATGATAGATTTGGGGGGGTTTTGTGTTAGAAGCACTGAGGCACTTCTGGGTTGAAAGGATTAGCTAGTGACATCACCACTGCCCAGTTGGGAACTTATTTAATATCCCTAGCAGGAGCTGGAGCACAGGCTGGGAGCTCAACCCTACCCCACACTACCATTCATGACTTGAACGTGAGCTTGCTA
Organism: Arizona elegans; assembly: GCA_022577455.1. Classification (NCBI taxonomy): domain Eukaryota; kingdom Metazoa; phylum Chordata; class Lepidosauria; order Squamata; family Colubridae; genus Arizona; species Arizona elegans. The sequence goes on along the minus strand of JAKOOJ010000002.1, from coordinate 8,943,422 downwards.
ACCTCCAGCCCAGCATCCTAACCGTGTGAGCCACCATGCTCCTATGACAGATAGGTAGCTAGGTAGCTAGGTAGCTATATGTGTGTGTGTGAGAGAGAGAGGGGGGGGGAGAGAGAGAGAGAGGAGAGATAGATACAGTAGTGGGCTGCTGCTGGTTCAGACTGGTTCACACATGCCATAGGTTTGCCATCATGGCCCTAGAGATACTCGGCTGCATGGAGGCTCCTTTTTGAATTGCATCTTGTTGGAAAAGGCATTGGTGTGTTTTTATGAACACCACCTGGGAAATACCCTCATAAAATGAAGGTTTTGTGTAATTTGAAACAATATTAGACATCTCATGGATTGAACTGCTTGGGGAAATGATCATTCTGAGGTGTTTCTAAGAGATCTCTTCTAAAGTAGGTCAGATATGAAGAGCCTGAGCTGAGAAGCTACATATTTATTGGGATCAGCTGTTCCGATCTTGAGGAAGTTCAGGGCTCAGCAGCTGCTTTGTGACTAAACCTCTAAACGCTTCCCAAAAGAGTTTTAAAATGGAATTAAAATGAAAGAGCTTGAATTATTGGCCTTCGGAGATGGCAGTCTATGCCTTGCAGTAGGTTTGCTCTTTCACATGGAATTGCTTTTTTTCCTTACATTTTTTTTCCCCATACGCTCAAAATTTAAAAATTAATTTAACACTGATAAATGATATTCTGCAGTAAATTACTTCCTTCCCTAGTCAGAAAGCCAACATTAAAAACAAACAACCACACTGGGAAATTCTTCTTAAAGCAGAGGATAGAATCAAACTTCTGTCCTATCAAGATTTGCATTGCAACTTGACCCAAAGGGTATTCTAGCACAGTCTGGGAAAATCGAGTGGTTTCCTGGATACATTGAAGTTGCTTTTCATTGTTGTAATCCTACCTCTCTGTTGAAGTTAGTCACTACATAGCGCCACTAGATCTGGGTGTCAGGGTTTTCTTTTCTTTTCTTTTTTTTATTTGCTTTATATGCCGCCCTTCTCCGGAGACTCAGGGCGGCTTACAATGCACTAAGCAATAGCCTTCATTCTTTTGTATATTTATACAAGTCAGCTTATTGCCCCCACAACTGGGTCCTCAATTTACCTACCTTAGAAAGGATGGAAGGCTGAGTCAGCCTTGAGCCTTGGCAAGATTCGAACCTGCAGTAATTGCAGGCAGCTGGTCTTAATAACCAGCTTAATAACAGGGTGCCTTAGACCACTGTACTACCAAGGCTCTTTTGAGGAAAGAGCTTGCCTTGGAGAGTTGGTTTAATGTCAGGGTTCCAAGTAATACACCCATAGCAAACAGAACTCCGAGGCAAGCAGTTTCTTCAAAGAACACGTTTATTGGATATATTATATTGGCACAAGCTGGTGAAAACCGACTCTAAAGGTTTTCCCCCTTTCCCAAGCAATCAGTCACATGATCCAATCAAGGTGCTGTCCGGTTGCTTGGAAACTTCACTCCTTCTCTTTTCAGCCACCTGTGGGAATGTCCTTGGTTCACAGGGGAAACTATTTTGTTTTGGCTGCAAAAACCCAGCTATCTCTATTCACCCTTCCCTATCCCTCAGCACCATTGTGGCAGCTCTGAAGCCTCCAAGACAGCCTCAGTCAGGCTAGCTTCAGTTGACACTGGGTTGCAAAATCTTGCATGACCACTAGGTGGCAGCAAAGTGAAACAAAAAAAATTACTGCCATCTATGGGTCTTTTCAGATTCTAGGACTCTGATCTGGTAGTCCTGACCATTAACAATCTTATCTGGGCACAGGTAGTCCACAGCTTGCTATCACAATTGGAACAGGGGTGGGTTCTACTTACCTTTACTACTGGTTCGCAACGGGAGCACGCACATACGTTCACTTCGCTCGCACTCGCACGCTTCTGCACATGCGCAGATCGTCCATTATGACATCCGGGTGGGTGGGTGGAGCCTCCCGCCACTTTTACTACCAGTTTGCAAGAACCAGACAGAACTGGGAGCAACCCATCACTGAATTGGAACCAGAATTTCTAGTGCCAAGGAAGACACTTGTTAAGTGAATCATCCCCAATTTCATGACTTTTTTACCACAGTTATAAAGCAAATCACTGCAGTTGTTAAATGAATCATACATTCATTTAAGTGAATTGGGCTTTCCCCATTGATTTTGCTCATTGAAAGTTGGCTGGGAAGGTTGCAAACGGCAATCAAATGACACCAGGATGCTGCACCATCTTAAATACATGCTGGTTGCTGAGCACCCAAATTTTGATGATATGACAGTGGGGATGCTGCAATAATCATAATTGTGTGGATTGGTCATAAGTCACTTTCTATAGTGCCATTGCAAATTCAGTCGCTAAACAAATGATTGTTGAGAACCAGCTGTATAAGAGAATAATAGAATAACAGAATAACAGAGTTGGAAGGGACCTTGGAGGTCTTGTAGTCCAACTCCCTGCTCAAACAGGAAACCCTATACCTTTTCAGTATAATTTTTTTTTCTTATCTCCTTCTGGCATCTTTCACAAACCCACTCAATTTTTTTTGATTTTGCACTGCATGTTTTATTGATGCCCAGATTCTGTCAAAATCGAGGCAAATAAACAAATAAGGTTAATTTTATAAGAACAAATGAATCATAGCATGTTTCAAGTGAAGAACTGCATTTATCCCATCCACCACCACCACCCTCATTAAAAAAACAAAACAGAACTATTTTATATGTTCAATTTAGAAATTGCTTCAGGGCAACAAGCTGAACTAAAAAATCTTCTATCTGCTATGTATGGCCAATAAGAATTGTATATTGTTTAAAGGCCATAACACAATGTAATTTACAATACAGCATGAGATGAAATAATGCTGAAATTAATTACTAAAACTTTAACTATCTTAAGTGTCTTTCTAAAAGTACAATAATAGTAACATCTATAAATAATGAAAGGCTAACCTTTTATCTACAATTTAACCAAATATTGATAGTATAAGCAGTGGTAGGATGCTGCCAGTTCAAACCAGTTTGGGTGAACCGATAGTTCTGACAATCAGCTGGCCCCGCCCACTTATGCCTGCCCTATCCTGTTGTATATTTCCTTCTTTCTGGTTCAGCTGATTTCCGCAGCACAGCTGATTTCCGCACCTCTGCTGTTCTACTTATTGGGGCTGCCTTAGAAAGTAAGTAGCTGATCTTCAAATTGTCTTGGTGCATACGCTCTCGGAGTACATAAAAGAAAAGATATATTTGTCAAGAATCATAAGGTACAAACTTAATGTTAGTCATAGGGAAACAATCAATATAAATCTTAAGGGTTCCAGCAACAAGGTTACAATCATAAGTGGGAGGAGATGGGTGATAGGAACGATGAGAAGATTAATAGTAATGCAGACTTAGTGAATAGTTTGACAGTGTTGAGAGAATTATTATTTGTTTAGCAGAGTGATGGCATTCGGGAAAAAACTGTTCTTGTGTCTAGTTGTCTTGGTGTGCAGTGCCCTATAGCGTCGTTTTGAGGGTAGGAGTTGAAACAATTTATGTCCAGGATGCGAGGGGTCTGTAAATATTTTCACAGCCCTCTTTTTGACTCGTGCAGTATACAGGTCCTCAATGGAAGGCAAGTTGGTTAGCAATTTTTTTTTTCTGCAGTTCTAATTATCCTCTGAAGTCTGTGTCTGTCTTGTTGGGTTGCAGAACCAAACCAGACAGTTATGGAGGTGCAGATGACAGACTCAGTAATTCCTCTATAGAATTGTATCAGCAGCTCCTTGGGCAGTTTGAGCTTTCTGAATTGGCGTATAAGGTTGAACATAAGGTTGAACGGTCTGCTGTCCAAACATTAGAGATTCTTATGGTCAAGGTTGCTAAAAACCACTGATTCTACCATGTTTTGGTGAGAAACAGAGGAAAATCATGTTGTAGGTAGAAATAGACTTAAATCATGTTGTAAAGAGAAAAAGTGTAAAGAAGAGCAACTAAGATGATTTTTTAAAAATTGATTTTCTATTAAATACATTTCTTGCAACTAAAATAATTAAAGGCCTGGAGACAAAACCATTTAAAGAACAGTTGCAGGAATTGGGTGTGGCTAGTCTAGAGAAAAGACGCACTAGGGGTGACATGATAGCAATATTCCAGTATTTGAGGGGCTGCCATAAAGAAGAGGAGGTCAACTTATCTTCCAAAGCACCAGAAGGCAAGAAAAGAAACAATGGATGGAAACTAATCAAGGAGAGAAGCAACCTGGAATTAAGGAGAAACTTCCTAACAGTGAGGACAATTAACCAGTGGAACAGCTTGCTGTCAGAAATTCTAGGTGCTTTATCACCAGAGATTTTTAAGAAAAAACTGGACAGCCACCTGTCTGAAATGGAATAGAGTCTCCTGCTTGAGCAGGGGGTTGGACTAGAAGACCTCCAAGGTCCCTTCCAGCTCTATTCTGATTCTAAAGTCTGTATCAAAAGCACCAAAAAACCCCCCCAAAAAACCAAATACAAAGTTTAAAGGACGACCACACAGATCTGACCAAAGTACTCATATCCATACAGGTTGTGCTCTTAAACACAATATGGCTTTCAACCCCAACATGAGAAGTATAATTTTTGACTAATGAAATTTTTTGACATTTCATATGTCAAATAGAGTTTCCCCTCTAAGGCAAAACCAAGATGGCCAATTTATAGGGACCATATGTGATCAAAAGTTTAGTTTTATTAAAGTTGCATTCAGTTTCTGGGTAGATAGTGTGACATTGATCTCTAGTGTGAGATCCTGTTTGAGATCTATCTGTCTTGCTTGTGATTGACAGCCATCCATTGTCTTCATAAGGCTGGACCCATTCCAGTGGTCTGCCTTCTACTGGAGGTGGTGGGGTCCATTTTAGCTCTTACTTTGATCCCAGTGGTGACTCTGGATAGAATCACTACTTCTAAAGAAACATCCCTGTGATGATCCTGAACTCACAGTTTCTACTTAAGGAAGAGAGGGCTTCACCTGGGGCAAGAGGACTTTGCTCCAGTAACGTTTAGCCTTCCTTAGATTTACATTTTTCCTCAGGCATTTTATTGTTATGATTATTGGGTCTTTGTGTCAGTGTTCACTCCTGGCAACCTGTTGTGGCCTGTATGCGGCCTGTGCAGCTAGTAGCTGATTCAGACAGTGAGGAGGCTGGTGTGGTGCTGAGCCAGCAGCCTCTGCAGCTGGCACTCGAGTCGGACAATGAGGAGGCTGGAGAAGATGTGGATTCAGCCAGGCGGGGGATCAGCTAGGGCCTTCAGAACCTCCAGAAGTTCCCTTAAGTGAAGAGGATGAAGAGGGGGAGCCTTTTCTCAATGCACGGGCATGCAGAGCTGCCAAAAGGCAGGAGTGGCTCCTCAGGAGGAGGTTTCCTCGAAAGTAAGGCTTGGGGCTAATTGGCCACTCCCTTAGCCTATTTACGTAGGAACGCCGACTGAAGCAATTTGTAGGGAACAACTTAGTTCACATACCTTCGTGTCTTGTCTTGCTTATCTTATCAGCTTCCTGCAGATTGCTTCTGGGCATTCTGCCAACCATAGTAAGCTTTCAGTTATTATTCTTTGAATTCTTGGTGGCTGTTAATTAATTAATTAACAGCCGTGGTTGTAAAAGACTGGTTTATTCAGTAAACTAAGGTTTGAACAGACTTTGTGTGTGCTGCATTCTTTGGGGTCCATAGCTGGGGCGGAACACAACCACTAGACAATTCCTTGGAGTTTTCTTTGCAGGATTTTGGAAATTGATTGCCATTATCCTAGGACAGTGATGGCTAACCTTTTTTTTTTCAGGTGCTGAAAGCGTGCACGCATGTGCCCACACCCATAATGCAATGCCCCCATGCCCCACCCCCCTGTGCATGTGCATGCGACCTTCCCATGCTCCCCATCCCCTGTGCATGCATGTGCTTCTCCCCCATGCTACTCCCACCCCCCTTGCATGTGTACACTCCCCTCCGCACCCCATTTTTGGTCCCTGGAGGCTTCAGGGAGGCCTGCTAGGCCCAAAACGGGGCATGAGGGATCGCTGTGCCCCCCACCCCACAAGCATGCATGCACGCACCCCTCTGTGTGCATATGTGTGCATCTCCCGCATGCACAGCAGAGACCCAAAAATCAGCTGGCCGGTGGGAGGTGTGCACACATGTGCAGTGGAGCTGACCTAGGGTGATGGCTCGTGTGCCCGCAGAGATGACTCCACATACCACCTGTGGCACGCGTGCCATAGGTTCACCAACATGGTCCTAGGACTGAGAATTACTGGCCCAAAGTCACCTGGTGGTTTCATGCCTAAAGCAGGACTAGAAATCATGGTCTCCTGTTTTCTAGCCTGATGCCTTAAACCTAAAATCTCCAGCGTCATACCTCTAAGTCCAATAGATCCAGATGAAAATTTGCAAAAGGATGCTACTATTAGGATTTCCCTTTGCACATCACAGAGCTTGGAGATATTTTAAAAATGGCACAAGCTCGCATTGTTGTCTCCAAGCCCTCATTTCTGCCAAGTACTTTACGATATAATAATAAATGTCAGGAAAGATTTTACAATCTCTGAATATATGGAATCACTAATCTGGGAAATTTATGTCCTTGGAATCTTGGCACAAACTCTTCCATAATTGAATACATGCCAGAACAGTTATCTCTTTGGCTCTTTTTCCATGAAAAAGTATTGTTAGTGTGTGTGTGTGTGTGTGTGTGTGTGTGTGTGTGTATAAAGTGTTTTTCTGTCGAAGCACCTGGTCTACCCTAATATGGGAGGGAGCATACTGTTTCCCTTTCACCTTTCAGCTCCAATCCAGGAGCCCTCAGGCAGTCGCTATCATGACAAACTATTTTGTATCTCTGATGTAATATATATGTATATGTATATGTATATGTATATGTATATGTATATGTATATGTATATGTATATGTATATGTATGTATGTATATGTATGTAGGTGTGTGTGTGTGTGTATGTGTGTATATATATATGTGTGTGTGTGTGTGTGTGTGTGTGTGTTTGTTTTCTGAGGTTTTCGCGGGTGTTTGTATGTAGGTCTTTGGTTATTCGGGTTTTCTCCCGTGTAAAATTGGAAGTGTCTTGGCGACGTTTCGACGAAGTCTCATTCGTCATCTTCAGGTTGGTGTCTTCGGCTTCGTGCTTCTAGGAGCAATGTGTGATCGCAGCTGTTTCTTCCTTTTAACTGCCAGTGGGGGTGTGAACTGATTGGGTGGGAGCTTGGCTGTGTTCTGATTGGGTGGAGGTGTGTTCTGATTGGTTGGGGGCTTGGCTGTGCTCTGATTGGATGGAGGGTTGGCTGTGCTCTGACTGGATGGGGGTGTGTTCTGTTTAGGTGGGGGCTTGGTTGTGCTCGGGTTAGTCTGAGTTGCAGGGGAATTTGAACTGGTGAGCTGCGTTGCTGTTGTTTGGGTTCGCGTTTGTGGTCGTGCGACATCTTCATGGTGGGTGTCAGTTTGCTTCCTGTAAAGCCAGAGCAAAGGTACCTTGTGTATTCTAAACATTTGTCTAAATTGAAGTTTTAAAAACCAAAGCATTTTTTGGCCTTAAAGACTGTTGGCAATAGACACCCAATTCATCTGCATTAAATTTTCACAGTGGTGTTTTAAATGCCAAAAATTGTTAGAGGGCATAGTTTAGTGGATTAAAATAAGCTTGGATATGTATGCTACACTGATACTCATATTTGTATATTAGCTTTTCACCTAGATTGGCCATGATTTCTCCATGATAGTGTTGCAGAAGAGACTCCGTATTTTGAAAAGCTTTCAGATTGTCCTTCCTAAATGGAAGATAATTTCCTCCCTGGTGTTCTTCAACAAAAACCAGTGAGTACAACTAGCTTTTGTTAAATCTCACTCAGAACTAGGAGCTGTGTTTTGGGATTTGCCATTAAACACATTTCAACTTCATTTCCTGGATAGCTCAGCAGACTAATGCATTGTAATTAACATCCAGCTGTCTCCAATTACTGTAAGTTTGAATCTCCCCAGGCTCAAGGTTGACTCAGCCTTCCATCCTTTCTAAGGTAGGTAAATTGAGGACCCAGTTTGTGGGAGCAATAAGCTGACTTTGTATAAATATACAAAAGTATGAAGGCTATTGCTTAACACATTGTAAGCCGCCCTGAGTCTCCGGAGAAGGGCGACATATAAATCAAATTAAAATTAAAAATAAAATAAAATAAAATAAAATAAATTTCAAAATGCTCTGTGTTGAGCAAAGAAATGGGCAGTCTTTACTTTGAAACTTTAAAACTGCCTCAAAAATTAACAGAAACAAAGCAAACCTTTACAGCCAATCATACAGTGGCACATTAATCCCCAAGAAAAATAATCATAGTAGCCTGCAAATTCAACATGCACTATCTGAAATAAAGGATCAGGTGGCACTACTTCTCTATTCCACAAAAAAGAGCAGCTGGGGTATTGCTGTAGTATTTGTAACACACGATAAAATGACTAGTAGCTTTGGGAGGAGGGAAGTCAAGAAATCTGTGCTAGTGTTGGAAAACTAGGAAAGTAAGTCAGTATAAAGTTTTGGTTCCTTGGGCTGAGATCAACTACTCTGTATAATGATACAAGTCAAGTGTCAGACCCAAGAACAACACATGGAGTTACTTCTGAGTAGTTTCTTTATTGTTGTTTGCCTATAAACAGAATTTTGCCGGAATAAAGCAAGTATCTGCAATGACTGTGATTAGCAGTGGATGGAAAATAATCAAAGAAAGAAGCAACCTTGAAATAAGAAGAAATTTCCTGACTGTTAGAATAATATACCATTCCAGATAAGTAGTTGTACAGTATCTTTTTAAAAGCCTCCAGTGATGGAGCACCCACGACTTCTGAAGGAAAGCCATTCTACTGGTTAATTGGTCTCACAGTTAGGAAATTTCTCCTTAGTTCTAGGTTACTTCTCTCCTTGATTAGTTTCCATGCATTGTTTCTTGTTTTGCCCTCTGGTGCTTTGGAAAATAGCTTGACCCCCTCCTCTTTGAGGCAGCCCCTCATATATTGAAACCCTGCTATCATGTCACCCCTAATCCTTCTTTTCAGTAGACCAGCCATACCCAATTCCTGCAACTGTTCTTCATATATTTTAGCCTCCAGCCATCTAATCATTTTTGTTGCTCTTTTCTGCATTCTTTCCAGAGTCTCAACATCTTTTTATAATATGGTGACCAAATCTAAGTGCCAGAGCTCATGGTAATAGCATTGCTAAAAAAGCATTAAGAGTTGTTAACCTAATCTTGTGTAGTTTCTTCTCCGGTAATATTGAACTGCAAACTAGGGCATACAAAACTTTTGCCAGACCAATTCTTGAATACAGATCATCTGTCTGGAACCTGCACTGCATATCAGACATTAATACAATTGAACGAGTCCAGAGATATTTCACAAGAAGAGTCCTCCACTCCTCTGTTTGCAACAAAATACCTTATGCCACCTGACTTGAATTTTTGGGCTTAGACAACTTAGAACTTCGCCATCTTCGGTCTGACCTAAGCATAGTACATAAAATCATCTGCTACAACGTCCTACCAGCCATTGAATATTTTGGCTTCAACCAAAACAATACAAGAGCAGACAATAGACACAAACTCATGGTAAACAGATTGTCAACTTGCAAAGCTTTCAAGTTGCCATGAGCAGGAGGGAGGGAGAACTGAAGTGAATTCCATACATTTTTTCTGACCGCAATCAGAAGGAGGGTGTTAGGTTTCACAGCCAGCCAAAGTGAGTAATTGGAGAATGTGATTTATGACATGGCCAGAGAGGAGGGGAGAGACAGGGTCATAGGGGAACATAAATCTACGTGGGATCAGTCCTAACTGCATCTGAGTATTGCCGGAATGTCACTCCTAATAAATGACTATATTTCCTTTGAAGTTTGGATCATGGCTCATGAATTAATTAGGGCATCTTTCAGAAACTTGACACCGATCCAAACTATATTGCAGAAAATACGACTTCAGTAACAGAGTTGTCAACACCTGGAATGCACTACCTGACTCTGTGGTTTCTTCTCCAAATCCCCAAAACTTTAACCTTAGACTGTCTACTGTAGACCTCACCCCATTCCTAAGAGGTCTGTAAGGGGCATGCATTGTTGCATAAATTTGAGGATCAGACTCAATAAATGATCAGGAACAAAGTATTCAAAACAAAGTACTATTTATTTACAGTAGGCATTCTATATTCTCTGAATGATCGCAGATAGAAGCAAGAAGGAGGGACGTACATCCCCTTTTTATAACAATGAGGCGGAGTTATAGGTAGGAGTGGTTACATATGAATACATTAAGAAAGGAAGGGTGGATTAATGATGTTCTATGAACATATATTATCTCCATTTGAGAATAAGGCATTTACTCGTGACAAATCCCCCTCTAAATGCCGATTCGACATACAACAGTAATTACACTCAGATTCAGAACAATATAAAACTTGTAGTTTTGAAGTTAAATATTTGTGTTGTTTTGATTGCAAAGGCTTAGTCAGTATGTCAGCTATTTGTTCTGAGGTTTCGCAATGAATAGCTTTAATGAATCCATCTTGAGATAATTGTCTTACATGTTTGAATTTAATATCTATATGTCTAGATCTTTGACCAATAGCATCAGACCTAGATATCTCTATAGCAGCTTTGTTATCTTCATGTATAATAAAAGGTAATGAAGGGCTCTTCCAGACATCTGATAACAAATCATTAAACCATACAAGATTATTAGAGGCTTTAGACAAACAAACATATTCTGCCTCAGTAGTTGATGTGGCTACTAGATCTTGTTTCCCAGTATACCAGTAGACTGGACAATTGTTAAGAAAAAATACATAGCCTGAAGTGCTTTTTCTGCACTTAGTGTCACCAGCCCAATCTGCATCAGCGTAACAAGTGAGAATGGGTTCATTAACATTGTTGGGTTCCAACAGTAGACAGAAGTCTAGGCTGTGCTTCAGATATCTTAGTATTCATTTAATGGCCTCCCAATGATACATTAAGGGTTTACTAATATATCTAGATAATAAATTAAGGGGTAGAGCAATATCAGGTCTAGTTCAATTAGATATATACAAAAGGGAACCAATAACTGATCTGTAAAGTGTATTATCTTTAAATTCAGGGGATGACTCATTCATGTTTCTTAAAAAATCAGCTTGCATTGGAGTATCACAAGGCTTTGCATCATTTAAATTACATTTATTCATGAGTTCTATAATTTTATCTTTTTGAGATAATTTAAATCCCTTTTTTGTCTTGCTGATTTGAATTCCAAGATATTTATTTACTTTTCCTAGTGATTTCAAAGAAAAATGTTCATTCAGTTTCGTTACAAATGTATCTCTTTTCTCTTTATGTTTACCGATATATAAAATGTTATCCACATAAATTAACACAAATTCTAGTGAATCACCATCCTTTCTGACAAAGAAACAATTGTCTGCAGTTGTAGCATTGAAATTCATAGTTTTGAGTACATTGACCAAACATTCATACCAACGTTTGCCGGATTGTTTTAGTCCATACAAACTTTTGTTCAATAACCAAGTTTCATTCCTATTTGTATATTGACTATGAGGGGCTCTTACATATATCTCTTTATCAAGCTTTGCGTGTAAGTATGTAGTTTGTATGTAATATTGAAAGACATCAAGATTAAGTGCGGAGGCTATAACTAAAGCTGTCTTAACACTTTCAGTCCTTACAGTGGGAGAATATGTATCTGTATAATCCTCAGGATACTTTTGAGCATAACCCTGTGCAACTAATCTAGCTTTATATAATGTGTTGCCTTCTTCCAGATTTTTAATTTTGAATATCCACCTGGTGCCTATAATTGTTTTGTCCTTTGGTGCAGGTGTTGGTGTGAATACATTTAATTCTCGTAAACTGTCCATTTCTTTCGCCATAGCTAATTCCCATTTTTTTTCTTTCTTCAATGGGAAGTTTTAATACTTCCTCGTATGTGTTGGGTGTTGATGCTTCATTATTTATACACATTACGCAGTCCTTATATTTGCTTGGTACTTGATTTATGTTACTCCTAATTGTTTTTTCTGGTTTACTATTGTTATCGTGTAAATATCTTGCTTCCTTTTTAGTTAATGAATCTGTTTTTATTCTGGGGTGATTATGCTCTTCCTTTTCTGTCCTATCTTGGTTTTTAATGTCTGTCTTTGTGATGGGAAATATTTCATTAAGATGTATCTTAGACCAATTGGCCTGTTCATGAAATACAGCTGTTCTAGAAACTATGAATTTGTTATTATTATCAATAAATCTGTATCCTTTTGTACCTGTTTCATATCTCATGAATCTAAGTCTTCTGGATACGTTATCTCCTTTACGTCTCAATTGTTTTGGTATGTGTACATCCGCTGTAACTCCAAATATGTGCATGTGGGTTATTTTAGGTTTTTTATCGTACATTAATTCATATGGGGTTTTGTTTATGACACTAGACCAGGTTCTGTTTAGAGTATAATTGGAATATAATAAGGCTTCTGACCAGAATTGTTTTCCTAAGCCAGCATCTTCTAATGTACATCTAATCATGGTTTGTAGTGTCGAGTTTTTTCGTTCTACCACTCCATTTTGGAATGCAGAAAATGGGCTAGATGTAAAGTGTAACATTCCTTTGTCTTTTAGCCATTGGGAGAATTCTTTTGACATGAATTCAGATCCCCTGTCTGTCATGATTTGTTTTATTTTAATATTGTGTTGTGTTTCTACACGTTTGTAAAATTCTTTAAATCTTTGAAATATTTCATCTTTGTGTTTTAAAGTATAGATAAATCCATAACGACTATAGTCATCTACAATAGTAAGAAAATACCGTTTTCTATATGTGATTGATGGGGTTAATGGGCCAACTAGGTCCATATGTACCAGATCAAAAGTGTGATTAGATGATCTTGTTGCTTTTTTTGGTCTGGGGTTAGTTCTGAGTTTTGAGGATTTACATACTGAACATTCCAAATAATTTTTACAATTTTTTATTTTAACACCTTCAACATGTTCAATCATTTTCTGTATTACAGGAAAGCTAGCATGTCCTAATTTTCTATGTAATATATGTGCACATTCATCATGAATTGGTTTTCCAATTGTTGGTTTTTTGTTATTGAGTGTATCACCAATAGATGTATTTTCGTGATTATGATTTGTTTCATGTTCCTCATTGTCACTATTACTGATGTTTTCATTCTCTATGTTAATGTCATTTTCCATGTTTGAATCAATGTTGTGTAGCCATTTTTCTTCTGTAATTAAATATGGTAGGCCTCCTTTGATAATCACATTACCTAAATTTGTTTTGTTTTTCTCTAGAGTTGCTTTTCCCTTTGAGAACACTATATTTATGTCAGAGTCCCTGCTTAGCTTTATTACACTAAGTATGTTATGAGGTATTTCGGGTATTAATAATACCCCCTCTATTTTCCCTAGACCGGGTAAATTTACACTTCCTTTCCCAATAACTTGGACTTCTTCTTGATTGGCTACCTTGATTACAAATTTATCTTCTATGAAGGAAGATAGTATTTTCTTGTCATGTGTTGTGTGATTAGTTGCCCCAGAATCAATGAGCCAAGCATTATCTTTTGAATTTTGTTTGTTGGTTATGGTATGTTTATCTAATCCGTTTAATGATCCAGACTTCCTATCTCTTGAGTTATCTCTGCCCCCTCTATGTTCTCTAAAATTTGGTGAGTGTCTATACCTGTATCTATCAATAGATGATTGTCTGTTGTGATATCTGTTTCGATAGTCTTGTTTTTGTCTTTCTCTAAGAAACTTAGGACAATCTCTTCTACAATGTTCTTTGGATCCACAATTATAACATTCAATTGATTCTCTATGTTTTTCTTGAAATACTACTCTCTTAGTCTGTCTATGTTCCATGTATGTACTTCTGCGGCTTCTTCTTAAATTATCCTCAGCTATTAGTCTATTCGATAAGTTCTCTATGGATAGGTATCCCAAATTAATTGTGTCTAAATGTGATATGTAGTTATCCCATGATGAGTCTAATGAGTTAATGATAACACTTTTCATTGTTTGGTCTGATATTATTTCTCCCCTTAAATGAAGTTCTGCTCTGATTTTGTTTAGTGATATTAAATGTTCACTTACAGTAGTCCCAGGTTTTATCCTGGCTGAGAAGAAATCTTTAGACATTCCCATTGTAGTTGCTACACTTTCACTATGAAACAATTTAAACATGCAATGAATTATTTCTGAGACAGTCAGATTATGCTTAATACTATGATACATAGCAGGAGATATGCTAGATATTAATAAGTAGAATGCTCTGTGATGCAGGCAGTCCAATTTTAGAGTCCAAGGTTTTTTGGGAGGGTTAGTTATAAAAAATAATAAATTCTCTTTTAGGAAAACAACCTGAAGTTGTTGACACCATTCTTGTAAATTAATACCGTCTATTCTCAATTTTGGGAAATCATTAGGCAAGTTCCCAATATTATTTGTTGCATTACTTACAACTGGAGGCTGTCCATGATCTTGTAAATGTTGAAAGTTGCAGAATGGTGTAGGAATGCTTGCAATCAGTCTGAACGGTTCTCTATGTTCTTCATGGCCTCTGTAGTTGTCTGTGTGTGTTTGCGCATGCGCGTTGTTCATTTCGTCCCTGAAGCTGTTGGGAGAGGTTCTCGCCGCTGTGGCTCTTTCGTTAGCGCTCTTCCTCTGATGACTCGGTCTCCAGTTCGACTTTGGGTGTCCAGGCGATGATTGGCACTTGCTTCCTTTCACCGAAGTTGTCCTGGTTGAGGTCTCTGGCACTTGGAATCATCTGCGGCATTGGCGAGTATTTGCAAGGTTCTCTGGGTTCAGGAGTTGGTGTTCTTGCCGTCCAGGTAGAAGCGGGTGGATTCTGAGACGTTTGCTTGCTTGCTTGCCTTTTCTTTATTTTTTGATTGGCAGCTTTTGTTGATTTATTTGTTATTTTCAGATTTGGGCCAAAGGTTGCAAAAAGCGTTTTCATGGCTGATTCTATTTGCAGCTTGATTGGAGTTTCTTCGATGTCTGTATCAGATTCTTCTGAAGAGTAGAATTTTTCTTTTTTACTTTTCACACTGTGCAGGGCTTTTGGCGCTAGATATTTTGAATTCTGTTTTCTGATTGGCTCTGCTTCGTTCATCTTAGTGGTTTGTTGAAACCAAGATGGCTGCCATTCAAAATTTTGCGCGGGACCACAGATTCAGTTGCTACGATGTGATTTTCTCTCGCTGCTCCGCTGACTTTTATGATGTCTTGGAGGTTCGCGATGAGGTTTTTGTCGTCTTTTTGGCTTTTCAGCAGTCTCAGTATGTCTGATCTGAGATCGTTGTTTTCTATTTCGTTCTCTTCTTGGTCATCAGATTCATCGATTACCTCTTCATTGTCTGTAGTGCAGTCTTCAGATTCTTTTGTTATAATAGTTGTAGATTCATCGATCATTTCTTGATCTGTTTCCATTTCTTTATTATGTGCCCTGGTGTTGGGTCTTTCTCTTTTGTTTCTGGAGTTTTCTTTCTTAGGCATGTCTATTTTTATTGAGTCAGTTAACCATCCTCTGCTACCAGTTTGTTGCATAAATTTGAGGATCAGACTCAATAAATGATCAGGAACAAAGTATTCAAAACAAAGTACTATTTATTTACAGTAGGCATTCTATATTCTCTGAATGATCGCAGATAGAAGCAAGAAGGAAGGACGTACATCCCCTTTTTATAACAATGTGGCAGAGTTATAGGTAGGAGTGGTTACATATGAATACATTAAGAAAGGAAGGGTGGATTAACCCCTGATGTTCTATGAACATATATTATCTCCATTTGAGAATAAGGCATTTACTCGTGACATGCATAAGTGCACCAGCGTGCCTACCATCCCTGTCCTAATGTTTTCTTTTATTTGTATCCTTTTCATGTATTTATAATTATGTTTACGCTTCTATCTGTCATAAAATACATGCTTGACGAAATAAATAAATAAAATAAATAAATAACAAAACAAAACAAAAAACAAAAACAGAATGAGCAAAGGACTATGGTCTGAGACATATTTTAAACTTAAAGGAGAAAACAAGTTATGGCCAGATCCCTTCTTTAACCCCTGACATATGCCTTAAAAAGCTTACATCATAAAAATAAGAGCTCTCCATTTTTCTTTCCATTAAATCGATTAAAAACGTTTCCTTGGTTACGGTCATATAAGAATGAGTAGTAGAACGGTCCACTTCTTTGAGTTTTGCTGGCTGGTTCCCCAGGAATATCCATCTTGCTTCTATTATCCATAGGCACTAGCAGTTGGAAAGCTGCCTTTTACTTTTCAAGCGATTGACACTCTGCCATAAATTCTTTCCTGATACTGACAGTTATTGCAGCAACACTGTTCCTGTCCTTTCCTAAAGGCTGCCTCTACAATTAAATTATAACCCCCTGCTTTCAGAGTTTAGATCTTAGCTATAAACATCTGATAAAGAGGGTAAAATTGACAGCCTCTCTGCTTGCCCTAAAGAAGCTCTTCTTCTTTCTTTCTCTTGTTTGCCCTCCCTTTTCTGACATATTTCATCTACAAGTAATCAAAGAATGAGAGCTTTTGCAAAGCGGAAGAAACACAGTTGTGTTACTGTACTCAGCTTTAGATTTGCTTCATCCATCTCAGCTATGACTGCAAAAAGCTTTTACTCTGCATGGAATCTCTCTGCGGACCAGTGCAAACGGAATTTTTAAAAACCTTGCGAGTCTGGAAGAGATTAAAAATCTGGGCCCATTCACTGGAATTGCACCAGTCTCCATTAAACAAAAACAATAAGCAACAGTTTCACGTACAATTGCTTGAGAGTGCATGATACAGTGGCTGCAGCCCCATGTTAAGTCAATGCAGATGGTGACTGTGTCCATATAAACCAGGTGGACTTTTTCTATGTTGCCACACGGTCGGTCATTACCGAAATGGTGAACCATGGAAATAATGGCTGGATAGAACTGGCAATCAGCTGGGTTGTATTCTTATGGTCCATGGCCAAAATATGAACATAAAACCAATTGCTTTATATACAGGTAGTCGTTGTGGTATGACTGGTCACATAACAGCAGTTCAAAGTTAGGACAGCCTTCCTAAAAACTACACAAAAACTGTTTTATGGTGACTGAAGTGCCCCTGCAGTTATAGTCTTCATTACAGTTGTAGGTCAAGGACTAACTATAAAAGAAAAATCCTGAAATTCACTGTCAGGATATAATGATGGTGATTTGGTTTAAAGTTAAAAAAAAGTGTCAAAGAAGAACCTCTGATATTTCATGTAGAGGAGATTATTTACATTCAGAAGGGCTCAACTTTAGTGCTTGGCCATAATCAAATGAGTCAGGGACGCAGTGGCACAGTGGCTAAGATGCTGTGCTTGTCGATCGAAAGTTCGGTAGTTCAGCGGTTCGAATCCCTAGTACTGCGTAATGGGGTGAGCTCCCGTTACTTGTCCCAGCTTCTGCCAACCTAGCAGTTCGAAAGCACGTAAAAAATGCAAGTAGAAAAAATAGGGACCACCTTTGGTGGGAAGGTAACAGCGTTCCGTGCGCCTTTGGCTTTAGTCATGCTGGCCACATGACCATAGAGATGTCTTTGGACAGTGATGGCTCTTCGGCTTTGAAACGGAAATGAGTATCACCCCCTAGAGTCGGGAACAACTAGCACATAAGTGCAAGGGGAACCTTTACCTTTAATAACCAAATGAAAATGAAATCTGAAGTCAACCTCAGTTTCTAATGACTTCATGGAAACAGCCATGTAATTTGTTTTGGCCACGGTACAGTAGTATTTGTATTTGCCTTTTTCCTGGATAATTTTCAATTTCCCAGTCTGCTTATAATCTTGGTATTTTGGTAGTCGTCCATCCAAGAACTAATCAGAACTAAGGTAAGGAGAGCCTTCAGCATCTTGAAAACACTCTGGTATGAAATCTTGAATTATTTCTCCAATCCAGTGCTGAAAATACAGGGTAGTCCTTGACTTATAACCACAATTGAGCCCAAAATTTATCTTGCTATGTGACAAATTTGTTAAAGTGTTCTTCCCCATTTTACAACTTTTCTTGCCACGGTTGTTAAGTGAATCACTGCAGTTGTAAATTAGTAACATGGTTGTTAAGTGAATCTGGCCTCCCTTTGACTTTGCCTGTCAGATAGTTGCAAAAGGGGATCACATCAACCCAGAACACTGCAATGGTCATAAGTATGAAACAGTTGCCAAGCATCTGAATTTTGAGCACAGTGTTGTGGTCCTCCACCAGCCTGCAGAGCTGGCAGCAGAGTGAGGAGGTTGGGGAGGAACATGGGCCAGTCCTGGAGTCTGGGGAAGGCATGGACGAGGGCTCTGCATCAGAGGCAGAGAGGGGGCCAGGGCCATCTGGAAGTTATGTGCTGCCTCTGGAACCTCCAGAGTTGGGCATCAGTGAGGCAGAGGAACAGGGGGAGCCTGTTCCCAGTGCACGCATATGCAGAAGGCGCATGTCAGAAGGCAAGAACAATTAAGACAAAAGGGATGACTCAGGAGTAGGGCTTGGAGATTATTGGCCCCTCCCATAAGACATAAAGGAGGACCAAAGACATGTGAGCCTTTGCAGGAAGCAACTTTGTTTGTTCTGATCGGTTTAAATTCTGAAGCTCCGTTTTGATTCTGTGCTCCGTGTAGCCTTGCAAAGCTAATTGCCAATTAGGTCTTTGGCAGCGTGTCAAGGGAGATAAAGTTGGGTGCTTATCAGCCTTATCCCAAAGGACTGTGCCAGATTTGTTGGACTCTTTACAAACTATTTGTGACTCATTATGGGCTGTGAATGAACATAATTCACAGCCGTTGAAATAAAAAGAGGGTTTTGGGGACTAACCGTATGCTTTTTACTGTCTCACGAAGCCTATGTCAGAACACACATGATCATGGGGATGCTGCAAAGCTTGTAACTGTGAGAAATGGTCATAAGTCACTTGTTTCAGTGCCATTGTAACTTTGAACTGTTGTAAGTGGAGGATTACCTGTATACAGCTAGAACTGGATTGGACAAGTCATATCCTATGAACCACATGCAGCTCTTCATCTACTATTTGTTGTGATCCTAAGAGCGCCTTCCTCCATTTTTAAACTGTCAAAATTCAAGAGCAGCTCAATGGAAAACAGCATAATTTTCCATGAAAGAAAAAATAAATAAAATAAGAATAATAGGAATGTTAGACTTCTAATAAACTTAATGCAATTCTGAAATGTTAGCGTTTGTCTTTCTGCAGACAAAGAGAAAAATGGAAAATTAATTGAAAATTGCAGCTCTGTTTTCTGAGGACATCCATAACATCATTGTTGTTCCCAATATGGCCCTCAGTTCTCCCTGCCTCTCCCCACAAAACAATGGTACAGGCAGAAACCAAAAAGCAAATTGTTCAGGCCAGGGGGGATGGGAAACCAGCGAAATGGCACGGCAGCCAAAGACAGATGCACATTCCAGACTTATCTCTATCAAGGCTGTATCCCAAGGTTACCCACAGCGGCTGGAGGGGAATGACCTCTACAACCCGCAAAATTGCTCCATTGGTGAATGTGATTGATGACACACCCTGGGGGGAGGAGGGAAACAGTGTCATAATTGGGGCATAAATTATGTAGGGTCAGAGCTGGCTTCACTTGGGAACGTGCCGACATGAAGCTCCTAATAAATAACTGGATTTCTTTTGAAGCTTGGCTCAAGGCTCATAATTTAATTAGGGCATCTGTCGGAACCCTGACAGCATGTATATGTATATGTATATGTATATGCATATGCATATGCATATGCATATGCATAAGTAATTACGGAAAGTAGCAGAGATTATTATATCAAAGTTGGAAAATGTTGGTCTATTTTATTGGCTTGTCTACTTTCTGTTTGTTGTCTACTGTTTGTTTCCTTACAAAATTATTTTGGTTTGATTCCGTTCTAACTGAATTCTTTGTAAAAAAAATATGCTTTTTTAATGGTGAAAAGTACAATATGCAGCTATTTTATTATAAGCAGATGGTGGCAAGGCATGAATAGGTTTCCAACTGTTCCTCGGTGAATCAGGAGTGGGAATAAACATTTGTTTTTCACCATTTTGTTATGGCATCTTCGTTCATGCTTATGGTTATATAAGGAGAGAAGGGGGGGATTTAACTTTGTTCTTTCCCACACTCATTTTTTTTTAAAAAAATCAACTGTTTCCTTCTATTTATGACAAATCTGACAATTTGGGTGAACTCTTATTAAAATTAATAACTTTCTTACCCATTAGCACTAACTAAATCCAATAGATTCAGCTATCCTTAACATGGAAAGAATTAAGCTCTATTTATTAGCCATGTGATATAAAGATGAAGAAATTATATGGGAAAAAAGAGTTAACAAGCATTATTTGGTCCCAGAAGTTTAATGAAAACCCATAAGAATCCAAGCTCAGGCTTCTAGATTGGTATAGCTTCCTCTAGTGCACAGCAATTAAATTTGCTTCTTTCTGGTCTGGCTAAAATATGAGCTATTCCAGTAAGGCAGTGCTTTAGCAATAGCAATAACACTTAGACTTATATACCACTTCACAGTGCTTTACAGCCTTCTCTAAGCAGTTTACAGAGTCAGCATATCGTCCCCAACAATCTGGATCCTCATTTTACCCATCTCAGAAAGATGGAAGACCTTCAGCCCCATCAGGATTGAACTGCCCAAACTCTGCCCAAGCTGTGGGCAGAGTTTGCCTGCAATACTGAATTCTAACCACTGGGCTACCAGTGCTTTCTCAATTTCCCATCAAAATTAAAAACAACATAACTCAAATACATATCTACCGGTACCTCGAACCAAATTCTACTGAGTTGCATAGAGATTAACAAGATTAAAAGTTCTTCAGTATAAGCGGAAGTAAACACTCTCAAAATGTATTTATTATCATTCATCGTACGTTATTATTTTAGTAATAATTTTATGTTATGTCAGCAATTAATCTAGAAAGAAGAGATAACAATTTCAAAGTTATACTTTTCAATGATGACTTTGCTGGAAACGAAGAGAGAAAATTAGTTAAAAATACCAAACAAGTATAATCCAATTATTCAAATTAGAATCTTAAATTATTTACCTTGTAAAATCTAAAATTCATTAACATTTAGTGGCTCACATTTGTTTGAATTCCAATACCCAGGGCAGACTCCAGCTGGGCTGCTATTACTTTTATGAAAATACCCTTACAGTCAATTGCTTGTTGTCTGTCTCATGCAACATGTTACTGAAAATATCTCCCCTGGAGTATCTCAGATTACAGTACTGGTAGAACTGCAATTTCAGTTGGTCATTAGTCACTAGTATTTATATGGCATATCAAGGCTAATTCACCAATTCAGATTTATTAACACATTGTACAGTCTGCTTAGAAACATCTATTTCCATCAGCGTCACACAGCCCAAGGAACATGCCAAAAATAATATCAACAGTCAGTAGACTGTAATGCTCTTTGCTGAAAGGATACCACAAAAACCTTTTCCATCTGCTTTTCTTCTGTATCAGCTATCGGATTTATTACTTTGGCTTCCAGGTGTGCACTTCCGTTCCCCCTTATTCTATGCTCTTTAGGGTTCTTATGTAAACTGTATATAAAGAATAATATCAGAATGAATGCTTTGACCTTCAAGGGGATACCAGCTCATAGGCAGGTAGGATTCGGTAAATGATATTGGCTATAAAAGGAATGATTGTCCATAATAGTGTGAAGTCATGTTTGACAGTGAAATGGGCAGCATATCAATTAAATAAAGACAGAAATATGTGAATATGTGAAAACGATTTACAAAAAGCAAAATGTTAAAGGAACTGTAGCATCTTGGTGAAAGGATGCACAATTATTTTGGGCTGACAGCTTTTGAGTTGGGTTCTTCCAGCTAAAAAAAAAATAGGTAAATTCAATAGGAAGGAATCCACGGAGCCAGGAGAAAGTTAACAGAATAATGTAATGTAGTATATATTTAATATTGCATGTTTTAACAGCAGCGAGGATTATATCCGCACAATATTGGAAAAATGAAGAAACTCTGCGAGATGAAGGGATAATTAGGAAGATACTAGATTGTGCAGAAATGAATAGACTTACATTGAAAATTAAACAGAAAGAAGACACAGAATATTATCAAACATGGAACTTATTTTACCAGTGATTGGAAAAAAGGGGTGGAGATTAAGAATGTACTCTGTACTGTTAAGCAAATTAAATATCCAGACAACACGATGTTTATTAAGCACTAATAAATGTAAACAATAGAAAGTTAATACACACACACACACACACACACACACACACACACACACATATATATATATATATATATATATATATATATATATATATATATATATATATATATAAAGAATTAGGTAAGCATGATTGTTCCCCCGGTATCTCAGAATTTCTCATTTCTGTTCTATTAAAAATTAAAGTCTAGTGTCAAATTTAGGAGGCACTTGAGGAGAAACAATCAAGACTTTTAAGGATAGCTTCTGCCTTTTAGAATCAAAAATCAACAATAAACAATAAACAAGTTAAGAAGCACACAAGTGTGGCCCACTGTTTGCACAGCCACTACCGCTGCTTGCACAGCCACTTCTGTGGCCCAATTCTCAATGGACCACGCCCCAGTGGTGGACTGTGGCCCAAGGATTGGGGAGGCCCTGCTTTAGAAGATCTGAAAGACCAAATTAGTGGTCCATTGTCCTCCATTGTCCTCCATAGTGGACCAAGTTTCCTCCATTGTCATGGAGGAAATCTATCTATGTGATCATTATGAATCAAAGAATCACATAATTTATTAATCACTTTAAAAAGCTAAAGGTATAAATCAGTTAAGCTATAAAATATTTAAAGGATCTTCCTTCTTCCCAAAAGTAGGAAACTAGAGAGGACTAAATATTCAGTGTGCATTTTGTTCTTTTTGCATGAATTTTGTGTCCTTTGTGACAACTTTCAAAAAGCTCCCAAACTTTTATTTTACCGGGTAAATATTTTTCATCCTCAATTAGGTTTGCCTATAAATATGAATAGCAATTCTATTTCTTTCTAGACAGTTTGCTTACATTTTTCAAGGCTTTTAAACATCCATTGAATTTTAACACCGCCATTCTCGACTGCTGTTTTATTGAGTGCTTTATTATTTTTATGATCTTGTTGTTATTGTATTTTTTTATTGTATTATAAACCATCTGGTAATGCTTCACTGAAGAGAGAGAAGAGATACAAATCCTTAAGTTACCTTCACAAATCAATAAGAAAAGGAGGCTTTCATTGCCAGAAGCAAAGCCTTGGGCTGTTGGATGTGATCTAAATTGTCCTCAATTGATGTGGAAAGGAGGTTCAGTGGTGACATGACATTTTCCCCAGTTTGCCAGCATAACAGTTAGTGCCAGTGAAGGGAAATTAAGCATGTCAGAGAGTGTCAGTTGGGACATGAATCTGCTCCAGAAAAAACTATTTTCAAGAGCAAGACAATACTTTTTTGATGTGGACAGTTGGTGGTCGTCATAAAAAGTTATATCTGGGCAAGTCATACCAGAGAGGAAATAT
Organism: Arizona elegans; assembly: GCA_022577455.1. Lineage (NCBI taxonomy): Eukaryota > Metazoa > Chordata > Lepidosauria > Squamata > Colubridae > Arizona > Arizona elegans. Next base: position 8,919,808 of record JAKOOJ010000002.1, on the reverse strand, counting down.
CTGGAGAAAACCCAGTTCTATTCTCTTTTGCCAAGAACCATGTGCTGGTGGCTAAAATACTCTGATTAATGCCCATTTAATCTATTTAACTCATTATTCAAAATAATACCCCAAAATAAGTCCTACCTTTTTTTTAAGGCAAGAATGACTCCACTACAGGAATGCTAAATTAGACAGGAAAGAAAAGGAGATTACAAAATAGAATTTAGGGCAAGCCATTCAACAAAATTGGGACCAGCGTTTAAAACAATCAAATATGATGAACAATTTGTTAGGAGCAACAGTATTGCTGATGATAAGGTGATTAAGTCTGTGTGGCCCTTTAGAGCTAATTCAGGGGCAAAAAAAAAGGGGGGAAACATATAGCATCTATTTGCAGTTGTTTAAGGTGTAGGGTGAAGCTATAACTAATAACAGCTACCCCATGTTTCCCTGAAAATAAGACTGGGTCTTATATTAATTTTTGCTCCAAAAATGCATTACGGCTGTTTTTTAGGGTTAGGTATTGTTTTCAGGGAAATACAGTACTAACTGCATTTGTCTGGTTGACGATCTTAAGTGGGGCTTATTTGGGGGGTAGGGCTTATATTACAAAAATCCTGAAAAATCATGCTAGGGGTTATTTTCCAATTGGGTCTTATTTTGGGGGAAACAGATATTATTCAGCTAGATCAGACCCCTCCCAAAATAACTCTGCAGAATTCCAAAACGAATTAAGATACAGTTATATTTAGGAAACTTGTATTTTCCAAGGATGCCAGTTTGGAGGTGAAATGAATTCATGTACACTAGAACAATTCCAACCAAACTGTTCAATAAAAGGCTGTTCTTGAAACTATTGGCGAGTCACAATCAAATTATCTGATAAAAGGATAAAGCTTTCACCTTTCTCTGCTAGCAGTCAGAGAAAAGACTTGATACTTTTTTTTAAGGGAGAGGTTAGAAGGATTATCTAGCCATTTTCAACTGGCAATGAAATGCAGGTAAGTCTGAAGCTCTGAAACGGACCTGAAACATTTAGCTTCTCTTTGGATTATTTCAAGAAAGCTCAGTTCACTCCAGGCAACATCCAAATTATCTTGGAGCAGAGTCTGCATCATCCTCTCAAATATAAGATAATCCTAATTAAGGCTGTGCAAGGCATTTGAAAGAGATGCTTTGTAATGAGCATTAGCTTTAATTGGGAGCTGCCCAGAACTGGTTGAAAGATGGGCGGCTATATACATGTTTTGAATCAATCAATAAAATGAATAAATTAGCACAAGCAAGGCACTTCTCTTTGAAGGATTAAAACAGTTGTAACCTTTGCAAGGTTCATATGGCTGTTCGCAGGCATCCCAAGCTGTGTCTGCATGATACATCCATAGTCACTTCTCTTTACGGTCATCCCCAGCAGAGGTACAGAGAACTGAGGACAACTTCGGAAGCAATTGTTCTGGCCCAGCTTCCAAACAGGACAAACCCTCTGTAGTTGAAGCAATGATTCCTTTATTAAGAGCGCCAGCAGTCCCAGTGAAAAGTTTCTCTTTCACCACAGGCTAACAAGTTGGTCCAGCAGGGAGATGAATAGTTGTCTGCCACACCTATCCATCTCTGCCCCCTGCCTTTTATCCCCAAAGCTAGGGTGGGGCTTCGCTAGCAGCGGTGGCTCTTCCGTCTCAAGGATCGGCCCATGGATTTCCACTGCTCTCCTCTCCTCTGCCTTCTGTGTATCTGCACATCAGGCACTGGACCCAGCTGTTCTTCCTCTTCTTCATCAGCCACCTCCAGACCTGGGGGCTGTTGATTCTCCATCTGAGGGCTGACGGACGGCCCAGGCTCTGCCTCTGTCTCTCTCTCTCTGACAGCTCCATTCCCTCTTCCCGCTTGGAGCTCTCAGGTTGCCTTGATGCTGACCCTGTCTCCCATGCCTCCTCCTCATCTGATTCGGCTGCTGGAGGGGCCGGTGGCCGACAGGCCACAACAACAACTACTTGTGCATTGGACATGGCTGCTTCAAAGTAAGGTGCTTTAAACACTTGAAACCATGTACAAGACTTCACTTTGGAAAATTGTATCTTTCACATACCACTAATAAGCCTGCTAAAAACAACTATGAAAGAAAGAATCGTAGCAATAGTGTGGGGTTAAACTCCATACTATGTTCAAAGGCTAGGAGAGAACATATTATGAACAATGGAAGCACCACATCAGGTCAGCATTCCTCTGCAACCCCAAGGCCTCTTCACATAATCAGATTTTTTATTATTATTATTCTTGTTGAAAACCTTTTAATGGGACTGTTCTTCTTTGACAGTCAATGGCTCAGGCTTTCACAGCGTATTTGCGAGGAGGATAAAGTCTCTCTTTCTGTTGCTGCTTTTTGGTCTTCAGGCCTTCTTCTTGCTTATTTAGCCTCCTCCGCATGGCTCGTGTCTTCTTCGTAGCGGCTTGTATTTCTTGCCTTTGTAGAATTTTCTGAGGTTTTCTTTCTGGGTCTGGTTAATGATGATCAGTACTCTGGCAATAGATTTGTGAACCACCTGGATCTTGGAGAGCTTTAGAAGCTGTTCTGCTGGTCACCTCAGGCACTGGACCCACCTCACCTCACCACTGAGACAGTTCCACCTTGAGGTCATCTAGCTGTTTCAATAGCTCTTCCTTCTTCTTCCCTCACAAGTCATGGGCTTTGATCTTGGCCATCACTGAAATAGGTACCTGCTACATAATCAGATGTTGATGGATTTTTAGAAATAGGCAGAAACATCTGGGATGAGGCCACTTTTACTTTAGGGATTATGAAGTTCTATAGGGTGGGTGTCCTGGCAGAAGAGGCTCATCTGGGTCCTGCCATATGAAAATCTTTGGCCGATGGTACCTGCAACATATTTCTTCTGCCAAACTTGATGGGATGGGCACAGTGGTGGGATTCAACTGGTTCGCACCACTTTGGCCAAACCGGTTGTTAAATTGCTGGCTGTCCCTGCCTCCCCAAGCCCCTTCCAGAAGTCCCCACACTCCCTGTTTTGGCTCCCAGGTAAGTGCAGGGAGGCCTACTAGGCCCAAAACGGGATACAGGGGATGCATCGCGCACCCCACCCCCCTATGGCCCATTTTTGCTCCCAGGGGGCTGCAGGGAGGCCTACTAGGCCAAAAACATGGCACAGTAGGGTGCAGCGCCCCCCCCCCCCATTGCCTGTTTTTGCTCCCAGGGGGTGCAGGAGGCCGAGTGCTGCCTGTCACACGCCCCTGGCCATGCCCACCATGGCCATGCCCACCCAATCGGTCATTAGGGCAGAGAACCGGTTGTTAAATTATTTGAATCCCACCACTGGATGGGCAGATATAATTGGGAACAGGTGGTCCCTCAGATCACTTGGTCCCATTATACTTAAACCAACTAGGGTTTAGTGTGATGTATGAACAGTCAACAAGCCTCACAATTGTGGTTGCCCCCTTACCTACCTGAGACAAATGTTTGCGAAATCAGATACAACCACTGAAAGTTATTTGGACAGTCGCAAGTAACAAATGTAACAGAATAAAAGCAAGCTTTGACTGATCACACTTATTCACCTTGCACTCGTGCACTTATTCACCTACACATGTTGCATTTATGCACCTACTAATATGCCCAGATTATACCTTTGCTGTACAGGAGACTTAGGGGGGCTTTTGTTTAATAATCCCTGATAATTTATCTTCCTTCTGTTCACCTTCAAGTAGTACAGGATCCTATTATGTGTGGCATTGGTACTGACATGCTGGTTCAGATAATGAAATCTGGAATGCAATTTGAAACATCTTTGAAGAAGTATCCCTTTTTTATACCCAATTTACATTCAGATTGGTTCCCAGCTACATATTTGTAATACAGCATCTTAGAGATAATAATTATAGAAGAAAGACTATCTGACTTCCTAGCAATCTCCTCTCAGAGATGAAGCTCTAACAACTGAGAAAAGAGGCAGTTCCATTAACTCTCAAAAATCTGATAACAGGATTTGAGTTTATTATGGATAGGTTTTCTTTTTAATCCTGCCTTTATTACTTATATAAGTAATTCAAGGCAGCAAAGATACCTAATATTCCTTCCTTCTCCTATTTTCCCCATAATACCAATTCTGTGAGGAGGGTTGGGCTGACAGAAAGTGACTCATCCAAGGTCAACTAAGGTGGAACCAGAACTCACTGTCTATGGAGATTCTCAGTCATCCAGGTCATGGTTGTCCCAAAGGTGCTTTTTCAAGAGGTAACTGGGCTTCTGTTTTTTTCTTTGAAGACATTGGCTTGGTGGGGTGGCTTGGTGGGCATGGCAGGGGAAGGATACTGCAAAATCTCCCTTCCCATTCCACTCCAGGGGAAGGATACTGCAAAATCCCCATTCCCACCCCACTCTGGGATCAGCCAGAGGTGATATTTGCTGGTTCTCTGAACAGTTCAAAATTTCCGCTACCGGTTCTCCAGAACCTGTCAGAACCTGCTGGATTTCACCCTGATCCAGTTGCCTCTTGAAAAGGCACATTTGGGCTAGAACTCACTGTCTCCTGGTGATTAGCCCAAAATTACATGGCTGGCATTCATGCTTAAACCAGACACAGTTTTCTGTTTTCTAGGGAAACACCTTAACTACCACACCAAACTGGCTCTGAGTTGGGTGACACAGTTAGTGTCCTAAGGACACAAAAAAGATATTCGCCACATACACACCCAAAAAGAGAATCCATGTAGCTAGGTACAGTATCTGGTGCCTCGTGTCGTAGGATGTACAAACAGTTGTTGCCTAAAGGAAAAAAATGTTGGCTGACAATCAAGTGCAGAGATTTAGGTCTTAGTTAGATTGGATTCCAAAAAGCATTATCAGATGAATGCAAGCAAGGGCAAGATGCTTGAAGTCATCAAATGCAACTAATTCTTGGGGGGGAAAAAAATTGTTAAAATATAAAGGGTGGTGGCAATTTATGAGACGTCCTTCATTAACCCTAACAATTAAAGTGAAAATGACATAATTCAGTATCTAATGCACCTCATGGGTACAAGCCAGGACAAGTCTATTAAACTTGAAGAGAGTAAGAAAACCAAACCCAGAAAATGTCCGGTTTAAATATATGGATGATGACAGCTGGGGAGATATCATTTATTCACCTGACTAATTTAGTCAAAAGTTTAAGGTGCTGTCATCTGAGATAACAACCCAATGTATTTCAGTGTAACATCGTTTACACAAGAGTGTCGGTGTCAGAACAAGTTATGAGATATGAGAACAGTTATGACAGCAGAAGAGCAAAACATGGACGATCTTATTCAAGGTGTTATATGGTAAATGTCTGTGATGAAGTAGACAGTTAATTAAGGTTCACTGGTTGGTTCATACAGTATGAACAGCCCAAAAAGTACATAAGTGGACAGATGTCCTATCTACTATACCAGGACAAAGGAGGCAGGAAGTGTAATAGCTCCTAGATTTTAAGAGCATTGGGATGAAATACATTCAGATCCTGAGTATTTGCAGGATCACATTGTCTCAACTGATTCCAGCTGTCCAATAAGATCTAAGAGGGTTGTCATGCTCCAAGTCTCATCAACTAAACAATGTCACCTTAATCGGAGCTAGGATTACTTTTTTCTATTCTCCTTGCTGTTTGGAATAGTATTCCCAATAATGCTTATGTGACTTTGACTCCATTGGCTTTTAGAAAGTCATTTAAGACTTGGTTTTTCTTGCACTGCTTTAATCCAATCCAATCAGAATAGAAATGGAACAAATCTTGGAAGTCTTCTGATCCAGCCCCTGCTCAAGCAGGAGAGCCTATACCATTTCAGAAAGGCTTTTGTCCAGCCTTTTCTTAAAAAGATCCAGGGATGAAGCATCCACAATTTTTTTAAAAAAAGGAAGAAAAATAATAAAATAATAACTCCCACTTCTCTGGAGGGGTGGGGGAGAGAAAGAGAAAAGGATGATTAATAGATAAATGATAAAGATAGATGAGATAGAGATAAATAGATGATGGTAGATAGATAGATAGATAGATAGATAGATAGATAGATAGATAGATAGATAGACAGACAGACAGACAGACAGACAGATGTAAGTAGGTAGGTAGATAGGTGAGTGAGATGTATGTATGTGTATATATGGAAAGATAGAGAGATAGAGATTATAGTGATAGAGCTAAAGATATAGAAAGAGAGAGAGAGAAAGAGATAAAAATAGAAAGATAGAGACAATATAATAACTAGAATCTAAATCTCCTGGACCACATACTTTTTTTTTAATTATTCAACTGTGGATTAAACAAATAACAAGCTACCATATGGAACAAGCATTTGTAGCCAGCTCTGTTGCTTTCACATCACTTACCAGAGAAATTCACGTCTTTTGACTTAAATCTTGTAATGGCAATTTAGCAAAAGTGTTTATAGCAGACTTACAGATGTCTGGAAATGCTGGGCCTTTGTGAAAATGTTGATCCAGCTTTTCATACCCTTCTCTTCAAAATGAAATTCATTACTATAACTGTTGCTTACATCTTAATCACTTGCATTTGTTAGTGGAACATCACATAAATTCACAGAAATTAGTACATATGAAAAAAGATCTTTCCCAGAGGGAGAGCTGCAACAAAAGAATCCCTTTCTATAGTTAAGTGTTTGGGTAAAAATCCATTTTGTAAAGTATAATCATCATAAAGTCCACAGTAAAATGCACATTCTAATTTCATTTTACACCAAAAGTCTCATTTTGGCTCATTATCTTGGCCTTGCATTGTCCATTGTTTTTTTTTTTATTATTATATGAAAATCACATTCATCCAACTTTAGTAGCATTGCTGGTAATTTTCTAAAGTACAATACAATTCAGTTTGGTATTTCTCACATTGCTATCTTAATGGGAACGAATAAGGTTTTTGTTTTCCTATTACATACATGAATATGTGTGTGTCTGTGCAAAGTCTGTTGAGCTTTAAAAGGAGACACACATTGTAAGTTCTTCATGTACAATACATATTTTCAATCCTAGTAGAAACTCTGGCAAGGTGGCCAGATGAAATTAGTTAATCTCTGAATCTTTGAATTTATCACCCATCATTTCTAGATACCATTGTTAATGTCAAGGGAGATGTAATTTAAATGATCCCAAAGTTGTGAATGCTCCAACACTGGAAGTTTTTCAGAAGAGAATGGACAAGTATTTGTCTGACATTGTACAGGGTTTCCTGCCTGAGCAGGGGGTTGGACTAGAAGACCTTCTAGGTCCCTTCCAACTCTGTTATTCTATTCTGTCCTGTCTTGTCCTGCAGGGGTGGGTTCTAAAATTTTTTACTACCAGTTCTGTGGGTGTGGCTTATTTTGTGGGCGTGGCTTGATGGTCGTGTGACAATTCTTTAGGATTTAGCAGAGGTACTGGCACAGCATGGAAACGGCATTGGTCGCGTTGGTTGATGATCTCTGGAGGACTCGGACAGGGGTTGTTCTTCTGTCCTGGTCCTATTAGATCTCTCAGTGGCTTTTGATACCATCGACCATGGTATCATGCTGCGCCGATTGGAGGGGTTGGGGGTAGGGGGCACCATGTTGCGGAGGTTCTCCTCCTTCCTCTCTGACCGGTCGCAGTTTGTGTTGACGGGGGGACAGAGATCAACCTCAAGGCGCCTTGTGTGCGAGGTGCCGCAAGGGTCAGTTCTCTCGTCCCTTCTCTTCAACATTTATGTGAAGCTGCTGGGTGAGATCATCCGTGATTTCGGGGTGAAGTGCCATCTGTAAGCTGATGACACTCAGCTGTACATCTCCACCCTGGACCACCCCAACGATGCCCTTGATGTGATGTCCCAGTGCCTGGAGGCCGTGCGGATCTGGATGGGGAGAAACAGGCTCAGGCTCAACCCATCCAAGACCAAGTGGCTGTGGCTTCCGGCATCCCGATATAGTCAGTTGGTGCCGTCGCTGACTATTGGGGGCGAGTCTTTGGCCCCCACAGAGAGGGCTCGCAACTTGGGCGTCCTCCTGGATACATGGCTGTCTTTAGAAGATCATATGATGGCTGTGGCCAGGGGGGCTTTTTATCAGGTTCACCTGATCTGCCAGTTGCACCCCTTTCTGGATCGGGATGCCTTACGCACGGTCACTCATGCTCTTGTCACATCCCGCCTGGACTACTGCAATGCTCTCTACATGGGGCTCCCTTTGAGGAGCAACTGGAGGCTCCAACTGATCCAGAATGCGGCCGCATGGGGGTTATGGGGACGACTTGGTACTCCCATGTAACACCCCTCCTGCGCGAGCTGCACTGGATCCCGGTGGTCTTCCGGGTGCACTTCAAGGTATTGGTTACCACCTTTAGAGTGCTCCATGGTTTAGGACCTGGGTATTTACGAGACCGCCTTCTGCCACCGATAGCCTCCCACCGACCAGTACGCTCCCACAGAGAGGGGCTCCTCAGGGTGTCATCGGTCAAACAATGCCGACTGGCGGCCCCCAGGGGGAGAGCCTTCTCTGTGGGGGCACCTACCATCTGGAATGAGCTGTCCCCGGAGATACGGCGGATCCTGGATCTATGTACCTTTCGTCACGCCCTAAAGACGTTTTTATTCCAACAAGCCGGGCTGGCCTAACTCTTTTAAATTGTTTTAATTTTTAAATTGTTTAATTATGGGTTTTAATACACAGGTGTTTTTTAATTGTGGGCCAAATTAATTTAATTGGATTTTAATATTGTTTTAAATTTTGTATTTCTGTGTTTTATCTGTTGGCTGCTCACCGCCCCAAGTCCTTCAGGAGAAGGGTGGTATATAAATACAAACAATAAAAATAAATAATCTGCAATCACTAACAGTCAGCCAGGAGTCGTGTCCCTTCACACACTTGGGAACCTAAATATGGGCTAAAAACAGAACTTTAGGGTTTAAGAACCCTAAATCCGCCCTGGGATAGGGCGGCCGCTGGAGCTCTGGATCGAGTCGTGCCTTTGCAGCCTCTGACCCGGCGCCGATCTCACCCGGCTCCTTGGTTTACTGAGGAGCTGAGGGAGATGAAGCGCCGAAAAAGACACCTAGAGAGTAGTTGGAGGGCCAGTCGCACTGAATCTGATCGGACACTGGTAAGGTCTCACATTAAGAATTACCTAGTGGCGATAAAAGCAGCGAAATGTACTTATCTTGCTGCTCTTATCGCGTCATCAGATAACCGCCTGGCCGCCCTGTTTAGGGTGACCCGCTCCCTGCTCCACCAGGAAGTGAGGGAGGACCCCTTGGAGGGAAGAGCCGAGGATTTTGTTCAGTATCTGCATGACAAAATCACTCAGATTCGGGAAGATCTGGACTCCGACTGGGTAGATCCAGCGGGGATGACGGAGGCAGGTCCTGAGAATGTTATCTGGGATGAGTTTGATTCTGTGACCCCTGAGGACGTGGACAGGATTCTGGGTAGACTGAATGCGACCACATGTTTGTTGGACCCGTGTCCCTCCTGGTTAGTGCTGGCTTCCCGGGAGGTGACGCGAGGCTGGCTCCAGGGGATTATAAATGCTTCATTGAGTGAGGGTGTCTTTCCCGCCGCCTTGAAAGAGGCAGTGGTGAGACCTCTCCTCAAGAAGCCTTCCCTGGACCCGGCAATATTGGCTAATTATCATCCAGTCTCCAACCTTCGCTTTGTGGCGAAGGTTGTTGAGAGTGTGGTGGCACGACAGTTTCCCCAGTACCTGGATGAAACGACGTATCTAGATCCGTTCCAGTCGGGTTTCAGGCCTGGGTACAGCACGGAAACGGCATTGGTCGCGTTGGTGGATGATCTCTGGAGGGCTCAGGACAGAGGTTGTTCCTCTATCCTGGTCCTATTAGATCTCTCAGCGGCTTTTGATACCATCGACCATGGTATCATGCTGCACCGGCTGGAAGGGTTCGGGGTGGGAGGCATCGTATTACGGTGGTTCTCCTCCTTTCTCTCTGACCGGTCGCAGTCCGTGTTGACAGGGGGACAGAGGTCGACCCCGAGGCCCCTTATATGTGGGGTGCCACAAGGATCGGTCCTCTCGCCCCTTTTGTTCAACATTTATGTGAAGCCGCTGGGCGAGATCATCCGTGGTTTCGGGGTGGAGTACCATCAGTATGCTGATGACACTCAGCTGTACATCTCCACCCCAGACCACCCCAACAATGCCCTTGAAGTGATGTCCCAGTGCCTGGAGGCCGTACGGATCTGGATGGGGAGAAACAGGCTCAGACTCAACCCATCCAAGACCGAGTGGCTGTGGTTTCCGACGTCCCGATATAGTCAGCTGATGCCATCGCTGACTATTGGGGGCGAAGCATTAGCCCCCATGGAGAGGGCTCGCAACTTGGGTGTCCTCCTGGATTCACGGCTGTCTTTAGAAGAGCATTTGACGGCCGTGACCGGGAGGATTTTTCATCAGGTTCGCCTGATTTGCCAGTTGCGTCCCTTTCTGGATCGGGACTCGTTACGCACGGTCACTCATGCCCTCGTCACTTCCCGTCTGGACTATTGTAACGCTCTCTACATGGGGCTCCCCTTGAGGAGCACTCGGAGGCTCCAACTGGCGCAGAGTGCGGCCGCGCGGGTGGTGATGGGAGCAACGTGGCGCTCCCATGTAACACCTCTCCTGCGCGAGCTGCACTGGCTCCCGGTGGTCTTCCGAGTGCGCTTCAAGGTTTTGGTTATCACCTTTAGAGCGCTCCATGGCTTAGGACCTGGCTATTTGCGAGACCGCCTGCTACCACCAATAGCCTCCCACCGACCAGTACGCTCCCATAGAGAGGGGCTCCTCCGGGTGCCGTCGGCCAAACAATGTCGACTGGCAGCCCCCAGGGGGAGAGCCTTCTCTGTGGGGGCACCTACGATCTGGAACGAGCTCCCCCCCGAGATACGGAGGATTCCGGATCTGCGTACCTTCCGTCGCATGCTTAAGAAGTTCCTATTCCAACAAACTGGCCTGACCTAAACTTTCTCCTCTTTTAAATGGGTATTTTAAATTCGGTTTTAAATTATTTGGGGTTTTAATATGGTCAGCCAAATTTATTTAATCTGTTTTATCTCTCTTTTAAATTTTGTACTTCATATGTTTTATTTTATGGCTGTTCACCACCCTGAGTCCTTCGGGAGTAGGGCGGTATACAAATTTAATAAAATGAAAAATGAAAAATGAAAGAACGGCAAGTAGGATGGGGCTGTATATAATATGGATTGAGTGGTTAATTAATTAATTAATTAAATAGTATGGAAGTTGCATCAGAAGTGGGTTTCAGCAGGTTCTGACTAGTTCTGGAGAACCGGTAGCGGAAATTTGAGTAGTTCGGAGAACCAGTAAATACCACCTCTGACTGGCCCTGTCCCCATCTATTCTCTGCCTCCCAAGTGCCAGCTGATCAGGAGAAAATAGGGATTTTGCAGTAACCTTCCCCTGGAGTGGGATGGGAATGGAGATTTTACAGTATCTTTCCCCTGCCACGGCCACCAAGCCACACCCACAGAACCGGTAGTAAAAAATTTTGAAACCCACCACTAAGTTGCATGCTTCCTATTCCTATATATTTCTTTTAGAACACGGGTGCCCAACCCCCCAGGCCACATCTCACTACCAGGCCTGCTTGGAACTGGGCTGCACAAGCAGCGGGTGAGTGCATGTGCTCACGTAAATCCACTTGTGTGAGCATCAGACACTCATGCTGGCACACGAAGCTCCATTTGTGCGGATAGTGGGCACACTCGCCTGCCATTTATGCAAATGGAGCTACGTGGCTGCAACTCATACAGAACCATCCCTTCTCCCCCTTCCCTAGGCCGCCAAGCCGTAAAGTCGGGGACCGCTATTCTAGAACATTTTGGATAATAAAATGCCTATATCTCAATCAAATATTTTAGAGTTCTTAGACTGATTTCAAAGTTTTGTGTGGGGAGGGTGTTGAAATTTTTTTATAAGGTTATAAAGTATTGTAAAATACAAAAGTAAATTGAAGAACAATGGGGGGAGGGGAAAGGGGGAGGTGAAGTGAGGAATGAGGAAAGATAGGGGGAAAGAAAAGGAAGCATTGACTTCTGATTCTCTCTGTTACAGTAAAATAAAGCATTAATATGAAATCACAGATTTTTTGCTTTTCCATTGTAGGAAGTTAGCACCCACCCCTCTTCTAGAAAATGAAGTATTTTAGAAAATATTAAAAGGGCAGAATATTTCTGCAAAAAGGAGGCAGAAACTCAGCCCCTCCCCCCCCCTTTGTTAATGAGCCATTAAGGGTTGAGCCAGTCTACGAAGTTAGCTAAGACCCCCTCCCCCTGGGAGTCTGATAGACAATAGGATACCTTTCTTATACAGGAATGGGAAACTCTTAAGGTGGGGCCCAACAGAGGGCATAACAGAAGGCACTCCCAGCATCTCTTCCCTTTTCTGCTCAGGAAATCAGGAGCTCAGGAAGCCATGCGATCCTGTTCAGGAACTCAAGCCATGTGATCCTGTTCATCAATAAACCTTCTTTCCAAGCAACTTCCATGAATCTGGTGTCTTTTTCACCACTTGGAAATGAACCCAGAAGGATATTTCTTCCAACAACATAATAGTATGAACAAGTCATTTCTACAAAGATCTATCAATCTAATCTGTAAAACCCAAAGTCAGAGTTACATTCTTTTCCGGATCAAGTACAAAGTTCAGAAGAGGTTTCCATGTGGAAACAAAAGTACTTATGTTCTTTTCCTTAATCAAAGTAGTCAGTTTTGCCATTTCCGCCAACTCCATCAACTTCTGCAACCATTCTTCCATGCTAGGAATTGAAGTGTCCTTCCATTTTGGCGCATACAATAGCCTTGCTGCTCTCAACATATATAGTAACAAAGATCCAATTTTTTTCTCCAGTTCTTTTTCCATGAGACCCAAAAGGCAAAATTCTGGTTTCATTTTTATCTCTGTTTTCAGAATTTTCTGTATTAAAATACGAATCCAATTTTTTTTTTTGCGTTATCACATGACCACCATAAATGATTTTAAAAAGTGCCTTCTTTACTTTTACACTTCCAACATTCATCTGACATGCCTTTATACATCTTGGATAATTTCTCTGGTGTTAAATACCAACGATACATCATTTTATAGAAATTCTCTTTTAGATTATAATTTAATGTCAATTTTAAACCCTTCGTCCACATATTTTCCCATTGATTTCAAAGTTTCTTGAGAGTGTCTCTGAAACAGGACTGACCTGTTTGTGTAAATGTGATCACAGGACAGAGGATGAAAGCATCCTGTAGTGTCCTTAGATCACACTTGTTTTTCCAGTCCAACAAGCTGTGGGGATAGTCAAGGAATATTCTTATGCAAGTTGCCTTGAATTTAGGGATGTAAAGCAGGATAATAATTTACAACTAAATGAGATAAATAAGCATTGGGCAATATACATTAATAGAGTCTTTGATTTAAATTAGTTGACTCCATGTTTAGGTTTCTTCAAACACAGAAATCACTTGCTAGTAAAATTGATAATCTGCCCATAAATTCTAATGTCCTTTCTTTATCAAGCGTAATTAATGTTAAAAGGAGACACCATGCATGATTAGGTGCAACTAATGCATCTATGAATTTATATTTGACTTCGGGTACAATCTTGTGACTGTTCTTGTACTGTTACAAACTACTGCTCCAAAATATTGGCTAATGCATCCTTTGGAGTAGTGAGTTAGTAGATCACCTAACTTTTGAAGATGTTTATTTCTGTCTGGGAAAATAAAATATTGTCATTGACTTTTTGTGTGTGATCTTCCTGCTCCATTCTTACTATCACTTGGTCTCAACAGATACAAAAATTCAAATGAGAAATACTTTTTTTAATAGAAATTTTATTAAAGGTTGCAATTGCAACTGTAAAAACTTAGTGTTCTTTTTTAAAAAAAATCAAAGCAAAAATATTTTTCTACAGGAATAATTCTTTATAATTTATTCTAAAATATTATTTTAAATTTATTTGGACTCAGTCCTTTTGAAACTGGGGTGGGGTGGGGTGGGGTGAGATAGAACAGAACAGAACAGAACAGAACAGAACAGAACAGAACAGAACAGAACAGAACAGAACAAAACAAAACAGAATAGAATAACAGAGTTGGAAGGGACTTTGGAGGTCTTCTAGTCCAACCCCCTGCTTAGGCAGGAAACCCTACACCACTTCAGACAAATGGTTATCCAACATCTTCTTAAAAACTTCCAGTGCTGGAGCATTCACAATTTCTGCAGGCAAGTTGTTTCACTAATTAATTATTCTGTCAGAAAATTTCTCCTTAGTTCTAAGTTGCTTCTCTCCTTGATTAATTTCCACCCATTGCTTCTTGTCCTGCCCTCAGGTGCTTTGGAGAATAGTTTGACTCCCTCTTCTTTGTGGCAACCCCTGAAATATTGGAACACTGCTACCATGTCACCCCAGTCCTTCTTTTCATCAGACTAGACATACCCAGTTCCTGCAACCGTTCTTCATATGTTTTAGCCTCTAGTCCCCTAATCATCTTTGTTGCTCTTCTCTGCACTCTTTCTAGAGTCTAGGAAACTTAATATTTTCTCTGCAGGGTGCTTCAGTATTTATTTAGATGCTGCTACTATATCAACAACAAACCTTATTCCCTTTTAATATACTTGGTACACAGAGTTTATATTCCCACTTCCCACCTGAAATGTCTAGGATCATAATGAAGATTGGTTTGATTGCTGCTATATTTTGATTGCTATTATAGTGAACCTGATCTCCACTTCTTTCAAGACCTACTGACACTGGCCTTTCTATCCTGTTATTAATATTTTGTTAATATTCTGTACTATATTACTGATTTATCTATTGGACTCTGACTTTTATAGAGTAAAAGTGAAAAGCACAGCCTATCCAGAATAGCAGTATATCCAAGTATATTTAATAATCATGTTTAACTCTTAGGTTAAACATAGAACCTCTCCTACACTATGTCTCTTACTTTTTTTCTACCTATTAATGTTGACAAGTAATTAGTTTTTTTAAAATCATGGAGGAGCAGCAGGAGGAGGAGGAGGAGGAAGAAAAAGAAGAAAAAGAAGAAAAAGTGGAAGAAGGAGGAGGAGGAGAGGAGGAGGAGGAGGAGGGGAAGAGGAGGAGGAGGAAGAAAAAGAGGAGGAGGAAGAAGAAGAAAAAGAAGAGGAGGAGGAGGAAGAAAAAGACGAAGAAAAAGAGGAGGAGGAGGAGGAGGAGGAGGAGGAGGAGGAGGAGGAGGAGGAGGAAGAAGAAGAAGAAGAAGAAGAAGAAGAAGAAGAAGAAGAAGAAGAAGAAGAAGAAGAAGAAGAAGAATTTCCAGTAACTTCCCACATTCTCCTAGAATCTAGAATTTTGCCTAGACCCTAACCATGCCTGATCACAATATATCTAAATTCCCACTCTATTTTTCTAACTTAAGTTCTACTCATAGTTTTCCAGATTCTTCAAAATGCTTTCTATGCCAAGATGGACACTTTATTTCTGACTCACATTTGTGTGTGTGTGTGTGTGTGTGTGTGTGTGTGTGTGTGTGTGTGTGTGTGTTGGCTTGATTATTTTTTGGGAGGGCTTTGCCAAGAAGAGGGTAGAACTTTTAAGCAAAGTATTTGATGACTTCTATTGAAGTACAGCATCAGGAGCCCAAGCAACTGCCATCTGATTATTCCCTTAAAAAGCATGTTCCTAAATGAGAAGCAGGTCTTAGTGCCTTCCATATAAATTGTAATTTTATTCCATAATCACATCATCCGGGCAGGTTGCAGAGGTCAGGAACTTTCTTTTGGACTTCGTTACAACAGGATGTCGTTATGTACAGTTAATTAGAGCTACAGTGAAAACTGGAAGGACTTCTGGAGCACAGAAATTTGGACAAATGTGGTTGATCGTTACATGTGTGTTCTTTTTCAAAAGAATGATGCTAAGGCAGACATTTTGGATCACAAAGCAGTCCATCATTAACCTCCTTGTCTCTTGCCTCTGTCTATATACTGAATCCATGCCCAGCATGAGCTAAGAATGCTAACAACAAGTTGAATGCTGGGTTTCATCACTTTCCATTGCATCATAATTACTATTTAAACTAAATCATATTTCTGTTTAGGAAACAAAAGTATATTTAAAGGTGGGAATCAAGCATGTCTGGATGATTTTTTTTAAAAAAATAATAACCACTAACTAACTAACTAACTAACTAACTAACTAACTAACTTCTCTCTCTCTCTCTCTCTCTCTCTCTCTCTCTCTCTCTCTCTCTCTCTCTCTCTCTCTCATATACATAGCTGGTCTTTGTTTTCCTTTCAAACGTATTGGCATAATATAATTTACTAAGACTGCATTACTATTATTCTACTCTTGCTTTCTAGTATCTATCTCTTCCCACTTATTACTATAACCATGTTGCTTGTATCTTTCAATTATATTGTTTTTATTTGTTTCCTAGTATGATTTGATAGCTTATTAGTACCCTCGACTATCACTAAGTGTTGTATCTTTTAATTCTTGATGACTGTATTTTATTCTCCTTATGTACACTGAGAGCATATATACCTAAGACAAATTCCTTGTGTGTCCAATCACATTTGGCCAATAAAGAATTCCATTTTATTCTAAATAAAGACTATTTGATCCAATCAGGGGTGGGTTCTAATTTTTTTTACTACCGGTTCTGTGGGCGTGGCTTATTTTGTGGGTGTGGCTTGGAGGTCCTATGACTAGGTGGGCGTGGCTAGCTGGTCAGAGTCATTTCTGGAAGGTCCTCGCACTTACAACCAGTCCTCGCACTTACGACCCGACTCATTTGTTTGCTTTTAACACTGATCAGCTGTAGGACGGCCCTTTGAAGCCCCGCGGCAAGAGTTTAAACAGTTTTTTTCCCTCTAGTCATCAGCTGGGACTCAGGAGGCAGCAATAGATTGGGGGCGGGACCAAATAAAAGGTAAGAATAACGTGGGTGGGTGGGGGGAGGGCGGGGGGGGGAAACCGGTTCGGTGACATCATATCGTCACCGCTACCAGCTCGGCCGAACCGGACCGAACTGGGAGGAACCCACCACTGGATCCAATGTCCTATCTTGACAAAAAGCAGAAGAGAGAACACTCAACTCAACCCTGGCAAGATAGTTTTGGGGTTTTGGACTCATCTCCTGGGTCATCTTTGACTGTAGAGGGACAGCACTGCTCCAGATTGATCTGATGTGCCACTTGGGGAGGATCTTTGTAGGCTTATGGTTCTTGTTCAAGGAGAAAGTAGCAGTGGAGAATGGTAAAGGACAGGAAGACCTGGAGGAATGTTGTCCATAGGGTCACGATGGGTCGGACACGACTTTGCAACTAACAACAATACTTCAGAAAGGAACAGGGCCATAAAAATAATTTTTAAAAGGGTAGGTAATATAGATTATTTATTTATTTATTTATTTATTTATTTATTTATTTGATTTATGTGTCACCCATCTCATCCAGAGATGACTCTGGGCAGCTCACACACATTAAAACCAGTACATAAAATAATAAAACAACAACAATAATAGGTTAACTTAATTACTAGCATTAATTTTATTTAATTCAATAATCAGACAGGCAAGGCTAATGCTGAAATTCAGAGCGTGATTTCCTTTCCCTTCTTCCTTTAACTCTTGCTATTTAACATTGGCAAGTGGGTAGAAACCACATCTGAGTAGAAAGCAATGGCAGATGCATACACAATGCTGGTTACTACCACACATAACCACGGGATACTTTAAAAGGATGCTTAACATTCTGGCAAATGTCCTTTTAAACAACGACATTATGAGTTTTGACACCATATGTTCCATAATGCATGCTGTGCTCAAGAGCCAGTCAAAGGACCTTTGGTCTTGCATTTGGTGCATGAAGAGTAGAGCTCTTAAAATATCAACATTTATAACACTGTGAGAAGTTTGGCCTATGTCAGCCTCACAAGAGACACTGGATCAATGACAAATGTTTTATTAGCCTTTGGAGGACTGGAAAAAAAAAAGAGCATTTCCGTGTGCTGGAGAAGACCCCATAAATCTGGTGAGTGGCCAATATAATAGACAACTATTAGCTAACTGAGAAAGATGATGCTAGCTGTAGCATTTGGAAAATATTAGCGTTTCCTGAGATGATAAAATTAAGCCTGCAGGGAGGTTTCTGCATACTTAGACCAATTATACTGTTGCATGAAAAAGACAACTTAAGCATCAGTCTATAACAAAATAAACATGCACATACATGCACACCTCATTTTCCCTTATGGTGTGGTATGGTAGGAAAACAAACAGGCAGAGAAATTGGTAGGTTTCTTTTGTTCCACTCATCAAATACTCAGGAAAAAAAAATGACCAATGTCGTTTTTATAATCTTATTATAATATTGTTGGAAGAAATATCCACCTGGTTCAGTTCCTATCTGGGAGAAAGGCACTGGAGACAAAATGGAGGCCGATTGGAAAGAGAATTCATTAATTGATGAACAGGACCACATGTTTGTGCAGCTCACCACATGGAGTTGAGAAGGATTTATATATATACCTTCTCTTGGGCTTTGAACTTGAACTTATTTATTTATTTATTTATTTATTTATTTATTTATTTATTTATTTATTTATTTATTTTTCATATTTGTATACCGCCCTACTCCCGAAGGACTCAGGGTGGTGAACAGCCAAAAATAAAATACAAAGACATATAAAAGTTAAAAACTATTAAAAACAGATTAAATAATTTAGGCTCAAAGATTAAACATCCAATTTATCTAAAAGAGATTTAAAACCCAATTTAAAAGCCAATTAAAAGCCAATTTAAAAGGGAGAGTTAGGCCAAACCAGCCTGTTGGAATAAAAACGTTTTTAGGGCGCGGCGGAAGATGCGTAAGTCTTGGATCTTCCGTATCTCTGGGGGAAGCTCGTTCCAGATGGCAGGTGCCCCCACAGAGAAGGCTCTCCCCCTGGGGGCCGCCAGTCGAAATTGTTTGGCCGACGGCACCCTGAGGAGCCCCTCTCTATGGGAGCGGACTGGTCGGTGAGAGGCTACTGGTGGCAGGAGGCGGTCTCGTAAGTACCCTGGTCCTGAGCCATGGAGCGCTCTAAAGGTAGTAACCAAAACCTTGAAGCACACCCGGAAGACCACTGGGAGCCAGTGCAGCTCGCGTAGGAGGGGGGGTCACATGAGAGTGCCACATCGCTCCCGTCACCACCCGCGCAGCCGCTTTCTGGACCAGTTGGAGCCTCCGGGTGCTCCTCAAGGGGCAACTTCCTGTTCCTGTGCAAGAACATGTATTCCATTGGTTGTTGTCAGTCTCCCATGGGCTATGCAGGGGTCATAGCTGGCTCTGTAGGTTGTATGAGATAAGTTTGGTTGAAGTTTGATAGGGGTGGTGCAACTGAGATGATGCAATGAAGGAGCTTGTGTTCTGAAAGGGTTTTGGGCAATTCCTCTTATGGCTGAGGGCTAATTCTACCTTTATTCAGACCTTGAGGCAGGGAGAAATGGATTACCAAATCTGCATTTCTAAAAGCTGCCCCAGCTCAGTATCTGTTTGGGCAGGGAGCTGGAGTTTCTGTCTCCCTTAGGGTTTTTATTTCTCTTCTAGGGAAAATATTTTATCCTGCCTTTTTAATATTTCTCAAAATATTTCATTCTTCTAGGAGAGGGGTATGTGCTAACTTTCTACAATATCTTGAGATCGACTATACTCAAGCAAAAGTATCAGCTCTTCTTACAATGGCTTATATTTATATTGATTTTTTTTTTACCATATGGCTGTTGTAAATTAATATTGAGACGAACCTCAAGATAGTTGCACTGTCACTGCAA
This sequence comes from Arizona elegans, assembly GCA_022577455.1. NCBI lineage: Eukaryota > Metazoa > Chordata > Lepidosauria > Squamata > Colubridae > Arizona > Arizona elegans. Next base: position 8,900,023 of record JAKOOJ010000002.1, on the reverse strand, counting down.
AACGCCCTATTTTTTTCATTCCGTGGCTTCTCCCTTGATTGATATAAAAAATGGATCAAAATTAATCTCCTGTGAACATTTCACATTGTGGTCAGTTCTACCCTGTAAGACTATAATTGAAATAAAATGTCCTGAAACTTTAAAATCCAAAACATTTATGAGTTCTTATGGTTACAATTTCCCTAATTAGGCAGCTCAACATTAGACGTAAGGAAGCATCCACCCCAGGCAGCAGTTTTAAGGCAGAAAATAGTTATTTAATTTGTTTTTATAATTGTACTGCTCCATGTTACATTTAGAAGAAACAATTTGGCTGGCTTTGTGTCCTTCTTGGAGGGTGGCATTTTTAGGAGGTTGTTTAGATGATCATAATACTTGCAAAAGAAGTAAGTACTCCTGCTCCTTCAGCTGTCTTTAATATCTGCTCTAGAGTCCTATTATGATACTTCCACTGCATCTATTCTTAAAGATTATCTATAAAAAAGATTCAATAAGATAAGATGGGCTGGGCTAGGTTAGGCTAGGCTAGGACAGGATAGGACAGGACAGAATAGGACAGGACAGATGAAATAACCTTTATTATCACTTTTTCTGTGAACACATTGACACACATTAAAAAATGAAATTCTGATGCTTATTCTCAAAAGAAAAAACACACACACACACATACACCAGGGGTGAAATTCAGCAGGTCTGACAGGTTCTGGAGAACCGGTAGCAGAAATTCTGAGTAGTTAAGAAAACCAGTAGCGGAAATTTTGAGTAGTTCAGAGAACTGGCAAATATCACCTCTGGCTGGCCCCAGAGTGGGGTGGGAATGAGGATTTTTGCAATATCCTTCCCCTGGAGTGGAGTGGGAATGGAGATTTTACAGTATCCTTCCCTTGGAGTGGGTTGGGAATGGAGATTTTGCAGTATCCTTCCCCTGCCACGCCCACCAAGCCACACACACCAAGCCACACCACGCCCACCAAGCCATGCCCACAGAACTGGTAGTAAAAAACTTTGGATTTCACCACTGATATACACCCATAAACATATCCCTATTTTTCGGAGTATAAGATGCACCTGAGTTGGTTAGTTTTTGGGTAAGAAAATAGGGGAAAAAAATCTGCCTACCAGATATTCATCTGGCTAGTGTCCTTAGTCTGGTCAGGTTCAGCACATTAGTTTACTGTTTTTGAGGTGGTGCACGCACTTTTTATCCCCTGCTTGGGGATAAAAAGCTTCTAAAGCACAACCGATCTTTGGAGAGAGAAGCAATGAGAAAAGCAGGCAAAGCACAGAGATCACTTAACTCGCTAGCACCTCCTTAGGGCTGGAAAAAAAGCTTCTAAAGCATACTGAGTCGGAGGGAGCAGGCAAAGCCCGGAAGATTGCTAGCGCCTTATCCTCCATGTCTTATACTCTGAAAAATATGGTATATGCATATACATATATATATTCATGCTGTTTCTATACACACAGAGAGATACACACATGTGCGTGCAGGTGTGTCTGTGTCTATACTTATATATATTAATCACAATGCATTTTTAATACATAGCAGAAAAAAAGAGTTTTGAGAATTAACAAAGTTGATACTATATGGTACAAAGCTATTGATTCTCCTGATGTTGGCACATGAGCTTCCAAAGAAATTCAGGTATCTAGATCTTCACTAGATCTAGATCTTCATTCTACAGAAAACAGAGCAGCCCTCTTAGAAATGATAAAGAAAATTACTGATGCATTCAAAGGAGTCATGAAAGCTATGAGATTAGAGCCCTTTCCCCTTTGTAACATTGCCTAGCATGCAATAAAGCATATACATACAGCCTGTTCCATTTCAGTCTTTCCCCTTGTTAGCAAGACTTTATTCTTCCCAGTAGTATGTCAGGCACTAAAAAAGAAAATAGAGCTATAATTTAAGATTCACTCTAGTTAGTGCCGGAATCAGAGCCACACACATTCATTGTAGGAGTGAAAGAGTTAGGATCCAAGAAACTATAAACTCTTTGGCTGGAAATTGTATTCATATAACTACCCACTTGAGGGTTACATCATTATTTACTTAGAAATTTTACCTCCTATCGATAAATCTATTCCATTAAATCCATAGTAGGGACTCTCTGTTTTGACAGTGGAAAATCTTGAATAAACAACAATACACAGGACTCAAAGTGATAGATCTGTTGAGTTTCATTGCTATCGTGGCATCTTGACAAGTTCCATTTATTTTCCAGATGCTTAAAAAAATACGTTGCTACATCAGTTATCCAGGTGAGCACATCATAATGTTCTCTTGGTGATACAGAACTGCCCAGCCATTTGCAAGTGAAGCCAAACTTCTGTTATGTTTCTCAATATTAAAAATGAACTGTTGGGTTGATGAAAGTACTGGAATATTGGAAGATTGTTGTGGGTTTTATACATGTAGTTAGAATAGAATAGAATACTTTATTGGCCAAGTGTGATTGGACACACAAGGAATTTGTCTTGGTGCACATGCTCTCAGTGTACATAAAAGAAAAGATACATTCGTCAAGAACCATAAGGTATAACACTTAATGATAGTCATAGGGTAGAAATAAGCAATCAAATCACTACAACTCACCTTTAAAGCGCTCCATGGCATAGGGCCTATCTATCTGCGAGACCGCCTGCTGCTACCGACGACCTCCCATCGACCCGTGTGCTCCCACAGAGAGGGCCTCCTCAGGTTGCCATCAGCCAAACAGTGTAGGCTGGTGGCCCCCAGGGGGAGGGCCTTCTCTGTGGGGGCACCTACCTTCTGGAATCAGTTTCCCCCAGAGATAAGGAGAATCCATGACCTCAATGCCTTCCGTCGTTCCCTTAAAACCCAGCTTTTCCAGCAAGCCGTGTTGGCTTAAGAAGAATTTTTTAAATTTTTTAAATTATTTTTAAATTCTTTTAATCAGTTTGTGATTTCTTAACTTTCGGGCCAAAATTTATATATATATTTAAATGTTTTTTAATATTTGTATTCTATGTTTTTTATCTTGGCTGTACACCGCCCTGAGTCCTCAGGGAGAAGGGCGGTATATAAATTGGAAATTAAATTAAAATTAAAAAAATTAAAATCAATATAAGGATACCAGCAACAAGTTTACAGTCATACAGCCATAAGTAGGAGGAGATGGATATAGTAGTGCAGACTTAGTAAATAGATTGATGGTGTTGAGGGAATTTTTTGTTTAGCAGAGTGCTGCATAGGTGTGGATTTCAAAATTCCTTTTCGAAGTGGCTATTTTCTCTTAAGAAATTGATGCCACCTCTAAATAGCAATGCATCGATGCAAAAATATCTCTAATCTAAGGACAAGGTAAAACATGTACAAAATCCCACAAAATGAATATGGACTAAGAATCTTAGTCCATAAATAGGGACTGAGCAAAATTTTCGCCTGATTTATGTTGGGCATCATTTGAGTTATTGAATCAGTGTCAGTTGTTGCTCCAATGTTATTATTTTCATCAGTTTGGAAATTTCAATTCAGTTTGAGTCTTCAGTTCAAAGTATTGAATTACGTCCCATTACATCTGATGATTCCATTCAACTTTTCCATTCAGGATGTAGAGACCCAAACCAGAGCCTCATTTGCGCTATTGCTAGATCAAATGAACAATTTATTTTGCCTTTTTACCATTTTATTATTCTTTTTTTTAATGGAAAAAAATAATTTTTCTCCCAGTGATCAGAATACAGAATAATAGTGATGGAAGGGATCTTGTAGGTCATCTAGCCCAACACCTTGCCCAAACAGGAGACCCTACACCATTTCCAACAGGTGGCAGTCCAGTCTCTTCTTGAAAGCTTCCAGTGATGAAGCTCCCACAACTTCTGAAGGCAACTTCTGTTCCATTGGTTGATTGTTCTCACTGTCAGGAAATTTTCTCCTTAGTTCTAGGTTGCTTCTCTCCTTGATTAGTTTCCATCCCTTGCTTCTTGTCCTGCCCTCAGGTGCTTTGGAGAATAGCTTGACTCCCTCTTCTTTGTGGCAGCCCCTCAAATATTGGAACATTGCTATCATGTCTCCCCTAGTCCTTCTTTTCATCAAATTAGGCATAACCAATTCTAGCAACCGTTCTTTATATGTTTTAGCCTCCAGTTCCCTAATCATCTTGGTTGCTCTTCTCTGCACTCTTTCTAGAGTCTCAACATCTTTTTTATAGTGTGGTGATCAAAAACATTCTGGTAAACATCTCATAGAAAAGGCCTATAGTTACTAGCCGTACAGGTAGTTCTCAACTTATAATCACAATTGAGCCCAAAATTTCTGCTGCTAAGCGAGACAGTTGTTAAGTGAGTTTTATGACCTTTCTTGCCACAGTTGTTAAGGGAATCACTGCAGTTCTTAAGCGAGTGTTACGGGTTGTTAAGTGAATCTGGATTCTCCATTGACTTTGCTTGAAAGAAGGTTGCAAAAGGGGATCACATGATCTCAGAACATTTATGACAACTGTCATAAATATAAACCAATTGTCAAGGGTCTGAATTTTGATCATGTGCCCACAGGGATGTTGCAACCGTTGTAAGTGTGAAAAGTAGCCATAAGCCACTCATTGCTGTTGTAACTATGATTGGTCACTAAATGAATGGTTGTAGGTTGAGGACTACCTGTATGAGTTGCCTAGGACTGCTCCCTTTCTCCAGCAACCTGAGGAATCCTTGACTTCACAAACCTCCATTAAATGTCAGGGAGAGGCATTATGAGATGGCTTTTTCAGATTGGAAGCTACGGACAGTCAGGAGTCAGCAGTTTGATGGGAATAAGTAGAGTACAGTAGAGTAAGGTAGGGTAGGGTAGGGTAGGGTAGGGTAGGGTAGAATAGAATAGAATAGAATAGAATAGAATAGAATAGAATAGAATAGAATAGAATAGAATAGAATAGAATAGAATAGAATCCAACAACAGAAGGCCTCTCCACACTTCAGGAATAGCAACAGCATTTAGCAATAACAATAGCACTTAGACTTATAAGTTCTTTACAGCACTCTCTGGTTGGTTTAAAATGTAGAACGTTATTTACATATTGCCACCAAGAATCTTGGTCATCATTTTACCGACCTCGGAATGATGGAAGGCTGAGTCAATCTTGAACCCTGTCAGGATCGAACTTCAGACTATGGGCAGAGTTTGCCTGCAATATTGTACTTTAACCACTATGCCAGCAGGGCTTTATGAATAATGTAAAAGGGGGTGGGGGATGACAAATTTTAAGGCAATCTGAGAAAAGGGGGGGAAATCGCTCAAGATAACCAAGCTTCTTTCAAAGAGAAATAAAAATAATGAGGAGACACAGTTTTAGATATTTCAATACTTTGGAGTAGAAAAAGCTCAACACAAGATTCTGTATATTCCAAAAATAGATATCTTATATCCTGTCCTAAATATTAACTAATATAGACCACCTGTTCTCTGGCTTCCAAAATGTAACGGGTGCATTAGGATTGCATTGCTATTCCATTTCTTAATCTCCACCTCATCTATCAGACTTCAGGTATGCCTTAATGCCTCATTATGATGGATGCATTCCTCTGATCTCACCTGAAAAAAATTCTCTAGTTAATTTCAATACAGAAACTAAGCACTCCGACTTTCGGATATAAACCTTCTGTTAAAACAGGGTGGGTAAACTTTGGCAACCAAGAGCTGCAATTAAGGAGTTTTTCAGAGTGGCAAGGAAGGGGAATGGTGAAAATGGGGCAGGGTTAGATCATCTGTACAAGAGGCCAGGAGTCCTATGTTTTTCTCAAGGCAGTTGAGGAGGTTTCTTGTTTTTTTAAAGTATATTAAGACTAAAGGTAAAGGTAAAGGTTCCCCTCGCACATATGTGCTAGTTGTTCCCGACTCTAGGGGGCGGTGTTCATCTCCATTTCAAAGCTGAAGAGCCAGCGCTGTCCAAAGACGACTCCATGGTCATGTGGCCGGCATGACTCAATGCCAAAGGCGCACAGAACGCTGTTACCTTCCCACCAAAGGTGGCCCCTATTTTCTACTTGCATTTTTTGCGTGCTTTCGAACTGCTAGGTTGGCAGAAGCTGGGACAAGTAATGGGAGCTCATCCCGTTATGCAGCACTAGGGATTCGAACTGCTGAACTGCCGACCTTTTGATCATCAAGCTCAGCATCTTAGCCACTGAGCCACCGCATCCCCATATATTAAGACTACACAGGAATATTATATAGTTTCTGGATGTTTGCAATCTCAAAATAGCAAGATATTAAGACTTCATGGTGCACATGCATTATCTTGCACATGTAGATGTGAACTGAATCCTTTGTTTGTGAATCATCCATCCTAGGTCATGGCTACCATGCTAGAACATCAAGATTCTGTGCTTGTGTGCCCTCTTTCTACTCAACTATTCTACCCATTTTTCCCCCTGAAGCTGGAGATGTTGATGGGTAGAGGAAAAAAGTGACATTGAAGAAAATTGGGTTTGGTTTGGTTTTTCAACCATAGTATTGGAAATCTCACCTCTTCCGACACATGCCTGCCTGTGGGTTACAACTGTCTTTGGAAACTCTGCTTTTTGTTTGATGCCTGAAGAAATTGGTTTATGGGAGCACTGAATAGGTATGACATCTTCTCCCAGGAGAAGTTGCTCAGTCCTCATTCTTGCTTTTCTTTTTGTTTTCTAGGTCCAGAGGACAAATTGTTTATTTCGCTTACTTTCCATAAAGATGACTGTAAGTAGAATATTGAAGTGTTGCTTGTTATTATTGATCTTGCATTCTGTTTTAAAACATTTTCAGCTGGTTCAGTTGTTATGGATTTGCTCACCTCCATGAGTGCCCTTGCTACAGCCTGAAAAATGGACCAGAAAAGGCTAAAACGCTGAGCTTGTCGATCGAAAGGTCGACAATTCAGCAGTTCGAATCCCTAGTGCCACGTAACGAGGTGAGCTCCTGTTACTTGTCCCAGCTTCTGCCAACCTAACAGTTTGAAAGCAGGTAAAAACTGCAAGTAGAAAAATAGGGACCACCTTTGGTGGGAAGGTAACAGTGTTCCATGCACCTATGGCGTTTAGTCATGCCGGCTACATGACCACTGAGACGTTTCCGGACAGCGCTGGCTCTTCAGCTTTGAAAGGGAGATAAGCACCGCCCCCTAGAGTCGGGAATGACTAGCACATATGTGCGAGGGGAACCTTTACTCTTACCTTAATAATAATAATTTTAAAAAGCATCATCTGACTTCTAGCTGTTGGAGGAAAGCTATACATTCTTTGGGCAAAGCTTTGTAGGAAAATTCTAATCCTTTTTTTTTTCTTCAACTGTTCTTTGGCTGCAGATGTTTAGCAATGATTGATGACTGTTCCAAAAGGAACATGTTCTGCTGTCAATTCCTATAGCCAAATCTCACAGCATCCAAGCTACAGTTCTCCGCTATCTATTCCCCTCCTTGAAATGAAATGGAACTAAAGACTACAGTGATATATCATCCTTCTAAGTAGCTACTAAGGAAATGATTTGAGTAATTCTAATAGCATTGGTGGCCCCTTTGAAGAGAGACCTTTTAGAAATTTTTACCAACAAATGGAAACAGATTGAATTGTGTCTGCTTGCAATTGCTATGAAGGGAAACATTCTCTTTGCCAAGATTCCAAGTTGCCAAATCTAACTTTTGTCTTCAGAATTTCTTCAGATTATCCTTGGGAATGCTGAGAGAGTTTTCTATGGTTGAATTGTCCTACTGGAGCCAGGAATTACCACTTTGTAATTCAGCTGTAACAGTATTTCTTTTCTCGATTTGATGGCTATGGTTCAATCCCAATGGCTGACAATGCCTTTCAGCACAAATTAGTTAAGTCAGGCTTCCAAAGCAAAAAATTGGGAATTACCATTTTGGCATGAGGGAATTTCAGACTTTCAAATACACACACAGACACACACACAAACAGAGAGAGATATATATATGGGGGAGGAGAGAGGGAGGGAGGGAGGGAGAGAGAGAGAGAGAGAGAGAGAGAGAGACAGAGACAGAGACAGAGACAGAGACAGAGACAGAGACAGAGAGACAGAGACAGAGACAGAGAGACAGAAAGTCAGAGAGAGAGAGAGAGAGACAGCCTCTATGATGCTTGTGTGCTATCAGCTGCCATAGTAACGGGGGGTGGGGGATGTATAGGTATTTAGGAGGTGGAAACGAGCTGATGAAGATGTCTTGTGATGTGACCAAAAGGGAGAAAAAGGGAGGAATATTCTCATCGTCTTTGGCGCAGCTGAATGGACTTGTTGATAGCCAGTCAAGGTCAACCATTCTGGCATTCCAGATGGATGGGACCATCTGAAGATGCACCTTACATGACGCCTTAGGGAGCTGGGGATTGGACATTCAGCCTGGGTCCTTGGGGGGAGGGATTTGGGAATACTTTCAATATGTAATTTTCCTGCCTATTGCCTCAGATTGTGCTTTCTTTTTGTTGCATTCAGTTCATACTCAGTAAAAGTACCTTTCTCTACAAACATGGAGTTGGGGTTTTCCTTTCTTGAGTTTTGAACGGAGGCACACCTGACTGTAGAGAGACTGCACCGAGTAGACAAAGTCAAAGTTGTGGGTGGTATTACCCAGCCACTCCTCTCAAAAATCTGGGTTGCCACTCAAAATAATTGTGGAAAATCAGATCAACCCCAGCACGGTTTGATGTTATGAAAGAAGTTACTGTTTGGATATCAAGCCAAAACAAATTGACCTAAAAAAATTTGTCAAGAGGACTTTAAGGGGTTCTTGGCCAGTGAAATATCTGAGAAATGTTAGATGATTTGCAGTTTTTGACAATTTATGTTAATATTAGGAGGACCTCTCTCTGCAAGAAAAAAAAATGGATCTAGTTTAGTATCCTCTGCCTGAAATTTGTTAAACCTTTCTTCAGCTCTAACTTAAAGCAACTGATTTTCAACTACACAGTGCTTCATATTAATCCATTTATTTTTTTAGCAATAATGAGGAAGAAACATGAAAGGATATGCCTTTTAAATTCCATTTAAGAGCATATAAGAAAATGGCCACCTTTCTCAACCTTTTCATTTTTGCATGGGGTTCATTTACAATTTTTTTACTTTGCCTGCTGATTTTAAGAGGATTATTTGGAAGAAGAAGTACCGTATTTTCCGGCGTATAAGACGACTTTTTAACCCAGGAAAATCATCTCAAAAGTCGGGGGTCGTCTTATACGCCGGGTACCCGAATCTGAGTTGCTGGCGCTGACCGATGACACTTTGGGAGCGCCGGCAACATTGAGGGGAAGCTGTACTCCAAATTAGTTCCAACCTACAAGAGGTGCCAGGCAGTGCGTGGCCCACGAGAAAGGAACGCGTCCCCACTCTACCCCAGAATTCGGGTCACCTTCCTTTCTTTCCCAGCAGTCCACGGTGAAAGCGGCGCTGCGGTTGACCTGGACCAGCGCCTTGCACGCCTGGCTCTGTGTCTCCATTATGAGAAGTTCCATGCGACTTCGCATGTCTCCGCCCCAGACGCGCAGCTCTCGCAATCCGCTCACCGGAGGAGCCATGAAGTGCTCGCACCGCCTTGCCAGATCTTCCTCATCCTCCTTTCCCCATGGCTTTTCCGGTTGTAATTGCTGCTGCCGCCGCCGCCGAGGCTGCTCCTTCATCTCCACCCACCGCACCAGACCCAGCCCGGCCAGCGCCGCCGTGGCTCCCGCAGTCCAAGCGGATCAGCGCCCGGGCTCGCAGGCGAAGGGTGGGAGTGCGCAACGCACTTTCCTGCCTTGGCGCCGATCCGGATGGCTGCAGAAGGAACTGGGCACCGGCTGTCATGTCTTTTCTGCTGTGCGGGATTCAGCACCTGGGCTCCCGGGGTTTAAGCCTCCGGGCCGGCCCGCGCTGCTCCAGGATGTTCGCTTCGGGCTCCTTGGAATCGCTGCTGGGCGGTTCTTCCCGTTGGGGCGATGGTGGGTGGCAGCGATCGGCGTTGCTTGGACTGCGGGAGCCACGGCGACTCCTTCCCCACGAGGTATTGCTCTGCATTTCACCACCTCTTCCAGGCTCGCAGCCACCCACCATCGCCCCAACGGGAAGAACCGCCCGGCAGCGATTCCAAGGAGCCTGAAGCGAACATCCTGGAGCAGCGCTAAGTTACCTTCCTGGGTGGAGGGGTGTGTGTGGAAGAATAGGTGAAGCTAAAACGGCTTTCTCGTTCATCCCGGTGTCGGGAGAAGCGGCTTGAGGGGCGCCCGAGCTTTTAAGATTTTAACCTGGGCTAATCGGGCGGGGGAAAGAAGTGCTCTAGTCTGCTTGTTCCAATGCCTTCCCGATAAGCCGGCAGAATCAAATCTCTTTTTTTTCTTTCTTTCCCTCTCTCTCTCTCTCTCTCTCTCTCTCTCGGCGGCTTTGAACCCGTGGAATTGGGTGGGGGAGAGGGGGAATGTTATCAGCAACAAACAACAACAAAAAGTGTGTGTTTGTGGAGAGGGGAGGTAGTGGTAAAGGCGGCAGACCGGTTTTTTTTTCCCCCAAGCCGATCTCTTTCGCGGTGTATCCAGCCCGACCCCATTCAGAAGAAAGGCTGCAGCCGCAAAGAAATGGGGGGGGAGACATCTGCACCTTTTGTTACATACATACACACGAAACCCACAGTTTTCTGGCCTCTCGCGCAGATCTGTTGTGGGGTGGGGTGGGTGGGAGCCACATAATTCCGGGAGGCGAAAAGGGGCACAGGGATATTTCCAGAAATGAGCGAAATAATGCAATCCACGCAGCGACGCCCATATTCTCCCGTTCAGATTCTACCTGTGGCTGAGAGAAAACTGCCTTGAAAGTTCCTCTGCCCCCCCCCCACCCTTTAAACCCAAGACCCTGCCTCGTTTGCAGACTAGAGCACTTCTTTCCCCCGCCCGATTAGCCCAGGTTAAAATCTTAAAAGCTCGGGCGCCCCTCAAGCCGCTTCTCCCGACACCGGGATGAACGAGAAAGCCGTTTTAGCTTCACCTATTCTTCCACACACACCTCTCCACCCCGGAAGGTAACTTAGCGCTGCTCCAGGATGTTTGCTTCGGGCTCCTTGGAATCGCTGCCGGGCGGTTCTTCCCGTTGGGGCGATGGTGGGTGGCTGCGAGCCTGGAAGAGGTGGTGAAATGCAGAGCAATACCTCGTGGGGAAGGAGTTCGCCGTGGCTCCCGCAGTCGCCCCAACGGGAAGAACCGCCCAGCAGCGATTCCAAGGAGCCCGAAGCGAACATCCTGGAGCAGCGCGGGCCGGCCCGGAGGCTTAAACCCCGGGAGCCCAGGTGCTGAATCCCGCACAGCAGAAAAGACATGACAGCCGGTGCCCAGTTCCTTCTGCAGCCATCCGGATCGGCGCCAAGCCAGGAAAGTGCGTTGCGCACTCCCACCCTTCGCCTGCGAGCCCAGGCGCTGATCCGCTTGCACTGCGGGAGCCACGGCAGCGCTGGCCGGGCTGGGTCTGGTGCGGTGGGTGGAGATGAAGGAGCAGCCTCGGCGGCGGCGGCAGCAGCAATTACAACCAGAAAAGCCATGGGGAAAGGAGGATGAGGAAGATCTGGCAAGACGGTGCGAGCACTTCATGGCTCCTCCGGTGAGCGGATTGCGAGAGCTGCGCGTCTGGGGCGGAGACATGCGAAGTCGCATGGAGCTTCTCATAATGGAGACGCAGAGCCAGGTGTGCAAGGTGCTGGCCCAGGTCGACCGCAGCGCCGCTTTCACCGTGGACCTCCTTGGAATCGCCTTGGAATGCTGGAACCAGCTGGTTGCTGCGCGGAGCTTCCCCCAGGCATCCAGGGAGAGATTACCGACGCTCTGACTTCCCCAGACCGGTGGAGCTCGCCATCAGTGGGGGTCAGCTGGGGAAGTCGGAGCGTCGGTAATACCCCCCTAGATGCCTGGGAGAAGCTCCGCTCAGCAGCCAGCTGGTTCCAGCATTCAGCAGCATGCAGCCTTGACTAGATCGGCACAGCTTTCTGTCAATGTTGTTGGCGCTCCCCTAGCGTCATCAGTCAGTGCCAGCAACTCAGATTCACGAAGCTGTGCAGATCTCGACAAGGCTGCATGGGTGAAGGAAAAAAAAACCTGGTACAAAATAGCCCTCTTGCCACTACAAGTAGCGTAGCCCATTACCTTTCTCTACAGTACAGCAACAATACATACAGTATAGTATACAAATATAACAGTCAAGACCCCATCATGGCTCCACCAGCAAGAAGAAAGAAATATGAAGCCAGTTTTAAACTTAAAGTTGTAAACTTTGCCATGGAACATAATAACTGCTGCTGCAAGACAATATGGAGTAACAGAAAAGATGGTTCGGGACTGGAAAGCAAATGAAAAAGCATTAAAGAGTATGCCAAGGGGTAAGTGTGCATTAAGAAGAGGCACCCCACATTGGCCAGAACTCGAAAAACATGTAGCAGACATGGTGAATGAGCATCGCCAAAACGGTTATGTAGTGACACGAAATAAAATACGTTTGTTTGCACTTCAGTGGGCCAAATCTAACCCAGATCACAGCAACAGATTTAAGGCCACTGTATCCTGGTGTACTAGATTCTTGGAAAGGCATAAGCATTTGAATTAAAATTACCATATTGAAATCAAATCTGATGTTTTTTAATTTTTATTTGGTGTGCGTTGGAAGAGGGGTAGTCTTATACGGCGAGTATAGCCCAAACCCTATATTTTAACAGGAAAAGTAGGGGGTCGTCTTATACCCCCAGTCGTCTTATACGCCGGAAAATACGGTAGACATTCTCACAAGTAATTCAAAGCTGGATGACAAATGGCTTTCAAGGCTGCATCCTAGGCATTCTTAATTGGACATTAAGATCCATTGAGTTAAGGAAAGGGATAGTCAAGTATTTCTAAGAGCTATCAGATAGTTGTACTTCATGTGATAATGCTGTGTCAATGTAGGAGAGTTCCAGCTGCAGCATTTATGGCAGGGATATCAAACTCAAGGCCCAAACAGCGAAGGACCTGCCCGCGGTGCTTCTGCCAGCAAAAACAGGTTCGTGGTCCTTCTGAGCTCTGTTTTCACTGGCAGAGCGCTTGGGCTACCACAGGCGCACCCAAAAGGAGAGATGTTGAGCTGGCCACACCCACCCTGGCCACGCCCACCCCAGCTTCCCGAGCAGTGGTAAAATCCAAATTATTTTACTACTGGTTCTATGGGCATGGCTTGGTGGCCGTGGTGGGCATGGCTTGGTGGGTATGGCAGGGGAAGGATACTGCAAAATCTCCATTCCCACCCCACTCCAGGGGAAGGATACTGCAAAATCTCCATTCCCACCCCACTCCAGGGGAAGGATACTACAAAATCTCCATCCCACCCCACTCTGGGGCCAGCCAGAGGTGGTATTTGCAGTTTCTCCAAACTACTCAAAATTTCCACTACCGGTTCTCCAGAACCTGTCAGAACCTTCTAGATTTCACCCCTTCCCCAAAGGTCAAACACAACCCTGATGCAGCCCTCGAGTTTGACAGCCCTGAGAGAAAAAGTATGTCATCGCTCATTTGAACTTGTTTGATTCTGTAAGCATAGTTTTTAAAGCAACCGTTCTCAAAACTAGCTCTGAAAAGAGTCGGAATGGTTGGGCATTTCTTTACTGCAAGATCAGAAGTTTTTTATATGAAAATTGAACATACTTCAATATTTCTTTTCTTCAGAACTATTCTGATCACCAGATGTGAAGAAATGTGGCCTTCGGAATGGAGAAGGAAGGAAGGAGCTCTTAGTATTCATTCTTAAAAAAGAGGGAACAAAAAAGAAGCACAAAATAACTAACTCAAAATAACCCCATCCTGATTTTGTTTGGTATAAGATTAAGGCAGAAAGAAACTCTGACATACTTTCAAAATCTCATTATTCTACCTACAACAATTAAGAACATTCCTGGAATTTTTCACCTTCCCTACTACAAAGGGCTGACCCCAGGAAATTCTCATTCTCATTCTCATGAATGATGAGTGGGAGGAGATCAGTTCCTTTGCTGTTACTTGGTTATAAGAGTGCAGTGCATTTTAAGTGTAGCATTCTAACATAACATACATCCATGGCAGAGTTCATCGGCATTCTTATATGGGTCAGCCTCCTGCATAGTTTGAATTTACTGTTTTACTATTCCACTAGGACAGTGTTTCTCAACCTTGGTAGCTTGAAGATGGTGGACTTCAACTCCCAGAATCCCCCAGCCAGAAGCACTGGCTGGGGGATTCTAGGAGTTGAAGTCCACCCATCTTCAAGCTTCCAAGGTTGAGAAACACTGCACTAGGACCATGATATCCAGTAGTTTAAACAAGGGAATCCTTACTTCCTTACATACAAGAAAATGTAAATGTTTTCTGTGGCCACTTCTGGAAAGGTGTGTGGGAAGCATCCCCCACCTCTAGAAACTGAAATATTTGGGGGGGGGATATTAAAAGAGGCAGAATATTATATTTCCCCAATGGAAAAATGGATAAACATGTTCTTAAAAGCAGAAAACAGTCCCAGTCTTCCTGCCATAGGAAAACAGCCTGAAGCAGAAGAGACTGGTCTTTTGGAATGGAGATTTGGTATCCATTCAGAAAGACTGGGCCAATCTATTCATAAACAAAATCCCTTCAGCCCCAACTCCCACAAAAGGTTGGAGCTGATGGGATTAAAATGTAGAAAAGCAAAGACTCCTAAAATTTACATTTCCCCCATCCAAATTTTAAGGACATGACATGGCCTTTAGGAAATAATAGGATTCACCTACCGCCATTAGAATAGCAAAAGATACAAGGCTCACTACATGGCACAACCCCCCTGGAGCATCTCAATCACAAAACCCCAGAACCCTAAAGAAATCCATCCACTCACCTAGCCAACTGGTCAGTCGCCCCAGAAACATTCTGCTGTCACTGAAGTTTCTGGAAAACCAAATGAACAGAGTCTTTCTTTCTTTGCAGCAAGCCTTTATTTAATTTCCAGCGTCTTTCTCCCGACTTGAAACCAGAGTGGATTTTTCTTCCAACAGAAAGAGTTCCAGAAAAGTTTGAATACTTCCTTTAACTTGTTGGAGCCACTATCAGAGTGGATCTAGAGCTAGCTGTGTCACTGAAATCTTATTGAGGATGCTAATAATCAATGGATGGAAACTAATCAAAGAGAGAAGCAACCTAGAACTAAGGAGAAATTTCCTGACAGTGAGAACAATTAATCAGTGGAACAATTTGTCTCCAGAAATTGCAATTGTTCCAATATTGGAAGTTTTTAAGAAGAGATTGAACAACCATTTGTCTGAAATGATATAGGTTTCCTGCTTAAGCAGGGGGTTGACCTAGAAGACCTCCAAGGTCCCTTCCAACTCTGATATTCTGTTATCCTGGGGAAGGGTTCAATTAGCAGGAAGTCCTGTGTGGTCTTCAACTCTTACATTTGTAATCCCCAGAGAATCTTGCATTAAATACAATATTTTTAGAAGCTTTTTTATTTGGAGGTCTTTAAGAGAGAAAACTTTGTAGAAAACCAGAGCCGATAACACATCTTCTGCATTAATCCTTGATGGATCCTTAACTTTGTCACCTCCATGCTATGTATTCTGCTTCTGCATTTCCTTTCATAGTATCCTTATGATATGCTCAAATGCCAAGCAGGATCCCATTTCTGATCACAATATATCAACTGCAGCCCCTTATAGATCGATGTAGTGGTTTGTTTTGGCTCCATTCTCTTTCTTTCCTTTTCTGAGATTGCTTTGTACTTGTAAAAAGTTGGTGAGATTTTTTTTGCCTCTTAAATAAAACCGATTTGCTGATCTGAAGAAGAGTTGGTGGAATCCAGTAGAGGGCAGTAGTATACTTAATAGCAGACATCTTTGGTGAATAATCTACCTTCAATTAAAGAACTTCAAGATAAGGAAAACTAGTAAGAAGAGGAAGGTTCAGAGAACACTTATTGATCCATAGTAGTGTACTTTATTTCTGTTATATGTAAGAAGAGGATGAGTAGGTACTCTGATTGGCTCAGTCTAATTGTCTGATGAAAATGTAAGTTTAATGCTAATGCTTTCCTCTCAGGAGAGGTTTAACTTAAAATATCTGGGTCTCATTATTAGATGACATCTCTGTATTTCCATCTGTTGGGAGGGGGGAAGGTAAGACTGATGTGGGATAAGGATCTTGATATGGCAAACAGAAGCTTATGAATGGTTTGCAAAACTGAAATTTGTGGTTTGCAATTAGTTATTTCAGCTCTGTGCTCATTGCACACACTTATTCCAACTTGTAATATTATTTTTGGCTACACTTTTCATTTTTACCCTTCTGTTCAATAGTGAGGGGAAGAAGAGACAATCCTCTACATAGGGGTTCTACTTAACACTTCTCCATGCAAAGAATCCTTACAAGTAGAGAGGTAGTATACAAGGGAGAAAGCTGATTTAAAACTTTTGTCCCTGATACAATATTTTTTCCATGTGTGGGATATTCTTTCTACTGAGAATGAAGAAGACTTAAGTATGAAGTTTCTTCCCTTAAAGTTTGATACGGAAAGCATGGAGAAAATCACAAAAATCTGAAAACTGTTTAGAACTACCACAGTTTAGAAGTAGTACCAATTGCCTTAATATTGATATTATTTATTACATTTACATTATATTTATATCATATATCATTGTCCATGTATGTAGATATCATCCAAAAAGCCACATTTAGATTACACTCTTATTAAGATCCATCATAACCACACCTTTCAGCAAATAATGGAAGTAATAGTGTGGATGGCTACCTTTATAGCAATAGCAATAGCACTTACTTATATATCACTTTATAGTGCTTTACCGCCCTTTCTAAGTGGTTTACAGAGTCAGCATATTGCCTCCAACAATCTGGGAAGTCATTTTATTGACCTTGGAAGGATGGAAAACTAAGTCAACTTTCACCCTTGTCAGGATCAAACTCCAGGCTGTGGGCAGAGTTTGCCTGCAATATTGCAATTATAACCACTGCACCACCATGGCTTTTGTGTCTCTTATGTCCTTCTGTGCCTTTTTCATTGTGGTGTTGTCGGTGGTGATGTGTTCCTAGGAAAGATGAACAAAGAATCCTGGGAGCGTATGTCAAGAGGATATATTCCCAGTTGGGTAACCCAAGAACTAAGATCATGCCAACTGCCCAGCTAAAGCAAGCAGGCACCTATATTGGCAGCCCAATAAAATGGAATATCCTTTTAGTAATCTTTTAGTATTAGCATTTGGTGATTTAGTATTTAGTATTAGTAAATCTTGACAATTACTAATGCTGAAAGCAAAGGAGGAGGTAGAGGTAAATTATAGCTGTATTTTACCAAGAGAACCACATGGGTAGATAAGATAAAATGATTGGTGATAACACTGCTAAATATTTAACCCAGCAAGTCAGACAGCATCCAATGTGCTAATGAATAAGAGCTGAGAATCTTACAGATTATTAATAGTGCTTAGCACATGGTTAGATTAAAGTTCTTGGGATGTTTAGTTGCTGATGCTCCCATGCTAACAGACAATTACAGTGGGAACATGGAAGATAAAAAGGTATAAACATGAGAAAGGTCAAACATGAAATATGAATAACAGATACAAGTATAAACATCATTTGAATACATGAAAAGAGTAAGTAAAAAGGAATATTAGGACAGGGACGGTAGGTATGCTGGTGCACTTATGCACGCCCCTTACAGACCTCTTAAGAATGGGGTGAGGTCAACAGTAG
Organism: Arizona elegans; assembly: GCA_022577455.1. Classification (NCBI taxonomy): domain Eukaryota; kingdom Metazoa; phylum Chordata; class Lepidosauria; order Squamata; family Colubridae; genus Arizona; species Arizona elegans. The sequence continues at coordinate 8,882,326 of JAKOOJ010000002.1, read as the reverse complement.
ACAGTTTCAGGTTAAAGTTTGGGGAGTTTGGGGAAGAAACTACAGAGTCAGGTAGTGCATTCCACGCATTGACCACTCTGTTACTGAAATCATATTTTCTGCAATCGAGTTTGGAGCGGTTTACCTTGAGTTTGTATCTCTTATTTGCTCATGTATTGTTGTGGTTGAAGCTGAAGTAGTCATTGACAGGTAGGACATTGTGGCAGATAATTTTATGTACTATGCTTAGATCAGACTGAAGTCAGCAGAGTTCTAAGTTGTCTTAGCCCAAAATTTGGAGTCTGGTGGCATATGGTATTTTATTGCGGGTAGAGGAATGGAGGACTCTTCTCGTAAAATATCTCTGGACTCTCTTGATTGCATTTATGTCCGATATGCAGTGCGGGTTCCAGACAGATGAGCTGTATTCAAGAATTGGTCTAGCAAATGTTTTGTATGCTCCAGTTAGTAGTACAATATTACCAGAGAAGAAGCTACGCAAGATTACGTTAACAACTCTTAATGCCTTTTTGGCAATGTTGTTACAGTGGGCTCTAGCCCTTAGATCTTTAGAAATGAGTATTCCGAGGTCCTTGACAGAGTGAGGGTCATCTACAAGGTCATGTCCATCTAATTTGTATTTTATGTTTTGATTTATTTATTTATTTTGCCAATGTGCAAGACAGAGCATTGGTTGAGACTTGAAGTTGCCACTTGTTAGACTAATCTGACAGGTATAAACATGAGAAAGTCAAGGTCTTTTTGAAGGGTAGTTGCATTGTCGGAGGTGTTGAATAGTTTAACATCATCAGTGAAGAATATTGTAGTACAATGCAATCAATGACCGAATAATGTCAGCTAGATTTCACAGATAACCCTTTAATGTGACAATTCTGCATTTTTATGCTTCAATGCAGAAGAATGCAAAAAAATAAAAGAGGAGATGGATGACATTCATGGTTAAATTCAATCTGAAACCAAGAGAATAGACAAGCAAGAAGTGTTGCTTGTGGTTAGATACTGCAATGCCAAAGTTGGACATAAGATGGAAAGCTAAGGAAGAAAACTTAATTGAACTGCAGTTCTTGCAAACAGAAATGAAGGCAAAGAATTCACTTCTCAATTTTTGCAAGTTCATTGACTGTTAACATAATCTTCCAACAACCAAAACACCTATATAAGTGGACATTAGCAAATGAAGTAAACAGATATCAAACTGACTATATTATTGGCACCAGGAGATAGAAGAGCGCAATAATAAGAGCAAAGCCCTGGACTGCTGACTTGCAAGGCCAAGGCCAAACAAAAACAGAAGAAAGCTAACCGTTCCCACAATAAAATATTGAGGAGATACCTATGTTTTTCAAGGAAAACATCAGGAATTGCTTTGAAGTCCTGATTCTTATTTATAGAGAACCAGAGCAACTGTGGAATGAAATCAAAAGAAGCTGCTAAGGATAAATGTGCAAAAAAGACTGCCAAAAAGCAAGAAAAAACAGAGGGGAAAAAGAAGCAAACTGGATGTCATAATAAATGTTGGAAATTTCCCAGAAGACAAGAGATATCAGAGCCAAGAAAGACAAAGATTTCAGGAAGAACATATCGGAGAATTTCAAAGTGTTGTTTAAAAAGACAAAAAGCAATATTACTACAACATTAAAGATGGAACCCATTAAACATGGAAACATGAAAACAGAAATCTTCCAAAAGATTTCTGAACTCAAAAAAAAAAAAAAAAGGAGCTCGATCCTCAAACTGGTATGCTAAAGATGCTCATGGACAAATAGTAACTGATTTAAAGAAGATCAAAAAAAGATGAAAGAAATATACTGAATTTCCTGTAGCAGAAGGCTACAGGCATTGATGGAATATCTGCAGAAATATGGCAAGCAACAAAAGAAGAATCCCAAACGGTACCAAGAAATCTGGAGAATAACTTAGTAGCCAATAGATTCAAAGAGGTCAGTCTACATAACAGTAACAAAAAAGGGAACTTAATAATTTCACACACTAAAAAACAAATGTTTAGGATTATATAACAGACATTAGACCCCTTCATAGAAAGGGAAATTCCAGATGCTGGACCTGACTAGAAAAGGCCAAGGAGCAAGAACCATTATAGCCAAAGAATATGAAAACTGTAACTTCGTTGCTTGTATCCTTATGATTTATACTGATATTGTTTCCTAGTATGGTTTGATTGCTTATTTGTACCCTATGATTATCATTAAGTGTTCTACCTTATGATTCTTGATGAATGTATCTTTTCTTTTATGTACACTGAGCGCATATGCACCAAGACAAATTCCTTGTGTGTCCAATCACACTTGGCCAATAAAGAATTCTATTCTATTCTATTCTATTCTATTCTATTCTATTCTATTCTATTCTATTCTATTCTATTCTATTCTATTCTATTCTAGACAGACCAGACCATTCCATTCCATTCCATTCCATTCCATTCCATTCCACTCCACTCCACTCCACTCCAACCCACCCCACCCCACCCCAACCCAACCCAACCCAACCCAACCCAACCCAACCTAATCTAATCTAATCTAATCTAATCTAATTCTATAAAAAAGAAATTAATATGTGATCCATTGATATTGAATCCAAACCTTTGATTATCTCAGCTATGTCAAGCTGTGGTATGTGCTAAGGAAAATTCCAGAGCTTCTCATTGCTTTCATGTGAAACCTGTACAGGTAGTCCTTGACTTACAATCGCAATTGAGCCCAAAATTTATGTTGCTAAGTGAGACAGCTTTTAATTGGATTTAGCTCCCCTCCCTCTCACACACACAAACATACACTCAACAACTGGATCATAGAACAATCAATTCAGTGTTCGCAGCTGAGGAATTAATAATAAGTTTCAAATTATCATGTTCTAAACAAATTGCCCACAATGCTGAGAAAGGTGGAAAGAAAAAGACAATGTTCAACAGCTTTTTTTATGATGATTATGATAATAAAGAAGAAAGGAGGAGGACAGAGTGAAGGAAAGGGGAGAAAAATAAATAAAATAAAATTAAGAAATATTAGATAGGAATAAATTGGATTTGAATAGGTACGAAGGGAATATGTATAAGAGCCTCGGTGGTGCAGCTGACTAAGTGCTGTTAAGTGCTAGCACTTAGCTGCCAGCTGCCTGCAATTAGTGCGAGTTCAAATCTCGCCAGGCTCAAGGTTGACTCAGCCTTCCATCCTTTCGAGATAGGTAAATTGAGGACCCGGATTGTGGAGGCAATAAGCCAGCTTTGTATAGAACAATACCACTTAGGGGGGGCTAAAAGCCCTAATAAGCAGGTATATACATAAAAGTATGCAGGCTATTGCTATAATGCATTGTAAGCTGCCCTGAGTCTACGGAAAAGAGTGGCATATTAATTGGACCAATAAATAAATATAAATAAATAAATATGTATGTAACTGAAGTGTGATTGAATGTACAAAAAGTATATACGGAATATGCATGATATTATATTGTAATATACACGAAAGAAAAAGTGCTAGAAAAGTATGTACCAGACAAGCCGCACCAAGTCTAATGTTTTTAAATTGTATATTTAATAAAATTAATTTTTTTAAAAAAAGAAGGGAGGACGAGGAGGAGAAGTGGAGGAAGAGGAGGAAGAGGAGGAGGATTCAAATCAAGCTGAAGTTACTCTGAAGCCATAGTATAAGAGATTGATTAGTAGCTCAAAATTTAACTAATTTAATTATATTTTTGTGGAAAACATTTTTACAGTATTCATTTTAATAACTAAAAATGAAAAGAATATGTGCTACAGCTGGGTTTTTTAAAAAAAGTAAATGGCCATTTCTTTAATCTGCTACATGTTTGATGGCTTCTTAGAACCAACCGGCATGTGTAGAATGGGCAGCAGAAGTCACATTACTCCACTCTTTGAAAAGCTCCTAATACAGCTTGCCACCTTTGTGAAGTATTTATATTTGGATAGTGGGGGTGAGGATTAAAAATCGGTATTAATGGTGTTGCTTCTTATCTTGCAACCTGTGCAGACATTGAATCAACAGCTTGGGAGAGAGGTGTTAAGATGTCCCAGGAAAACCTGACCAGATCGTCATGGCATCAATCTCTCCTTTAAGACCTCAAACCTTTAATAGCAACTGGATGTGAACCAGACACTTCCCAGTGACATTGTGACTGAAGAGTGTGAAAGGCATGTCTTATTCCAGAGGGGGATGTAGGAATTTTATTTTACAACAAAGGCTGCTGTGAAATGTTGTTGTTCACATCAGGATCTCCTAGTCTTCAGGGAAATCAAAGGAAATCAAGGTCACCAAAAACCACCAACAAGCTCAGATTACAGTAGATCCCTAACTGTCCAGAACTGTTCAACTGTTCATCTATTCTTAAACTGTTTGTGCTGAGTGCTAACCAAGAGACTAAATCTGACATAAGAAAGAAAGAAAGAAAGAAAGAAAGGAAGGAAGGAAGGAAGGAAGGAAGGAAGGAAGGAAAAAAGAAAGGAAGGAAGGAAGGAAGGAAGGAAGGAAGGAAGGAAAAAAGAAAGAAAGGAAGGAAGGAAGGAAGGAAGGAAGGAAGGAAGGAAGGGAAGGGAAGGGAAGGGAAGGGAAGGGAAGGGAAGGGAAGGGAAGGGAAGGAAGGAAGGCCCATCAAAAGTCTTTCTTAAGATTAACAATAACAAAAATTAAACAGGAAAGAAAAAGGAAAACTGGAAAAAGGAAAGCTGGAGGGCAAATGGAATTCTTTCTGAACCTTTGATATTTGTACAACTTTTTTTCCCCAAAAAGGTTTGCTTCCTTGTTTTGGGGTTTATCTTGGATCCCTTCAAACTGAACAGAAGTATAATTTCAGAATGACTGCATCACATAGGAATCTTGAACAATATGAAATTCACTTTTAATGACTATGATGATTTAATTACATAATGTTTCTGACATGCTGTATGAGTTCAAATTTTTGCTTGTACTCGGATGCATCCCGTTGCAGTGTCTAACATTATCCAGGATTCCAGTTGTCCTGATACCCTTTCCCATTTCCATTATGGCAATGTCCTTTCACCAAGTTCCTCATTGGCTGCACCTAGATTTTTGGGAAAGAAGTCGAAGTGTGAATGCAGAAAATGAATCTTCAGTTGTATGTTGCCATTCATGGCCTTCTATGCTGTAAGGGGTTTATCAACTACATCAGATACGTCATCAATGACAAGCAGTTCGAAGATCTGTTGGTGGGGCCAGAGAAAATCACCTGGAAAGCATTCCAAGAGAAATGTTGAGAATTTTCTTGGCAACTACAGAACACCCAACTACGTTCAGCAAGTTGATAAACTTCTTACAGTATACAGGACCATGAATCACAAATTAAACTTACCAATAATGAGCCGTGGTGGTGCCCTGGTTAGAATGTACTACTGCAGGCTACTTCTGCCGACTGCCGGCTGCCAGCAGTTTGGCAGTTCGATTCTCACCAGCTCAAGGTTGACTCAGTCTTCCATCCTTCCGAGATCAATAAAATGAGAACTCAGATTATTGGTGGTAATATGCTGACTCTGTAAACCGCTCTGTAGAGAGCATTGTGAAGTGGTATATAAGTCTAAGTACTATTGCTATAATAGTTTAATTGATGATTTTTGTTAATTGTAATTTTTTGTTTGTTTTTTTATGATATGCTGCTCACAGTCATGGATCTGTGAGATGGTTGGCTATATAAATATAATAGATAGATGATATATGGATAGATAGATAGATAGATAGATAGATAGATAGATAGATAGATAGATAGATAGATACTGTACATACATAAATATGTAGAGGGAGAGAGAAGGAGAGAAGCAAGCATGGTTTTCTTCCACTCCAACCAAATCTAAAAGACAACAGAATGAAAAATGTTTTACTGAACTTTCTAGATTGGAAATTATGGATAGCCAAACTGGCTGAGGACAACAGAAAGCAATACCAACCTTCTACTATCTAGCAATAAGGTGAACTGAAATTTTTCAAAAGACATTTCAAAAACATCATGTGAAAGAGATAACGCAAGCAAAGCTTCTTTTTAAAGACCCTGGGAAATTGAAAGACAGCTATCTAAATACTGCATGCCATTTAGTTTTTTAAACGAGCAAAATCTAGTAGCTCTTTCATAAAGGAAGTTACACAGAATTCAGAGGCAGCAGTCCTGCAACAATGACTGGCTATGGTTATAAAACAGCTGCTCAGTTTAAACAATGCACCCTCTTAAATTTCTGGATTCTGCTCTTTTTATCTGGAGGTGATAAATAGAGAAGGTTATTATAGTTTCCATAGGAAAAAGACTGAATGGAGGTAGATAAAAGTTGTTCCCTATTTGCTTTGAAGCAGAGGGGAAAGAAATATTATGGGAATGGATTGCATTTGATTTTAAGGAACTTAAGATAAACACTTCATTTGGAAGACATCTAGGCAGGAACGGAAACAAAATTAATAAGAGTGTTTTGAAAAAGTTTTAAGAATATTAAAAGCAAATAAGGAAAGAAATGGTGTTAGTTTTAACATTTAGATGCTTGCTGCCCATTAATGACTCTCACAGTTAAATACATTAAAATAGGAATTGTGAGTGAAAGAATGGAAGGAAAGGAAGATAAAATAATTGACTCTCAGAGTATTTGAAGTCAGTAGCCACAAATCCAAGTTGCATGTGTCTATGTGTGCTTTGGAGTTGGCTTCTGGCAATTGCCTGGACATATCTCTGCTGTTTTCTTGGCAAGATTTCAGAAGTGATTTGCCATTGTCGCCTCAGGATTTGCCATTCCTGGGGCTGTCAGATAGCGACTGGCCAAGGTCACCCAGATGGCTTTGCGCCTAAGATGTGATTAAAACTTATGGCCTCCCAGTCTCTGCTCTGGTACTTCAACCAAATTGGCTCTCAAAACAAGCTACAGTGTGTATTATATTTTGTGAAGTTGCAACTTCATTGAGATATATTGAAGAGATAGGATTTACTCCTGTCAGGAAACATCTTGAAAATTGCCTTAAAATAGTAATATTCTTTCAATTCAGTCTCCTTGACAGAGAAAATGAGATAATTCTGCATCCATATATTTTGGTGAAGCCCCCAGAAGACGGATAGGATGCACATGCTCTTGATAAAACAGCGGCACAGTATGGACTGTAGTTATATATAACTTACATGACAAGATGACAGGGCAATCCTCTTCCCCCAGTGTGTTTCAACATCTGTTGAACAACAGATCAGCAGAAGGAAAATAAGGGTGGATGCTGGTTTTAAGGGGAAAATAACTCTAAACAGCTTATCTAGTTTTTTTTCCCCCCATGGGTCAGATTTTTTAAAAAAGGTTGGGAGTTTCTGTTCTGTCCATGGTGTTCCTCTGATATCTCCCACACTTCTTTTTTTCTTTTTTCAAATGTTGGAGCTCCAAAGCTATAGAGAAAAGGTTCTTCATGGGCCAGCTGGAGGGACACCACATGACATTCCCCCCCCCCCCCCCCGTGATGAGAAATTTGATCTTTCCTAAAACATCCATGTGTATAGAATCAAATGACCCAAAGGAACATGGGAGAAATCCAGTAGTATAAATAACTAGAATAGCACTTAATCATGGAAAAGTAGACTTGAAATTTACTAATATGTTCAACAGAGAATTATTCATTACACACTTTGTGTATATTTGTCACACTCCCCAAAAGCAGGAGTCTTGAAAGTTCTTCTTATGCTTTCAGAATGCTCTTTTAAGTTTTTTTTTCACGCTACTACTTAAAGAAGGGGGAAGGGAGTGTTAAATGATCCAGAGCTCCTGTCCTGCAGCCATTAAACGATGAGCAAGTTAAAATACATTCGGTGTGAGCTGCATTAAGAGCTGTGGTCCTTCTAGTCATTCTTGTTTTAATTGCATCATCTTTCATATCACTTTGAAATATTTCAAATGTGGCCTGAGAGCCTGTCTTTCCAAACAAATGAGACCAAAAAAAAAAAAAAAAGGACAAAGAAAGGAAATTGCAGTATAATGGAACAGATGGCTTGCAGCCATACCACTATGGGCTGTGTGATCTCATCAGAGCAAATATGTTAAGCTGCCTTGAATTTGGTTAGCACTAGAAGAGGGAATCTCTGAAGGAAGTTATGGGGAAATGTGGTGGTGGCATCTTGGTAGGTGGCAGCTTTTATTTGAGAATCAGGATTTAATTAAACATTCCCATGACTGCTAGAGGGTGCTTGTCCATGTGAGATGTCGTTGTTTCCTGAAGTTAGGCAAAACTGTGCTTTATGGCACAGCAAAACTTGTGACCTCTCTATTCCGGTCAGATTACAAAGCCAATGTTTTTGCTTGTTTTCTCCTCTTCAATAGCTGGTCTCGCTCTCTCTCTTTTTTTCCCTTTCCCATTTCCTGCCTGTGTAAATATAGGGAGATATTAGAAGTAGGAATGTCAAACATGTCCACTGACCATTTAAACAAAGATCTACTCATAGCTCTGGGGTCTACTGACTCGATAAAACTATTTCTCCTGCTACTTTGGCTGAATGTTTCCTAAAGAGAGAAACTTTCAATCTGGATTTTCAATGGAGTAGAACAAGATTAAACGTGCCATGCTCACATCGCATCACATCACAGCGGTCCCTAGTGCTAGCTGTACTAATTTTGCTTTCTGGGACTCCTCCCTGGTCAATACCTATCCTTGATTACCTGTGAAAACATGGCAGCCCATTGATGTTGTTTTGATATTTACCTTAGCTCCTTTTCTATCCATTGTTTGACATCTAATTTGGGAAAGGGGAATTTATCAGAATACAAATGATATAGTTATGATTTATTGTACAGTCAGCCATATGTTTATTATTTTGATTTGTCGCAGTCAGCCAGATGTTGACTGTATTTGGCACTGTTATCTATCTATCAAGTCCTTCCCAAGGACCTGGGATAGGCAGATATCGTCATTATTTTTGCATATTTGTCCACCAACAATCTTAGAGTGTCATTTTTATTCCCTGAGACACAATCCATAGTATGAATGATATGTGACCATTGTTTATTGTACTAAATATACCATGTCCTTTGTGTTCTTTTCTGGTTTTGTTTGTTGTGCATCTTCCAGAGTCCTAGTGATTTGGGTGGAATACAAAATTATAATCTATTTCTCAATCCTGGTAAAGAAAAGAAAGCAGCAGTATTGTTATGATGGCGGTTGGGTCACTTAAGGAGGAAGTCCCTAATGTATCTGTAACTTCTTTGAGGAAACTGCCTACCATCCATCTGCTCTCTCATGTCTTTTTTTTGAAGGTCATTTCTTGCTATTAGCAAAAGATAGCAATAAGGGAGCGGATAATGTGAATAAAATCTTAAGAATGTTTTTTATCTGTGAAGTCATAGTGAATATGCACTTGCAAAATGCTTACCATTCAGTCTGCATTGTGCTGCTCATGCTCTTTAGATATTCCTGGCTGTTTTAGCCAATACCTGTTATAAGAACTCTATGGTCTCTAAGGGTAGCATCTTAGGGACTATTGAATGCATTGGAATTGCTCTCCATATATGAGAAAAATCTATGTCAAAATATCGATATGGGCTCTTCTTGACAGCAAAGCTCTGATGCTGAGGATATTGAAAAAGAAGGGAGTACATCTTGATCCCTAACTGATGAAGTAACACCGTCAAGACCTTGTCACAGTGTCTGGATGATGGAGGGGGAGGGAATAAGTTGTGGGTACTAGGAACTCCCATTCTTGATAACTTTCTAACCTTGGTCCAAAATGGAGATGCACTTCCTCATTTGGGACTGGGGGGTCTTCTTGGATTCCTTGTTTCTGGTCAAGCAGAGGGTAGCAGCTATGGCCAGGAAAACCTTTGTATAGGTCCAGTTTCTAGGATGATTATGCCTTTCCCTGGACTGAGACACCTTCCTTACTCATGTCATGATTAGCTTGGGCTTACTGTAAAGGGGTTAATATTGAAGCCCACCAAGCTTTGTTTCTGCTTGGAATAGACAGACCACAAAGGCTTTCAACTCACTCCTATGTGCCCACTTGCTGAAAATCAATGGGGAGGGGGAGGCTGCTTTCCAAGGAACTATTATGAGAATGCAGAGGGCTAACGGATGATGGATATGTTTTATTGATCCTCTGCAACACTAGCTGGCAGCTCTGTCATCTGCAGATCTGATAATCATCCCCCCAACCTCTTTATCCATGTCTTTAATACAAATGTTGAATAACAGGGGTCTCAGGACAAAGCCTTGTTGTGTTTCACCCAACTTCGGAATAATAGAATAACAAGAGTTAGAAGGCACTTTGGAGGTCTTCTAGTCCAACATTCTGCTCAAGCAGGAAACCCTATACCATTTTAGAGAAATGGTTGTCCAATCTCTTCTTAAAAACATCCAATGTTGGAGCACCTACAACATCTGCAGGTGTTGTTCCACTGATTGTTTTGTCAAGAAATTTCTCCTTAGTTCTAAGTTGGTTCTCTCCTTGATTAGTTTCCACCCATTGCTTCTTGTCCCAAATAGGTTGACCCGCTCTTCCTTGTGGCAGCCCTTTGGATACTGCTATCATATCTCCCTTAGGCCTTCTTTTCATTAAACTACTCATAACCTATTCCTGCAACCATTCTTCATATTTTTTTAAGCATTTTATTCCCTAATCATCTTTGTTGCTCTTCTCTGCACTCTTTCTAGAGACTCAACACTTCAGGTACTGAAGATTATTTCTAAACTGATGTAGCATCATTTCTGATTACTCTCTGGCTATGATCATAGAGCAAATTAGGAATCCATCTATGAGTTATTATCTAACCCTTATTTACAATATTATTAATAGGATGATTATGAGAAACATCTATTCTGTGAGTAGCTGCCACCAGGGCAATGGAACTTTCCAAGATAAGAGCTTTTAGGGGATGGGCATTAAATGGTCCCTGCATATCCTTACATGTTTGATATAAAAGGAGGACAATGAAAACAAAGAACATACCCATTTGTTCTGGAGAACAACAATCTGTAAATTCTGTTGCTATGTGAACATTCTTTCTTTTTTCTCACTATTAAAAGACATATCATAATCACTGTATTACAATTTCAGTGCTGTCATTCATTATTAAAAATAAGACACCACACTTTTTTTTTTATAACTGGTGGTAAAACTTTATTATTCAAGTTTAGATGTAACAGACATCTTTTGCTGCCTGAAGAATTGTTTGCATAAGAAATACACCAGGAACACGGTTGTGAATAGAAATGAACATGCAATATGAAGACTGGGGTGGGAGAGAAAGAGGGAATAGGGGGAGATGGAGGGGGGAAAGCAGAAACAGAAAACACAAACAAAAGCAAAATACTGTCCTATTTTATAGGCTAGAGCAGTGATGACCATTTTAGATGCAGTCCTACATTAAAAAAAAATATTCTTGAAAATATTTGAAACTTCCATTATTGAATATTGCTACCGTGTTACATTAAAATCAACAATATTCTGAGATGGGCTTACTCCAGCAAATCAGAATATACTTAGAAAAGGAGAGAAGCATTCATACCATGAATCTAGTGTGGGGGGGGGGGGGCAGAGGATTTTAGATACCAGAGTAGAATAAGGGGAGTAGGACGGAGTATTTATGGAGTATTTATGCCATGGGGCACAATCTAGTGAAAGTCTGCTAGTTCATCCTAGCTCAGTTTCCATTCAATTAAATGAGGCTCGTACAGTCAAATGGTGTATCTTTGTGTATCATTTCAATTAGCGCTATGGAGAAGTTGGCAACTTGGGTTTTCTGTTTGAAGTACCGTATCGTTGTAATCTCTAGCATTTTTGGAAAGATGAGGCCACCAGGCTGTAACAATGGGTTGTGGTAGCTGAGAACACAATGTTTTCTTGACAATTTTGCATTTAAACATAGATAGGTTTAGTTTGGGTTCACTGTTTTTGATTTTTAGATGATTCATCTCAGACAGATAGGCTTTCCCCCTTCTCTACAGTATTTATTACTCTAGTTGTCATCTTGAAAGTGGTTATTAAATTATCTTGCATATAATCTTTTTAGTTGTTAGAAAAAAAATTATGGATACAATATTTCAATATGGTGTATTTAGAACCCTGCATATTAAAATGATCTTCTAGGGCAAAAAAATATTCTTTGTAAGCAAAGGAAGTATTTTCCAACCTTGAATGAGGTTTCTGAGAGCTTTAGTTCTAACTCATCTAGAGCAGGGGTCTCCAACCTTGGCAACTTCAAGACTTGTGGACTTCAACTCATGAAAGAACCTGTTCGAGAGTCTACATCCTATAAATCGGAATGGAAACTGCACTGAAGAAGATTGACTTTTCACTTCATGGAAAAACTGAAAGAATAAATTCTTTTCAACTGGGCAAGATATGCCCCATTGATCGGAAATGAGCAAATATCCAAAATCTTTGGCATATCAATAATTAAAACTGGATATAACCAGGTGTATGAAATCTAGAAGTCTAGATAACCAGGTTTTCTAGAAATATAGAAAAAAAAGGGTGGGGCATGGGAATGAGATTTGTTTAGTTGGCACTGCACTTATACTCTATTATCTCTCTCTCTATCTTCTTTCTCTTTATGTGTGTGTGTCTGTATGAGTAAGGATCATACTGGGCTCAGTTGTTCCCTCCAATACCTATAAAGTCCTTGGAATCTCTTTCACTGCATGCTTAGAGCTCATCAAACATCTTATTAGTCCAAATATTTATTTTAATTTTTGGCTGACAAAGTGACAGCTGTTATCATTCAACTGTTTAGACAAGAAAAGGGGAAAAAAGAATTTCCATTAATTGGGTAGCTATTGGGAAAAATATTTCCACTTTAAGATTTTATTTTGCATTTTTATTCAGATGTTAAACATGCAATATTTGGTCAACCAAGCCAGCTAGTTGGAATCGCAATGACCAAGATCAAATATGCAAAATGTAGTGCTGAACCTTTTTATTTTGTCCTTTATATATTTTCAAACTATTCTATAATCTATAATTTGTCCAATGTGGATGGTCACTCCTGGTCTCTCAACTATAGACCTTAATGGCAATAGAAAACTGAGCAGAAGGTCCATATCATAACTATTGATTCAAGGTTGACTCAGCCTTCCTTCCTTCCTTCCGAGATCCGTAAAATGAGGACTCTAGTACAGCCTGTAGTACAGTGGACTAAAGCACACTGTTATTAACATCTGCTGCTTGCAAATACTGCAAGTTCAAATCTCACCAGGCTCAAGATTGACTCAGCCTTTCATCATTTCAAAGGTAGGTGAAATGAGGACCCAGATTGTGGGGGCAATAAAATGACTTTGTATAAATATACACAAGTATGAAGGCTATTGCTTAATGCTTTGTAAGTCGCCCTGAGTCTCCGGAGAAGGGCGGCATATAAATTAAAGCAAAAAAAGAAAAACAAAAAAACCTCAGATTGTTAGGGGCAATAGTCTGACTCTGTAAACCGCTTAGAGAGGGCTGTAAAAGAACTGTGAAGTGGTATATAAGTCTAAGTGCTATTGCTATTGTCCATGGAGCTCGGTTTCATAAAAAATACAGGAGAGACAATCCAGCCTATTCTTTTGGATGGCTTATAGATCTTCTAAAGCAAAATAAAAGCACATTAATGGTTCTCCTTACCATTTTCAATGAATGGGGTGGTTCTGTAATTGCCATCCATTATTGAACTACTTTTTCGACAATGAGACCCTATTTAGGCATAATTAAGTTCAAAGAGATAGAAATAAAACTTAGCTATGATACCTATGATAGAATCATAGGATCGGAAAAAAAATGAGGTCTTTTAATCCAATCCCCTATCCAAGGTAGGAGACCTTATACTATCTCAGACAAATGGTTGTTCAATCTTTTCTTGAAAACCTCCAGTGATGGAGCACCCACTACTCTGGGAAGCAAGCTGTTCCATTGATTGATCTTTGTCCCATCAGGAGAAAGCAAGATGATTAGGGGACCAGGATAATTAGGGGACTGGAGACTAAAACATATGAAGAACGTTTACAGGAACTGGGCATGGTTAGTCTAGTGAAGAGAAGGACTAGGGAAGACATGATAGCAGTGTTCCAATATTTGAGAGGCTGCCACTGAGAGGAGGGGGTCAATTTGTTTTCCAAGGCACCTGAAGGTCAGACAAAGAATAATGGATTGAAACTGAACAAGGAGAGATTCAACCTAGAAAGAGGAGGAACTTTCTGCCAGTGAGAACAATTAACCAATGGAACAGCTTGCCTTCGAAAGTTGTGAGAGCTTCATAACTAGAGATTTTCAAGAAACGATTGGACTGACATTTGTCAGAAATGGTGTAGGGTCTCCTGCTTGAGAGGGGGGTTGGACTAGATGACCTATAGGTCCTTTCCAATTCTGTTAATTTGTAATATTCAAAAAAAATTCTCCTTAGTTCCAGATTGGATTTCTCTTTAACGAGCTTCCACCCAATGCTTCTTGGCTTTACTTTGCTCTGGGAGGTTCAAGGACTTCCTAGAATACTTTTAATACAACATGGAGGATATAATGAGAAGAAAGGGAAGGGGAAACCTACTTGCATAAAGCATGAGAATAGGTTAGTTAACATAAAGAAATATCATGTCTATAGCATTGTTTTTTCCAGTACTGTGAAAGAAAACTTTTCTAAAATATGCAACATAATTCTACATAATATATTGGAGGAAAAATGGGTAAAAAAAGAAAGTGTTGGTGTGTAGGAATAATGTGTAGCATATCTAAATCCCCATTTATCCCCACCAAAAAAAATCTATCAGTTTAGACAAGTTGGATCAGGCTATTTAATATTTTAATTTAAAAAAAAACGTACAAAGGTTATGCATTACAACAGACATATTGTTCCATCTACAATAACAAATCTAATTTTTTTGTGCAAAAGCATCTGGATCTTTTTAGATGGTAGCAGCATTTCCAACTGCCTTACTCTGCATCCAGCATTAGTGGCCCACTGTTAAGATAAGGAATATAAAAAATCTTAGATTCTATTTAGCTCCCTAAGACTTTTTGCTTTAAAACAGCTTCTCTTTGAGGAGCAATTCCATGAGTGGCAAATTAAATCCATAGCTGGAAGAGATCATCCTAGGACAGCCAAAATATAAGTATAGATAAAATAGAGATAGCCCAAGTATAACTTTTATACTTAATTAGGTTAAGTATTTTTTTTTTAAAAAAATAGCTGAAATGGAATTTCAATTCTGTCAGTGCCTTTGCAAATATTTCACTAGGAAAAATACAATGTGGGATGCATTTTTTTTGGGGGGGGGGGAACAGTTAGAATACTAATAGCATGTATTCCTTGTATGTTTGTGAAGATAAATTTGGGAACATTTTAAATGACAATTGAACATCCAATGAAAAACCTGAAGGGGGCATATTACAAGTGGGCCACCATCAGCAAGCTATCACCCTTCTTAATAAAATGTCCTGAGTGGACTGCAGTTATGTACTGTCTAATTTCCTTGAATGGAATGCATATTTTATACCCTTTTTTTTAAAAAAAAAAGACTTAAAATGCTTATTTCATTTCCTATTATGCATTCAAATATATCTTTAAGTAATTGCCTTTTTTTTTTTAAAAAAAAAAAGTGAAATTGTGATTCAGATTAATTTGGAGCATTTTAATTTTGGGTTCACCACCTAATATAATTTCTATTGTTAATGAAACAAGAGCAAATTGTAAAAAAAAAAAAAAAGTGTATTTCAAATCCGGCCATTGCTATAAGTATTGGAGAAGAAAATATACAGTATATGAAGTATATGATACATACTTCAAGGTCCTAAAGTAGATGTTTTTCAGAAAGAATGTGGAATGCCATTCTTTCTTGACTGTGAATATAAGCAACATTACTCTTCCTTGAGATGCAACCCACTATCTGTCTTGTGGTCTAATAATCTCACAATTATTAGTGGGATTATAATCCCAGATAGACACTAAAATAGTATAACAAACTTAGCATCTGAAAGATTGTTCTAGGTAATTGACAGGACATAAAGGCTTTGTTCAGAGCAATATAAGTTCAATAAGTTGAAGAAAGGGTACAAGAGAAGATCCTTAGTCTTGGTATCAAATAATAGACTCACTGGATGAATTACTTTCATCACAGGTTCCCTATGTAGGCTCTAAAAAACTGCCAAGGTCAGCCAGATCTTTGGAGACCAGCTATAGGACTGTCACTCAGGCAGATTGAGGTATCCTTCTGTTTGTTTTCAATATAAATTTTAGAGGCATAGTTATGAGTAATCGCTATCATCATGGGGTTTGCAATTCATGGCAGGTCAAATTGCATTTATGTTTTGCAAACTAAGGATAGTACCAATTGGTAGTGGTATGATGTGAATGCCCTATTTTTGTTTTCCAAAAGCTGATTGAATTTCAGAAGGAACCAGATGGATCCCAGTAATTTACCCTTTATAATGGTGACACACAGTACAATCTTATGCAGGAATTTATGTCACTGTGTTCAATGAAGCTTTTATTCCTTAGTGCGTACATTTAAAACTACACCCTTAGCTGTTGCATTTAGGAGGTTTAATGGGAAGTTAAATTGAGATAAGAGTTAAACAAGGCCCCATTTACTTTCTACAAATTGAGCCCCTAGCAAATAAAGGCTAGTTTTAATTCTTCTTAAGATTCTGGTCTTGTAACTCTAAACTGGGGTGACTTCTCTCCATTTTATCTTGTCATATAAATTTAAATGCTCATTTTCTAGATTAGATGGGTCTAAATTTTTAGATTTAGATTTAGGTTTAGACCCTAGATGGATCTAAATCATTTTAAGGGTAGTTTTAATTGGGAATAATAGCCTGTAGGTGGGCTCAGAAGAAGGACCTTCCACATAAGTTCCTATTTTGAAGATCGAGCCTGGAAATCCCTAGAAAATTTTCAAAAAAATAAAAATAAAGAGAGAGATGGGAAAGAAGAATGGAATATCAGACATTTTAATCTTCATTCTCAGTGACATTTAGGAACCAGTTATACTCCACAACCGTAAGAGACTAAGACCGTGCAATGCAAAAAAATAAAATAAAAAAAAATAAAATAAAAAATAAAGCCCCAGCGCAACAAAACAAGAAAACATGTAGCGACGGTGTAATATGGTAAAAATGGAGTGCAATGCTAGTACAGAATGCAATTAAAAACTTGTGTGCCAAGCAGTCAGATGGCACCTCTTGACATAATCTCTGAAATGTTTCAGCTGAAACATAGACAAAGCAATAAAAAGAGGATATATGTTTATCATTTTAAGCATAACAATGTGAGTTAAGATCTTAAAAATACAAAAAGTACTTGGAATGAATAGTGCTACTCTTTTTCTTCCTCCTAAGTAGGCATAAAAATATTTTCATTTCCTTCTTCGTCTTCGCCGTCTCGTCTTCGTCTTCTTCTTCCCCCCCAAATATCATTATTATCAACAAAGTCCATTCATTTCATGTTACCGTTTACAATTTTAATGCACACACACACGCGCACAAATCAAAGATACCTACTGCAATAGAAAGTTGCTTCATTACCTTGTTTGCTACATTTGCAAATGTAAACAGAGCGAGGCTGAGCCAGCGCTGAATCTTATGCATGATGGAATATCTTTGTTGCATACGTACACTGTAGAAAATAATTATTCAATATGTCAGGCACCATTATTTGAAATGTAATACATTAATATTTACTAGAAAAATAAGTTTTTTTTTCCTATTTGTTCTCCCAACTTCTTAAATGAAATAAGTTAATCTGACAGTACATCCAGTAGCTTGTAATATCTCTTGTAATATCCCTTTAAGAAAATAAGAATAACAACAACAACAACGAGGACTGCCTGGGCCAAGATAATGAAATTGAATTGAAGTCCACCCTTTATTAGATTCTTGCAACATTTGTGAAGGTTTGTCTAACAGCACCTTGAACCAATGACTGAATATTTAGTTATTTAGCCCTATTTCCCTGAGCAGTTATGCTGAGGAGCTTTCCCTTCATGGAATAATTTTACAAAAGGTTTATTATTATTATCGTCATTATTATCTTGCTCTCAAAAATATTAAAAATAAGATTGGCCACGAAGGCAAACACTACCAAAAGCCGGAGTTAAGTCTGGTGAAGCAATTGACCACTGCATATAAACAATCTAAGGACTTATGGGAAAAGTCAGTCCCACACTCTACCTGAAGCAAAATTGAGAGAACAGTTAGTCAAGCATTAATACTATGAATGTCAAGTCCATAAAGTAGCTTTCGTATAAGAGAGAGATCAGAAAACAAAGTACTTTTCCGATATTTTGGCCAAAAGCATCTCACATCCACAATCTCCTGAGACGTAGTTTGCAATCCCCAGATCTACTTGTGAGCTGAATTTCAGTGAATCTCTCTTATGAAGGGCTTTCTCGCCACCTTTAAAACTTAAGAAGCAGCTTGGAAAGAAGGTCTTCTTGGCATAAAAGTTCTGAGACTCCCATAATTTTACTTCCATCTTTCCTGAGAATTTTGTTATTTACTTGATTTCAGAGTGAAAGGGAAGGAACAGCTGTGGCTGAAAATGAACGCTCCTGGTCTTCGACCTATTGCATAAGCAGTGCTCCCGCTGCGCTAGACCTCAAAAAAGATTGAAGGGCTCTGTCGTAGGGGATCCAACAACAGCTACCCACTGGCTTAGCACCAGAGACAACTGGAAAACAAAACAGAATAAAACCATACCAAACAAACAAACAAACAAAAAAACAACAACCCTACTGCCTTCCAGATTGTAGAAATGCTGTGGCAGGAGGATGCTGTGGCAATAAGGCCAAAGTGAACCCAAATGGAGGAAAAAAAAATACTACTAGATTTCTGGGCATCAGTTTATTTAACAAGTCCATTTCACTATACAATGTGCATATGTGTACTGTACACCTGCTTCAGCATTATACATCTTTGCATTCTAGCCAGCTATGTTTCTCGTACAAGAACAAAAGCATTATCTGCCTGGTTAAGTTTTGCAAAGAGACCTTCCCTGATATAGTGTCTTTTGTATAGATTTTTTTTCTTTCTTATTTATAATTTTTTTTTTTTTGCAGGATGGGTCCCGAGTGATTGATTCCTTTACCCCTCCCCCCATTCCAGCTGCCATCCTTTTTTTTTTTTTTATAATTGTCTTTCTTAAGAACTTTTAGTTTGCTTGTATGAAGCAAAAGGAGGGAAGAAGAAAAGATTGTATATTGGATAAGGCATGCTTGCTATATGAAGTGCTTAAGACATTACAAGCTATTGAATTCCCATCAAGGAAAACCTATTTCTGTTTAATTGTGCTAAGTGCTAAGGTTTTTTTTTTAATTATTATTATTATTTTTTATTTAATTTTACTCTTTCGGTTTGCCATTCGTTTCCGCTTGTGCATTGTTCTTATGTAGGCCCCTCTGGATGTGAGTGGTGAAGTCATACTTGTCCGTGCAAAAATATTGGCATATGCTGCATTGAAAAGGTCCACTGTCACCATGGCAACTCATATGCAAGGCATACATCACTTCATCCAGAAAGACAATGCCACAGTGCACACACTTGGTTGATAGATCATCTTGAGTACTTCGGTCAACTTTCTCGGTTTTAACTACATTCAAGGAACCTTCATTTTTTACATTTGATGCTGTCTTAGCTTTCTCCTTAGAGGCACCATTTGCAGTCGCCCCAGGTCTGGAATGTTTTATCGCCAAATCTAGAGGAATGTCATTGTCAGATCCAACAGCTGAAAAATGAGGAGGCAGATTAAAGGTGGGATAAGGCACATAGTTTTGGCAAGGATTTGGTAGGCCAGGCACATGACTCAAGTAGTGTGGATTCCCAGGAACGGACAGCTTATATTTACTCCAGAATCTCAGCCAATCAGCTTCACTTTGAAACTCATTGTGTACAAACGGAAGTCCAAAAAGCGGGTACTGATACTTCTCGATAGGGCTTCCGGGTGGTGAATAGTTTAGGTGTTTAGCAGGTCTCATGTATTTCTCTATTGGGCTGCCTCTCTCTGAGCTTCCTTTTCCTTCTGATATAGAGGAACTATTGCCTGGTTCTCCAGAACTTTCCTGAGGACTTTTTATCTGAATGTGCAAAGGTTGCATCCTTTTATGAATATCCAGAGATTGGCCGACCAGTATTGACTGAGGAGCGGAATGGCTTTTAGTCAATGAACCCTGGGCTTCATATTTACTTAGGCTGGGAAGCTGGATTTCTCGCTGATGACCTTCGGTTAAATGATCCTCTGACCTCCTATCTAATGGGCTGCCGTTGACTTGTTCCTCGCTGTTCCCTCTCTGTTGTTTGTTTAGCTGCTCAGCCTGAAGTGCCTCTGGGTTAAGGCGTTTTCTTGTCCGTCTCCTAATGATCTGCTCACCGTTGTTCTGCTTAATGATGTTTAAAGGCCTGGGAGTCTGCATATAAAACACAATAACATCATCAATAAAAGAGCAGCGCTAAGCAAAGCTTTGCAAAACTGTTCATGCAAATCCCTTGATATCTTAAAGAGTTCAGTTAAGTCCAATCAAGCCATCCAGGGAAACTGTTTTAAGGAAGGTTTTATTTGGAAGGAAGAGGCAAGGGCAGTGAAGCACAGGAAGCTGACTCCCTCGTTTTGAATAATTAAAACATGTCACATGTTACATTTTGAATCCCTTTAGTTGGCACCGAAGTGAATGTCATGATCTTCATACAACAACCTTGAAAGTGATAAGGCACCATAACTGTTGTCCTTAGAATGTAAAATTCACCATTAGTTTCATATGGGTATCAAGCCTGTATCATGGAAGTCTTTAAACCATTGTTTCACAGATTGGATGCTTTATGAAACCTTCAAGGTTGTGATGGAAGGAAATGTATAAGAAAAAGGAAGGAGAAAGGAAGAAACATATATGGACATCTAACTCATTGTCAAATTGTATGGTTTCTTCAATTAGGTATGATCTATATTTCTTTGTCCTTTATATCTCCTATCATATTTATTTATAACCATTTTCATTTATTTATAACCATTTTCAGGCCATGATCAACTTGAAAAGCAATATACAAAGGGATTAAGAGTGTGATCAATGAACTCTGTAACAGCTTGAATTAATCAAATACGCTAATATGCAAATAAAATCCACTTTACAGAGCTGTTCTTTTATCTCCCGATCTGCCTCCTTCATCCACCTTTGCCTCCATTAAGTTAATTTCTAAGATAATTAATTTCTGCTCCTAATCGCCTATCTCTGCTTGCTAAGCTGTATTCAATTACAATTGCCAATCAAAAAATATCCTTATGATTTAGATGCAAGATAAGAAATGGTCATCTGTGCAGAGCTCAACATGGGATACATAATTGTGACATTATCAGATTCTTTGGTAACAGCTTACACACAAAAAAAATCATTCTTTTTTAATTATGATTCTCAAAGTTCTCTTTAGCAGGATTTATTGATAAATGAAACAGATTTTCAAGAAGCCTAGTGACTGAACTGTCTTCAAATTAGAACTAATATATTCCTTTGTACATTACAGCAGAAACTTTCTGATTCTTTTTCTGTCAGATGTCAGTGAGACTTCACAGCTGGCTATTTGCATAACATTCTCTTGAATTTCTTATCAGTCTAGGAAACAATTCTTACAGATATGAAGGAGACCTTGTTGCCCGTCTGCCGAATTACATTTACATAATACACTAGGACATTTGAGAGAGAAAGGAAGGTGTTTCGTGTAAATGTACAGGCAATCACACTAAAAAAATGCACAGTCATAATAAGCATCCTGTTCTCATGTTTTTGCTTATCATAGTCACTGCATCACACAAGGGGGAATAGCAAATTTTCATGTTAGAGGAAGAAAGATGTCATGATGATTATTATAACAACAGCTCGGAGGATTATCTGGCTATAGGAAAAATCCTGCCTGGTTTTCTGCATTTACAGAAAATGATAGGCAAACACTCAAGACCCAGTCCTGCAAAAGATTATCTGAAGCTTAGTAAACAAAGCTATTATTTTGTTGCTATTATAATACTGGTAAAACAGTGGTGGGATTCAATTTTTTTTACTACCGGTTCTGTGGGCGTGGCTTTGTGGGCATGGCATGGCTTGGTGGCCATGGCAGGGGAAGAATACTGTAAAATCTCCATTCCCACCCCACTCCAGGGGAAGGTTACTGCAAAATCCCCATTTCCTCCCGATCAGATGGGATTCGGGAGGCAGAGAATAGATGGTGGTGAGGCAAGTCAGAAGTAGTATTTACCAGTTCTCGGAACTACTCAAAATTTCCGCTACTGGTTCTCCAGAACTGGTCAGCACTTGCTGAATACCACCTCTGCGGTGGAAAGAATAACAGAATAACAGAAGGGACTCTGGAGGTCTTCCAGTTCAACCCCCTGCTCAAGCAGGAAAACCTATATGGCTTTAGACAAATGGTTGTCCAGAAAGACTGGAATTCCTACTCCTAATGGGAAGAGGCAAGGATAGAACTGGAACATTCTGGTTCTCTGCAATGAGACTTCCGCAAATTGAGACAAAGGACCAGATCATCCATGGTTGCACCAGGCTTATTTGATCACCTTTTGCAAGCTTCTGACAAGTAGAGTCAATAGGGAAGCCGGATTCACCTAACAACCGTGTTATTAACAACTGCAGTGTTTCACTTCACAACTGTGGCAAGAAAGGTCGTAAAATGGGACAAAACTCACTGAATAATTGTCTTGTTTAGCAACAGAAATTTTGGGCTCAACTGTGATCAGAAGCTGAAGACTATCTGTATTGCTTCTGTGAACACTGAAAAGTGACCAAGTGAACAATGCTCAAGTACATAGTGCAACAGAGACTTTCTTCCTGATAAAAATAACTATCTTAATTATATGCTGATCTGGGCTCTCTGTATAAGTAATATACTGAGGTCATGATGAAGAAAATATGTCAAGGCCAATAGTCTTAAACAGATGAGTTGGGCACTGACACATCCATCAACAGCAATGCTTGGATGGGGTCACTTCCACTTTTTCCTGGGGTATGGATAATCTGTCGTCAACACATTAATTGGAAGGATGGTTGATTATCATCAATTGCCAGAAGTGAAAATCTTCCAGAAGTGGAATTACAAGAACAAGAAAAAATGCACTCAATAAAACGTCTCCAAAAACAGCAAAATAAATGGGAGGGAAATGGCAGGGTGGATTATAACACTTCATATCAGAGTTGTGAAAAATCTCCCAAGAAAAATAACCCTGAAAATTCAGGCATGTCTCTTCTTTCCTCTTCCTCAATCCCTGATTCAGTACATTTGGGTGGGAACAATGAATGAATGAATGAATGAATGAATGAATGAATGTTAATCTTGGACAGATTAAATGTAGGTATTATGGTTTAAAGTACTCAACCTACAGAAAGAGAGTCTGAAAAATTCTACCCTTGCCTCTCCAGTGACACCATGACATTCCCACCAGCAGTGAAATTCACTTACCTTTCCCTACTGGCTCGCAAATGGGAGCACGAGCGCGCCTCCTCCACGCATGCACAGAACCTTCTGCGCATGCGCAGAGCGTAAAAAATGGGACATTATGACATCTGGCTGGCTGGGTGGAGCCTCCCGCTGCCGGCGCTACCGGATCACATGATCCGGATAGATCTGGCTGAATTTCATCACTGATTTCCACCCTGCCCCTGGTATCCTCAGCAACTTCAGGAACTCCCTACCCAGCAGAAACATGTTGTGCTAAGAATGGTTTGACCAACGTCAACTGCTACAGAAGTCACCACCCAGGGGCAGCACTTTGAAAGCCCAGAGAAGTAGTAAACACATGCTCCTTATGAAAAGTATTGTTTGTTTGATTCTCTCTAGGCAAAATCAGGTGGTAACGTGGTGACATTCATATTAACATTCAAGTCTGAAATCCATGAATGTGAATAAAGGATGCTTCCAAGGTTGCCAAAGTTTGTTTCTGTTTCTACAGCAGGGATTTGCTGTTCTCATTTTTCCCTGGCACCCCAGTCATGACTCCATAATCAGGTCCAAAACCTGCCTACGCACATCACAGAAGAGATTTGGGAGGGAATCAGAAAGGCTCAGAAAGGATGGGATGACCCATTGCATTAGGCAAAATAGAAAAATAGACAGTAGCAGTGGAACCGTTAATTGTATTGTTTTTTTTTCCTGAAAGTAAGGTCTACCCCTATTTGCTCTTGTTGTTCAGTTGCTAAGTTGTGTTGCAACCCCATGAACCACAGAATGCAACCCCGCCCTTTGTCCTCCACTGTCACCCAGAGTCCTTGTCCTATTTACTGGGGTATAAATTCATCCACTGGATATACCGTTTCCCCTCGAAAATAAGACCCTGTTTTATATTTTTTTGAACCCTGAAATAAGCGCTTGGCCTTATTGCCATGCACTCAAAAGCCTGATTGGGTTTATTATCAGGGGATGTCTTATTTTGGGGAAAACGGTACATTCTTGATACTTTTTAAATGAAGAACCCTCTAGTGTTTACATTTAATTACATAGTCTTTTTTTCCCTATTGCTAACACTGTAGCAAATTTAATGTTTAGCAACACTTTCGTCCTTTGCTTGGGTAAAATTAAACTCATTAAACATTAGGGTGCATCAAGTAGAAACTTAGTAGCTCGTTTCAAGACTAGTATTTAAAATGGTTTTACCTTAGCTCTCTACTCACAAAAATAAATGTAGCTCCAACTTACTACCAATTAGCATTGGCATTAATAATTGATTTCTTTTAAACCAGCTTTTAAAAATCCCTCGATGCCATCCATAGCAAACTGCAAGGATGCCAAAATAATGACACATGAGTGATGATGTAATCATACAAATAAATGACTCACGAGTCATGACATTTGTCATAAGTATGTAAATCACAGTATTTGGGTAATAATGTTGTCATTTGTTTCTCTTGCTTCCTCCAACAGAGGCCCATGCCAAAGAAAATTATTCTAGTAGTTATTAGTAATTATATATATTTTACCACAGCCAAAAAAAAAAAAAAAAAAAAAACTTGTGCAAAATTAAAAGCAGTTTAAAAAGTAACCTTCAATTGACAAGTAAAACTTAGTTGCACTAAGTTAACCATCTTTACATGTTGCAGGTCCCATCTATTACATACATCTGGTGGGATCAACAAAAAGGGCCTTCTCAGTGGTAGCTCCCTCCCTATGGAATATTATTCCTTGGAGATAAGATTGGTCCCCACTTTGTTACTTTTCCAGAAGTCCAGGGTAAAATTCAGCCGGTTCTAACCGGCTCAGGCAAACCGGTAGCGGTGGTTGCGGGAGGCTCCGAACACCCACGTGGACGTCATGATGTCCCTTTTTTGCGATGATTTTCAGCCTCACATGCACATTTGCAAACCGGTAGGGAAGATAAGTGAATTTCACCCCTGCAGAAGACCCTGAAGTTATGGTTCTATAGGCAGGCCTGGGGACCCTAAGCTGATTCAGAGCAATCAAGTGGTTGGTTGTTGTCAATATACGAGAAATAGGATTGTACGATGCCGATTGTATGCTTCTGATTTTTTTAATTTTTAAACTATCTGGAGTCACTGTGTGTGAGTTGGGCAGCCATATAAATTTGTTTAATGAATAAAACCTGGCCCACTTCAAACAAAGAAATAAACAAAAAGCATTTATGATAAATCAAAATATAAATGGGCTGTGTGCTCTTATCTTTGTTTTATTTGGCTCTTTTTTTCTCTTTACATGTTGCAGTCCAACCCATTTGAGGTTAATTAGATATAATTTTCCATTTTAGCTAATGTATGACACAGTATCACAACTGAAATAAACCAAGACCTTTTAAAAATAAATGAAGGGAGCCTTCACGAAGTGTGAAAACTGGTAAAAAACTGAATGTTGATCCATAGATTACTTTAGGCCAGGTTTTTTTTCCTCAGTTGCTAAGGTTGAGAAACACTAGTTTAAGCCAGCTAATAGCTGGAGATTCCTATGAATTCAACCATATCCTTTACCCAAGAATCAGATCAATTTAAATCAGAAACAGAAAACTTCCTGAAGCTTTTCCTGCCTTTCTGATTTTAAGCCAGGGCTCAGAGCCATTAACATAATGATGATAATGATGGCATAATGATGCCATCAGCAGCAACCAAACTCAAGACTGGCTTATTCAATATACGGCTGGCAAAAATAGGCTGAAATAAGTTGAAGATCATCATAGACTGTCTAAATTTGCATTTATTCATGAAAATAAATTTAGGGCTAAGAGGGCAAGAAATCCTGCAAAGGCTTGGTACTATTTCGATGTTTAATCAGAAAGGAAGCACTAATATACACTGAAAGATATACCCTATTTTAGAATATCACACTTTATATAATTCATGTTATCTTGGATGAACATGGATAACTTGGATAACTATTTATATAGTTAATCCCCAGGATAAATACACTGCTTAGGAAAACCATGGAAAAAACCTGGTCAGTATAATGTTACTTCTTCTTCTCTTTCAGACCACCTGGATGATTGATTGATTGGTTGCTTAATTACCTTCAAGTCAGTGTCACTCTTAGCAACCATATAGATAAATTCTATCCATAATGATCTGGGATTATCTTTATACCTTGGGTGACTTCTGGGAGTATCCTGGAGTTATACAAACTTGGCATACATTTCGTAGGTCCTTCACTCAACTCTCCCAGAAAACACACAACCCTCCCCTCTCCATGATAAGGAGCTCAGCAAGACTTGGGGGTATTCTGGGAATAGAGGGAGAAAATAATTTGCCATCAATTCATGCATATTTATGTTTCCTTATACGATTCCTTTCGATTAGAGACATTAAGGAGTTGTCTTGAATTAGAGTTAGAATATTCATCCTTTTAAGTTTAGTACTTTCTATATGACAGGTTGTCTGATGCTAGGTTTCCAGATCAACCTGGAGATACTAGGAACTGAATGTTCTGGATGGAGATTCTTAGTCATCCAGGTCATGGTTGTCCCAAAGGTGCTTTTTCAAGAGGCAACTGGACTTTCTGGCTTTTCTTTGAAGATGTTTCGCTTCTTATCCAAGAGAACTGAAGAAGCTTTTTGGATAAGAAGCGAAACATCTTCAAAGAAAAACCAGAAAGTCCAGTTGCCTCTTGAAAAAGCACCTTTGGGACTAGGAACTGAACTTGTCATAAGCTTCAAGCTACACTACCAATGGGTGCCATCGGTCAAGCAATATCGACTGGCACCCCCAGGGGGAGAGCCTTCTCTGTGGGGGCACCCGCCCTCTGGAACGAGCTACCCCCAGGGATATGATTGATCCTGGACCTCCGTACTTTCCGCCGGGCTCTGAAGACCTTCTTCTTTCAGCAAGCCGGGCTGGCTTAAAATTTTTAATTGTTTTATGGGTAAGGGGTTTTTAAATTGGGGAAGCCAAATGGGTTTACTTATGTTTTAAACTATTTTAATTTTCATATTGTATGTATTTTAATCCTGGCTGTTCACCGCCCTGAGTCCCTCTGGGAGAAGGGCGGTATAAAAATTTAATAAATTCAATTCAATTCAATTCAATTCAATTCTCCGTCATGAGAAGGAAGGAATCTTGAAATATTCCTTTTTTGACATAATTCTGTGGACGTCTTGTGTGAAAGAAGGAAATAGCTCCATTTTTATTCTTTGTTTTGTCTCCAAGTAAATAAATGCCTCGTTGGGCATCTCGAACACTGACTCCCCTTCTCTATGGCATATCAGCATCTTCCATAATGAATCACATCTGATTCTGGAGTGACCACACTGAAGAAAATGTGCAGTTAGGAAATTAACCACAGCTGCCCAACTTCAGCTGAGTTGCTGAAAACCTTCCCAATATAAAACAAGCAAGTTCTTCCTACCGAATGAAGCTTCTGGTAGAGACCACACGCATTGCAGACATATCCTCCATTCGCGTTCTTTCGCCAGAGTGAGGTCTTTGTGGTCAGGCAATTGGCACAAAAAACACCCGAACCTCTACGTCTCTAAAATTGGGGACGGAAAAAAGAAAGGAAAAAAATGTCAAAGGTTAGTCACGTGATCTGTAAATACGGCAAATGTACACAACAGTTTTCTATTTATCTTGATAGTATAAAATTACACTGCACTGAACATAATGCAGATTTTCATGACAATTTACCCTGCATTAATAGATCAAGTGTGCAAAACACAAATACTTTTGTTTTCCTCCAAAGTTTTAATTTGGTAAACTACTGAATTTGTGCCTTTTAATGAACAGATTTGGTGCCTTGAATTTTAAGATTTTTTTTTTTTTAGAGTTGCTCTTAGGTATTCCCCCCCACCCCCGGATTTTGATTTATTTTAATGGTGTGATCATCAACAACACTTAAACACTTAAAACATAAATAAACATCTTTCCAATTAATTTCAATTTGCATGTAGCCTTATTTCGGTTCTTAAAAAGTCTTTCTATCTCTTTAACAAGATGCAAAGTGTTAAATTACAGGCTAACGTAGTTATAAAAATCACATATGCTGCTTTTTATTTCCTAAAGCCCACTGAAAGCATGGCTCAAATTTAGTACTATGAAGGTGTATATAAAGCTCTACTTTGGTGATAAAACCACATGATGTTGTCTCATCAGCAGATGGTATAAAGCATACTTATAGGAATGCAAAGTGAACATAAATGATGGTGTGATTGAACTCCACAGCTTTCTTAATCCCGCAACTGAGAATGATCCGTTAGATTTCTTCTATCATATAAAGATATTGTTTAAGTTAGTGAAGAATTTCACAGAAGAAGAACACGGCAAAATAAAGCACTACAGGCTGACTTTATAGACATAACCGTTAATAATTATGACATGACTATTTTTCCCTCTTCTAAGAAAAGCAAATCTTTTCAAGTTTCTTTTTTAATATAAACATTTATTAAAGAGTTCTTCATTTTGCACAACTGTAGAAGGGCAAACCATTTCAGCAAAAAAAAAAGAAAAAAGAAAAAAAAGCTTAAACTGATTTAGTTCTAAATTTAAAAATTACTAACCTTGTAAATCAAAATTTCAAGGTTTCCTCAAATTTAAGCAATTCATTTAATTTTACTCCATACTGTAGGGAAGGAATGCTGGTGCCAAGAAAGTACAATGGTTATAATTGTACTCTGATACATTTCAAATGGAAAGCTTTTTGCAGACATAATTTTGGCTTGGAGCATGGAACACTTTCTTGGCATAGAAAGGGCATTTGATTCATCGGGTGTTTCGCAATGTATCACTAAAAAGACCTGGTGATCAGCCAGTTCCCTATAGGGTAATTTTTCCATCCAGATGTAAGCGCTATCAGAGGCCCTCGTCAGCTAAACTAATTATGATCTTGCATTTGCTGATGGCTGCTCGCTTCTAATGTTTAGCTTCCCCATTAATCCACTATATGGCAAAAACATAGGAAACACAAAGAATTGAGGGGCTAGTAACCTACATGGCTATAAAATTCTAACATAAGTGCAATATTTTAGTAAGATTGGGGAAACATTTTCAGTAAGAACTGAAATCAGACCAACAATTGCCTTTTAAACCACAAATATAGTTTCATTAGGGTAGCGAGTTGGGTTTCTTTAAGTCAAATCAAGAATGCCAAAGGAATAATCAGTTCTTCCGTCTCTGCCTCTAAGCTCAATACCACTTAATCAAAACTATAATTATATCTTACTCTTTCACCTAAATCTCAAGTGCAACTGGACTTGAGAATGGTCTTAATAGCTTCAGATTTATGTTTAAAATGGTCAGTTTGTTTGTTTTAAATACATAAAATGCACTCCCTGAACCACAATAATATAGTATGCATGCTAACCTAATAGTCTAAAGCTGGTCAGTGAGTTTGCCTAACAAGTATCTAAAGTCCTTTTAAAAAAACTCTGTTGGCTAGTTTATCCACACAAAAAAGCTCAGCTGATTGCCAAAATACTTTCTTTGGAGATCAATAAACTTTTAGTTAAATGAGATTACAGTTACGCATGCAACGAGTTCTAATGGAAACTCTTTTGCATGGCCATCTTTTGAATCTGCTTGAAAAACATATCAGTCTTTTCCAAATGTTCTTAGAAATGGTATATACAAGCAGAGGCACGCTGATCAGGGTGTATACCAAGTGTGAGTTTTTCCATGCTTGACAAGTTTGATGGGTGATGGCTATTTGACAGATTTTTTTAAAGAGACCAGATAATTGTTTTTAACAAACAAGTACTCATCTGGAGTTGACAATTTACAGTTTTCTGCTATATGTTGTGCACACATAGTTGTAACAAAGGGATAGGGCATTAATTATGTAATTGTGGCTACCCGCTTAATTTTCTGAAAACTCATCACTCTCTTCTCATGCATTTCCACGATTATACTGAATTAATATCTCATTGCAGCATTTAGTTGAATTTTAGTCTTGATTATAAACAAAGGAAGCATGAATATTTATTGTTTTGGATATATGTATTTATGCATTTTTTTTTTAAAAAAGATGTAAAATTTAAAGAAAGAATTATACCCAGAGGAGGTGCATTTATTTTGTACAATAAGCATGGGGCTAGGATGTAGCTTAACTGGACAAATGAATGAATGAATATCAGATTTATGCTTTGGAAATATATACACTGCACATGTTAAATTCAGCTTTTTGGTAGAACTGACATCTGCTATAACCTGTATCCAAATCATCATATTATAAACTTTCTCCTGTAACTGTAAGTAATCTTACTTGATTATTTGAAAGATTATGTAAAGATAGTCAGACATGGAAATTATTATGATTTTTTTTGTCTGCTAAAAGAATGGAAATAATCTCCAAAGCCGGAGGGGGAGGGGGAGCTGTGGCCATACATTTCTTCTTGCTACACAGAGGGTGGATTGTTGTGGAACTCATTATGTTAACCCAGTTATGAATACAGAAAGGATGTAATATTAATAAAGGATAAGTGGATGCTATTTATTAATTTTTGAAATTACTTGTTGGAAAGTAAGATAAATCAGAAAGCATATTGTCTCTTTAGAAATGTTAACTGTTTTTGAGCTGGTTTGTTGTGTGTCAAATGGCTATTTTGTATAATATACATCATAAAAACTGGTCAAGTGGAAGAATAATATTCTAGGTTTGAATGATTACAAGTTACAAGTATTCACTTGTGATGTGGTGACAAGTGCAAATATATTTGATCAATTGTAGTCTTCCTTAAATGGAGGTTGTTCAGATATGCTGAACATCAATTCCCAGAATTTCCAGGCAATGTCATCAATTTGTTTGGTTCTAAAAATACATCTGGAGGGCACCTGGTTAAAGAAGGCTGTTACGCTTGCCTTGGTTATATCATACATTAAGGAGTCTTAGCTCCAAATACTCTTTACTGCTTGTTAGTTTGCATCAGCTGTCAGCATTCAATTAGCCAAAGCCAACACTTTGTAAGTAGATACCAAAAACTCTTTAATGTAAAAAAGAAAAGAAACCCAAAACTCTATTCTGGCTGAAATTGTGGATTCCTATAGAAGGATGTGGGCAGTGCGATGGTTCAGTGGGTAAGATCCTGGGCTTGTCAGCTCAAAAGCCAACAGCCCAGGTTGAGAACCGAGTGTCACACAAGAAGGTGGTCACTCATCTTCACCTAGCTCCTGCCCACCTAGCAGTTCGAAAGCATGAAAATGCGAGTAGATAAATAGGTACCACTTTGGTGGGGAGGAAACAGCACTCCGTGACATCAGGCTGGCCACATGACTGCAGAAATGTCTTCTGACAGTGCTGGCTCAACGACCTTGAAATGGAGATGAGTGTTGCCCCCTATAGTTGGCAATGATTAGAGGACTAAAATCTGAAGGGATTCCTCCCCTTTCTCCTTTCCGTCCCTTATATGAGGATGTGAAATGTGCTATTAACCATAGTTTACATGTCTATGTACAATTTCTTTAATGTTACTCTCTTTTGTTCAAGGTAACTCTAAACTCATGCCCTAGATTAGATTAAATAGCTATCTGAAAAATTGCCAGAGTGAACTATGTTATGGAGGACAGTGCAATCCAATTCATGTTTAGAAATATATAAACAAAAACCTGTATTAAAGAAGTGAAGATTTGGGACTTTGGCTTTCCAGACTGATCAGGCGCAAAAGTCATCCAACTGTACATTTTCACCACATTTATGATTTCCAGAGCTGAAGCTGTAGCTATAAATCAGCACAAGAAAGTATGGAACCCATTATGGGCTAGGTATAGATTTTAGGGTTGTTTGACATGAATGTGCCACATGGTGCTACTGCTATTGACTGGTTTTGTTCTTTTAGCTTAAACCATACATAAGAATATGCTGAGTTTGTTGCTTCCTTTTCTTCACAGCAACAGGAAGAAGGTTATGGAGCTTAGCAGCAAGTATCTTGATGGAATTAAATCTTTGGAGACGGGCATGATAAAGCTGATTATCGATGCATTAACATCATAAGTTGACAGACAACTCTTCTAATGTGTGTTCTTTTTCCTTTGTTTCTGAGTGTTCACCAATAAAAGTATTAATTCAAGCCAAGAGTTTTATCTAACACATTTGCTTTCCAGGCCCCCTTGAATGTTATTTCCACTTTCAAACACAAATTTCAGAAAATACAATTTCTCCTTTTGGAAATACACATATAGCGTAGGTATTAATTTTGCAGGCACACAGCACGGTGGCAACGTGACAAAGGGTTCCTTATGAGCCTGAGAAACACAGTTCGAAGTAATTCCTAGCCATTTTCAACAAACTGCAAATCTGTTGAACTGGGTCCTGCTGTATATCATGGGAAATCTGTGTTCAGTTTCATACAAAATCATATTTTATCCTAGCCATAACAGAATCTGCAACAACAGCTCTTAACATCATGGAAGCAAGGACTCACTGAGCACCAATGACAGGAATTGGATTTCCTTCAATGCCACTTGCTTTAATTGGAGTTAGCCGTGCAAATTTCCTGTACAGACTTGGAAAAATAATCCCAAAGGATCAATAATTGAAACTATACTTCTGCTAAGTCAATCTTTAATTATGTGAATCCTTGTATCGAATACATTATAATAACACAGCATGAAGGGACAACTACAGTTAAGGGTCTCTCAGTATTTTCCATTTTAGTTCCTAGGCTCGGTGTTTAATATATTAGTCGTTTCAAATCACACTGGGTTGAAATTTGGCATACAAATTGGTTAGCGCAGATGTGAAGATTTCTTTTTAAAATAAAATTTTCTTTAAATCAGTTCAGCTGTTTATAATTTGAAAGAAGGCCAAATATGATTTTTTTAAAAAAAGAAACAAAAATTCCCAGGTTTGCGAATAATTCTTGCCTTTCATAAGTTGAACCACAGCAGCTTAGTTTCCAGGGAAATGCCAACAGAAAGTTTCCTGCTCCATTAATTTTAAGGGAAAAGAAAGCTTAGCGAAAATAGGGAGGGGAAAACATTTAATCTTGAAGCATATAACCTGAATGATACCTCCTCAAGGAACTGTTGTTGTTTTTTTACAGCAAACTGAGAAACATACTAGAACCATGAGAATAAGTAACTGTTTTAACCGGAGGTATTATTTACTAATATTTTCTTAAATATCTTGTTTTTAACCCATACTGGCTCTGTGATCATCAGCCAATTTCAACCAAAGAATGTTTGTGGGTACTGAAAGCAGGAAGATGTTGAAAGATGACATTCATTTTCAACGTATACCTATCACATATTCAACCAACTTATGTATGGGAAGCAGATGTCAACTTTCTATTAAGATTGTAGGGAGCTAATTCACATATTTCTTAGCTTTTATTCTGTAGATATTTGAAATTCAGAATGGTCCCTTCACATATGCAGCATCTGAAGGCAGGACAAGAAGCAATGGATGGAAACTAATCAATCAACTATAAAGTCAGAGAAATTTCCTGACAGAACAATTAATCAGTTGCCTCTAGAAGTTGTGGGTTCTCCAATACTGGAGACTTTTAAGACATTGGACATCCATTTATTTGTCTGAAATGTTATAGGATTTCTGGCATGAGCAGAGGGTTGGACTAGAAGACCTCCAAAGTTCTTTCCAACTCTGGTGTTCTGTTATGATAGGAAGGGCATATATGTTTAATATATTATTATATAGCCAATAATTAATAGATAGATAGATAGATAGATAGATAGATAGATAGACAGACAGACAGACAGACAGATAGATAATAGATAGAATTCTTTATTGGCCAAGTGTGATTGGACACACAAGGAATTTGTCTTTGCATATGTTCTCAGTGTACATAAAAAGACAAGATACATTCGTCAAGAATCATAAGGAACAACACTTAATGATAGTCATAGGGTACAAATAAGAAATCATGTGGAATCACACCTGCCAGTTCTTTAGTTGGTGTTGGATTTCACACACTTGAATTCTTCCCAAGAACCCAGGATGTCATAACGTATTGGTGTAGTATATATACAAATCCAAGCAACATGGCCTTTTGTGATTGACCAATGAAAATATTGTCAATGAGCAGATTTTCTTAAATCCATCCAGTGGTATGGATGCTGATAACCACTGGATCAGGAATAAGCTACTTCTCTAGGAAGCAGTGATTAAAATAGTTGATTTTCTTCAACATGGGCATGCATTTCCCTCCTTATAGTCACTGTGATATAATTTGGGCATTTCTTTCTTCTACTTTCATACTATTTAACAGACTTTTTATCCTAAAGCAACACATAACTGAGATATGTCAGCCTTCAGAAATTTTTGACTCACAAACCTGCATTAGGAAGACATTCAATGAATATCTCTATAAAGCAGGTCTATGTGAAGCAACATTAGCATGAATATAGCAACTCACTCTGAATTATTAAATCCTCTTTTTGGTATTGCAAGCAAAGGGGATATGCCTGCACACAATGTCTGATATTGTTTTACCTGAATTTCAGATAGTAAATAATTATTCACAGCAGGAACCCATCTTCTTGAATAATGCCAAAAAAATATATGTGATGTTCAAATAATATAATGCTAATTAGTAGTGTTGTGTAAAATGAATTTGAAATATCTTGTCAAGTCTCAAACAGTTGTTTTCCATTAAAATGAACTGTTTCAACCACTTTGGAAGTGTTTCAAATTCAGAACAGAACTGTTTAAAGCTCAAACAATTGAAACCGTTGTCTGAAGTTATTGTTTTAAGCGCGATAGGGGATATTTTGAATTCAAGAGATCCAAATTCAAACAGCTTTATAAACCTTCTAAGAAATATAAAGGAACACTAGTGTTTCCTTAGTGATCCGTTTTACCGTCACAAAGAAAAGGGAACAGCTTCTGATTTTGAAAACTTTTCTTAATAATAAAATTTGCTTTTGCCATCTATAAAATGAAAGTAAGTGCTTGTGTTTTGGAGTATTTGCACTCTTGTAAATATGGGATTTCCCCCTCAGGTTAGTAAGAAAATAATTGGTGCAGAAAACACTGTCCTCCCTTTGAAATAACATTGCTTACCATCCAAAACATACCTGCGCATTGTCAGTGAAACATGCTAATATTATTTAAAGGAATACTTAACTAAATGAAAACTTCCCGGGGAAAAATTCAAAGAGGCACAAAAAATTTACATTTTTACCAGAAGTGCATATTATTAAAGACTCTAATATCCACCAAAATTAAAGGAAAATTATTTGTCTTCATGCACGTTACCTTACAGGTACTTCAGAACATAAGTAAAACATTCCCTCTTAAGCTCTAAACATAGTAGAGGATATGTATGAAATAAGAATGTAGAAATGTATTTAATTTATATTTTAATGCAATCTTTTAAGTTAATACTTCAGAAATCTATCTATGAAGTTTAATAGTGTTTTATACTGAACTGATAATCACAAACCCCATGTATATATTAGGGTGCGTATATATGTGTGTGTGTGTGTGTGGCTAGCTGATGAGAGCTAAATAGCTTGAAATAGATCTATACTAGTCCCCCTTTAATTCTTTATCAGCAAAATATAAATTCAGCGAAATATATATATTCATTCCTCTATTTTATGAAAAGCTAATTAAAAGAATGTAAATAAAATGGATACTGAAATGCAAAGGAGAATGCAGAAAAAGGTGTGTAACATTTCCTACAAACTTTAAAAAAAGATAAAAAACAGAAATTCAAATTAAGGCTAGAATAGAGTGAAGACTGTGCGAGCTGGAAGGTTTCTGATACCAGTCTTTAAAAAAAGCAAAAATGAAGATGGTGATGATACTGAAGTAGCACAATTATGCTGACCAGATGGGGAAGCAGGAGATGGGATTCCATAGATAAATGAATCTGTTAGCTATTTCTGGATTTAAGGATGATGCAGGGATGAATGTGGAATGACATCAGACTTGAGAATTTCCTCCCTCCCTAACCTTCCTTTGAGCAATTTCCTTAAACTGGATCCTTGATGTTATCTCCTGATTTTTTTTTCTTCTTAGCCAGAATTAATCGTGTCAAGTAACATTCAACCACTCCCTTACATAGCTCAAAGTTTACTTTAACAGTGTTTGTCTAGAATGGGTTCATTTCAAAGAAATGAAAGCTGAATGCAATAGTTATTGGAAATTACAAGGAAAATGCTAATAGTTATTTTCTATGAGGATAAAAGACTAAGATCTCCCCCCACCCGAAATATTACATTCGTTAATTTCCTATTGACAAAGTTGTTAAACTGAGTAAGTACCATGCTGTCATGTGCAAGCAATTAGATCCACATGTGAAGGATTCAGTTTACTTCTTTATTGTTTAAGCCTACACACAGGAATCTTCTCAGATTAATGGTTTGCACATGGGTTAAACTAGATAAGGTTCAATAGTATTCAAGAGGTTGGATTTCGCCTTATGACTATGTAGAGATTCTAAACTAATCCCCCATTTGACTCCTCCTTCTGCCCTTGCCAGTTATTCTCCAACACATGCAACATGTTTCCTTAGAAGCAAGCAAACCTTATTCTATTCAATGGGAATTAGTCTCAAATACCTATTGAAGGGCTACTAGAATTTTTGTGTTATTTTACTATAGCATGCTGAGAAAAAAAATCTGGCAAAGTTGTAAACAGGATACTGTGTTTGAACCAATTGATGTAGAACATTTACTTTAAAAAAATAAGATTTTTCTAATTGTGTTATAACCATTCAGAAACTTCAGAAATGGATTAACAACATAATGTGGTATAATATAAGGTATGACATTTAAGCAGCTCATTTACATTCCCTCATTCATGTGGATAAGAAAAAGTACAAAGTATTTTGCAATAAACTATTGCTATGAATCATACTTGAAAAAAGCATCCTAGTGTACACAAATGCCCTAGCTCTATGCTTCAGAACAATAACAACTAAATGAATCTTTGGATTAGAAAAAAGGGAATATATTCAAATACATTTGCTTTACATCCAGGAAATAATAAAGGTACAAATAATTCATAATTAGGTACAAATAAGAGACATTTATGGCATTGGCCAGAGTTGACCTTGGTACACACAATTCTTAATGGACATTGACGCTGCAAAAAATAGTAGACTATTTGCAGACTGTTGCTAATCAGCACAGGGGTGAAATCCAGCAGGTTCTGGAGAACTGGTAGTGGAAATTTTGAGTGGTTCAGAGAACCGGTAGTGGAAATTTTGAGTAGTTCGGAGAACCGGCAAATATCACCTCTGGCTGGCCCGAGAATGGGGTGGGAGTGGAGATTTTGCAGTATCCTTCCCCCAGGAGTAGGGTAGGAATGGAGATTTTGCAGTATCCTTCTCCTGCCACGCCCACCAAGTCACACCATGCCCACCAAGCCACGCCCACGAAACCAGTAGTAAAAAAAATTGGATTTCACCACTGGGTCAGCAATCTGGATATGTTATTTTTTTCCTCCACAAAAGGACACAAATGATTCAATCAATTCTCAGTCAGAATGAAATCTTCACTGGGTTATCCTTGTTTAAATTTGTTCTGCCCCAGCTCCGGATTTCCGAGGATATTGACACACACCAACGGTCCTTATCAAATTTATTAAGTAGCAAGAATAAACAAAACCGGCAAAGGTTGGCAAACCAGCCCAGAAAACAAGATATGATAAACCAAAATACTCTGATAATAAATACGAGTTGTTTCCAGCAAGAAAGCACTAGCTGCGTGCAATTTAAATAGGCTAAGGGAGTGGGCAATTATCCTCAAGCCCTACTCTCGAGTAGACCTCCTCCTCCTGAGTAGCCAC
Source organism: Arizona elegans (assembly GCA_022577455.1). NCBI lineage: Eukaryota > Metazoa > Chordata > Lepidosauria > Squamata > Colubridae > Arizona > Arizona elegans. Next base: position 8,844,214 of record JAKOOJ010000002.1, on the reverse strand, counting down.
TTCTGCCTTTTGGCAGCTCTGCGTGCTCGAGCATTGAGGAGAGGCTCCTCCACTTCGCTCTCTCCACTTGAAGGAACCTCTGGAGGTTCTGAAGGCCCTGGCTCAGTCTCTGCCTCTGGCACCACATCCTCTTCAGCCTCCTCGCTGTCCGACACGAGTGCTGGCTGTGCAGGCTGCTGGCATTACACCACACCAGCCTCCTCATTGTCGGGATCAGCCACGATCTGCGCAGGCCGCTGGCGGGCCACAATAAAATTTGGTCTTTCTACATGTATATATATATATATATATATATATATATATATATATATATATATATATATATATGTATGTATGTATGTATGTATGTATGTCTTTTTCTGTTTTTCGTAGGCTTTTATGTGCATATTCTTTCTAGCCAGGTTTTACCTACGTAAGCTAGGTTGTTCTGCAGCTCTGACTGTGTGAAATCTCATTCACCAACCTCAGAGCTCCTCCTCTGCTGACAAACTGCAACTCTGCGTTGCTCTCTGGGAGACTCAGATAGCTATTTCTGCCTTATAAGGCTTCGTCAGTGAGCCACACCCACTTCTCAGATATTCCCCCTGTAAAGGTACAATGTGTCTTTTTCTGTTTTTCGTAGGCTTTTATGTGCATATTCTTTCTAGCCAGGTTTTACCTACGTAAGCTAGGTTGTTCTGCAGCTCTGACTGTGTGAAATCTCATTCACCAACCTCAGAGCTCCTCCTCTGCTGACAAACTGCAACTCTGCGTTGCTCTCTGGGAGACTCAGATAGCTATTTCTGCCTTATAAGGCTTCGTCAGTGAGCCACACCCACTTCTCAGATATTCCCCCTGTAAAGGTACAATGTGTCTTTTTCTGTTTTTCGTAGGCTTTTATGTGCATATTCTTTCTAGCCAGGTTTTACCTACGTAAGCTAGGTTGTTCTGCAGCTCTGACTGTGTGAAATCTCATTCACCAACCTCAGAGCTCCTCCTCTGCTGACAAACTGCAACTCTGCGTTGCTCTCTGGGAGACTCAGATAGCTATTTCTGCCTTATAAGGCTTCGTCAGTGAGCCACACCCACTTCTCAGATATTCCCCCTGTAAAGGTACAATGTGTCTTTTTCTGTTTTTCGTAGGCTTTTATGTGCATATTCTTTCTAGCCAGGTTTTACCTACGTAAGCTAGGTTGTTCTGCAGCTCTGACTGTGTGAAATCTCATTCACCAACCTCAGAGCTCCTCCTCTGCTGACAAACTGCAACTCTGCGTTGCTCTCTGGGAGACTCAGATAGCTATTTCTGCCTTATAAGGCTTCGTCAGTGAGCCACACCCACTTCTCAGATATTCCCCCTGTAAAGGTACAATGTGTCTTTTTCTGTTTTTCGTAGGCTTTTATGTGCATATTCTTTCTAGCCAGGTTTTACCTACGTAAGCTAGGTTGTTCTGCAGCTCTGACTGTGTGAAATCTCATTCACCAACCTCAGAGCTCCTCCTCTGCTGACAAACTGCAACTCTGCGTTGCTCTCTGGGAGACTCAGATAGCTATTTCTGCCTTATAAGGCTTCGTCAGTGAGCCACACCCACTTCTCAGATATTCCCCCTGTAAAGGTACAATGTGTCTTTTTCTGTTTTTCGTAGGCTTTTATGTGCATATTCTTTCTAGCCAGGTTTTACCTACGTAAGCTAGGTTGTTCTGCAGCTCTGACTGTGTGAAATCTCATTCACCAACCTCAGAGCTCCTCCTCTGCTGACAAACTGCAACTCTGCGTTGCTCTCTGGGAGACTCAGATAGCTATTTCTGCCTTATAAGGCTTCGTCAGTGAGCCACACCCACTTCTCAGATATTCCCCTTTTGTACCTTTACAGGGGGAATATCTGAGAAGTGGGTGTGGCTCACTGACCAAGCCTTATAAGGCAGAAATAGCTATCTGAGTCTCCCAGAGAGCAACGCAGAGTTGCAGTTTGTCAGCAGAGGAGGAGCTCTGAGGTTGGTGAATGAGATTTCACACAGTCAGAGCTGCAGAACAACCTAGCTTACGTAGGTAAAACCTGGCTAGAAAGAATATGCACATAAAAGCCTACGAAAAACAGAAAAAGACACATTGTACCTTTACAGGGGGAATATCTGAGAAGTGGGTGTGGCTCACTGACGAAGCCTTATAAGGCAGAAATAGCTATCTGAGTCTCCCAGAGAGCAACGCAGAGTTGCAGTTTGTCAGCAGAGGAGGAGCTCTGAGGTTGGTGAATGAGATTTCACACAGTCAGAGCTGCAGAACAACCTAGCTTACGTAGGTAAAACCTGGCTAGAAAGAATATGCACATAAAAGCCTACGAAAAACAGAAAAAGACACATTGTACCTTTACAGGGGGAATATCTGAGAAGTGGGTGTGGCTCACTGACGAAGCCTTATAAGGCAGAAATAGCTATCTGAGTCTCCCAGAGAGCAACGCAGAGTTGCAGTTTGTCAGCAGAGGAGGAGCTCTGAGGTTGGTGAATGAGATTTCACACAGTCAGAGCTGCAGAACAACCTAGCTTACGTAGGTAAAACCTGGCTAGAAAGAATATGCACATAAAAGCCTACGAAAAACAGAAAAAGACACATTGTACCTTTACAGGGGGAATATCTGAGAAGTGGGTGTGGCTCACTGACGAAGCCTTATAAGGCAGAAATAGCTATCTGAGTCTCCCAGAGAGCAACGCAGAGTTGCAGTTTGTCAGCAGAGGAGGAGCTCTGAGGTTGGTGAATGAGATTTCACACAGTCAGAGCTGCAGAACAACCTAGCTTACGTAGGTAAAACCTGGCTAGAAAGAATATGCACATAAAAGCCTACGAAAAACAGAAAAAGACACATTGTACCTTTACAGGGGGAATATCTGAGAAGTGGGTGTGGCTCACTGACGAAGCCTTATAAGGCAGAAATAGCTATCTGAGTCTCCCAGAGAGCAACGCAGAGTTGCAGTTTGTCAGCAGAGGAGGAGCTCTGAGGTTGGTGAATGAGATTTCACACAGTCAGAGCTGCAGAACAACCTAGCTTACGTAGGTAAAACCTGGCTAGAAAGAATATGCACATAAAAGCCTACGAAAAACAGAAAAAGACACATTGTACCTTTACAGGGGGAATATCTGAGAAGTGGGTGTGGCTCACTGACGAAGCCTTATAAGGCAGAAATAGCTATCTGAGTCTCCCAGAGAGCAACGCAGAGTTGCAGTTTGTCAGCAGAGGAGGAGCTCTGAGGTTGGTGAATGAGATTTCACACAGTCAGAGCTGCAGAACAACCTAGCTTACGTAGGTAAAACCTGGCTAGAAAGAATATGCACATAAAAGCCTACGAAAAACAGAAAAAGACACATTGTACCTTTACAGGGGGAATATCTGAGAAGTGGGTGTGGCTCACTGACGAAGCCTTATAAGGCAGAAATAGCTATCTGAGTCTCCCAGAGAGCAACGCAGAGTTGCAGTTTGTCAGCAGAGGAGGAGCTCTGAGGTTGGTGAATGAGATTTCACACAGTCAGAGCTGCAGAACAACCTAGCTTACGTAGGTAAAACCTGGCTAGAAAGAATATGCATATATATATATATATATATATATATGTTGCGTTTGCATGAAATTAGAAAGCAATCCAGCTATCTATCCAGTCTTCTGTTTCTATCACTTCATACCACTTACACATGGACGGTTTTCCAAGGAAAGGAAGTAGTTGCTTTAAGGAGTTTGGAAACAGATGCTACATGTTTGCCTCCTCTGCCTCCTTTTTTTGCCTTGAAATCTAAAACCCCTGCACAGCTGTAGTGCTGCACAATCTTAAGGTTATGAAAGTCTCATGCTGCCAAAAAAATAAAAATAAAATCCTATTTGTAGGTTGCCCAATCAGAATGGCTCTGGGATGAATACAGATTAAAAGCTTAAAAGACCAGTACAGTGATCAAAAGAAGAAAAGGAAAAGATGGCCAAATCAGTGAGACAACCTATACAATAACATTAAAACTACTGCACTATGGATTATAACCTAGTCACCCTAACCATATTTTAGCCCAGCATTTTGGAAAAGAGATAGATATTTAAGTTTTGGTCAGAAAGGCAGCAGTGTGGAGTTAATCAGATGTATGGAATGCTCTTCCAGAACACACAAGCTATGACAAAAAAGGCACATCTCCCTGGTCCCATCAAATAACATTTAACAAGCCCAAAAGCATTAAGCTTGTTATTTATATTAATGATATTATACTATGTGTGATTTTCTTTCTATCTCTCTCTCTCTCTTGTGCACATACATACACTTACATTACACACATACTCATATTTAGAAATAAAATAAGAAATATATATACATATGCAACATAAAATTTCTTAAATTGTCTTAGCATGAATATCACTAAGATGTTCCAGGTTTTTTTTTTTACAGATGAGAATCCACACTTCTCTTTTCACTGTTGAAAGATTGAAGGCTTTTGAGTTATACTATCAGTATTTTAAGATATATAGTGCCACTAACACTTTGTGATGTAAAGATGACCTCCCATCATCAGTAATCTTTGCTTTTGCTATGAAGTATTTCAAAATCTGGGAGTAGTTTTCATTCTCTGCTGGGTAATAGCTAAGAAATATGAGACACATCTGCAGCTGTGCAAAGCCTGGACCGAAGGGAGGGGATGCAGGTATCCTGAGGAAGCTTACATGTCTGGTTATGGTTATAGTCCAAATGAAAACAGCCTGTCAATTTATGGAAGCTACTTTCCAATCCAACAAGATAATATGAAATGTAACTATAATGAATAGATATATGCTATTGTCAACAACATCATCGGTTCCTATTGCAAACCAAATCAGACCAAATCACCTTTCTTTTTCTTAAGATATATTCTGGTGCTTCTCTCACAAGATAAGGCAAGTTGGAACCTAGAACTATTGATGATGACCATTGAGGCTGCTTCTCGGTTTTGCTTGGCTTTATCTTTCAATATATATATTTAATAAATACTGAAAAGCAAAATAGCCAGCCTTGGCAGCATCTTTGCTTTCATCCTTATTTTCAGGAACTCCTATGGATTCAATAGAGGGTCCACAGAATTTCTCAGAAAATAAAAATGAATGACAGCTGCTGAGTTCTTGGTAAATATTCTGTTTATCACTTATCCAGATGAACCTTTCCAAAACAAGCCTCCAAAACAAGATAAATTTAAGTTTGGAGAGCCAATTTGGATGGCACATATTGAACACCTTCACCAGTTTTTGTGACTGACTACACAGCCCAGCCACGGGTGCCATTAAATAACAATACTGATAGTATATTCTTAATATTTCAAATGTGTTCCTATTTCTGAGTTTTGCTTCAGGTAAAAATTCAAGCTACAACTGTGAAAAAGTGGTTGTCTATTTTTTTTTTTAAAAAAGATGTTAATAAGTATTGTCAAGGGGCAAATTTGATGGAGATTTGATAAAGTTTTGTCATAGGCCCTTTATATTTATTCACCTCAGTAGTTGCAGTTGCAGTTCATGGACAAAGATCATACTCTTGTGAAATGTGACATTAAACTACTGCATGTGATTTTATTTCACTGAAGTTTATATTTATTTTATTTTTTTAAAAAAATTATGTTGAGGATGCTTTACATGGCATTTTCAATAATTTCAATTATTTTGCAATGTTTTGACATTTTCAGTTCATTGTGCAATAATCTGTTAATTCCCCTTTGAATACCTAAGTCCATCATCCTGATCTAGAATAAGCACTTTTAAGAATTGTTATATCAAAAAATGAAAACGTTTGTAGCAACTTCTTCAATAAGCAGAAAAAATAATACCATTGGTTCTATTGCTCATGTGAATATTTTAGTTATTAACAATATACCAAATTCTAATATAAGATAAACTCTTTTTCCCCCAGGTGTCCATGGTTTTCAAACATACAATCATTATTAAGAACAATTTATAAACCCTTCAAAAGGTTTGAGACATAAACAAATTTTGCATGAAATTACAAATTCTACTTTTCATGTATTTTCACAGAATAACTCCCATAGTCCTATGATTTCCATGTTTCATTATTTATTTTCTGTTACTTCTTTAGTCAGTGATTGAAAATAAATAAATAAATGCTGGGTGAACTCCGTAGGGGTGAAAATGCTCAATTGATAATGACAGGAACTGGCAATATTATACAAAATTGTTAACATTTCACAAATCCTATTTTTCTCCCTTTTATTTAGGCCAAAAAGGAGGGGGGAGTGAAGTTGAGTTTTTCCCAGTTTGGACTCATCCAATTTTGGGCCACACTGAATTTTAAATAAACTATTATTTAATCAAATGCAGGCAACATTAGTTTCACTCCTGCTGACAACTTCAATTAGAATATTTTTACTTTGGACTTTAAAAAAAAAAAAAGGCTCGTGATCTTTATATTGCTGTAGCTTCTGCAGAACATCTGGTTGCAATTTTTATATATTCAGCCATCAAACTCCTATCTCCATGAAACAGTTTATTCAAGATTTGTTTTAATTATCCAGCACTGCAAACTGCATCTGGCTTTCTACAAGAAAGTGAGGAGGATATTCAATGGCTTGCCAATGGAGGCAAGCATTACTTTTACTGAATCAACAGGGTTGATTGTTGATATAGAAAGAAAGCTGCTGGACAAATGGAATCATAAAAAGAAACGGTTCTTCACCATGTTCGGGGAAAAATACTATTTTGTATGTATTTTATTCTTTTTATTATGCTCTGTTACTTGTCATCCTATAATTTCTCTCCTTTTTGGTGAAAAATAAGTTCATTTGTTAATATTCTCATAATTTCAGCACAAGCTACAATTCTAACGATCTGGAAGTAAGACCTAATTGGGACTTATCTAATTGGTAAGACTTAATTGGGCATTAACTTCTAAAATTTAGGCTGACAGTCTGACTTAACCATCACAATTATGTTTTGAGCAAATCCTGACTTAGAAACTAAAACTGGTTGGGGTTTTTTTGTAATGTTTGTAATGGCTTTCTTTACTGTGGAACAGAAGGCTGTTTTTAATGAAAGGTACACCAAAATAGATTGGTCTGTTTCTTGTAAATATTGATATAGATGGTTTAATGGAGGTAGAGACTGAAGAGTCAATATTTGTTCCTATTTTTTGATTTGTCCAATTAACCAACTGATGATGCAGGAGAATGAGTGTGGTGTATATTAGGGTTTCGATCTAGGGAAATTAAGGGAGCACAGCACGTTCTTCTTTTATCAGAATGATATTCAAGAAAAAAATTACTTTTACACACTCTCAAAACATTGGTGGGAAGAGAAGCGTGATATATAATTCTAACTATGTTTAAAAAAAGAGATTTTGAAACATGGATTTAAATCTTGAGCCATCACATGGTTTGTTTTTTCTATTACTGAAATCTGAAGTAAGCCATGCTAGTTAGTAATTCTAAGTGTTGTAGACCCACCAATATTGGGAGATGCTTGATTTGGGAAGGCTGATCTAAAATGATTTCAGGTTCCTTTTCACCCAAAAGCTATGAACCCCAAACTGTATCCATTCTAAATAAATATATAGGTTGTCCTACGGAATATGGTGGCACAGTGGCTCAGTGTTTAAGACACTGGGCTGTTGGCTGGAAAGGTTTGAGACCCGAGGTCCTCGCCCCAGCTCCCATCCTTGCCCTAACCTAGCAATTTGGAAGCATGCAAATGCAAGTAGATAAATAGGTACCACTTTGGAGGAAAGATAACAGCGCTCTGTGATGTCATACTGGTTACATGACCACGGAAATGTCTTCAGACAGCGCTATCTCATTGGCTTTGAAATGGAGATGGCACTGCTCCCTATAGTGGGCAGTGACAGCAGAGTAAAATCCTCACGGACTCCTTTACCTTTATTTACTGAGTATATACATCAAATGAATAAATGAACAATGATTCATTTATATATGCATACACACACACACACACAAATACTTTGGCCACCTAATGAAAAGGAAGGACTCACTGGAGCCTAATGCTGGGAAAGATTGAAGGCAAAAGAAGAATGGGACAACAGAGAATGAGGTGGCTGGATGGAGTCACTGAAGCAGTAGGTGTGAGTTTAAATGAACTACAGAAGATGGTAGAGGACAGGAAGGTCTGGAGGAATATTGTCCATGGGGTTGCAGTGATTTCGCAACTAACAACAACAATACATGCACACACATCTACACACATATGAGTATCAGCTTGGGATATTTAATAGAACTATCAGTCAAGCTCTTTTGTTGACTATATATACTGTAGTGCCTTAGGGGCAATTATAATTTTGGCAAAGGTAGCATTTCTGTGGCATTCTTCACTATTATGACAAAAATATAAATTCTGTAGTAAAACGGATACAGAATAGAGAAAGCATGCAAACATTTTTTTTTTTTTTAATTTGATTTATATGCCGCCCTTCTCCGGAGACTCAGGGCGGCTTACAATGTGCTCAGCAATAGCCTTCATCCTTTTGTATATTTATACAAAGTCAGCTTATTGCCCCCACAACTGGGTCCTCATTTCACCTACCTTAGAAAGGATGGAAGGCTGAGTCAACCTTGAGCCTTGGCGAGATTCGAACCCTGCAGTAATTGCAGGCAGCTGGTCTTAATAACCAGCTTAATAACAGGGTGCCTTAAACCCCTGTACTACCAAGGCTCTTTTCCTTATTCCTTATTCTTTTACAAGTGTCCATCTCATAATGTAATGTGGAAACTTACAACTATTTTCCTAATGAGGTAACTTATTTTGGAATTCATTAAATGAAAATACCAGAAAAAAAACCCCTTACTGTAAAGTCTACTCTTACTATTTTTGTTTTTCAAGCAATTTAGGTATCTCCCCCTTTCAGTTTTCCTAAAGAGTCAGCTTGATTTACAAACAATTAGTGAAAAGATACTATATCGCTTCAAAAATAGATGAATTTCCTAACCTAGCAGGGAGAATAAACACATTTGAATATTTTTTTGGGGAAAAAAAATGTCCTGGACATCACCACAAAATGCTACATTGATGGATGACCATTATCTTATTCAAAGATAATCCAATGAGAGAAAAATGCAAACAGAAACATTTATGAGAACTTTACTTCCGGAATGGAGAATGATTTTACAAACTAATGGCTTTTCTATGGAAAAATATCAATCTTGACCCATTATTTAAATTTACTAAGGTTCTTCAATGACTCTGATCTTTTAGCTACTGTTATAATAATATTGACATTATATTTTGTCAACTCAACAGATTGTCTAAGTTTGATTGGTAGGACAAAGGGTGACAGAGCAGTGAAATAAAAATGAGAGAGAACAGCATATTTCAATATAATTAGTGAAGTAACATATCACTTAATATATTGATCAGTACTTGATATATTCACTAGTACTTAATATATTGATCAATATATTAAGTACTAGTCCATTATGCGTTGGTAATTAATTTTATATTCATGGTATCTAAGTGTACTTGGAAACTTTAATTATTATGAGTGCTTTATTAGGTTAACAATGATGTATTTGGGTTAACATTCTTTTTCTATATTATTTTCTATATACAATAAATTAATATATTATATTTTTAATTATCCTGTGTAAACCTAATAGATTTCAATGAAATTATTATATTGCATTATTCATTTTCCCATGACTTATTATTAATGTTGTCATACCCTTACTAATTATCTCCAGATGTATTGCAGAATAATATATTATTGTAAGAAATTTAAGACTTCCTTTTTTGCAAGAACTTTTTACTGTTACAAAAAGAACTTTGTCTTTCCTATCTATACGAAATCAAGCATAACTGATGGTCATTCCTTAATATCAACTACTGAAATTCCAGTTACCCAATTTTTCATAAAGATAATGCAATCTGGCTAAGATATTTCCTTTTAAAAATGCCAATCTTCCAAGTCATGATATTGGTAAATGTACCCAGTTTTAAAGGACTCCTAATTCATCAGTGAACAAAGAATAGTTCAAAAATCATTCCACTATCTTATATTAAAACTATCACAAACTAATTTTAGCCTAATCTACTATTGCATCAGATGAATTTTAATAAAATTCTAAAGCAATAGCCAGAAATGCCAAAATGCTAACATATAATTTTGTGCAAATATACGTAAAAAAGAAAAACCCTATTGTTTAGTGAAGGAATCGATGATATTGTAGGATTGGAAAAATATAGAGTCCAGGTTGGTGCGAGCCTTTATAGCACAAAAGTGAAGAAATGAGAACTTTTTCATAACATATATCAACATTTTTCCCAAAAGATTGCATGCATATTAAGCAGGGCAACCTATTTTCCACTAATAGTTAATATGCTTTGTCTTTACATGCAATCTTTTTTCACTTGTGTTTCTTCTAGCATTAGAGTTCAAATACTGGACAATTAAGGCTTGTTACTTAGGAATCTTCACTAGATGTATTTATTGTTATCTCAGTAAGGTAACACACATACACACCCTTGCTTTTAAGCTCTTAAATCAATGATTCATTATAACTGTCAAAATTATCATCATAATTAGACATCCACACTTTTTATATGCCATTTGAATCAATTGTCTAATTGACAGATATTTAATTGCCTAATTCTTTCTGCATGCAAGTGTCCTCCCTTTATAGTGCCAGTGAAAAAAAATCTTTCTAAAAGAAACTGTCCACATTTATTTTAATATGGTTCCAAGCACTCAACTCTGCTTTTCTAAGCATATTTTTATCTTCCTAAACAAAGCAGGGCAATCTATTTTCCACTAGTTTGTCTCTCCTCTCCCCATTCATCAAACATCTGAAAGAGAAGATTTGTTTACGGGTTTCTTTTCGTCTTTGTCTTTTTTTTTTTTTTTTTTTTTTTTTTGAGGAGGAGGAGGAGGGAGTACAAGCTATTTCCTTCTTTCCAGTTTCCTCATAAACAAGGAAACACGTTTTCTTTTTAAAAACTGTGCACAGAACTTAATGCTTTCATTTCAACATCTTGCAGGATGACTCTGAAATGCTTTGAAAGAAAGAAAGAAAGAAAGAATGGAAGGAGGGAGGGAGGGAGGAAGGAAGGAAGGAAGGAAGGAAGGAAGGAAGGAAGGAAGGAAGGAAGGAAGAAAGAAAGAAAGAAAGAAAGAAAGAAAGAAAGAAAGAAAGAAAGAAAGAAAGAAAGAAAGAAAGACAACCCAGTAGCTAATTTTAGCAGGTGGGTTGGTGGTACCAATGTTTTTATTTTTTCCTTTTATAAAATGGGTATAAGCTCCAGTTACTCAGGCTCACCTTTCTAACTTCCCAGAGTATTTATGGGTGGTATTTCTTTCATTTGACTACAAAGCAAGAAAAAGAGGAGGAGGAGGAGGAGAAAGAGAGAGATAACCACAAAGCAGAGTTGGAAGGAACAATGGGGGTCTTCTAGTCAAATCACTGCTCAATTAGGAGACCTTATAGCATTCTGGACAAGTAGTTGTCTAATCTCTTCTTAAAAACTTCTAGTGATGGAGCATCCACAATTTCTGAAGGCAAGTTGTTCCATTGATTAATTGTTTCCACTGTCAGGAAATTTCTCCTTAGTTCTAAGGTTGGATCCCTCGTGATAAGTTTCCATCTGTTACTTTTTGTCCTGCCCTCAGGTACTTTGAAGAACAGATTGATCTCCTCTGCTGTATGGCATCCCCTCAAATATTGGAACACTGCTATCATGTCACTCCTAGTCCTACTCTTCATTAGGCTAGACATTCCCAACTCCTGCAAACATTCTTTGTATGTTTTAGCTTCCAGTCCCCTAATCATCTTTGTTGTTTCTCTCTGCACTTTGACCGTCAACATTTTTTTTTTTTGTATCATGGTGACCAAAACTGGATGCAATATTCCACATCAAAGTGTGATGTGATAACTGATGTGCGCTGTATTGGTCTAGAACTGTCTCTATAGTTCACTCTAGATATGCCACTATTTGTGTAATAAGCTACTCTCTGCTCAAAAGGTATGAAATTTATTTATGTTGAATGACTTTGAACAATTTATATTCACAACAGTAAAGCCTCCAAAATTAATAGAGAAAAATCTTCATCTTCTCTCTGACTGTCTTGTCCATTCCCTTTAATTTTTTCTCCTGTATTAGTTTCACTGTAATTTCTTTTAGTGTCATTGTTGTGAGCCATCCAGAGATGTTAAGAGTTGGGTGGAGAAGCATACAAGTTTAACTATATATTATTATCAATTTGGCACCCTTCTGCCAACCACATTAAAATGACTGAAGTTACAAAAATATTTTTAAATGATAGCGATTGCAATGTATATTTCTGTCATTTCGCTCCCCAGGGTACCAATTTGTGAAATCTGTGTGCTCTTCAAAATGTCAGAAACACTCGATCTTAAGGTCTCTTTAATGTACATTCACTACCAGTGTCCTATGCCACCTCTTTTTTGTTGTAGAATGTATGCAAGGATCCATTGATAAATAAAACACCTGTTTCTCATTTGCAGTGTTAATGTTTCTTTTTTAATCAGTGTCTCCAACAAAATGGGATGTCAAAGTCAGATGAACCAGCAAAGATGCTGAAACAAAAGAACTTCTTGTGTGCACAGACAGATGGGACTTGAGAAAATCTGATTTATTTCAATGGAGAATTCCAAGTCACTACTACAAAAAAACCTACATTATATCCTTTATCCTCCCCCACCCCCATTGATTACTTATGTGTTCCTATTCAATTTCTCATCAAAACTGTTCAATCAATGTTTAAATAATTGCAAGTTAAAACAGCAGAGGCTCCAACTACTTCACGCCTGATCTAACTTTCCACCTGAATTCATTTCCTGCAGACAGACTCAACTGAGAGATATAGGATAGTCTGGAAAGATTTATGTTTAACAACTTCTTCAGGATTTTGGCTGTATAAAAGTATAAGGTGTCCTGGTTTTAATATGAAGAGCACAATAATGGTATAGCTTGGGACTTTTAAAAACAATCATTACCACCTGGTTCTATTTTCAAAGCTCTCTGTGCCTCAAGTAAGTGCCAGAGTGAAGAAATAGTCCGTGGATGGAGATAAACCACGGCACAAATGCTTCCTAGATAATTGCCTTCACAGATCTGGTTGAGTGTTCATCTCTTTTAACTAGCCTCATTACTGCACCTGAAGACAAGCAAACATTCACTCCATACTTTTCATTTGCCCTCTAAACAAGCAAAAATCAACACATGGAATCAGAAGACCAATTCCAGGCAATATTTTACAAATCCAGCCTTTACCAGAAAATACACAAGAGCAATGTTTTTCCACAGACTCACTGTCAAGGAATGTGCAGGATACATGAGTAATTAATGAATAATAAAAATAAAAATCTGCTCAAATTAGATGCTCCAAATCTCACCAAATAAAACCCACCCATCCAAAATGTTATGCCTTGTCACTGTACTGATATTTTTAAATATATATATATCTGGAGAGGCAGAACAAAGAAACCTCTTGTATTTAGCTCCACAGTTACCGAAATTCTATGTTTATTTTCAAATACAGAAAGTATACATATCAGAACCAGTCAGCATTAGATGGAGACTTTTCAGATTTTAATGCCAGCAGTGGCATTAAATCTTGATTGTCCAGATGTTTAAATCCATAGTCAGAGTCCTACCCAAGTTTCCAAGAATTAAATGACTAGGTAATATGATTTACTATAGCACAGGGATCCCCAACTCCCAGGAACCGGGCTGCACAAGTAAGCGAAGGTTCATCTGTGTATGTGCAAGATATAGGTAGTGTGTGAAAACACCACTACCATGGAAAAATTGTTTGCCACAGAACCAGTCCCTGATGCCCAAAATGTTGGGGGCCACTGCTCTAGCAGATTTGTCTACTACTGAAGACAGAAATGGACAAGATCCTTATATGACTGCTCCAGAGGTTAAATTCCAAACTTTTCCTTTCTATCTTTTTAGTCAGAGGAAATTTGGTCACCATTTGTCAATTCTACAGAGACTAATATTTATTATTCATCCTTATGGAACATCTGTTACTTCTCAAAGATGCAGTACTGATTTTGTTCTTGGATAATTCTTTGCACTATGAATAGTCATTGGATAGTTCTATACATTGCATTGGATAAAGGTACAGAAAGTGAATGTGATCCAACAGATGACCTACCAAAGTTTTCCAAGAATTAAAAAAATAAATAAATTTCCAAATCCTGTTGTAACATTTCTAATGGTGCGGAAAGAATATTATTACATATCTAATAGAATTCATAGTAATCATAATAGCTACATGTAGGTTTATTTATTGCACATTTCCATGTAAATATAATTTCATTTTTGACCCTTGCTCATTACTTTTGGGTGTGTGGCATTCAGCATGCCACTTAAAAGCCATTGTAACTATTTTGCATTGAGGCATAATACAATAGTTTCTATCCTGTACAGTTTTTTTTCATACTGATATCCAATATTCTCCAGTGGCTAGAGACATTAAGGGAAGATTAGACAATGGGCAGGATTTTTAAAAAAAAAATGAGATATAATTTTTTTAAAGATAACAACAGGGACAACTGTGGAATAGACTGACTCGGGAGGCAAAGCTTTCTTTCATTGGTATTATTTATACTGACTGTCTGTTTGGGATGTTGCAGGTGTGAAATCCAGTAGGCTCTGACAGGTTCTGGAGAACAGGTAGTGGAAATTTTGAGTAGTTCGGAGAACCAGCAAACACCATCTCTGGCTGGCTCCAGAGTGGGGTGGGAATGGAGATTTTGCAATATCCGTCCCCTGCCATGCCCACCAAGCCACAACACGCCCACCAAGCCACACCCACAGAACCGGTAGTAAAAAAAATTGGATTTAACCACTGGGATGTAGTAGTGGATTCCCACACTAAACATGGAGGTGGACTAGATGATCTCTAAAATCCTGATAGTTGCTCTCGCTCAACTCAAACAACCTCAAATGGACGTTGTGGTAGGGAGACTAGGAAGAAGGAAACTTATAAAATGCACCTTGGTAAGTCAAAAAAAATTAAGAGATAAATCAAATAAATAAATAAATGTAGACATAAATGTAAATCCTTGTAGAAATCCTAATACAGGTAGTCCTTGACTTACGACCACAATTTTTGTTGGTAAACGAGACATTTGTTAAATGAACTTTGCTCCATTTTATGACTTCTTCTGCCACAGTTTTTAAGTGAATCATTGCATTTAGTAACATTGTTGTTAATCTGGCTACCCATTGACTTTGCCTGTCAGAAAGTGATCACATGACCCTGGGACATTGCAACCGTCATAAATATGAGTCACTTGCCAAGCATCCAAATTTTGATCACATGACCATGGAAATGCTGCAATGGACATAAGTAAAAATGGTCATAAATCTCATTTTTCAATGTCGCTGTAACTTCAAATGGTCACTAAATGAACTGTTGTAAATTGAGAACTATCTTTAGATTTCCCAAAGTTTCTGAAGAAACATCCTGAAAAAATATCCTCTAATGTGGTCAACTCCAAAGAGAATTGAATTTTAATACAGTGGAGTCACCTGGTTTTTTTTAGGGTCTTAATTCAAATCAAAATGTGCATATCATATTATTTGCTCTTTAGATATTATTTCATTAGCAACACTGTCTATACAAAACAGATTTGTCATAACTGACTTCATTAATTCTTTTTCTTTGCATAAGTATCTTGTTAAAAGATTGTATGAAACAGTCTCTGCCTTTGAAGAACGTGCCAAAAGCCATCCTCCAGAAAGTAGGCAGATGGAGGAAACAAACTAAGTTTAATTCTCCTTTCGTCACAAAATATAAAATTGGATTAAAAACCCACAACAACATCATTCAAAGGAATTATGAGAACTATATCCAACTTTCAGAAAACAATTATAGTCCTGGGGCTTTAAAATGTGTTTCCTAGGCTGGATTAAGATTACCTGGTACTCTAAACACAGCCCAACAGAAGTAAAACTTTCATGCCAAGCATTCGAAATAAATATAATATCTGACAGCACCTTCAAACTAAACCTCTAAACTTTGGTCACTCGCCATGCCAAATATTTTTTTTTTAAAAAAGGCAGATTAAAGTCAAACAAGGACAATGACCAACAATTTGACTAAAGTGTGGCAATAAAAGAAGGGCAGGATAGTTTTGGGAAAACAACAACTCTGTGATGGCCTTGATGTGCTAAGTGCATGCTTATTTTTATTTACTGGTTTATTCAGAGTCACGTGTTTCTATTTCAAGTAAAACATTCAGCACAGTAGAAATCTATCAAATACAAACTTTCTTTGACATCTTCGGTTTTACATTGTTAGCGGAAGAAAAAGTTTTTAGAATTCGGGAAAATATAAATGCTAAGAATAATCTACTGGTTTCTTGTTTGTAAACACAATACCTATCCCAAAGAAGATTGCCCTTCATGGAAATGTGAAAATCAAACCAAAAAGAAAAAAGTGAGTGAATGCAGAAATCATTCTACTTTTTTAAAAAATCTACTTGTAGCATTTCTGTTTTCTATATCCACCGTGTTTAAGATTCTTGTTTTGCTTCTGCTAGTGAAAAGCAAGTGATGCAATAGCCATGAAAATCAAGGAAAATTGATTTTTTCTGCTTGGGAAATTAACAGTCGAAACATAGTCTAAAGACCAATATTTACAAAGCATGGAACTCACACACAGAAGCCTTGTTGAAAATCCACAACAAATCGTTCATTACAGACAAATCCACAGTCTTACAACAGTCTTCAGTAAGGTTGAGGCTGACAGTAGGAAAGCTGTTTCCTTCTTTTTAGAAAAAGTCTAAAAGCAAGCAATGGATCTTCAACCAAAATTTAATGATTTGTGCTTTCTCCTAAATGAATACAGTAGAAGGATGAACTTCAAGATATGAAGATCAAACTAACCTATCAATAATATCCACATAACATCACAAATCCATAAAACCCACACAAAAATACTATTTGCAAATTATCTGTCGTACAAAATTTATTTATTTAAATTTAAAGGCCGACTGACTCTTTAGAGTACTATTTCTCTAAAATTATTAGGGATCTAATCTTTTAGAAGGATAGTAAACCAAGGAATCAATCTCACCAAATAAGGTATTTTTCCGGATTTAATAGGCAGTTTTTATTTTTCTTAAGGTAGTCCTGTGTAAATAATCATAAGCAATATCCTCTGGAAGAAAATAACAGCACAAATAATCTTAATAGAATGCAGGAATTTCAATGTGAAAAGAAAGACGGACGGACGGACGGACGGATGGAAGGAAGAAAGGAAGGAAGAAAGTGCTTTACTAGAAATGCAAGGGAGTAGGCCAAAAGAGTACAATAAGCAGACGTGCCACATACTTTTATGAGTGGGTAGGTTTCAGAAGGACATTTTTCAATTACAACATGCCAGCTTTGCAAAACATTTCTAAATTCCATTTTCCAGCAGTCTCCTCTCTCCTCAAAGTGCAATGTGAAATCATGCACTGAGTTTCAGAGGCCGACTACCTGAAACAGTTAGTATTTCAAATGTGACTGTATGTCAGGTTAAATTTTTGGTCAAGTAAAACGACTGTAAGGTTTTCTGTATCTTTTTTTCAGAGATATGCAGTAGTTGATCTTTAAAGCAAAAATAAATAATTTTTCCAATCCAAAAGCCTTACTTGGATTAGATTCCAGATGTGGAATTAAAAACAACAACAACTGTTGGGTCAAAAGTGGATTTTAAAAAAATGTGTTTATGTAGTTTAGATATAAATCATAGATTTAAAATAAAGTTAATAATAAATGCATTTCATTTATTTATTAAAATAAAAATAGTGTCCACGCTGGTTCTCGCAACAAGAAAAATCCAGAATTGAATATAAATATGTTAAATATGTATTAAATATAATTAATTATTCTCCATATATTTATTTTTTATTTTTTTTAAAAAAAGTATATTTTCTTATAATCTAAGGCTAGATTGTAGTGCACCAAAACATATGTGTGTGTGGAAGTGCTAGAAAATATCATGTACCAAACATATTTTAATCAGTAAACTAAAACTAATCAGTAGAACTATAACTTGCACTTTCTAAATGTGTTGGCTTCTAATTAATTTTATTTAATCAGTAATCTCTCTGGTTCAATAGACATTTCTTGAGGTTGGACTCCAGGCTCTATTCCAAATGTTGATATATTAGAAGTTAAACTGCTGGTGGCCATGAAAAGTTAGTTTCGAATTTATTTCCTTAGAATTGTCCATCAAAGGTCAGTTACATGACTCTTCAGAATTAATTTGAAACTTTTAAAAATGCCTAGATTTTTCACTAAATCGATGTCCTATTTTAAGGTTAATTGATATCCTTTAGATGGGTTGAATTTCAACTCAAATAAATTAAGTAAACACAGTTATTGCGAGAAATTATATGAAGGCCCTTCACAAGACTTACTGATGACTCACAGCTGACCCATCACAAGACCCTCCCTCCACTTGACACACCCACAGCTGAAGCCCTTGTAAACAGAAGAACATCCCCTAAACTCTGCTGAAGATGTTACCTAACCTGGTAACGAAACGTTCGGCAATCAACCCAAAACCTCGGAGAACAAATCTACACCCTCAATTCTAGGAAGTGATAATGCACCTGAAAGACAACATCTTAAGGAATACTATTTTCATGGATAGTGCTTTCCAAGGGTTGTTTCTTGTGCATGGAGACACTTCAAAGAATACATTCTGGGCAGTTATAATGAGGAACACTTTCTTGAAAGTGAAATCATGACTGCAACTTTAAAATGCTTACATGTTTATTATGACAAATATTTAAACAAAGCATCATCATTCAGAACAGTTGCATGTATAAGGAAAATGAAAAATGATATTCTAAATAATCTGGCCCAGCTTTGACTTAATTTGGACTACGGAATATGATTAACAAATTGGACTAGTCTTTTCCAGTTCCTGGAAAGGAACTGATGAGCACATATATTAAAGCAAGAGACTGAATTTATATACACATATCTCCACAAACAGACAGACAGAACCTTTGCCAATATACAATAAATGCTAGATCATTTTAGGGAAGTCTCTCAAGGCTTCGTCCTTCATGAACTGATGCAATCTTTACCACAGTCTGTGGTTGAAAATTGCCAATCACGTTTACCGTACAGGAAGAAAATAAATAAAGCTATAAATCTGGGTATGTGTTTTAACTTGCTTTTAAAGAGGTTAATCTTTCTGTTCACAAAAATCTCCCAATTGGTTTCTTATTTATTTTTGCTTCCCTGCTTTTTTTATATATATATATAATTTTTTTTAAAAAAATAATAATCTACAGGCAATGAGCCTCATGTGGTCTTCTAATCTGAAGAAAAGCCAAGAGAAAGAACGTGCTCCGATGTGTTGAAAGAAAAGCCTATTCTCTGCCTAGGGAACTGCATCTAATACAGGAAATGAACACAAGTCCTCTGTAAACTGTCCAGCTTCTGAATCAGCTGTTCCTTGCTCCAAATCTCTTTCTTGTCTCCCCCCTTTGCCCCCGCCCTCTGTATCTATGGGATCGAATGCCAAATAGCAGAAGGGGAGGAAAGGAAAGTAGGGCTGATGGAGGGGGACGGGGGTGGGTGGATTGGAAATGCAGTGTTTTTCTCCTCTTTTGCTGCACTCCTTCAAAGCCCGTGTAAATCTAACTTGAATCGTAAGCGGCTTTATTTTAACAAGTGTGAGTTATCAGAGTTCACATATCAAATGAAACCCAATGAATTCTGGGTTTGTTTTAAATTTCAAGCCAGAGGCCCTCAATTCTGCATTGCCCTTGGCAGCCAGCCAGACGTAGTAATAAAGTGTTAAGCAGAAGACAGGAAATACTAGAGAAGTCGAACAATGTTATGACAATGTTTATAACTTTTACAGTCAGGCCTGGCTGCACATCTGCATAACATCAGACTCTGGTCAGGCCCAGAGAGAGGAAACCGTTCTTTCGTTGGCAGCCATTTGCTCCAGCCAGATGTTATCACTTTACTGGTATCTTTTCACCAAATGCTAGATATGTGTGCACATACGCTCATTCACATGACTAAAAAAGGAAATGGGGGATTTTTGTTTGGATGAAATAGAACAAATTAATTCTGTCTTTTGGTTTATGCTGACAAGATCTAAGACAGTTACTGCTCTGTGGCATGTTCCCCCCTCTTCCCTCTCTTCTTTTTTTTTTTTTAAATGTGATAACGGTAAAAAGTCTTGATTTTGTATCAGAAGGGGAAGAAGAGAAGGAGAAGGAGCTTTTCCAGCATAATGGGTGTAACAGGTCTTCAAAGCCAGGATAAAGTTCAAGTGGCTGTAAAATTAGGCATTTATTTAATACATACTGTTAACAAAGAGAGCTAGTTTGGTTAAGGCATCAGGCTAGAAATTGAGAGACTGTGAGGTCTAGTGCCGCATTATCCAGTTGGGTGACCTTGGCTGTTTACTATTTCTCAGACGTGGGAAGGAGGCAATGGCATCCCCCTTTAGAAAACCTTGCCAAGAAAAGTGCAGACTTGTCCAGCAGTCTTAAGAACTGGACACAAATGCATAGAAGAAAACAAAATGTTACAAGCAGTCCTCAACTTATGACTGGTTGCTTAGAGACTGTTCAATGGACCTACCTTGGGGTTAGTTATGACCCAATTCCTAAATTCTGATGGTCGCCCCTTCATAGTCATGTGATTAAATTTTGAGGACTATTTATGATTGTTTGCAGCATTTCCCAGTCACATGATTACAATTTATGGTGGTGCCAAATGGCACTTACTAGTGATTTTCGGCAAATCACTCATTTTGAATCATTAGTTGGCTTACCAACCACTAATTGTTTTATGACTGTCACAACTTATGACTATGATGTTCATTATGGTCATAAGTCAAGAACTACCTGTGTAAGGCATTTGTCATTTATCCTGTATTTTTGACCGCTGATGGGTGAAGGAACACAACAACTGGTCCGAAGCTAAGATATCCAGCATTTTTTCAACCTAAATTATTTTGATGAACTGCCAGATAAAATGTTTCATTATCCACAATATAGAACTTGAGAAAAACATTTCAGCACTTTCCCTTATCATATATTCAGTGATTGCTGGTCAACAATGTTTTTCTAAATCACAAAGTACACTTGCTGTACAGCATACAAAAACTGTTACAGCAGTACATAAAATCTGTTATGACAAACCAAAACTTTTTATTAATCTCAGCACTAAAAGATCTATGAATGCCTTCAAATTAGTATGTCACCTTTTACACTCTCTGAGTTTACACTCTTATTTGTCTAGACATAGACAATATTGATTTTGCATTCTTTTATACAATCGATTACATTTTGAACATGGGTGGTTCAAGCACTGCACAGATTATACAACACAATTACTGGATAATGATAGCTCATACTGCTCATACAAGCAAAGTTGAAGAGAGTTTGAGGTGTATTGATAAAATTGTTATCATCATTTTGGCATCATGCTATGGTTCAAACCGCAATGACAGCATACCAAGTTGACTACATAAATCAGCTGTTAATCACAACTGCATACTTTCCCCTCTTGTGATGTCTTTGCTTCTTTTTTGGGTGGTGGTGGTGATGAGAGGATTCCTTTCACCTATGAAATCATCACTCTATTGACAGAGACAGATATACTGGCCTTTGAGTTCCCAGAATTCAAAGACAACAGAGCAAATAGCCTGAGGATCTAGCAGTTGAATGCAACACATCTATGCTCTTCTGTTTAGAACCTCAAAAGTTCTTACAGCAATCCTATTAGCATATACATGGTCAGATTAGGTTTGTAGAATAATTGTGTATCAAAACAGATATGCCATACACAAGCATTAAAATAAAATCCTTTGAAAAGACAAATAATGTCATAACTCTTGAAATTTCCTAGGAGTCTACACTTTTTTTTGTCAAAAACTCTAGTTATACCCAACCTCCCCTTCATTTTTCTTGCTATTTATAATGCGGTTGGTCCATCACATAGAACAGTGATGGCTAACCTTTTCACCACCGAGTTTCGAAACTGGAGTGCATGTAGCCACCTGCTCTTCCGGGTTCTGTTGCGTGCATGTGCACTGGCCAGCTGCTCTCTTCCAGGTTCTGTTGTGTGCATGCGTGCTGGAAAGCTGGTCTTTGCACAAAGACCAGCTGTCTGGCACGCATGTGTGTGATGGAACCCGGAAGAGAGAAGCTGGCCAGTGCTCATGCCTGCGGTGGCCAGCTGCTCTTCCAGGTTCCGTTGCGCACATGCGCACTGAACAGCTGGTCTGGCATGCATGTGCACTGGCCAGCTGCTCTCTTCCAGGTTCTGTTGCCCACATGCAAGCCAGACAGTTGGCCTTTGCGCAAAGACCAGCTGTCCGGTGTGCATGCGCGCGACAGAACCTGAAAGAGAGCAGCTGGCCAACACACATGCGTGCAACGGAACTCAGAAGAGCAGCTGGCGACGGCGCATGTGCACCCAGAGAGGGCTCTGTGTGCCTCGTCTGGCACGTATGCCACAGGTTCACCATCGTGGACATAGAAGTTGCCTTGACATATTTTAATTCTATTAAGGAATCCTAAACAGTTGCTGTTTCATCTTCTTTTGCAGCTCTACAATTTCTGCTTCATTAGTTCATCTTTCTTTTTTAAATAAGATTCCTAACTACACATATAATTTCATTTTATGAACAGATTATGATAAACTAATCATAATTACTGTCACACCAATGTAAACAAACAACAGGTGTTTAAGTTTTAAATGTTTTTTTAGTTCTGTCCTAATATTGTAGTAAATATATATATATATACACACACACACACACACACACACACACACATATATACATACAGAAATTGAAGGATGATCTGGAATTTTACTCTGTTTCTACCACTGTAAATCAGTATCTTGTAGCAAACCCAAATAGGTCTAATAGTGTTCAGGGAAACAGTTCAATTTTCAAGAAACATGAGTAGGAAATAGGATGAAGAATAATTAAATAATTAAACAATCAAGCAAACAAAATGTTTAGTTTTCAAGATCATATTGGATTAGATAAAAGATTAGATCTAAGATTGTGACCTCTAATATTTCAAGCATTCAAAAGTGAGCATGATTTTTTTTTTTTTATGATATATGCCAATTTGCTTTAATTTAGGATGTTCGCATTTCTTGGAATGCTTTTACTCAAAGTATAGCACTTACTTTAGGCTGTGGGTATGAATTTCCAGATTAATCTTCCATCAATGACTGTGTTGAAGTTAATGAGTGATTCACACTTTGCTCATCTATGATGTGGACATTTTATGGTAAAACAGATTCTCCACTGAAACTGATGCTTATCAAGGAACTTTAATCGTCACTATGATTTGTAAAGCCTATGCATTTTGCATTCATTTTAAATCACTGTACGGATTAATAGCTGAGATTAAGATGTATATCAAAAAGAAAAACAGCCCATTGTTTAATGGAATGTGTGGATAGACTTGTGTAATTAAATGTGAGAATGGCTTTGGAAATAATCAGAGAAGAGAGGCAGGAACCACAAGTGGCTTAATGGTCAGACAAAGAAATTTAGGAAGCTACTTTGGATTATGACAATTGAAACTAACTATAGAACAGATTGACAGAGATTGATAGAAAGTATGAAATGCTGATGCAACACACTTTGGAAATTGTGGAGAGTATCTATGAACCTTGCATCTTTTTCTAACCCTGGATACTATAGCATAATTTGCAATATTTTGCTATGATGTTGATGAAGTCAAATCACTTTTTTTAAAGCACAGAGAATGGCCTTGTATTATGGAATTTACTGAAAGAACGGATGACCCAATTCATGTACCATTTCCCCCAAAATAAGACATCCCCTGATAATAAGGCCAATCGGGCTTTTGAGTGCATAGCAATAAGGCCAAACACTTATTTCAGGGTTCAAAAAAATATAAGACAAGGTCTTATTTTCAGGGAAACACGGTAATGAGTAGATATACATATTTATCACACTGCTGGCTTTTGGCATAAGTAACTTTATGCAGGAGGAGAGAATTCTTTTAAAGGAGGAGAAAATTCTTTTAAAACACAGAAGAAGGAAATATAGCTAAATGTAGTGCAATGTGCAGCAAAACATCATCATCATCATCATTATCATCATCATCATAGTTGGAAGGGACCTAGGAGATCTTCTATTCCAAACCCCTGCCCAGCAGGAAACCCTATACCATTTCAGACAAATGAATGTCCAGTCCCTTCTTAAAAATCCTCCTGTAATAGAGCACCCACAACCTATGAAGACTGTCAGGAAATTTCTCCTTAGTTCTAGGTTGCTTCTATCCTTGGTTAGTTTTCATCCATTGTTTCCTGTTCGCTTTCTGGTATTTTGGAAAATAAATTGATCTTCTCTTGTTTGTGATAGCCTAACCCTATCCCTAACCCTCAAATATTGGAACACTGCTATCATTCTTGCTATCATAAATATCAGATATATTATATCTGTATTTTTTCACATCTTTCTATTTCACAAACCATCTTTGCTTCTTAAATTCATCTTTGTGAGGATTTCCATGGTTTCATTCAACCATAATTTTCCCCTCTTCCTAAAACACCATTTCACTGGATGTGTATCTTCACTCATTCACTTCTTTGGAAGATCAATGTCTTCAACATAGTTCTTTCATGTTAGCAGTCCTGTTTTGCATCCAGTCTACATTCTTTTAGCTTCCATTCATTTTTGATCTTCCTTCTTCTTGTTTTATAATGCCTACTCAGTGGTGAAATTCAATTTTTTTTACTACTGGTTCTGTGGGTGTGGCATGGCTTGGTGGGCGTGGCAGGGGAAGGATACTGCAAAATTTCCATTTCCACCCCACTCCAGGGGAAGAATATTGCAAAATCTCCATTCCCATCCCACTCTAGGGAAGGATACTGCAAAATTTCCATTTCTACCCCACTCCAGGCGAAGGATACTGCAAAATTTCCATTCCCACCCCACACCAGGGGAAGGATACTGCAAAATTCCCATTCCCTCCCCACTCTAGGGGAAGGATACTCCAAAATCCCTATTCCCTCCCCAGTCCTGGGGGAAGGATATTGCAAAATGTCCATTCCCACCCCACTCTGGGGCCAGCCAGAGATGGTATTTGCTGGTTCTCCAAACGACTCAAAATATCCGCTACTGGTTTTCCAGAACCTGCTGAATTTCACCCCTGTGCCTACTTAAATATCTCACTCCCACCTTATTAATTTACTTTCTTCCAATATACCCAGCTCTTAGTTCTCCATAACAAACAAACATATACAGCCATGTTAACTTCTTGTAATAAATATTCATTTCTCGCCACAGAAGACACATTCTATCAGAATTTTCTCCATATTTAGTAAGCACCTTTCTTTATCTTTTGTAAGCCTTCTGGAAAGGTATTAAAATAACCTCCTGACTTGTTCTAGTTTTTTGAAATTTACATATACATTTTGAGCATCTTTTAAATGCACGATTATTCTGAAAACTCTCAAAACTGGTCACCATTCAATGTTAGCACAATAGTTTTCTTATCACAGCTATTTCACCCAATTACATGAATTGATCATAACAGGGTACAAATGTTCTTAGACAGTACCACAGGGACAAAAAGTTCTAACAAAGAGAAGATGGCGTCACGTGAGGAAGCAGACAGAAATTCTATAGTTTTAACTGGATTTGGAAACATTTGTAACCAATTTGAAAATGTGAATAATGAAGGGACATTAAAGTTAGTACAAAGCATTTTTAAAAAGAACAATTACAATACGATAATTATACTATGGAATACCATTTAAATGGGCAAGTGTTTTAAAGGCTTTTGAGTATAAAGACCAGATTGGTTGTATATCTCACAATTACAAGAGACAATGATTCTTCTGTGTTTTTCTGATTGGTAAAGATAATTGGATTTGGGAGTTTTCTGGTTAAAAAAAAAACTTGAAAGAAAAAAGGATGTAATCACATTTGATCATTCCAGGTATTCTTAGCTCACTTTTTCAGCATCCGTTTAAAATTAAAATGGTTAAACTTGCTTGCTAATATGACTTTAATGTCTCTATTTCTACTGAAGTAATTAAAACACAGGAAAATAGTAGAGAGAAGCCCTGGGTAGCTTAACCAACACTAGAAGAAGTTATTGATAGCTGTCAATTCTATGCCAACTCTACATTCCAATACATTCAAGGAAGTAAATCCTTTTTGAGTAGTTGAAGAATGAATAAGATCATACAATTTAGTTAACGTATTGTATGAAGTTAAAATGATAACACAGAATCAATGCTCAAACAAATTATTTAATTCATTTTATTTTATTTTAAATTTTGTATTTATATGTTTTATTCTATGGCTGTTCACTGCCCTGAGTTCTTCGGGAGTAGGGCGGTATATAAATTCAATAAAACAAACAAACAAACAAACAAACAAACAAACAAACATGGCAGGGCCGGCGCAATGTATAACCTGTTCACACTGGTGCAATAGGACTGGGTGTTTTGTTAATACGATTTATTGGGATTTATTGGGTTAGGGATTTTCTGTCTTCACTGTGAGTTGTATTGTGTTTGGGGGGTTGCGCTGAGGGAGCTCAACCAATCTCATTGTACATATGTTGTGCGCTGACAATAAAGATATGAATTAAATTGAATTGATATTTAGTCTTCAGTCATACTAAAAATTACAATTAGGTGGCAACATTTGAAGGTATTTTGGCAATAGCTTTCATAGCTTATGGAAGGTATGCCCTGAATTCCTCTCATCTACACAAATGCATATAATGAGACTGAAAATGATTAGCTGAATCAAGGACAGGCACAGCTCTAGATGACTGGATATTGATGGGAAAAATGAAGACATAAAAGGCAAAGATAAAGACAGCACTTCTTTATACAGGTAATCCTCAACTTACGACTACAATTCAGCCCAAAATTTATGTTGTCCCATTTATTAAGTGAATCATTGCAGTTGTTAAACTAGTAACATGGTTGTTAAGTGAATCTGGTTTCCCCATTGACTCTCCAGAGCCTCGGTGGTGCAGCAGACTAAAGTGCTGTTAAGTGCTAGCACTTAGCTGCCAGCTGCCTGCAATTAGTGCAAGTTCGAATCTCACCAGGCTCAAGGTTGACTCAGCCTTCCATCCTTTCGAGGTAGGTAAATTGAGGACCCGGATTGTGGGGGCAATAAACCAACTTTGTATAGAACAACACCGCTTGGGTGGGGGTCGAAAGCCCTAATAAGCAGGTATATACAAAAAAGTATGCAGGCTATTGCTATAATGCATTGTAAGCCGCCCTGAGTCTACGGAGAAGAGCGGCATATAAATTGGACTAATAAATAAAAGACTGTCAGAAGGTCACAAAAGGGGATCACATGACTCCGGCACACTGCACCTGTCATAAATACAAGTCAGTTATAAAGCGTCTGAATGTAAATCACGTGATCATGGGGATGCTGTGATGGTCATAAGTCATTTTCTTCAATGCTGTTGTAACTTCGGTCCTTAAGTGAAATGTTGTAAGTCAAGGATGATCTGTATTTAACACAAAACACTGTTTCCTAGTTGGAAAGGGACTACAGCTCAGGAATAAAAAAAACCTACAGTGTCTATGCCAGAAATCAAAGTCAGTGAGTTATTGCAACATCCCTTAAAATGGCAGCTTTGTGAAATTATGAACTGAAACAGAAAGTCATGTGACAATCCTATCTATGACAAACTGAAACTGAATTGTATTCACCTGAATTAAAGTGTACAAATTAAACCTATTTCTTCATGGTGCTTCTCTCCTCAGCATGTTGAAATATATCAGAAGGATATATCAAATTAATTCAAAAAATTAAATAGAATAATCCAAGAATAATCCAAGAATTGGTTAGTTAACTTCAGAAAAGAAATAAAGGATGAAATTGTCCTGTAGATCTCTTTATCCATATATTTCAAGTACAGCAATAATTGATGTAATGACCTTTCTCTATCAATTAACAAGCATACCGTATTTTCTGGCGTATAAGACGACTTTTTAACACATGAAAATCTTCTCAAAAGTCGGGGGTCATCTTATATGCCAGGTGTCGTTCTCATGTAACCAGGCAGACCAGCCCGAAAGGCTCTGACGAGCCTTAAATGGTTCTGGTGATCCAAGCTCTGATGATCCCAGCTGAGTTGCCTGCTAATCAGGCAACTCAGCTGGGATCGCCAGAGCCATGTAAAAGAAAAGAAGTTTTCCCCCTCCAGCTTGCTTACCTTAGCTGCTAGTTGCAACGCTTGCTTTGCTTCGCTTGCCTGAATCCATTCCATCAGCAAGCCACTCCCTGCCTGCAATCAAGCAGGCAGGGAATTGTGGACTTCAACTCCCAGAATTCCTCAGCCAGCAAAACAAAGCTGGCTGAGGAATTCGGGGAGTTGAAGTCTACAAGTCTTAAAGTCGCCAAGGTTGGAGACCCCTGTCCTATTGGGTAAGTTTTTTTTCCCCTTTGGGAGCTTTAAAAAAATAGTTAATTGGGTTTTTTTTTAGTTGTTCTTTTTTAGACCTAGCCTTTTAAAGTTTAGGAAGTTTTAAATTTAACTTTCATATAAAAATAAAAATAAAATAAAATAATATTTGTGCAGCTTTCTGAGATTTAGTGTGTTTCTGTAGTGTTTCACTCTAACTACACAAACACACAAAATCTCACAAAGCTGTATGTGGAATTTTGTGTGTGTAAAGTGTGAAAGTTGGGTTTGGGGGCTTTTTGTGGCTGTGTGAGATTCCTGCTTGTTGCAGGGGCCATTTTGGGTCTAGCACAGCTGCTTTTACATTGTGGGTGAGCCAATTGTGTTGTGTTGTGTGTGTGTAAAGTGTGAAAGTTGTTTTTTTTGGGGGGGCTTTTTGTGGCTGTGTGAGGTTCCTGCTTGTTGCAGGGGCCATTTTAGGTCTAGCACAGCTGCTTTTACATTGTGAGTGAGCCAGTTGATGTTTTTTAATTTTTATTTGGTGTGCGTTGGAAGAGGGGTAGTCTTATACAGTGAGTATAGCTCAAACCCTATATTTTAACAGGAAAAGTCGGGGGTCGTCTTATACGCCCAGTCGTCTTATACGCCAGAAAATACGGTAATTCAGTTCAAGAAGAGAGAGGCTAAAGAAATGGTTAAAGTAGCTCTACCCTGTCACCATCTTTCTGTTAAAAGGCCTTACAGGCGGTCCTCGACATACCACTACAATTAAGCCCAAAATTTCCATTGCTAAGTAAGACAGTTGTTAAGTGAATTTTGCTCCATTTTACAACCTTTCTTGCCACAGTTGTTAAGTGAATCACTGCAGTCGTTAAGTTGTTAAATGTATCTAGCATCCTCATTGACTTTGCTTGCGAGGAGGTTGCAAACGGTTATCATGTGACTCCAGGACACTGCAAGAGTCATAAATACATGCCAGTTGCCAAGAGTCTGAATTTTAATCACGTGACTATGGAATGATCCCAAGTGTAAAAAATGGTCACGTCACTTTTTCCAGTTTCCTTGTAACTTTGAATTTGTAGGAACCATACAAATAGCTGTAAGTTGAGGAATGCCTGCACAAATAAAATTAGGAGTCTTCCCGTTGGCTTCTTCAACGTTTTGAATCTAATCTTTTGCCACTTATAGAAAATGGCTGCCACTTAGGGGCTTGACATTTTCCAAAATGGCTGCCCTGGTAGGGTTATAAACAGACACTTATCAGAAAGCAAACTTCCAAAATTGGTTGCAGCCATTCATCTTGCTTTTATTTACAACAACAATGATGATGCCAGGAACATTTTTGTAAATATATGTGGCAGAAGGTGCCAAGGGAATGCCCACAAGCAGTATGCTGGGAATCCCAAAAATAGAGGAAAAGAAAGATGTAAGCCATGTGTTCTGATGAAACTACACAGGACCTAAACCTTAACTTTGGCTCGCAATGCTAACTTCATGCTGCTAACAACAAATGGTCAAAGTCTGGCCTTGTTAATCAGAAACTAGTAGGAGATGATGAACAAAAAATGAAAAAAAAAATGTAGGAAAGGATCTAAGAAATTACAAGGAACTCATATTCCCACAAGACTATTAGGAACCTAACACATCCGTGATGTTGGAATTAATTAGTCCAACTGTTTCCTCAAGTACAAATCGTTCTGGTGGATAATACCATCTATGTTTTGAAAGAGTTGGGTTTGGGAGGGGAAAAGAAAAAGAAAACAGAAAACAGCATTATAAATGTCACATTTACTTCCAGCGGGAAGTGTGCAACAATGTGTGACAATAGTTTATAAAATGTTGAAACACGTTTTCCTTTTGTTTTACTTTACTCATTTTTGAAATACAATCCTGGTTACTGGAAAATGCCTTACAGCTTTATTCAAAACATATGTTATTGTGCTATTTTTTTTTTGGTCTGAATGAAGAGCCTGAAAGAGAGAAGCAAATTCTGACTCCTTCTGGAACATCTAACCAATATATCATTTGTGTGTGTTGCATTTTTTCCTCTCCTTGTCAGGACCACTTTTATGTCTTTAAAGATTTATTTAAACTAGTTTATTATATAATGAAGCTTGTCAGATCATAAGAACAAAGTTAAACAATATGCTCTGTATCAAAGTGCAATGTTGAACATGGAGGTTTAAATATACATATCAAATGCAATGCAATCAAGAAAGGTTTAATCGAAAAATGCAAATGGTTCAGATTATTAGAGCCACATCTGTGCTTTGAAGCAAAATTTGGGATGTTTATCAAAAGCTACAAGTAATTATATTATTCCCTCCCACTGCATATATCTCAGCCACAGATTTCATAGCCTCAGTCCTTGCTTGATTTAATCTTGCGGTTTTACAAGGACCACTAAAGAAATATTTTTTTTCAAAAAAAGAAACAATTTCCACAGCATCTTTCAGTTACTTAAAGAAAGAATAAATGTTCTCAATTTCAGTAGTAGCATGAACCCTTTAAAAAGCTTGCACGCGATGGTCAGTCAACACAAAGGTTTTGGCCAAATTGCAATATTTAATGTGATATATAGAGAAAAAATTATGAAATTATGGCAATCACATTCTGTATGTTTACTACTAATTTAAGGTAAACCAAATGAATTGATTTAGATTTCATACCCTGGTTATGAGATTTGGACAGCAAATCTTTATAAGATTTAAGTTTAAGAGCAGACCTTCGTTCAGAAAATATACAAGGAGTCCTCGGCTTATGACCACAATTGAGTCCAAAATTTCTGTTGCAAAGCAAGAGAGTTGTTAAATGAGTTTTGCTCCATTTTATGACCATGTTATAGTCATTAAGTGAATCACTGTGGTTAAGTTAGTAATACAGTTAAGTGAATCTGGCTTCTCCATTGACTTTTCTGGTCAAAAGGTAGCAAAAAGTGGACACATGACCCCAGGATACTGAAACCATAATAAATTCATGCCAGTTGCGAAATGTCTGAATTCTGATCTATGTCCTTGGGGATATTGAAATAGTCATAAATATGAAAAACAATCATAAGTCACATTTTTCAGTGTTGTTGTAAATTTGAACTGTGACTAAATGAATCGTTGTATGTTGAGGTCTACCTGCAATTATGTACCTTTCATTTTTGAGAGTGGCTCATAATGGTGTAACTATATAATAAGAATAGCACATTTGAAAACCATATTCCTTTTTTAGGAAAAGTATCGATTTGAATTTCCTAATTATGTCTGCTGCTAAACCTCTTGCTGTTTAGAATATGTTTATTAAACATGGAAAAGTTCTTGAGGACAGGTAATTCCTGACTTTCAACCATTCATTTAGTGACTGTTTGGAGTTACAATACTGTACAAGTGACTTATGACTGGTCCTCATACTGAAGACCGCTGCAACATCCCCATGGTGATGTGATGAAAATTTAAGCATTGGCAACTGGCAAGTATTCATGACAGTTACAGATTCCTGGGGTCATGTGATCATCATTTGCGACCTTCCTATTCAGCTTCTGACAAGCTGACAAGTTAATGGGGAAAGCCAGATTCATTAATGACTGTGTGACTCATTTAACGGCAATGATGTGGTAAACATTTGTGGCAAAAAAGATTGTAAACTTGAGTGTGACTTATAAATGCCGTATTTTATTTTCCTTCAGTGTAGTGTGACTGTCAAGTGAAATGGGAAAATTTGCCAAAGCCAACTCATGGTGAGCCACGGCCAACTTACTATGGCTAACTTGCTGAGGTATAACTCACTACGGCCAATCCGCCAGAGGCCAACTCGCTGTTATTTACAACAAAAAAGGAATAAAGTTGGGATTAAAAAATATAATAATAATAATAATAATAATAATAATAATAATAATAATAATAATAAATGTGTGTAGTGTGCTGAGATGCATAATGATAAGGTTAGACTGAGTGGCAGTATCTAAGTAAGTATCTGCAATTGCAAATGGATGCTCAAATTTGGCTTAAAAAATAGTGGAAAACCATTAGTGGGAATATGTTACATATACACATTCAGTGTAGGCTAATACTTATTATTTCACTCGCTAGAGCTGAATGAAACACTCAAGCTATTGGAGACATTAAAACTCTTTCTTTTGCCAAAAATGGTGGGGGGGGGGGACACCCAGAATAGTGGGGGAAGATTTTTTTTATGAATTCCTGGAAGTGTATATGTTATATTTAGTTCTTGTGAGTGCAATAAAAAGCTATACTCTGTGAAATTGGCAACCGTTACAGCAACGTTTTAAAAATTAGAATACTACATTAAATAAGAAGGGGTAAGACGCTTACAAAATGAAGCTGTCAACTAGCTTTAAAAGCAACATAGCACAATGTAGAACGACTTATGTTTGGCTTACACAGTGGTACTAAACATATTTTCCTCTGAGTAAGCCTTGCTGAACATATGGGACTTATTTCTAAGTAAACCTATATATGTTTGACTTATGAATGACTTGTGTAACTTGATCATTGAGATATCTCAAAGAAGAGACCTTTTAGTAGGATTTTGGATTTGAGAAGTCTGAGTAGATATCATCTCTTCTGACACCCTCCCAGAAAATCAAGATTTGTAATATAAGATGAATGACAATGGTATGAATCCGTTCTTAGTCATATTTAGAGCAGACCCATTAAAATAACTGAAATTGAAGTCAGGCATGACTAAAGTTGTCCAACTGATTTCAGTCAAGCTGTTTTTGATATGTGTAAGACTAGACACAGCACATAGTACCAATAACAATGTCAATGCCATAAGGAGTTTTCCCTTCATGAGAAAACTCCTAGGATCATCATGCTCATTCACAGACACTTACTGAACATCACAATGCATTCTACCATTTGAGAGCCAGTTTGGTGTAGTAATCAAGGTGTTGGCCTAGGAGACTGTGAATTAGAGTCTTGCCCTAGACCTGAAAGCTGGCTGGGTAATTTTGGGCCAGTCATTTTCACTCAGTCCAACCTATTTCATAGAATTGTTGTGGTGAGGAAAACAGGAGGTGGATTGATTATTATGTATGTTATTTAATTAAAATAAAATAATAAAGGCGAGCAAAAATCTTATAAAACAAATGAATGTCTCCCTCTGCCTACCCACTCTTCTTTTCCTAGAATCTTTCTTCCAATCTGGTTTTTCTCATGTCATCTTTGAAAAATCCACTTATAGCAGTTGATTTAATGACGTTTCAGTGGCAAATAAAAACTTGTTTTGTGGCAGGGTTTCTCTAAAGACGTAAGACAATATAAATACAATTTTATAGCTATGTAAATATCTCTATGTAGTTATTCATCCTTGCTTTCTAGCATTTCTTTTGCTTTTTTCCCCTTGGATGTTTCTCATTTATTTATTTAGATGTTACTTAAAAATAAACTGCAAAAACATTTTGAAAATTCAGTAAACAAAATAGCAAATAATAAGCAAAAAGGGGAAAATATTAAACTTCCTGGCACACCATGTGTATATAATTTATTAAAAACATATGAACATTTCAAATTAGGAAAAAAGCCCTATATTTTTCTACATAAAAATCATAAAATTTGTGGCAAAGATTTCTTCCAAGAATCTCTTTTCTCTCTTCCTTTTTCTTTTTAATTTTTCCTTCCTTCCTTGACTGCAAGGAATCCAGATAATCTGAATGGGTAATTTCAACTGGAAGGGATCCAGATAACCCACTTTATTCAGGGCTTTCTATTTTTTTCTTTCTTTCCTTCCTTCCTTCCTCCCTCCCTCCCTCCCATTGATATCTTTCATGCAGGGGCCTTTTCTCTCTTTTTGTTTATGAAACATTGTACTTTAAACTATACTGGCATTGCTGGTACTGAATAAACAATATAATTGTTCAAGTCTTGCCCACAATATATAGAGCACTGGTTGGGATTGTAATACATCAGCCAAAAAGAGCAAAAACAAAAGCTAATGATGCAAGAGAGTTGAGTTGGTAGGACTTCCTTTAAAGTCCAAGAAAGCATTATTAATAGAAATTTAAGTGATCTGTTAATCCCAAGAGTTACAGTAGATTCATATTTTTAAACAATCCCTCACTTATGATAAGGATATTTTTATTGTGCTAATATGGGTGAGAAAGTTATGTGGTTGTTTAATAACAGTGACAGAGCTTATCTTGATTTGAAGACAGGTAATTCATGTTGATCTGTATAACCTCAAGTGCTCTTGGTTAGGAACATATCATTTTATTTATTTATTCCAGATTTAAAACTCCTTCCCTCTGGAATAAACGTACATTTAATAATTCTTCGACAAAGTGTTCTATGATATACTTCTGTAGTCATAATAACCTATGTACCGCAATTATGTAAGTTTGCTTTGTTCTTTTTCAGTTTCCACTCTTTTTCTTTTTCAATTTTAAATCATTAAACAAAGTACATATTATTTCTTTCATAAGGTTTGTGCAAGATTAAATAATCTTAATCAGGAAATAAAGCCTAAATTAGATTTGTAGTAGTCAGTGAAGACTGATGACTAATCTTCAAAACTATATATATATATATATATATATATATATATATATATATATATATATATATATATATATATATATATAACCAAAAATTGTTTCCAAGATAATCTGCGCAGAGCTGGATTTATGATTATAACATACATGTACATATCTGTTAACTTCACTATCGTAAGAATGAGGAAATTTATCCAGTTAACCCCCCCCAAAAAAATACCACATAAATTGTTAATAAATCTTAATTTGAATGGAAAATTCCATGGGAAAAAAGGACATTGTGCTGCCTCTTTCCACAAAGCTACCATTAGTAAAAATCTACCAACCAGGATTTCAAATATTTGCGTTTTTACTAAGAGAGACTTGGTAGTAAAGTTTTCCTTATGTTTTTCTCAATTCTTAATAAATTCATAGACTTGCTTATAGCTTGGTAGCATCACGATAGTTTCCCCACTGATTTCTTGCTGTAAGCAAAATGAAGCTCAATTCCCGAAAACTGCATAGCCCAATTCCAAGATCTTGGAATTGTTTTCCACGCTCTCCTTCTGATTTTTTTTTTCTAACTTTCTAGTGAAGTCTACGGATATTCCCTGATAGTCTTCAAAAATTATTGGCTCCTCCATTTCTAAGGGAGAGTGGCCAGTCGCTCACTACATACTGTTTTTCGCTAGATATTTTTTGTCTCGGTAAACACACAGTGACTTTTACAGAGAGTTTGTTTGTTACAGCCCTGCCTAATCTGATTCCATGCATCATCCTCGAAACTGAACTAGATAATTATAGAAGTTATGAGTTTGTACTTTAATTTTAATCCAGATAAGGAGATTCGCATCAGAGTATGCATAAACAGAAAATTCGTCTGTGCAACGGTGATTTATGCACATGGACTTCAGACACTTGAGAGTGAACATATTTCTGAGAATTATTTTTCCTTTCATTCAATCATGTGATAAAATCACATCAGCATTCTTTTTAGTTAAAGTACTTGAAAGATTAACTGGAGGCTTTGTTTAACTGTCATTAGCAGGCTTTTACAAACTGGTATACCTTTGGCCTCCAGCTAACCTAGCAATCCCTAAACAACTGCAATCTATTTTTCACATACACAATATCTTCCCTTACCTGTCCCCCAGGAATCCTTCTAGTTACATGCTTGCAGAAAAGCAGATTACTTTAAATGGTCTTGTAAATATGTCAAACTGAAGACTGAATATCAACTTCTGCCCTGGATTCCAATGAAATGCCTTTGATGCTGTTATTCATTTGAAGCAATTCAGCCCTGCCCCCTCCCCCAAATTTTATACAGGTAGTTCTTGATTTACAACGATTTGTTTAATGACAGTTCAAAGTCACAATAACACTGAAAAAAAGTGACTTTAGCCCTGTTCTTGCTCTTAGACCTGTTGCAACATCCCCCAGGTCATGTGATAAGAATTTTTGCAACCAGCATGTATTCATGGCAGTTGCAGAATCCTGGAGTCATGTGATTGCCATTTGCAATGTCCCCAGCCTACTTCCAGCAAACAAAGTCAATGGGTGAAGGTGGATTTGCTTAATGACAGTGAAACTCACTTAACAACTACAATGATTTGCTTAACAACCACTGGAAAAACCAGGCACAAATTACTCACAACTGCCTTACATAGCAATGAGAGTTCTGTTCCCAATTGTGGTTCTTAAGTCAAGGAGGAGCTGTTGTTGCCCCAGTACCACATTACCGGTACTTTGCTTTAATGTGAGAGGCAAAATTTGCTGTAATTCTTCAAGGTTAACTTTGACTGAGGGCTGCCGTTTTAATTTTCCAATCTTGCATTTAGCTCATTAATGCAAACTGAGAGGATAAAACATGCATTCACAGATATAGCCATTTTCCCAAAATATAATTTGTCATCCAAAATGTCTAATAGTGGTTGATCAAACTGAAACCACAAACACCGGAAGTAATTTCCCTTCTATCTAAATTTGGATCAATGGATTTTCATAGTCAGCACAATTAATTAGCATACTTTTTAAATATACATTTGATAGTTAAGAGTAGTAAAGAACTTCAAAGTTTGCACTTATATTTTTCAGAAAATAAAAAGGAGAAATTAACAACAGCTCCAATATTACTAAAGTCTTAGCTGGAACTTAATTAAATACCCAGTGTGTGATACTAACTAACTAACTTACTAACTAACTAACAATCATGTGCCACTATTAGCAGACAAACAGAGTTGTAGGAAGGTCAAACACATTTACAAATCTGAGAATCAAGATTAAAAGAATGACATGAAAGGCTAATAACCATAACTTCAATTGGTACTAATAAATTACATTACCATGTTTATTATATAGTTTACTTTGTTCTGTTTTTTTTTTCAGCCAATCTTTTTTTTTTTTGACTAATTTTAAAAATTGTCAGACTGTAGAAGGAGGAAGAAGAAGAGAAGGAGAAAGGGTTTTTCTAAAACAAAACTCTAGCTGTGCAGTCTTAATTGGGCAACTTTAATTATAGACCAAGTCTACAAGAAAATCAAAGGGAAAATGAAAGGAACGGTGAGTCTTAAAACCTGGTAGTTATCTGAAAGGACACTGAACAGTATGTGTGGTTTAATGGACTTCCAAAAGGAAAAAATTAAAACCCAACCACCGAACACCATGCTTGCCTAATATTCTTATCAGTGCAGTCACAAAGACAGCAGAAAAGATATAATTTCTACCGTGTGGTTTCCTTCTGCAAATCTGGGTCGCGCAGGACAGGATGGTGTCAAGTAATCTCTCCAAGGGCTGCTCAGCTGGCAGCTGTGATCACAGGAATCCCAAGATACAGGATCATCACCTAATACTATGCCTCATGAACACAGCTGTAACAGGCCTAGCCAACTATGTGATTCATCCTTAAAGGGGTGTGGGGGGGAAGAAGGTTTGTTGAGATTATTCTTCTTGCCAGGTTTTATTCCCATCATTACTCTACCACCTGGCTATTTACTGTATAGCTTCTTTGAGGAAAACCAACAGAGGAAAGGAGAACAGGTTTATTTCTTTATTTATTTCATAGGGCGTACCAAAATGTAGCAGAGCGCATGAAATTCACAGAACATATAAAATGTGTATCGAAACATAGAACACCAGAGCAGTGTCATTATTTTAAAAACACGCAGTATGAGTGATGAATAAAATTAAATTATGTTTGAGCAGTTACCGAAGTGACTAAACCTATGGCTGGATATCTAGATTATTTAGTCATTAGACAGCAGTGCCCTTGAGATGATGAGTTTCATGCAGGGTCCAAGGAACTTTCTGAGGGGGGCATTTCATCACAATATGATGTAAAGCTTGTGGGAGGTTCCCCACAGTCACAGTTAGCATTATCAACCAGCACCATTTATATATCCAATATTAGTACCGACCATGGGTTAGGTTGGATTTCGCTGAGTTCTGTCCAGATTTTTCTTGGGAGATCAAAGCCTAATAGGCATTGTGATGAGCCATGGTGGTGCAGTGGTTAGAGTGCAGTACTGCAGGCTACTTCTGCTGATCACCAGCTGCCATGAGTTTGGCAGATCGAATCTCACCAGGCTCAAGGTTGACTCAGCCTTCCATCCTTCTAAGGTCAGTAAAAATGAGGACCCAGATTGTTGGGGGAAATATGCTGACTCTGTAAACCACTTAGAGATGGCTGTAAAGCACTATGAAGCGGTATATAAGTCTAAGTGCTACTGCTATTCCTGTTGTACTGGATCAGACACGAAATTTAACAGATATGGGTTAGAAGTTGCCCACTCCTGAAGCCATGTTATCTCAATGCCAAAGGCTTCACACGGCTAATTGCCGTCCATGTTTTCTACAAGAACAGAATTTACAGAGTACTGGATATGAGGTCTTCAACTTCCAACAGTAAACATTTATTCCTGGATATTCTTCTGATATGTTCTTATTTAAAGAATGGGGTTTGCACCACTCCATGTGAGTATGGAATGTATGGGCATGAAGCAGGAATATGGAAAATTAAGAAGTAGTGGACAATCCTTATTCATAGCAATATCACAGCCT
Source organism: Arizona elegans (assembly GCA_022577455.1). NCBI lineage: Eukaryota > Metazoa > Chordata > Lepidosauria > Squamata > Colubridae > Arizona > Arizona elegans. Next base: position 8,805,313 of record JAKOOJ010000002.1, on the reverse strand, counting down.
TTGACAGACCAGAAGTAGTCACCATGACTTAGAAATTCGGAATAGTGTTCAATTTAATTGAAAAGATAATTATTTTATAAAAAAAAATATATAAAAAAATAACACACACACACACACACTGTATATGGACTTACACAAAAAACTAGTGGTGAAATCCAATTTTTTTTACTACCAGTTCTGTGGGCGTGGCTTGGTGGGTATGGTTTGGCTTGGTGGGTGTGGCTTGGTGGAAGTGGCAGAAGAAGGATACTACAAAATCCCCATTCCCTCCCCACTCCAGGGGAAGGATATTGCAAAATCTCCATTCCCATCCCACTCTGGGGCCAGCTAGAGGTAATATTTGCTGGTTCTCTGAACTGCTCAAAATTTCCGCTACCGGTTCTCCAGAACCTGTCAAAACTTGCTGGATTTCACCCTGTATAAAACTATGAATATACACAAACAACTTTATATTGCACTAGTAAAGCCACACTTGGGATACTGAGTATAGTTCTGGTCATCACAATACAAAAAATAAGCTGCGAAACAGTGCAGAGAAGGGCCACAAATATAGCAATAGCAATAGCACTTAGACTTATATACCACTTCATAGTGCTTTACAGCCCCCACTAAGCGGTTTACAAAGTCAGCATATTGCACCCAACAATCTGGGTCCTCATTTTACTGACCTCGGGAAGGATGGAAGGCTGAGTGAATCTTGGCCTGGTGAGATTTGATATGCCAAACTGCTGGCAGCCAGTGATCAGCAGAAGTACCCTGCAGTACTGCACTCTAACCACTGTGCCACCTCGGTTCAAGATGGTAAGGGATCTCGAGGCTAAATCATGTGATGAATGTTTGAGGGATTGATTTATTATTCAAAGCATCAGAAGGCAAGACAAGAAGTAATGGATGGAAGCTTGTTAAAGAGAGATCCAGGCTAGAAGTAAGGAGAAATTTTCTGACAGTGAGAACCATTAATCAAGAGAATAGTTGGTGTCCCAGAGTTGTAGGTGCTCCATTACTGGGGATTTTCAAAAATAGACAGGAGAACCATTTGACTGAGATGGTATTAAGGACTCTTGCCTTGAGCAGGGATTGGACCTGAAGATCTCTGAGGTCCCTTCCTTTATGTTCTATGACAGCCATTTTAAAAATCAGATTATCTTTATGGAAAGGGAAATTAAGGAAGTGTGTCAAAACACACAGGTACTTTGTGGTTAAATGGTGCATCAAATTCTCTTTAAAGAAATATATGAGAAACCAAGTGACAGTGACAAGGAGAATACAAGATGATATTTAATTAAAAGAAAAAGGCAGATGGCTGCTTTTTGTAAAACATATCAATGTTGTACCTTTAAACATGATTAGGACATTTGAAAGACATATAATGCAGATGGGAAGCAAACACATGTAAAAGAAACCGTATAATGCAGAATGCTTTGAATATTTTTTTTCCTTGAAGATTTAATTAAAAATACTTTTGTGATTTTCTTTCCAATTCAGGTAACACAGTAAAACTTTATAAAATTTTGAAAATTATCTCCACAAACCTTTGTTTAATTTTAAATGAAGTATACCATAAGCAAGATACTATACGCATAGATGGAAAAAAAATTAAAAAACATTTTTAAGGAATACCTTATGCTTAAAACCATTCAAAAATGTAAATCTCTCCCACAGAAATATATTAAGTCATAGAAACCAAGACTGAGCTCTAAAGATTTAGAGCAAAAAAAATATTTTACTAACCTGAAGTAGGAAGTTCTGCCTTTCCTGTAACTCAGCAAACTACTAAAAATTCAGATTAACTTTATAATTGCAACTAATGTAATGTCCCCATTAAGTTTGGAGAGAAAGGTCTACGATATGTAGTCTTCCCTATTGTTTGACTATACCACCTATGAGCGCTTATGAACAGGGAACAATACTTAGGACACCCTAATACACTTTATACACACTAATGTCATAACACGCTTGCCTGCTTACAAAAAAATAAATAAATCTAATGAGCTTGACTAAAATTTAGAAGACAAGTTAACACAGCAAAAGAGATCAATCTGGGGGGAAAAAATCCATTTTTTTAAAAAAATAAGAACAAGCCAATTCTGATAAAGCAGAAGGCTAGTTTTTAAACAGACTGTTTTCAAACTTTACAAAAGAAATTGGCAAATTTTGAAAACAATCTTTAAGAGATATCAATGACCAAACCTCCCCAGCTTTGCCAAAACACTTTTCTTCCTTCTGTCTTTTTCACACTCCGAGAATGTAGGAGGCAATACACATTAAAAACCAAAAAAAAAAAAAAAAAAAAATGAACAGCAAATTACAAAATTCTCTTCCCCCCCCCCCCATTTTCCCCAATATACATTATTATTTAAGCAATGTATACATGTTTAGAATTGTTTTGCATTTTTAGTACAAGGAAACATTTATCAAAAAAAAAAAAAAAAGCCTGCTGGTTAAGGACAAAGTTATGATTCAATAGCTACATGGAAATTTTGGAAATCAATGGCTTCAGGTTTCCAAGACCATGTGTGTGTGGTTATGAAGGTACAGACATCTTTTTAAAATCAAGGTCTTTGCCTACCTAAATGGAAACTGTATCACTAGATTTATTACTTTAAAAGTTGTGCAGTCTCGGTATGCTGGAAACTCAGGATGATATAACGACTTAACCAGCTGAATATTTAAATTACTATATTTAAATTAAACACCCTTTAGTATTTAGCATTGTGAGGCAAAATATTACTGTCTTAATGCAGATGCAGAGCTCTTCATAACCTTTGTGCAAAGTCTTCCTTATGAATCAATTTATTATTATTAGAGTTTGGTTATTCTATGTGAATGGGAAAAAAAAGATTACTTCCACAAGTGCAGCATAAAATCTCAATTTAGTTTTAGTTTTTTAGTTTTTTGTTTTGCTTTATTTGAACAGGAGAGGTGTTCTACATTGCAAAAAGGTATTTGATAGTTCAGTGCATGACAACCATTTTGAACTCCTTGGAGACGTGTGGAGTCAAGTGCAATAGATAATACAGAAATAAAATGCCATCCCTAGGAAAACAAAACGAACACTATTTTAAATAGATAGACTATATGTCAATCCAGTTTCAATTACACAGAACCTATGTCAAATAAGCTGCACCATGAGTTCTTTCAGCATGGAATATATTGGGTTTTGGAGCTGAAAGGGATTTCACAGAATATGAATTGAAATATGCATGAGTTGTTTATTGACTTTTTAGTTTTCAATCTATATCCATTGGAACAAATAATACAACATAAAGACCAAACTATGGGATACTATTATTTGGAACTGATTTTGGATATGGACTATTGACTATAAAAATGTTAGCCTGAAAAGGTATTAGACTGGATAACAGTCCACAGGATAAAAGATCTTTCCTCCTCCAATGTTTATAAGGAAGAGGTAAACAGCTAAAACGTGCAAAGGAATAAACACAACAGTCCAGGGATTCTGACAGAATGCCTCTCATGTTAAATATCAAAACTAAGATATTACGAATATCCCAGATCTCTACACATTAAAATTCATGGGAAAACAAAGATGCTTATTGTAAGGTTTTTGTAATACAGATGTTTCCTGATAACTACCTATCTATACTGAAGGAATAACAAGTATTTATTGTTTAAAGTGCAATATTATGCTTCTTTCTAATTTTAATTCTAAAAAAACACTCAATAATATAAGTAAATAATTAAAACAAATCTTGCAAAATAAAATCTTAATTCAACAAACACAAAGTCTCAAATTAGGTAAAAATAAAGGCCAATTTAAAATCACTGACTAAAACGATTAATCTGTTTTTATCTGAAACCTGCCTGCATAATGGCATATTTGCAGGAATACGAGAGAAACATCCCTTCAATTCAGGAAGCAATTGTATGACTGGTGATGTTGAAATGGCTATTAGTTAGTAGAGAATGTCACTAGAAATGTTCTTTACAAAAATTTTATTTTGAATTACCTGCAATACACAAGTTTTCAGACTGAATCCCATTATTTAGTATTTTCTCATTATTGTGACAAGAATTGTGCCAACTTCCACACTCAGAAAGTAAAATTATTGTCGCGAGTAAATATTTATATCATTCTCAAAGAGAATAAAAGCCACTGCCAATTCCTTCCTACAGCAAATACAGTGTTACAGTGAATCATAGCTACTGGAAGAAATGCAGTTCACTACACTATTTATTATAAACAATTTCTTATTAAAGATGGAAAATCAATATTTCATACAAACAAAAGTGTTCCATGGAAAACGTTACTGAAAATTTACTTCTCTTTCACGATGATGTGTTGAACAGTTTTTTTTTCTTTCTTCTGCTCTATTCTGACTCTCTTTGGTGTGGATAATTCTTATGATTTTTTTTCTCCCACGAAACCAAAGGAAGCAGAAAGGATCATAATAAAATCTGGATGTTCAAATAACAGAAATCTTTTCCAGAATGTAGAAAAGATTAAGTCCTGTGGTGTTTTCAAGTTTCGTTCTCAAAAGAAGCAAACAGCAAACTTGTTTTATATTAATTTCTGGTTAAAGAACAGATGTGGGTTAAAAATCACTTAGGTTGAAGCCCTCATATATCATCTGCCATCTTAAATGAAAGAAACAGAAACTTTTTATAGCCAGCCTGACACTCTGAATGGAATGACTTTGTCCTCTTACCAAGACTGATCAGTGCCAAATGAAATTGGCAGAGGGGATAAGTCTAGTAAGATTTCAAACTTCAGAATGGGAGCTGGTGAGAACACAATCGGCAGATGTTTTTAAGAGCATTGGCCCCATTAAAAAAAGAAAGAAAAGAAAACAAAAATGTATAAAAATATGATTGAGTCAACTAGATATTTTTTAACAAATGGGGAACTTTAAAAAACCCAGCCGTTAGCCACTCTGACCATATGTGTGTTAGGATTCTGTTTTACTCTTTTGTGGTGAAAAGCATATAGTTCAGAAATACAATCAGTATTGAGAACCATACCAAACACACAGAAGGAATGCAGTTGCCAGGAATGGCTCACATAAAACCAAAAGTTAACCACAAAGCATCTGCTACTGTTAGACAAGTTGCAATTCATTTCATTTATTGTATTTTCAGAAAAGAAGATCCCTTTGTAGGTTTCCTTAACGTGTCCTTGGTAAACTGTGTAGCGGAATATTATTCTGAGATATTGTTTAAAAAGCAAGAACAAATTCACCTTAAAAGAACTGATCCCAAATGTTTTCTGAAAATGTGGAGAATAACTGCAGAATTAGCTTTTGGCAGGGAAGCTCCACAAAACAGTAAAATGGCAAAACATTAAATTTTGTATTAAAAAAAAAATATGTATCTTTCTGCACCCTACCTTTTATTAACCAAACCTGAGAATTTACATTGTAATATTTCATTGCAAAGTATTAAAAAGTTACCAATCAAACTATGGGCTTCTGAATCTATGGCAACTATAGCTAACTCTTTGTTGAACTGTAGTGATAATTCCCTTTTCTGATTTGAATCGGTTGCCTTAAAGCCTTTTTATTTAATCCAATGTTCTTACAGTATATCTGCTAATAGGAAATAATCTGCAGCTAATATTCATATTCCAGGACAGCTATGTTTTTTCTTAATACTTTGTTTCAGGGGCCTTTTTCCAAAAAAAAAAAAAAAACAAAAAAAAAAAAAACCCTCTGTAAATATAGAAAACAGACATTCAGTGTATTTGTGCATGCGTGTGCGCACACACACTACTACTACCTGGTTGCTAATATCATCTAAAACATGTTGTGGCTTGCACTGTTTGTTAAAATTGTCTGGAAAGACAAGACTAATGAATGCAAGAGAATGAGATTTGCAAATTTGCAGTTAAGTATTCAGCTAATAAAACATGAAACCCCTTCTGTATTTGTTTTGCATCACCACTAACTTAAAACAAACTCAGTGACAGAGAGAAAAATAAATGAATCACTAAATTCAAGAGGTTTTCCTTTGGATACTTGAACAGCTTCACAGATCTAACTACTGCAGTCATGATTCGAATGGCTAGAATCATTATCTGTTTTTGAAGCTGCTACACTTAAAAGATACACTAAAATGCAAAGGAAAACCATACAAAATTCTTACTTTCAAATTTGCAATTCATCTGAAGTTTATTATTCAGTCCCACACTTGGAAGAGATAAATGAGCTTCCATCATTAAGTGCCATCCATCTACTTCAGAGATGTCAAAGTCACGTTGTCACACATGATGTATCGGGACTTTTTCCCCCTTTGCTAAACTGGGGATGGATGTGGCTGACACATGATACATCCGGCCCGCAGGCCATGATTTTGACACACTGATCTACTTAGTCAGCTAGATGAAGGGCTGTAAAGAAAGGTGGTAGGCTCACACTTATGGCAGGAATATTGTCAGAATACAAATTCTGACTGCCTTATCTGAAGGATGAGATAACTGGGGTGAAAAGTATGGAACCTGGGATCTTTTTGCCTGGGATTAAGGAATGTAAAATGAAGACTTTAACAGCACTACTGATATCAATCCACAGCTATTTAGCTATCCAGATTCACTTCAATAGTGAGATGGGCAACATATATACTGACTGACTGACTGACCTGAACGAATGAATGAATGAATTTTCAGGTCCTCCAGCCATGAATTTCTCCAGATTTCTTCATGGTCACTATCCCTCAGCATGGTACATATAGTTCACCTTTATTTAGATTTGGTACATTGTTGTTTGTCTATGGAGATCAGTTATCCAGGTCATGGTTGTCCCAAAGGTGAAGAAGCTTCTTGGATGAGAAGTGAAACGTCGTCAAAGAAAAACCAGAAAGTCCAGTTCCCTTTTGAAAAAGCACCTTTGGTATGGAGTTGCTTCTTTTTCTTGTTATTGTTTTACTTATGGATAAGATTTGAATAATCTTTTTGAAGTAATGACTTTGTGGGACTGTCCTATATACTTTTTATAATTACTTGGTTAGTCTTTAGGCCTTACACTTCTACTGGAAAGAAATGGTAATACTGAAAGGGATGTTGTTCCTTATCAACGTTAATTTCCGAGCAAGATTTTTTTCTCCTTGCTTTTCAAACTACCTTGAGTTTTGAAGAATTATGAATCAATAAAAGCCTTATGTGACCATTCAGCTCTACAGTTATCATTCTAAAACTGCATATAGCAGTTATATGAGAAAATCTGAACAGATTTTCAGAGAAAACAGAACTTACATTTTCTGTTGCTGCTGAACTGATTGCTAGAATACCAACAGAGAACAGTGAATCTCAAAAATGGCCATTTTCAGAAGTTCTGCTTGAAATCCAGAAGGCAAGCAAGAAATTTCATGAAGATATTTAAATATCAGTTTCTGAGAAACAAAGTTATTATGCATTGACTTACATGAAGACTTACTTGCTTGGAAGTAAACCATGAATACAAAAATTAATATGAGAGATAGAAAAAGGTAAGGGTGGATTAAAAATAGCAATGCATTTGGTTTTTTTCACATTTTAGTTCCTACCACACACATTTTTCTTGCAAAGGGAAATTCGAAACACAAGTTAAACATATATATATATATATATATATATATATATATATATATATATATATATATATATATATATATATATATATATATATATGCATCTTCCTATGTCTCTTTGATTCTTCTTAAATCAGTTTTATAATTTTAGTAACCATAGAAACACGAAGCAATTCTTTATTGCCATGACAATCTGACACAACTTTAAAAAACAGTAAGTAATGTTTTTACTCTGTTTTCCAGTTGCTCCCAAGGAAACAAGCTGTTATTTACTTCTGTGACGAAATTCATCTATACCATAAGAGATCTAGCATTGAAAAAAATATGCATATATGAGGCAATATTTATGGTGAAAAAAGTTACAATAATTTTAAAGTATGCAATATGGTGACTGAGTCTCCAGAATATCATACAAATAATCTCTTGTTTCTTAACAGAGACTTTCTGTGCCATCTTTGCTCATTTCTCTCTGGAAGATTTTTTTCCCCAGCTACACTGTGCTTACTATTGTCTCATCAGTAGGAGGTGCTCAATGTAATGATGTAACTGCTTTTTATTTACTTTGGGTAAACTATAAAGTTGAATGCTTCCAAGTCCTATTAATTTCACTGGCAGAGTTATACATGTTCATAAGGCTGCCTACTCAAACCGTTGGGATTTCTAAATGATTAAATCTAGTTGGGTTATGCCCTTTAATTTAAATTGCATTTGAACTCATCAAAGGATAAAGCTCAACCATATTTCAAATGCTAAGGTTCATCGTTTTCAGGTCACCCAAAGCAATCTACCTAACCTGGCTAATATGATACACACGGATATGAAAGAACTGTCTAGTCTTGTATCCTTCCTGTGTCTGACAGTGATTGGTAGTGGATGCGAAGTAGGAAGTCTCCAGTTAGGCATAAAATTAATAGCTTATCGCTTACGGTCACCTTCAAGGAATTTGAAGTATTGAACTAACAGAAAAAAACATTTCTAATGACTCTCATAAAAGTTACATCCTATTGAAATATTATCTTAAAAGTAAATAGTGCTTCAAAAACTTAATAAATAAAGCAAATCATGTATATTACTTTAGCAACCTTATCAACTCTCTAAAGTAGGACAGGATAATTTCACTTCCCCCATTGACTTTGCTTGTTGGAAGCCGGCTGGGAAGATCAGATGACCTCAGGACAGCACAACTGTCATATATACATGTTGGTTGCCAAATGTCCAAATTTTGATTGTGTGACCATGGGGATGCTGCAACAGTCAAAAGTGTGAAAACCAGTCGTAAATCACTTTTTACAGTGCTGTTGTAACTTTGAATGGTCACTAAAGGAATGGTTGTAGGTCAAGGACCACATGTAGAAGGATTTTCCAAATCTGCAACCTATAGATGTGTTGGGAATATAGTTTTCAGAGTTTCTCATCATAGAACATGCTGTTTTGAATTTTGGAAATTATAATCTCAACACATCTAGTGTACAACAGGTTGGGGAATCAGACACAAAGATGCCTGGCCACTTTGCTTTGTTTGTTGGTCTGCTGGACTATGACCATAATAAAGATGTGATCTGATTTGTTGAAATCATGAAATGAAAAATAGAAGCAAAAGTTCAATGTAATTGAGTTAACATACCCCAAAATATACTGTCTGGCTCAGTTAGGATAGCACAAGTTACTTCTATTGGCAAGGATCAATTTCAGATGATCAAATTTCCTTTCTGCTGACAGGAAAGATGCTACTGCTGACTGAACGTTTCCCCCAGCATAATATCCGGGTAGGGCTAGATTTCTTTTACACTGAAGTGACAGAAACACACTTTTAATTATAGAAATGGTAATACACACACAAAAAAAAAGATAGTAGTAAGAAAACAGCAAAGGCAGGGATGTAACTAGAGCTTTCTGGGACTCAAGCCAACACCCAGTTGGGGTTCCTCTCATGACTAATTCCAAATTAGTCATCAGTTAAAGAGCCAGTGGCTACATTCAGGGGTGCAAACTTTTCTGATGCTCCGGATTTGCACATATAAACTGCAATAGCAGCTCGGTGTGCCTTTTTTGTGGGGTAACAATAGTGCTATATTTACAGATCAGTCCATATCATAACAAGATGTCACCAAAGGATGCAGTTTTTAATGTACCTATTTGCTACTACCTAATGATTCCACTAGCCATTATACACTGAGAGTGCCTGTCAATCTCTAATACAGCTCACTTCCACCTGTTGTCCTACTATTCCAGTTGTGTTATCCTAATCAAATGTTTAAGTTTCTATATGGTTTTCTCTAGCCTTGCAAGACTACAACCAGGTTTGGTAGCTTTAAAAAACAAATTCTACTGGAGCCATTTTGTTGCTGGTATCCTTACGATTTATAGTGACTGTTCCTAATATGATTTGATTACTTATTTGTACCCTATGACCAGTGGTGAAATCCTGCCGGTTCTGTCTGGCTCGTACAAGCTGGTAGTGCTGGTGGTGCACGGTTTGGTGAACCGGTAGCGGCGGCAGCCTGGACGTCATTACTTCCTTGTTTTAACCCTCTGCACATGTGTGAAGACTTCTGTGCATGCGCAGAGTATCAAAAATAAGATATGATGATGGTGCGTGCGTGAGCAGAGCAAGCGTGAGCACACTTCTGAACCAGTAGGGAAGGTAAGTAGATTTCACCCAGCCTATGACTATCATTAAGTGTTGTACCTTATGATTCTTGACGAATGTATCTTTTCTTTTATGTACACTGAGAGCATTTGCACCAAAGACAAATTCCTTGTGTGTCCAATCATACTTGGCCAATAAAGAATTCAATTCAATTCAATTCAATTCAATTCAATTCAATTCAATTCAATTCAATTCCTATCCCTATCCCTATCCCTATCCCTATCCCTATCCCTATCCCTATCCCTATCCCTATCCCTATCCCTATCTCTATCTCTATCCCTATCCCTATCCCTATCTTATCCTGCCTATGGACCTAAAGCAATCACCATCCTTGCCATGGTTTATTTACATCACTTGATGGAGATGGAGCTAAATTACATTGTCTCCTTTAAGCTAGGAAGATAGCCATAACACTGAAAATACTGTACACTCAGAATTAGAGCAGGTGGAGAACTAATTTTTAATACCTTAGTTCAAATTTAAATTCTTTCTTTTCCTTTCCCCCAATCCTGTTTCTTCTGAACTGTATTCACCCTGAAGATTAAAATACATATATTTTATAAGGTTTTATAGTCTTCACATAGTATCCAAAATTCCTAACCAAATACTTACCTTACATTCTTTAGGTACTTTGATGGATTTTTTTTTATTTTGAAAAATACAGTGCATACATATATCCATGTTTTAAAATATTGTTATCCTTAGTATTCATGATTCACTGTTTAAGAAGCATTTCATTTATTATGAAGAAGCCACAGGGGGAGGGGAGGGGGAGGGGGGTTAGGGAGGAGGGGGGAAAAAGGGGGAAAATTTGTATTTGAAAAAAAATTTTCAATAAAAAAAAAGAAGCATTTGCCTTATTAGTGTTCTTCAAAATCTCTTAACATTATTGAGGAAGAAATATTGACATCATTGACTTTGCTAGTGAAAAACCTGAGGCCGTATCTCTTTAGTGTTCACAACAAGCTTTGATGTATAGATATTTAAAATAATAATTTAAGAGGATTAAAAAGTGGAATAGTATAGAATTCACCAACACTAATATTTTTAATAAGCATGTGCAAATCAATTTCACCTAGTTTCTTATTCAAATATTTCCAATTCCTATCACCTTTTATTAGAATAAGGATTGCTGTCAAATTAGCATGGTCAATAAATTATACACTAAGCTTTTGAACTGGATCATAACCGAGAATATCCTAGCTGATGACTATGTAGGCTTCAGAGAAGGCCGCAAAAACTTTGACCATATTTTTACTCTTCAATATTAAGCTGAGAAATAAGCTTAAGATACTGTACATCCTTCATCGATCACAGATGTGCCTTCAATTTAACTTCTAGATCTAAATTATGGAAGAAATTCAGTTCTTCCTCAATGTATAGATGATTACTTGTTCTTGTCTACAAACTCCATGAAAATTGCTGGATGAAGGTGCAATGCAATGTGCACAAACATTGCACCAATGAAATCCCAGACAAGGATGCATTCTAGCTCTCCTCCTTTTTAATCTGTTCATCAATTGTGTCAATTGACAAATTGAACAGCCCACCAAAACTGGGAAACAGATGCATCTCTGTCCTTCTATACGCAGATGATATCGTACTGCTTTCCTAGACGTAGATTGGCCTGAAATGGACACTTTATACACTTGCTCAGTACCATGGAGAAAAATTGCTAATAATTAACTATTCAAAAACCAAAGTCATGATATTTGCCAAGCACCCTAAGGCACATGTCTGGTGGCTAAACAACCATTTAATGGAACAAGTCAAGACCTTTAAATATCTAGGGATTGTTTTCCATGCTACGGGCAACCTCAAATTCCATGCTTATCGTGTCAGCTTAAATGTGCAGAAAACAGCTTTAGCTCTGCAATCATTCTATTTCTCCACAGGAGCCCAGAATATATCCAAAATCTTCTTGACCTAGATCTAAGCTCAGTTCCTTTTTTGGAATCCAGAGGAAACTTATAGGTCATTTCTTTCTTTTAGATCTAAGAAATCTCAAGTACTTAGATATCTATGCATCTTCCAAGTACTCCACTGCATTCTAAACATATATTTTCAAAACATATATTCAAAATGTATATTCCAAATAGGTAATTTTACTATTCTGTCATTCTAAACAATTATTTAGTTGCTTTATATAAATTTATATGAATGATATAAATATATCACAATTCACTGTATTAATTGTTACACCCAAATTTCTTAAACTTTGTCTTACTTGTATTGAGAGGTGGGTTTCGGCAGGTTCTGACCAGTTCTGGAGAACCAGTAGCGGAAATTTTGAGTAGTTCCGAGAACCGGTAGTAAAAATTCTGACTGACACCACCCCCATCTATTCTCTGCCTTCCAAGTCCCAGCTGATTGGGAGGAAATGGGGATTTTGCAGTATCCTTCCCCTGGACCGCGGTGGGAATGGAGTTTTTACAGTATCTTTCTGCAGCCATGCCCACCAAACCATGCCACACCCACCAAGCCACACCCACAGAACTGGTAGTAAAAAATTTTGAAGCCCACCACTGTTTGTATTGTTATATGAGTTTATAATTTGTTTTATTTTAAATAGTGTGACCCTTTTGTTTTGTATTGCTGATCGATGACCAAAATCAAATGACTGACTGAGAATAAGGCTGAAGGGTCATTTATGTTATCAGAAAAAATATACATATCCTGTTTTGCACCTTTGATTCTACTTCAGTATCAAAGTCTACCACACAATTTTCAACCATTGGGTTGGAAGAAAGGAAAAGTTTCTTGTCTTTTTATCCTTACTAGCCCAAATGGTTGATTATGCAGCTATGGTGAGAACTTTATATTATCTTCCATCAAAGTCTGAAATTGTTGATCTTATCTTATTGGACATAATGGTCTTAACTTTATGTAGGAAATAAAGGGAGGCAGCTGAATTGAGCCACGAAGTCTAACTTGGAAATCCCTAATGTGCAAATGTTAAAAGAAAAAGCACTGGCAGGGAACAAATAAATACACTACTAGACTAGAGCCATTATTATATTTCAAATTGCCCCTGCAAAACACATTATCTTTCAGAGTTCATGAAACAGAATTGCTGTCTTCTTGCAACCTGAAAAAGGGAAACATATCTGAGTTTACATTTTTAAAATATATGACTGCCATGTGGTGTTAATGTAGTATTGATTGATTCATTATTTAGAAGTCAGCAATGTACTGATAAAAATTGCTATGGCTGGAAATCCTTTTTTTTTTCTCTTTTCAGTGAATGTCTTCCATTCCTTCATTTTTCTTCCCTTTCTCTACTGCTCTAGAGGCAGAAAAAACAGTCTGAACAGAGAAAAAAAAAAAAACACACACACACACACACAAACACAGAGATGCATAGAAAACTTTGCACATTAGTTTAGTCTGGTAGCTCACCATTAAACTTAAAACTTCTGTGATATTTTTATTACCAGAATTGGAGTTTCAATAAATTGTTAAATAAAAGACACATAATATAAAAATAAGAAATACTAAAAAAATTCACTATATGAAGCACTGCATTAGCTAAGAAAGTCACAAACCCAACTGAGGACTTTACCTCTGAAATCCCAGTTGGTTACTTTTGCTGCAAACTGATACATGTATGACAACACACACATATCCAAAACATGGATCTACAGTATATTACAATGTGCCTGAATGCCTCGAGATACTAATCATAACAAAACAAAATGAACAGTCAATATATAAACTATGCAAACTTAAATGATTTTCACTTATTTTTGTTTTTACTTTCTTACCACAAAAGTTGAATTTCAAATAGGTTGGTAACTTTTACAGGTGCTTCCTTTTAAAAGTCAGATATAAATAGCAATGAGTTAAACTGAAAATAGTGAACCTTATATGTTTTTGTGATGATGATAACATCAATATAAACAATTTCACTATTGTCCACTGTTTACTACTGAACTTAATTTTAATGGTTGCTAGCTAAACATTTATAAAAGCAAATGTAACCAGCATTTGATATAAATATTGTAAATTACCTAGAATTTGATTTCTTGGTAATTAGCATTGGCAGGTCAGCATTTTCCTGATACTTTTGTACTTTTGTACTTTCCAGTATTTTTAAGTACTTTTGTAAACTTATTTGGTTTAGCTAGAATTTTATTAAGCCCTTTGATCTATAAAGATGGAAGTATTTTAGATTCTTAGCATAACAATTATTTCTTTAAGTAATGGCACATGATTTTTTTCCCTTTCCTCGCATTTGGTAAAATGGTTGTTTCAGCACATTACAAAACTTGCACAAATGCACTACTAGAAAATCTAAAAAGGCTAATTAGGACTTCTATCCATCTTTGGTGATTTAGGGGCTATAAAAGTGGCATTATTAGACAAAGCTGTGGTTTTATGTGCTCGGGGTCTTCTTGCAATATCTGAGGAGTGTTATTTTTTTTAATATTTCTTTGTCAGCTTTCTAACTTATCAAAAGCAGAAGTAAGCAGTATGGTGGTCTTCAGATGTTTTGAACTAGAACTTGCCACCAATCGCCCACGTAAGGCTGGGATGTTACAACATTAAAAATCTATCAGAAGACAAAAAATAAAAATAAAGCATGTATAAAAGGCTTGCCGTCCCTATGCTCTGATGAACATTGCTTTTGTCAATTTCCTGAAGAATAAAAGGACTTATCTGATATCAGGGATGGAGTTGCCACTGACAAAATCATCTTCGAGGCCCAGATTAACAAAACCCCCACCAACATTATAAAGTAATCAACAGTTTTTTTAGATGGTTCATTAAATTTAAAGGCAACTAGCTAGCATCACTCAGTAACCAAGTAGCTACAATCTGTGCCAGCTGACTTCCAGAATGGCTTCATATTAATTTACAATCTAATCAAAGTTGGCTAAAGGCTCTCTTGGCACTGAGCCTGTTGCTCCAGAACAGCGTTTTCAATCTTGACAACTTTAAGATATGTGGACTTCAGGTCCCAGAATTCCCCAAGTACTTGCTAAAGTTGAGAAACATTGCTCTAGAAAGAGATGGGAATTTAAGACAATCCTTAAATTTCACAACTGCTCCAGAGGGGATGCTGATTCCATCCAGACTCATAGTTTCTAAAAAAATAAAATAGGTAAGGGCTTTTATTGTTTCTTCCCCTTGGCCTTGGGTAGAGATGTAAAGCTGACTACTTTCAGCACACCAAATTTACTTAGCTAGCCCCAACTTAACAAAGGAGCTTCTTCATCATCTTTGTAAAGATGTTAAACATGAGGTAGATATCCAAAGCTGACCTTGACAACTCCTGCCCTAAAGTAATCATTGAAACTACACATTTGGAATTGGGAACATTGTAGTACAGTGCCTCTGATCCCCAATCCTTGCAGGTAGTCAAAATGATCTCATCATCACAAATACTGAGAGATCTAAGAGAACAAAGAGAAATGTATCATGTCCATTTAGAGGAGCCATCAACGTAGACTCCTTCCCTTGCCCAGGATTGACTTGACTGCAAGGAATCCAGATAATCTGAATAGGTAATTTCAACTGGAAGGGATCTAGATAACTCACCTCATTCAGGCTCTCTCCTTCCTTCCTTCCTTCCTTCCTTCCTTCCTTCCTTCCTTCCTTCCTTCCTTCCTTCCTTTCCCTTCCCTTCCCTTCCCTTCCCTTCCCTTCCCTTCCCTTCCCTTCCCTTCCCTTCCTTCCCCAGCAGCTGCACCTATCAACTCATTTCCATGGATACACACAGTCAACTGGATTACACTGGGCAAAGCATATGGAAAAGAAAAAAGGATGGGAACGTCCTATGGAATAAGAATATCTAGACAAACTTATCTCTTTGCATAACTGTAGTCTTCCTGCCTTTATGAAAAGAAATATGAGATTTGATAAATAGCTTTGCGTCAGCCCTGGTTTTAGTATCTCACATCTTTGTTGATCCCCAAAGCTCTTTACAGTGGCAGAGAAGAATATAGATAAGACATGATTTAGAATTCTTTCTGTAAGAGAATAACAGTCCATAAAAGTATTTTTCCCCGTCTCTCTGCCATCTATATAACATAGCATGGTGGTTGCTGCAGTGTCTCTGCAGTAGATTCTGTAAACATCTTCAGAGTTGATAGAGAAAGCTGCACTTTGCATTCCTTTCTCATTATGGTAGGGCTGTAACTTATACCTCTGACTTATCACAGCATTGGGAAACACATGTTTTCCCCTTATTTGGTAGTGCTGAGCATCTGGGAAGAAGGGGGTGGGAAAGAAAGAGAGAAACTCCTTACTGTGTTTCAGGATACCAACAGTGAACAGATAGCATATCCAACTTGACTGCCAATGTTGAATAGTATTCATTGTAAAAACCAGAATTAGTGACACTGAGACTCAAGATATCCTGCATATGGAGGAAAGGATTAACAGAAAATAGGTTCTAGTGCTCACAAAAATCATGTGAGGGTTTGAGTTAAAGGCAGAAGGTTTTTATTAAACCAACAAACACTTGATAAGTCAACATATCTTTCTTTAAAACCTCTCAATAATAGCTAAAAGATTCATTCTCACATATCTAAGATCACATGCAAGAATGCCAAAAAGCTTATTCACAGGTCACATCCATTCTGCCTAGTCTGATATTCTTTAGATATATAGAGCTATGAAGTCCAAAAATGCATATCCAATCATTCTCCACGATGCTTGGAAAACTTGGGAGTTGCAGTTCAACAGATCTTTAAGTAATTTGAAGCGAGATTCAAAAGGGTATATGGAACCAGGCATTCTGGATAATGCACGAAATGTCACAAGACACACAAATGATTTACTGAAATACTAAAATACGGTACATTTTTCTGTTCTGAAATGCATAACAGGTTCTTTTCCAATCCCATCATGTCTCAGTTTTCCTTTTACAGAAGCTTTTCTTGTCAGTCTCCTACGCTGTGACAATCTTTGAAGCAACCATCCTTTAATTTATACGACTTGCATCTCGTTGTCTTCTAGAAAGAGTTACCAAGACTGTAGGTCTCAGGAAGTTGTTACAGGTAGTCCACGACTTACAAGCAATTAGTGATGGTTTGAACTTACAAGGGCACTGAAAAAAGTGACTTATGGTCACACTTGTGACCATTGCAGTAGCCCCATGGTTACGTGATCAAAATTCAGTCACTTAGCAACTGGCATGTCTTTATGACAATTGCACTGTCCCAGGGGTCATGTGATCATTTTCTCAGCTGACTTCTGAAAAAGAAAATTAATGGGAGAATCCAGATTTGCATAATGACCACATGCTTCGCGTAACAACTATAGCGCTTCCCTTAACAGCTGTGGCAAAAAACGCCATAAAACGTGTTTTTTTTGGCAAAACTCACTTAATTGCTGCCTGGCTTAGCAATGGGAAACGTTGTAGTTGTAAGTCAAGGACCATCTGTGTTTTGCATTGCTTGCTTTTACCAATGTTGCATATATACTGTCTCCTTAGCATGGTGGCCAATTGTAGGCAGCACATCTTCATGTTGTTGATTGCACTTGCCTATTTCCTAGTGATGGATGCTGGTTAAAAAAACCCAGGGAGTCCTCAGTAATGATTCTTGAATGCTGAGAAACAATGACTCCTTGCTGTTCTTTGTTCAACACTGTTTACGTGGGCTATGACGGAAGTCACAGATGGTTCATGTGAAAATGGCAAAAAATAAGTGGTCTAAACCCTGAAGCTTCATACAACAGAAGAGAGAGACATTAAAAAAAGTCATCACTTACAAGCAGCACAGCAAGTGATCTTACTCATTAGAACCATAAAGGAGGAAAATCTCGACAAAAGGCATTTCATTACGCATAAAATACAAGTCGAATAAAACGCCATCCGCAGCAATATCTGCCAGTCCAAGTAAATTGATACCTTGCAGACTTTGTCATAAAGCAAAAATCAAATTATCTTTGAAATAACTCTGAAGGTGTGTAGTGCTAAAGATACAGTATTATAAAGGCTGTGTCTTGGGGAAAGCGCATGAAGATGTCTGTTTTTGCTCCTTTTATGCCAGAAAAATGGGGGAAAGCATTCAAAATACTGTAATTACCCTGCACCATCAGAAATATTTTCAATATCAAAGAAAACAACATTGCCATAATATTTAAAACATTACAGCTGTTCTTTCATCTTTTAAAAGACTCCTTAATCATTGCTAGACATTTAATTACAGTAATTACAACAATTATTTTTTTTTTAAAAAAAAAAGTTTGTGCCCTACTTTTTTAGACAATGTTTCCTTCACCTCCTTTTTGAGTTAGTAACCTAACTACTGTCTGCCAAGACACTTTTTACCTGAAGCAAGAATAGTCTGCCTATTTGCTGGCTGCCTCCAAAGATTGAACCTGATCAAATTTCATATGCTTCAATAAGGAGTAGAACAGGTTTTCCACAAGTCCTGTGTTAATTATTGCAAATGGATAGAAATTTGATGACTGTGTCCCTTTCCTCCACACATAATTATGTCCCTTCCTATACAGAATTTGCTACAACTGACTGCAATCTTTTTGGACACCTTTTTGGAAATGAGAAACCAATTTATGGGCAGTTCCACAACATGATAGCTATAGTAGGTATAAATAATCACAAAATACAAAGAACACCAGAAGCAAAGAAATGAATGCAATCACTTAATATATTTTCTAAAATGCCTGTGTGAAGCAGAGACAGAGATGATGGTAAATTCCCATTATTTTCTATAATGCATATATTTTTGTTGGTGGTGGTGTTAGTTGCGAAGTTGTGTCCGACCCATCGTGACCCCATGGATAATGTTCCTCCAGGCCTTCTTGCCCTCTACCATCCTCTGGAGTCCATTTAAGCTCATGCCTACTTCTTCAGTGACTCCATCCAGCCACCTCATTTTCTGTCATCCCCTTCTTCTTTTGCCCTCAATCTTTCCCAGCAGTAGACTCTTCTCCAGTGAGTCCTTGTATTTGAGTTTCATCTTTAGGATTTGGCCTTTTAAAGAGGCAGTCAGGGTTGATCTCCTCTAGGACTGACCAGTTTGATTGCCTTGCAGTCCAAGGGACTCGCAGGAGTCTTCTCCAGCACCATAGTTCAAAGGCCTCAATTCTTTGGCGCTCAGACTTTCTTATGGTCCAACTTTCACAGCCATACATTGCAACTGGGAAAACCATAGCCTTGACTATACACACTTTTGTTGGCAGGGTGATGTCTCTGCTATTGTGTTTCCTTGGTAACAGCATCTACTGAAAAGAAATCTGCCCTTGTGAAATTGTTGGAAAATTTCTCCTACATTACCTTTGAAGAAATTGAAATAAGTTGCCCATTCCTTTTTTCTGCTTACCTATTTTAAATGGTTATTTATGTTTAATTCCAGGTGAAATATGTTAATCAACGCACAAAATTACTAGAAGATTAAGTTTTAAAATTTCTGGGTTTAATTATAATTTCATTTAAAATTTCCATTTTCACTGGGACCTTGGCAGTGGGAGAAGATTCCCTCCCCACACAAAAACCACATTGTTTACTTTTGCTTCCATGTTTGTTTCTCAGTTAAAACTGGCAATAAGAAACTTGCCCTTCGTGCATGATGAATCATGAAACTGCTTTTCTTGCTACCTTTTTTTGCTGGAGAACTTCTAATTCCAACAGCTCTACTGGCTTCATAACCATTGCCTGGTCTAGATCACTATCAGGCTTCACACCAGAACACAACAGTAAATCTCAGTTCTTCCAACACTTAACCCTTGTTCGTCAATTGGTTTAACTTGACAGAAGGACTCTCAAGTACAACTTGACTAGATTAGAATCTTCATTGCAGAAGACGACTGAAGTCTTACGCAATAGATGATTTGCCCTCTGTCATACAAGGAAATAAATGTCTTTATATAGATCTGTGCCTCAGAGATTAATCTCTAGGCCATTTCGCCTGCCCTTCTATGCTATTGAATACTTGGCTTTTTGCTTGCATATTCTGAGCTACTCAGAAATGTTTGTGTGATAATTTCATTTACACTAGGAGCTTCTGACTGTTTCCTTGTTCCTAATGCTATGCATTTGTAAAACTGTAAAGGTAAGAGATTACCCATTCCCCAGAGATGGAATATCTACAATCGCTATAGGTTAAATGGTTTCATCACTGAACAGATCTTATTACCAGAAATATTTTTTTAAAAAATATATTTAAATGAAATCTAAGTGCATAAGGGCATAAAAACCAGCAAACTAATGTGCTGAAGCTCATCAGACTAAGGACAAATGAATACCTGGTGTGCAGATTTTTTCCCCCCCTATTTTCTTCCCCCAAAACTAAGCTGCGTCTTATACTCCGGTGCATCTTATACTCCGAAAAATATGGTAAGTCTAAGTGCTAATGCTAATGCTCTTGCTAGTCACTTATGACATTGTAGCATCCCATGATCAAAATTCAGACACTTAGTAACCGGCATATATTCATGATGGTTGCAGTGTTCTGGAATTGTGTGATCAACTTTTGCAGCCTTCTGACAAGCTAAGTCAATGGGAAATCCAGATTCACTTAACAACTGCATTGATTCATTTAACAACTGTGGCAAGAGGGCATAAAATAGAGTAAAATTCACTTAACTGTCTTGCTTAGCAACAGAAATTTTGGACTCAGTTGTGATCATACGTCAAGGACTATCTGTCCAATGAAAACATAAAAAAACATATAATATGCAAAACAATCTTTCCCGTAGCTTCCCTTCCCCTGAAGTTCTGAAGTTACCATTTATATTTGAAATAAGCCCAATAAGCAAAACTCAGCACCTTTTTGTCACCAAAGACAAAATGTCTGTCAGCTTTACAGACAGACAGCTTACCATTACAGACAGCTTGCCACTAAATTGGGGGAAAAAATCCCAGAAAACAATTCGTTAAAAAGAGATAGATTGTTCCCTTTAAAGTTACAATAACTACCTAATAATAATCACTTTAAAAGCTCATGTGAAACATAAGGCACTTAGAATGAAAACAACTGAGATGGAATAAAGACAGCTGTAAAAAATAAACAACTAAACAAAGGTTTTTTTTCCCTTCTAAGTGGAAATACCATCTCAGTCCAACCTGGCTCGTGTACTTGTGCTTATTAAATTATTAGGAACGCAAAAACACTTGAGGTAAAGGGTAACCACTGATTTTAACTCTTATCACAAAGATGGTGTTGATTCCATTTTAGAAGCAACTGATAAAAATCACACAGCCCTGAATGAAATGTTCACTATTTGTCCTCAAAGTGGGGAGGAGGTTAAAGAGGAGAACAGGAACTTGAGAGGGGGGGGGGGGGAGGGAAACAATAAAAGAAGTTGAACTAACATCCATTAGACAATAATGACTATACTGAATAAATCTCAAAAATCGCTGCCAGACTGACATGATTATTGGTATGGATCAAAGAATGTGTATCTTTCTGGGTGAGTCTAAGGGGCTGTGAGCTCACTAGGTTGTCTGAAACAATTAGACCGTCCATGAAAAGGAGAAGAGTAGGCATGGGAGAAAAGCCAGCCACCTGATTTCACTTTACAGAATATCTGATGGGGTTAAATTAATAACTGTCCATGGTCAAAAACAGTCTACTCTTTGTCAGTCAGTACCAAATTATGCAAGGTGCTGGCAGTTCTGATTGTCTAACCAATCAGTACCGGAGGACATGACTTCCAGGCTGATGGTTGATTGACTTGGGTCATTATTTGGGCTGAGTTTTCTTTTTTCTTTTCTTTTTCTTTTTAAGCACACATGGAATCAATCTCTAAGCCAGATGTTGGCTTGAAATAAACATCTGTGCTCAGTAAACTTATCTTCCAGAAATCTTATCAAAGTCCATGACTATACAATTGATTTCCTTTCCTTTCAGTGATCCAAAAGCATTAAAAAAAGAAAAAGAAAATAAAAAAAACCCAACACCTCACAGAATCTATAAAGCCTTCTGCTAATACTGCTGTCAGCTGAAAAAACGTTTCACAATGTTGTTTAAAATGGATAAGATTATTCAACTTTTCATGGGAATTCAATCTTTGAAAAAGAAACCAAATGGAGGAATACTAGGGATTGTGTTATATAAACCAAAATGCTACTTTATAGATAAGGGGTGTCGTCATGGCGGCGTCATGAGACGTATCACAACTTTTTGCGTCGTCACTAAACGGGGCGTGGGCGTGGCCAGCACGTGATGCAACTGGCCCGCGGGCCTCGAGTTTGACAGCCCTGTTATAGATGCTTCTTGCAGATAGTAATGGAGCAAGCTCCATTGTTATATTTACCCCAGCTATATACTCTCAAAGTAACCTGCTGAAGATGTGGAAAATAACATAGTTATGAGGACTTAATACTAAGCTATGGAAATGAGAAATGTCTATAAAATAGAGAACTATTCTGGACTTGGTTCTTAGTAAAGTGATTTTAACAACTATCTTTTTATATCCATTTGATAATCACAAAAACTATGGCCTAAATGATACCTGTAGCATCTTTGCACAACCTGTGTATTTAATTGGTGTACTCTAGTAAGAAATTTATCACAAAAAACTGCTAATTATACTGTTGATCTTTGTGCATTCAGCAAACCATTCTTCCTGCTTGAAATTATATAGAAATATAGTCTATACTATAGACCACAGGTGTCAAACACAGTGTCATGTTGATGTCATGTGACTATCATGTTTTTTGCCTTTGCAGAGCTGGAGTGGGCGTGGCCTCCGCATAATACATCCAGTCTGCGGGCCGCCAGTTTCACACCCGTTATAGACTATAGAAAGTCTATTATATTGGGAATAATACTTTTCAATATCTTAAAACATCAGTGTACTATTGTCATATCCTCAGTGTATATTATCATATCCTTAAGGTATATCTACCAGACTTCTTTCCGCACAGAACCATTTTTTGAAATTATTTCTATAATTTCAGTTTAGTCTTGTGATTAAGAAATCAAGCTAGAAAGTGGGAGACTTTGAATTCTAGTCCTGCCTTAGGCATGAAAGCCAGCCGTATGACCTTGGACCAGTCATAAAAGGAAGAAGGTGTGCTGGATAGGTTCCCTGCCTTGAGTTATTTGTAAAAACAATAAAGGCATAATATAATTAAATAAATAAACAAGAAAGTATTAGAAATGTGTAAAGTCTGCTTTATACTTGTTAATAATAAGGGGAAAATGCCATTCCCTTTAACAAATCACGTTGTTTTAAAGCATCAATCTTCGATTGTAACATTTCAAGAGAATACAAGGACAGTCATGAGCAGTGGTGAGATTCAACTGATGTAACAACCGGTTCGCTTCACACGCGCTTTGCACGTGAGCCAAATGGGTGATCCACGCGAGTGCAGTACATTTTTTTTTTTAATTTGATTTATATGCCACCCTTTTCTGGAGACTCAGGGCGGCTTACAATGCATTAAGCAATAGCCTTCATACTTTTGTATATATTTATGCAAAGTCAGCTTATTGCCCCCACAATCTGGGTCCTCATTTTACCTACCTTTGAAAGGATGGAAGGCTGAGTCAACCTTGAGCCTGGTGAGATTTGGACTTGCAGTAATTGCAGGCAGCTGATGTTAATAACAGTGCTTTAGTCTGCTGCGCCACCAGGGCTCTTTGAAAATATTTGAAAACATCACCTTCTACTGCAGCTCCAGTGAATACAACAGCTGAGGGGCGACAGTCTGTGCTACTGCACCAATCAGCTGGGCTACAAACAAAGGACATAAAGGTAGGTATAGCGCAGGGGCAGGCAGGAGGGCCAGCTGATTGTCGGAATGAACTGGTTCGCTCTCAGCTGATCATCGGAGCTACCGGTATGCCCGAACCGGCAGAATCCCACCCCTGGTCATGAGTCTGTACATTTACAGAAATGTATGATACCTTATCTTGCATTTATTTGTGTATAAATAACCACCCACTTCCCTCAGAGAGGGCTTTGGGTGGTATACCCATAAGGAAGCTGCCCCCACATCTTGTCTTTCACCACCAAATTAAGTCCTTTATTCATTTTTGTATCTTTTTCTTGCACAAGCAATTTAATAAACATTTAAAGAGAACCAAATTGTTCAAATCTCTGTTAAGTTAATAATGTATTAATGATATGAGTCAAAGTTCAGTTTGGAGATAGCAAATGAGAACATGCTTCTATTTTTGGTAGAGAGTAAACTGAAAAGGTTTTATTTCTAAAAAAGAAAAAAGTTAGGGAACAGCCAAATATTTCTAATGCATTGCTTGGTAGCATGGCTTAAGCAACAACATTCTTATTACCATTTAGATAGATACCGCTAGCTAAAGTATTCAAATCTTTGCGGCCGCTTTAGATTAAGTAAACACTAGAACAGATGCAGGTGAAATGCACATATTCCCCAGAAAAGCTTCTGCATCCTTAGTTGCTGTAGAGTGTAACCTTCCATTAAAAAAGGAATTATGCTACTTCATTTTCTACTTTGCTTAGCTTTCTAAATCCACATTTCAGGTTCTCATTCTGTTGCCCACTTGTTCAACCATGAAGAAATGCTGTGTTCCAAAACTACTTTCTTTCAGTATGCTTGCAGTATCTGTCTGTCTGTCTATCTGTCTGTCTGTCTGACTGACTGTCTGTCTTCAGACCATGATATGGAACATATTTCTATTCCAGCACTTTCCCTCCCCCGCCATGATATCAATAATGTCTGCATACTAGAAGCTACTGAAGCACGTATGAACAGTTCCTGAACACAATATATGTGACATGGTCACTTTGGAAGTAGAATATCAGAATAAGAGTTCAAAGGGACCTTGGAGGTCTTGTAGCCCAATCTGCTCAAGCAGGACCTATATCCTATACCAGTGGCTGTCCAGTCTCTTCTTAAAAGCCTCCAGTCATGAAGCTTCTTTCCAAAGATATAACTACAGCTATATCCAAAGCTATAACTACTATGAGCCACGGTGGCACAGTGGTTAGAGCAGGGGTGAGCAACTGTGGCCCTTTTACAACCTGTGGACTTCAACTCCCAGAATTCCTGAGACAGCCAAGCTGTCTCAGGAATTCTGGGAGTTGAAGTCCACAGGTTGTAAAAGGGCCACAGTTGCTCACCCCTGGGTTAGAGTGTAGTACTGCAGGCTACTTCTGCTACCTGCTGGCTGCCTGCAATTTGGCAGTTCAAATCTCACCAGGCTCAAGGTTGACTCAGCCTTCCATCCTTCCAAGGTGAGTAAAATGAGGACCGAAATTGACTCTGTAAACTGCTTAGAGAGGGCTGTAAAGCGGTATATAAGTCTAAGTACTATTGCTATTGCTACAGCATCTTGGATTTTTCAGCTAACAACCTGAACCCAGTGTGACAATGGGGAAAAATATTACATGCATGTATAATAATTATATAAACTGTATATAATTAAAACCAGATAGATTTGCTTAAATCAAAGTCTGTGTTTCCTTCTCACGGTGAATACTAAAGGTAAAGGTTTCCCTGGGAGTTGTGCCTGACTCTAGGGCAGGGTGCTTATCTCTGTTTCTTGGCTGAGGGAATCCGTGTTGTCCATTGACAATTTTTTTAAAAAAATTTGATTTATATGCCGCCCTTCTCCGGAGACTCAGGGCGGCTTACAATGCGTTAAGCAATAGCCTTCATCCTTTTGTATATTTATACAAAGTCAGCTTATTGCCCCCACAATCTGGGTCCTCATTTCACCTACCTTAGAAAGGATGGAAGGCTGAGTCGACCTTGAGCCTTGGAGAGATTCGAACCAGCAGAAATTGCAGGCAGCTGTGTTAATAACAGGGTGCACTAAACCACTGTACTATCAAGGCTCCACAATTTCTGTGGTTACTACACTACAAATCCAAAACAAGGGGTGATGTCATCTAACTATAATTCTGTCTGAACGGAATTTTGTACACCAAATTCCTAAGTGTCCTTTTTCTTCTGCTCTAGAATTGACCACTAGCCTTGCTGAGTTGACGCTGATACAGTCCAAACATCTCTATTGGGAAAAACTGGTCTACTGCACCTCCACCAGTCTTCCATATCACAATTTTCTATCATATAGAGGCAGCCATATCATTCCTATAAAATAAACAGTATTTAGTCTCTGACGAGGGATGTGCCAATTAGTGGGCTGGATAGGACTAGAGTTCTTTGGATTTGTTTTAAAAAAAGACATACTCATTTCTTGAAATTTGGCATATACAGATAGAGGTAATTATTACATAAAGGAGATTTCTGTATCTCTCTCTTGCCCATTGTGCTTTATTGCAATTTGCTGCATGAGTGATTGCTTTGGCACTGCTTTCATGATTCAGAAAGTCCACCAAGTAGTGTGCATTAACAGCCTCAAAGGGAAGTCAAAGGGACTTTTTCCATTCAGTTCAATGGAATTTAGGTCAAGCCTGACACAAATGTGAATAGAAGGGTATGGTGGTAAGCAGGAATGCCTTGATGGTTGAAGCACAGGTTTTTTGAGGCCACTGCACTCACTGGCTTTCAGTTCCCTCACAGTACAAGGAGATGCTCAGGTGACCACAAACGTACAAGTATTTGTTCTATTCTGAGCCTGCCTCATTCCCAGGGTTTGAGTGGAAATTGAATCAAGCTATTTTTTCCCCTCCCTAGGCAAAAGTTATAAATATATTTCTGTGGGATAATTATTTTGTCCTCACTCTGTTCTTACCTAAGCGGTTAATACTCCTTGCTAAATGCTGTTCAGGCCCTCATGCAAAATGGTTCAAAATGAAAAGCAATTGGATCAGATTGGTATACAGAAGATTAATTATTTAATTATAAGCCTAAATATCTGGCCCTATTTGAATATATGCAAATATTGCCAACATGTCCTCCATGTTTGCACCAATAAAACAAGAGGATTCTTCCCAACTTTATGTCTTAAGTTATGTTGTTTTATAAACTCCCCAAATCCACAAGTACTACACTGATTGAAATGTATGGAAATACATACAAGTATTCCATTCTGAAATTTTCAGATGAAAACTTAGATATAAATGCAATTAGCAATAATGTAGTGTTTGCCCAACACACAGTCATAAAATGTGGCTTATTTACTTTCATGTCGGTTTCTTACAGCATGTTAAATTATACCATGGCTTAACGTGTGCAATAGATTTTACAATGAAAAGAGTATATTTCAGTAAATCTAAAGCTAAAGTAAAATCAAACTTAAGTATTGCAATGACATTTCCAAGGTTGTCTTGGAAACATGAAGTGGATCATTCATTTGACGAACTACCAAAGATTAAATAAATGTGTTTAGCAGTAATTATTATTAATTTTAATGAACTAAAGTCTTAAGCCAGTATTTAATTATGCATAAATGTACCATTAACTTTAGTCCGAGATAATAAATATTGCCATAATGTGAACAGTAGGAATTTTGTATTAATTTTCAATTAATTGTATGATCAAAAAATCATTCAAATAATTTAAGTAATTCTCGGCTATCAAAAATAACTTTGCCAAAGGCTTTTTTTGGTTCAAAAAAGCAAGATGTGAGAGTTTGTGTACATTTTCCCTCCTCAAATATTTTTCAAGGGACAATGAGTTGTGTTCCAGCAATAGTTTGCAAAATTGCTATCTGTGTATAACAATCTGACTTTATGAAGCTTATTTTATACAGATATGAAAAATTGGAAAAAATGCAGCCAGACTAACATTTATTACCTCAGGTTTCTTAGCCTGAAGTTTCACAAAATTTTATCTTGAACTTTATATATTGAGGAAATAAAACTTTCAAAAATAGGAGGAAATTTTTTTCTATTATTACATAGTTTTCAGGCTAACAAATAAAGGAGCTTTGTGATCATTTAGACCTTCTGCTACTTTCTTTGCTCAAAAAGTGAAAGCTCTAAAAATTTATTTAAACAGTAATCACAATATTAATAGCCTCAACTTTGATTGGTAAACTTTAACTTTGAGTAGCATCCAAAGCAGTGTTTCTCCACCATGACAACTTTAAGATGTGTGGACTTTTTAACAGTGCTGGCTGGGTAATTCTAACTTTAACATCTTAAAGTTGCTAAGTTGGAGAAACACTGATCTCAAACTAGGGGTGGGTTCTACTTACCTTTACTACCGGTTCGCAATGGGAGCACACACACGCGGTTCTGCGCATGTGCAGAAGCTTCTGCACATGCGCAGAACACCAAATGTGACATCAGGGCGGGTGGGAGAAGCCTCCCGCCATTTTTACTACCGGTTCTCAAGAACCGGACACAACTGGGAGCAACCCACCACTGTCTCAAACACTGATCAGTGTAAATCCTTCCATTCCCCACAATCCAGTCAGAGCTGAAAAAGCTTCTTGGATGAGAAGCAAAACCAGTGGTGCGTTGCCCCCAGTTCAGACTGGTTCTATAGAACCGGTAGTAAAACTGGCGGGAGGCTCCGCCCACTGACCCCAATGTCATCAGGAGGCTTCTGCACACAGCCCCATTGCGAACCAGTAGTAAAGGTAAGTAGAACACACCCCAGAGCGAAACGTCTTCAAAGAAAAACCAGAAAGTCCAGTTGCCTTTTGAAAAAGCACCTTTGGGACAACCATGACTTGGGTGACTGAGAATAGACACTGATCTCAAGGGCTTCCAGCTGTCTTTCCACTATTTTGTCTGTTTATTTTATTTATGTTATTTTTTTTAATCTGTTTATTTCACAATTTATAGTGCTTTATCTTTTCTATTGTTTTGGTCCTGCTTCTATGTCTGTTGCCCTTGATAGGGCCATGAATCACACTGTCTACTGTCTGAGCCAGGGCTCTCACACCTAGGCTGAAAAAAAAAACCCTTGGATTACTAGATAACATTAAAGAGACACATACATTTTATAGAGATCATTGGGATTTATGCAGTCTAGATATGATAGCCTTAGTCTGGGGTGAAAGTATTCATTATTTCTCCCTTGACATAACTTCATTTAATCAGTAGAGACAGTTTATACAGATGTATTAATTTATTTTCTTTTTTTAAAAAAAACAGTCTTTTTTTTTATGTCTCTCGTTGCTACTATCGAAAGCTTGGCAGATGTTCAGATTCTTTACCTGCCCTTTTGCTTGAACTCTTGCATGTTATCTTTTCATTTCCTATTCAAGAAAGGAGCATCAGCACCTAACCAAATATGACTTGTGTGACCTTGGATATAAACAGCAATATGAGCAGAATTTGCTATATGCGTTACCGCTATTATCGGAACAAAAAAGCTTCCATAGAGAATTCTTTGCTTATTTCTTCTTTGGTGCATCATTAATGTAGTCAGGAAACAACTTTGATTTGTGGAAGTATGTTAACAGCAGCTGCAGAACAGACGTCAGAATTCACTGTAGTATTCTGAATTTCAGTTCAATTATACTGAAAGGTGTTAAAAACAATTGCTTCCCTATAAATTAGAATGACTGGGATAAGGTAAACCAGACTACATTCAAGTCACCCAGTCTGAAAGCATGCCACATCTGAAGCCTACATTTTCACTATAACAAGAGTCAAGGACATTTTTCAATATCTGTAATTATAAAGTGATAAAGTGATAAAATTAGAAAGAATAGATCACACAAGCAATATGAAGAGTTCTATGTATAAAAAATTTAGAAAAGCACAAAATCAACTGATGTTCAAATCACACTTTAGTTGATGTCTGCAGAGTTTTATAATTGGCTCTATAATGATCTCCCTCGTGTGTGTGTGTGTGTGTGTGTGTGTGTGTGTGTGTGAGAGAGAGAGAGAGAGAGAGAGAGAGAGAGAGAGAGAGAGAGAGAGAGAGAGAGAGAGAGAGAGAGGGAGAGAGAGGGAGAGAGAGGGAGACAGAGAGAACACTAACCATGAACACATCTTGGGGTTTTTTCACATTTATCATTAAATCAGAAATATTTGTATGTGTGCATTTTAATAACCACTGAACTATAAAGCTGTAAGGAAGAGGTAGAGACAGAGTAACATTTTATGAAGTAATGCTTGATAGCATGTCAGCCATTAATAAAATGTACCCAATTAACAATTGTGAGTTTCATAACCATGGAATCAAAGATTAAATAATAGTGACAGTCATAATGCTATAAAATACTGCACATCTTAAAAGCATTAAGGAACAAGTTGAATGTTTAAAATCTCTAATGATTGATATAGGGTGCTGTAAGAAATATTTGCATTGGTTTAAATTTTGCTCCTTGATTTTTTTTTTTTTTATTCTTTATGCTTGGCATTTTACTGATAGATAGGCACTGTGAATGTGAAAAATGAAGAAAAGGGTGAGATAAATCACATAAATAAACTAATAAACACCATTTTTTATCTCTTCTCACTGGTTCTATTTGCATCTGCAATAAGGTTGTGCAGTGGAGCTGAGAATTCTCAAAACAAGGATTCAGATATGAAATGCACAGATCATAATTTAAATACATAGCATATCAATACTAAAGTTTTGTTGGAGGCTCAGCAAAATCTGAACAATCTGAGCCCTGAATAAATTCCTAAGTCTGCAAGCTGCAAGTTTATTGAATTCCTCACTCTCAACCACGTAGAAAGAAATATATGGAGCATTATTTTCAGCTTCCTTGGCTTATTGCTCTCCATACATACTTTACATACATTTTTAATATTGGTGATTCCTAAATTCTAGAAGGCTGGAGCTCAGATAATCAAAATCCAAGAATGACCCTTCAACCTCTTTGAGAAAGACTGACATGATATAGGCAGTGATGGCGAAGGTTTTCGGCACAGAGTGGCCAAACTAGAATGTTCATGAGTGTGGGTTGTCAGAGCACCGGAACCCTGACAACCAGCTGACTGGTGTGCATGCGTACCTCAGAAACCCAACGACCAGCTAGCTGAGCTGGGGTGATGGCATGCATGCCCACAGAGAGGGCTCTGCGTGCCACCTCTGGCACACGTGCCATAGGTTCACCATCACTGATATAGGGGCTGGAAGACTAAACTCTCATACAAGAGAGTTAGAAAACTTACAACTGAAGAACACAGTAGAGTGAAGTCCTACAGTAGGGTGCTGTTCCAACTAAGAATTATCTAATTGCAATCTTTACCTCATTTTTTTTCCAGTTCTATAATTTGAACCTTTATCTAACTTTTCTGTTCCAAGCATCTTCTAGCACCATCACAAATAAAGAATATCTATTTCACAGTTCTACTGGTCTTAAAAGGAGAAGAAAGGCTAGGAAGACAACACTATGGTTCTTGATTGCAAGAGTGATTGTGCCCCATCAAGTTGGTGTTGACTCTCAATGACCACATAGATATTCTCCAGGGTGATCTGTCCCTAACTTTGTCCTTCAGTTTTTTTGGCAGTGCTCCCATCACAACTATCCATCCTGCTTTTGGTAGCCTTCTCTTTCTATTACCTTCCACTTTTCCACTATTAGAGTCACTTAAGTTCTGAACAACATATCTGAAGTAGGATAAATTGAGCCTGTTTACTGGTGCCTCAAGTGAGAACTCTGGATTGATCTGTTTATGTTCTTGGCTGACCATGGTATTTTCAGCAATATTTTCTAACACCAATGTTCAAAAGCATTAGTCGTCTTACTATCCTACATCCTGCTTGCAGATAAGACAAAGCTTCCATTAGGTCCAGGTCTTCCAACTCTGTGTTGACTATTTTTAGTACAGGGGGAAAGGAAATTGTTGCATGTATATTTATATATTTTTATTGAATTGAAGTATGTTTAGTTAAATTAAGCAGCGGAACTGAACTTTTCCATTAAATACAAGGCACATTTCACATAACCCATTCTGGATAAGCTGAAATCCAGTAATACTGATGTTAATTATCTTAAAGATATTACATTTTTTCTTTAATAATTCCTTGTTTTAATATAAGAAGATGGTTGGTTGTTGACTGAAAGTTGCATGGGAGAATCATGTTTATTTTAGAGTTTCCCATATATTTTATGCTCAGTATAATTAAATGTAATTGTTCTGACTATTATGCCTTTTGCAAAGACTTTTTTTCAGCTTGGAATTCAGTTTATACTGAAATAATTGCATATCAGAATACCAAAAATAGGTGTTAGTAGCAATGGATAAAAATGTTCTGGTAGCTATGAGATAGAAACAAAGATTCTACATTTCTGCCAACATTTACACTGTGGTTACTAATGAATGATAAGTCATTCATTTTTCCATTTTAGAAGTATAAGAAACAAAAATGTAGACTACAACCATTTTTAGCGACTGTTCAGAGTTATAGTGGTACTTTTAGCAACTGACTCATATTTATGATGGTTGCAGTGTCCCAGGGTCATGTGATCAACTTTTGCAAACTTCTAACAAGCAAAGTCAATGGGGAAGTCAGATTCATTTAACAACCATCCTCACTAACTTAGCAACTGCAGTGATTCACTTAATAACTGTGGCAGGAAAGGCCATAAGATGGGGCAAAAGTCACTTAACAAATATCTCAGTTGGCAACAGAAATTTTGGGCTCAATTGTGGTCATAAGTCGTGGACTACTTTTACTTTGAAAGTACTCTAGTAGTAGTTCTCCACTATGGGTTAATATTTCTTTCTTCTTTCTTTTTAATGCAATGGCATCTAATAAAGGTCTTCAAAAAAACCCACTTATTTAACAAGAGCAGACAAAATGCAGTGGTACCAAAATCCAGGGAAAATCTAAAAGGTTTCAGTAAAGTAAATGCTGCTATGAAGTAAGCATCTGTCAATGAAAAGAGACATGCCTCCGCCCTGTCGTGCCAGCAGTACCTAAGATCAAGCAAATATCTCTCTTCAACTACCGTACAACAAAGGTAGTGATGACAAGCTATTGAAGTTCTCTTTGATCTTTATATCTCCGTCTTTGTTTTCCCTTTAACCTCTATGCCAGTTTAGCTTAAAGCACACGTAGCAAGAATGCTCTGAAGTTGAATGATGCCGAGGCTTTTAATTTGGAAGAGACCCCGCCACACCTTCTTCCTCACAGCAGAACACCAAAACACAATGGGAAATTGCATGCATAGATATTTGTGTTCTGCCTCCTTGCACCAAACACGACAGCATGATAAACTCTGGTGGTAGGAGATTTATCAAATGATACGTTTCACAGTTTCTCAGAGTACGGTTTACTTTGACAAGAAATTGGATTTGAAGTCAAACACGTTTCTAAGAAGACCAAAGCTAGAGTTCATTTAAACCTAATCTTCAGATTAGAGGTGGAGAATCTATGCTTCTTTGCATAGTATAAATAGCATCGTTTGCAGCATAATTTACTCTGCTAGAAGTTCCAAAAGTCACAATGGCATTTATCTTAATACATTGTAATGCATCTTTGCCTATTTAAAAAAAATAAAATAAGTGAAGTTGTAGAAAACTTCATTCTTGGAATTATCATGCTCTTGCGAGTCTGGAAAACAGAAGCTACTGAACACAAACTTGTTTAGTGTTCATTTTATAGACATTCAACATGTTCTTTTCTTCGCAAAATATATCCACCAGATTGCCAGGCTACCAAAGTCAAACTTAACCCATGTTCCTATTTACTACTCTTGAATTCTAACTAATCTCCAGAAAGTCTCCATGTTTTATATCACAGTATGCAAAATCAGGAAATTAGTGCTAGCAAGAGCCATTAGATAAGTTGAAGATCACTCCTATTATTGTTAAGCTATTTTCTTTTATATCTGATATTGTATTTTTACTTCATAGTTTTTATAGTCATTAGCAATATTAACTGTAATTTGTACACTTAAGGTGTTTTTAACTTACAGTACGCTGTACATTTAAAAGTTTCATATCTGATAGATTTGACATATTATTGTAACTTATTGCTTTTACCCTATCCAAGACCTCGGTGCCTTCTGCTGTGCCCTTAAAACCTTCTTTTTCCAGCAAGCCAGGCTGGCCTAACACTTTTTAAAATGTTTTTAATTGTTTTGTTTATCGTTTTTAATTAATGGAGCCAAACTTATATATGTCTTTTTAATTGTATTTTAATATTTGTACTTGATGTTTTTTACTTGGCTGTTCACCGCCCTGAGTCCTCAGGGAGAAGGGTGGTATACAAATTCAAAATAAAATAAAAAAATAAAAAATAAAAAATCTGAATGGCATCCATACAAAATAATGCTGAAATGGGTCAATGCTCATTAGAGTTGGAATGGAATGTATTAATTAATACTCAACCTCAGTGCAATCTCATCTACTTCTGTTAACAGAATTACCTAATAGTAAAAGCACTAGTGCTCTACAAATGTGTCAGAGGAATATTAATAAAATGCTTCCATATATTTCTTTCGTTATTATCAAAGTGATAAGAACTTCCTCCCAGTATGTTTCTGGAAAAAGCAAAATAGAAAACTCAAACAAACATCAAAACTCTTTTCCTTTTCATTTCCTCCCAAAATGGCATCAGAAAGAAACTGCTGTGTTTGTTACGGTTTGGAGTTGGTGTGTTTGTTTGTTTAGCTTTTTGAGATTCTTGATTGTTGGGAACACAGAAGAATGAGTGGGAAGGTTGAGTGTCCACCAGAAAGGATTGGAAAATGTCTTACATTTTCCTCATCTTGATGTGGTTATGGTAGCTGCAATGACAGTGACAGCACAACAGGAGTGAATGGCTAGTGGACGCTTGGCAACTGGGTAATCAAAATAGAGACTGATGCAATAAGGCTTGAGGATCTGTAGGGCTTGGAATTTTATTGGTTGCTTCATTTGATTACTGATAACTCCTTGGGCAATTCCAAAGTATGACAGATACCTGGTTCCTGACTGCAATTGCTAATAGTAGTGAAAGTTCAGTCCATTTTTCCATTTTTGGAAGAATATGTTAGTTCTTATCATCCGGACCACAGTATACATCTCTAATATTGAGCAACATGGTGCCTAGAGGTGAAGTTGTCGCCTCACAATCAGGAATCTATGACTTCTCTCCTAGAGATATTTCTCTCTCTGGGCGCAAGAAAATATCTGCTGTGAGCTTTGCATAGGCGGCAGGAAGAGAATCTGGCAAGTAAATGCTCAGCTTCATTCAGTCGCCCTGACTCTACCCCAATGCAAGGGATTACAAAGTTGTTAAAAGGAAAAAAAATCAAGAAAATAAAGTAGCTTCCCTGCTATACAGTGATATCCTTCTATGAACTGCTAGATCCCATCACTAGACTGGCAGATATGTCTTGGGAAATCTACTGGGCACTCAGGAGTTCATGGTGATCATGGAACTGACCAATGAAGATCCACCACATACTGGGAGTCACATGTTAAATTCAGCTTTTGCTTCAACTGTAACATGATCTGATAGCAGAGGCTGCTTCTATCAGTTCTTTGCCAAGATCTGCTTTTTAGCTTGCCTATTTTGACCCCACTGAAAGAAATATCTGCATATGTGGACTGGATGATGTAGAGGCAGGATCCTGTTAGCAGCAGTCCTGCTGGTGGAGATTCTACCATGGCCATGACCTCAATGTGAGAGGTTGACAATCTCTCAGATGCAGAAATTCTGTTCCTTAATTCTTGACTAGGTTTGCTTCATGAAGATTCGGAAGCAAACAACT
Organism: Arizona elegans; assembly: GCA_022577455.1. Lineage (NCBI taxonomy): Eukaryota > Metazoa > Chordata > Lepidosauria > Squamata > Colubridae > Arizona > Arizona elegans. The sequence continues at coordinate 8,769,715 of JAKOOJ010000002.1, read as the reverse complement.
GAACTTCATAAATCTGAGAGGCTAGCGAAAAAGCATAGAAATGATTACAAAGCGCAGGCTCTGAAGTACCTGTGTGATGCATCTCACCTGTGAACTGGGTACAGGCTCAGTGGTCGATGTACTGAGCTCGCTCCCTGGGAAGAGGGCTGAAAAAATTCTTCAAAACTCTGCCCTGACCTGCACGTATACTGTTTTGCCTGGATTTGTCTCATCTTGTCTCTGCCTTCTTCTCTGTATTCATCACATGGTTGTTTGTTTACTGGCCTTGATCTCTGCCTGACCTGTTTGACCAAGAACTCCTGCAGTTAGCCCAAGGTACTCTTTCAAAGGCTTATTCTCTATTAATTGTGAAACTGCAAGAGTTCATTTATTTCTGGGTATGGCAGATGTATAGCTTGCTAATTGGGGTTTTGGCAGCCAACCAAGCAAAACCAGCAGAGAAAATTGCTGGTGCCATTGCTTACACACAGAGACGCACACACATACACACTTTTGTGTGCTTTTGTGGTGTGGAAACAATAACTTGGTCCTTAACACCAATAAGGTCAGACATCCAGCCCTTACTTATCAATAGAGACCAAGTGGAGCAAGTGGCCAGTTTTAAGTTTCTGGGTGTTATCATAAAAGAGGACCTGACCTGGAGCACTCACATTGCAGCACTGGTCAAAAGGGCCCAGCAGAGATTATACTACCTGAGATTTCTCAGGAAACAATAACTGAATGAAAAACTGCTGGTGACCTTCTACTGCTGCACCATAGAGAGTATTTTAACTTACTGCACCTGTGTATGGTTTGCCAATTGCACAGTGGCAGATAGGACAGCGCTCCAGAGGGTTAATGTCATTGCCCAGAGGGTCATTGGTTGTCCTCTCTCCTCTTTGGAAGAGCTTTATAGCTCCCACTGCCTTAAGAAAGTTCAAAATATTTTTAAAGATCCATCTCATCCTGGGCGCCCTTTTTTTGAACTATTACCATCTGGCAGACGGTACAGGATAATAAAAACAAGGACAAAGAGGTTGAAAAACAGCTTCTACCCCAGAGCAGTAACTATATTGAATTCTACTCTATAGTGGAATATTAATGCAATATCAGGGGTTTTCAATTCAATTGTACAGAATGTGAAGGATGTGTGTTTGTGTTTTATTTTTATAGTTATAATGTACACTGAAGACAGCATTTAATTTTGTCATACGAAATGAAGTAAACTAATTAACTAACTAACTAACTAACTAACCACAACCCAGGAGAATCTGCCCAAGTTGATTTCTAATAGATTGGAATAGATTTCAGAAGGTAAAGTTTTCCCCGAGGATCTAGTGGTCAGTTTGACTGATGCCTGGGTCGCTACCTGAAATGGGCATAGGACAAATTGCTGCTAGCAACCTTTTACTCTATGGTAGCCTCTCAATCGAAGAAACTTTGCAAAATGAAATGCCAGAAAAGACAACGAGAGCCTCATTGGAGGCAGATAAAGAGTGAATCCACCAGAATGTGGTCTAAAAGTCCATATGAGGGATTATATCATGACAATAGAGTGAGCCTTTATTACATCCTCATATAGCTGTCCAGCAGCCTGTTGCTCACTGGGGAAAGAAGAGCAACAGATCATCCACAAAGCTGCTGTGATGCTCTAGGCATCTGGAGGATAAAGTCAGACTGAGCAAGTCTGGTTGAGGAGACAAATGGTCTTCATGGTCAAGTGGAACAAATTCGAACAGTTAACTCCCAAGGAAGCAATCCCAACTATAAATCCAACCCCACGTTTATCAAATTTATGTCTCTCAAGGCTACTTAGGAGGTGATTTGTAGCTGAGTCCATGCAGTTGTGTCAGAGTTAAGCAAATTATAGAAAAGCAGATTTGCAAATTGCAAATGCAATCACTCAATCCTAAATCAAGAGAAAACGATGCAAATCCATTGAAACCAGACTCTGAAACAATAGGAAATGCTATTTTTTTAAAAAGAAAATCATATTTTTTTTAAAAAAATGTATTTTTGCCCATTAACCTTAAATATGGAACTAAGATTACCCTTCTTTTCCTCAAACATTATTTTGCATAACTCTTCTTTACATGCACACCTCTTTTTTAAGCATACACACATACATACAGACATAAAGCCTGACACTGCTAAACCTATTTAATTATACCTCTTTTCATCAGTTAAAATGATAATGAAGATGATGACGTACATCGAAGTTAATACAGATATCTCAGGAATGTTGGACGTTGAAATAAATCTGTCACTCTTAATACCAGAAACCATCACTGACTCATTTTTATTTTATTTTTTGCAATTATTTGAATAGAAAATCTGTTACGAAAATTGCACTAGCTTTTCATTGTCAGTTTATTCCAGAACAAGACTGCATTACATTTCTTTCTTTAACTATTTGTCCATGTGGACTACATATCCAACTCCCCCGCACAGTAAAACACAAATTAAAACATTTGCCTCTTGTTCTTTGACACTCTACTTTGGGGTCCAAACAAAGGGCTCGGTTCCCTTTGAATACATTAGCTATTTGCTTTAATCCAAAGAGTTTGGCAAACCATATGTTCTGCATCATTAAAATCAGATATTTTGCCTTTGATCTTTAGGTTCTCTTAGTTGACTGCTTTTTCCCTCACTACAACCAACTCCTTGCTTTTGAAGTTATCTTCTGGCTTTATACAATGAACCTGAACTCTTCAACCAGATTTGATAAAGTTGCATAGAATTATTATCCATATTGTGTTATATTCATTGTTATAAATATTCTTAAATAGCCAGTTAGGAAAAACGTGGAGGAAAATTTACTTAGATGATCACTAGACTGAAAAGTCTAGATCTAAAAAAAAACAAAAAATGTAGGTCACCACATACAAGCACACTATATCAAATTCTTAAGATAATGGGAGGCTGGCTTGAGTTTTTGTATTGCTTCAGGCACAACAGCACTTCCCGCCCCCACTCTCCAAGTCAAGATGCAGAGAGGCTAAGATCAGCCAGGTTATTCTGGCACAACAAGGCAGAAAATCCCTTGAGTTCTTTTCACCATATCTAGAAGCAAAGCAACTCAAATCTGCTGCACAATGCAACCATCCTGTTCTGCCCTAATGGCAGATCCATCTTTGAGTAAATGACATCAATAATGAAAAGGGCATTGAGCAGAGTTTTCATCATGATAGGATTGATATTGAGCTAATGATCAATATTATTGGCCTCTTCTTCAAGTAGTAACCGGCTTCAATGTTCTTAGGGGATGTCACTTTTATGGGATTTACAAAGTAGTCTGGAAAAGGTTTTGAATACTTCTCCTGAAGGCCAAAGAACAGTGAAAGATTAAATCCTGTGATACTATTGGAATGATTAAAAGGTTAAGATTACGAAAAGCAAAAGAGAAGGAAATTGGACTATTTCATCTGGAACAAATTATTTGTTTGATATTTCTGGCAACTATTAATGGACTTTGGTAGGATTGAAAATTTTATGAATTCTGGATTGCGTAGAGATAAAAGTTAGACTATAGGAAGAAATGTCTTACTTGTAACTTTAAAAGAAGGTGAAAAGTTAATCTATTAGCTTGTGCTTGTTGTAATGAAGGTTGGAAGCTACTTTTTTAATTATTGTCTTTCTTGACTTTTTTTTCCCCCTTCTGTCAGCCCTCTCAGATAAACCAATATCTAGGAAACCAATAAATAGGAAATAGAATTAGATGATCTAAATCCCTACTTTATTTTTAAGGCTACAATAAAAGAATATTGCAAGTCTGAAAGTACAAATGTCCTACAGTCAGGGGTGGTATTCACTTATCTTCGCTACCGGTTCACAAATGTGAGCGCTCCCACCTCCGTGCATGCTCAGGACCTTCCACCCATGCACAGAGCGTCAAAATTGGGATGTGATTATGTCCGGCCGGGTGGGTGGAGCCTCCTGCCACCACCACTACAGATTCGCCCGAACCCAATAGAACCAGCTGAATATCTACAGTCACTTTTAACCTTTTGATGTATTATATATCTTTTCTTTTATGTACACTGAGAGCATATGCACCAAGACAAATTCCTTGTGTGTCCAATCACACTTGGCCAATAAAGAATTCTATTCTATTCTATTCTATTCTATTCTATTCTATTCTAGCCTAGCCTAGCCTAGCCTAGCCTAGCCTAGCCTAGCCTAGCCTAGCCTAGCCTAGCCTAAGTCTAATTCTAATTCTAATTCTAATTCTAATTCTAATTCTAATTCTAATTCTATTCTGGCAGGTTCTTCCTACGTTTCTTTATCATTAAGCTACTGGGGGTTCCTGCCTCTCTTGTCTGATTGACAAGGCAGCATCTCTTTTCCTCTTTCTCCCAAGGTCATTCACACAATTCATTGCACTCTTTCACTTTTATTCTTTTATTTTACTTTTACTTTTTTTCTTCACCTTCTAAACTTTTTTTCTACTTCAGCTTGTATTCATTTTTACTATATTTACATGCATATAGGTAATCCTCAATTTACAAGATATTCATTTAGTGACCATTCAAAGTTACAATGGCATTGGGGAAAAAAATGACTTATAACCGCCTTTCAAACTTACGACCATTGCAGCATTCCTTTGGTCACATGCTTAAAATTCAGATACTTGACAATTGACTCATATTTAAGATGGTTGCAGTATCCAGGTGATCACTTTTTGTGACCTTCTGACAAGCAAAGTCAATGGGAAAACTAGATTCACTTAACAACCATGTTACTAACTTAACTGCAGTGATTCATTTAACAAATGTGGCAAGAAAAGTTGTAAAGCGGAGCAAAATTCCCTTAACAAATGTCTTGCTACACACATACACACCCACATATGATCAAATGTTAAGGATTTATTTTAAATGCTAGAAGTCAGTATCTTTCCAGTTGCGATTTTAACTAAGAGCTTTCACATTCTATTTTAATTTGGAAGATTACTTTCATTTCAAGATTCTTTGCATGGGGTAAATAGAAACTAGAGATGAAAACCTTGGCCACACATGCTTCACATCATAAAATAAGAGCAAGATCCTTCCTAATTTCAATCACATCCATGGCTGTTGTTGTCTTCTTTTTTTGTTTCTTCCTCCAGCAAAATGTCTTTAAAAAAATAAAAAAGTTGATGAAGCTGGAAAATCTGCTACACCATGTGGTTCTTCAGAACATTTTAAAAACCCTTCCTATAATTTGATAAACAAAATTAAAAGCAAATGTCATAGGATTTGAAGATGTGGAAGAATATTTGGAAAGAGAACAATAATGTGTAACATTGTAGTATTGTATTATGCTCTGGCTATGGTAACAGCTAAATTGATAAAAAAAAAGTGATGGTTAATTCATCCCAAAACATTTTACTAGAGCCTTCAATGGTTTATAAACTACAAGCAACCATACAATCTTCCCAAGGGAGTCAAATAAGGAATCAAATGCTCTGACCATATCAACAACAAAACACATATCAGAAATTCTGCCGTTCTGGACTGATGCTATTGTAGTCTCCAGAATTTAAAATCAACCACTAATCCAGATTGATCTATGTTTGTAATCTTCACCTAGGTTTCTTTCACTCTCATTTCAGATTATTCTTTTCAGCTGATCTCTGTTCTCGGATAAGCACAGATCCCAGGGATGAGAATACGGTGCTCATGAATAAATCATAGTCTGCGCAATCTTATCTATTCTGCTTAAATCCTCATTGTGCACAGGATAAAGTAGATACATACCTATGATTTTTTTTAAAAAACGATAAAAGAAAATAAACAGTGAGACAAAAGATGGGAAAAAGTAGACCCAGATTTATGTACAATAGGATGTATATGTTTGGAAGCAAATTTAGAATTTAGAAATAATTATTTTCATAAATATACAAGGCGGTATATGTCCCTCTTTCAAGTGATAGAACTAAGTATAGGTAGTCTTCACTTAACAGTAGTAATTGGAACAAAAAATTATGTCACTAAGCAATGTTATCATGAAGCTTATGTCACATGACTGTGCTATGTAGCAATGGCAGTTGTGGCAGTCCCCAGTTACTCTAGTTAAGCAAATCACCATGGGTTATTGGATGAGGACCTCATATAATAGCAACTTCCAACTTCCTACTGGCTTACCCATTGACTTTTGTTTATGGAAAGTCAGCAGGGAAGGTCACAAGTCATGATCATACAACTGTGGGATGTTGCAATTCTTGGAAATCCAGGCCTGCCTGAATTGTAATCATGTGATGCAAGGGTGCTGCGATGGCCAGAACTTTGAGGAATGGCTGCAAATCTCCTTTTTCCAGTACTGTCATAACTTTCAACCATCACCAAACACATGATTGTTCACCCTGTAAACTATTATTTAATAGCATTTGTAATACACTTTACTCCATAGACTCTGGCTAACATCAACTAATAAAACCCTAACACCATTTTAACTGGTCACCATCCTTTTGGAAATCAGTGATTAGCAAAACCCTATGATCTGACCATGGCATGTCCATATTACCCCGCCCCTTCAGATCACATCCAATATGCTCTAAAGTACTACACCAATAATAAATTGCATTATATGGTTGTGTGGCCTAATATCTGATTGGAACTCCATGTTCTTCACGAGGTTATGGACTGCTGAACTAATTCACATCTTTCACCCAGGGCATGTAGACTGAAGACCCCAGGACTACCAGCCTTAGAGAGTTTAATAATTTAGAGTAGACTTGTGCTATTGGATGGAAAGTACACAACAGCAATCTCAATATATCTTTGGAGTCCAATCTTAGATACAATTAATAGAATCTTTGTAGAGTAGGGAACAAGTTTTATGAAGGATCATTACAACCACTGCTTCCTTGTTCTAGAGAACCTGCTCCTCAAACACAATTTTTTTATGGACAAATCTCACTTAGGGGAATACCCCCATCCTCTTCTGATCCAGCTTCCATGATACTTGTCAGAAATGCTCTTCCTTCCATGATGGAATTATGAAGGGATATGGTCCAATTTCATACAGACCTGTCATTAACTAAGGGGACCTGAAACCCAAATTTCTAGGAATTGCTTGATCTCAGCCACTGAAGAAGTCTTCTAAGGTATTCCCAAACATCAAATTGTTGCTGACATACTTGATTGCCATGGTTGAAGAGTCAGTGGGGATGCAGGGGACACAGGAAATGAAAGGAGGCTCAAGTTCCTCAGGTTGAGGAAGCATTTGGCGGAGAAAATGGCTGCATATGGTCTCTGAATCAAGACAGAGTGAGAATTGGGAAATAATACATTTTTTCTACCACAAATTCATTGGTCATCAATCTTTTTCTCATCTTGCTTCTGGAGCAAGTGATAATTAAGATGTTCTGGCGCTATTGCAAAGAAAAAAAGATTAATTGTAATATCTTTTAAAAACATCTATTAAAAAGTGAATGAATATTTACACAGTTCTTCAATCTAATCATTTTGCCAATTTATTAACATTTGTAGAATATACTCATTAAAATTGTTTATCCTCTTGTCAGTTCTTCTAATTCACATCATTCTATTAAATGCACATTTCATCTATACTCTATTTATCTAACTGAAGGTTTGTTTATTTGGATTTGGATTTTTTTTTCTTTAAAGGAAGTCTAAATTAATCTTATGCCTGTTTATAGTTTGATTTTCCCTATTATGTAGTTTGTGAAGTAAGCTTTAAAAAAAGGCATTATCCAATAAATTTAATGGGCCTATGTGAGGATAATTCTTAAGCAACACTGTCATATTCTTCTATTCGTATGTCTTTCTTTTAGAAAATTTAAACAAGAAAAAGAAATAAGCTTTCCCAACTACAATATGCATTTACTCCAAACTTGATAGGGATGCACTTAGATTATTCTCTAACCCATAGATTCCATTGTTATTCACATATCTATTTGATCTTCTTTTCTTCTAGGTTGTCCTACGTGTTATTGCTTGGTTAGTAACACATTTTCAGATAAATTATTACACATATTCCATTATTGTTGAATCTGTGCCCCAACTCCTTTTTCTTCTCCAGAGGTCAGAGGCACAGTAAACACCTTGGTAATATTTTGACATCATGTTTGACAGTATTTCAAACTTTATATTTCAGTCAGCTAGAAAACTACAAGACTTCCAGCTTATTCCATATATAGTTTTGAGACTATAAAGCTAGCATGGACTTACAGAATTGATTGATTGATTCTCTATTTGGGTAGTATTCAGTTTAGGCTAATCTTTAAGATTGTGTTGATTGGGGAAAACCAGTGTTTTTTTTTTAAACCTGGCAACTCTAAAACAGATAGACTTCAACTCCCAGAATTCCACAATTCCACACACATCTTAAAGCATGCTGATTGGAAGACTCTAGGACAGTGATGGCTAACCTTTTTGCCATCGTGTGCCAGGAGAGGGGAGGGCGGGGGAGGGTCACGTGTGCACGTGCCCACGCACATGCGTGCACAACCCCCTCCCCACTCCACCCCCGCTCCTGGCACGTGATGGCAAATGGTTAGCCTCCAGAACCTCTCTAGGAGTCTCTAGGAGCCTCTCTAGGAGTCTCTGGAGGCTGGGGACAGGAAAAAAGTCTCTTCCTGTCCCACCGGGAGTGGGGAAATGGGCCCTTTCAGCCTCCGTAGGGCGTCCAAGGGAGTGGGAAAGGCTGTTTTCGCCCTTCCCAGATACACAGAGAGGATCTGGAGCCAGGTAAGAAAGAAAAACGGGCCTTCACCATCTCGCCCCCAGGCCCTCCAGAGACAGGAAACAGCCTGTTTCCCTACTTCTGGTGGGCCCAGAAGGCCCAAAAATCAGCTGGCCGGCACGCACATGCGCCCCAGAGCTGAGCTGCCGTGCCCACTAATATGGCTCTGCATGCCATCTGTGGCACGTGTACCATAGGTTCGCCATCACGGCTCTAGGAGTTGAAAGCCATCTACCGTAAAGTTGCCAAGGTTGAGACATCCCAGAATAGACTATACTGGATCAAATTCAAAGTCAAGCACAGGAATTTGGAAGCAGCAGTGACCAAACTCTGTGCAAGAAATTCTATTCAAAATAACAAATAGGAGCTATATTAGTTTTTTTTAGAATTCCAAAGCAGAAAAAACAAAACAAAATCAGAACTGGGCAGTTAGGGGGTCTCTGAAGATTTAATTATCTCAGATCCATAAAAATGTCCCTTTACATGTGTATCACAAAATTTGCATTTTGTTATAAATTCTCTGTGTTATGTATTTAAAAACAAAATATGTGGGTCCTTATTTATAATTTCAAAATATCTCTAGTTGATTTTAAATGGGAAAGAGCAGGGGTGAAATGCTACTGGTTTGCACTGGTTCGGGAAAACTGGTAGTGATAAAAGCTACAGGTTCAGGCGAACCGGTAGTAAAAAAAAGCTACCTGTTCGTCGGAACCAGTATTTCTGACTAACAGCTGTGCCACGTGATTTATATTCGCTGGAAAGCAGGAAATCATGCTTTCTAGCAAATATAAACCGCGCGGCACAGCAGTTCTTCCCTCGCTGTTTTACTTACCTTGTTAAGCCTCCTTTTTCCGCATGAAGCACGCATTTGGCATGCACTGCGCATGTGCACTGCATGTGTGGGCAGTGAACCGGTAATCCACGGAGGATTTCATCAATGGAAAGTAGTGTTCCATAGGGAAAGTAAAGTCCCAAAAGCAACTACAGATAATTTGAAATTATGTATTTTCTTAAGCACTGTACAGAATAGGGTGGGGAGATGTAATTCTTTATATTTTAAAATTTTACTTCAGTAAAGTTAAAGGCAAACAGATTTGAAAATCAGTTTGGTACAATCCTCTCTTTCAAATGCTATGTTTGTACATATAGATAACCTTTTACAAGGAGAATGTTCAAAGATATAAATTCCCTGCTTCAATCACATATGCTGTCCTCCAGAAAAGGCAGTAGACTGTATAACCTTATTTGTGCCTCTTACATAAATAATCCTACATTTCTCTCCTTTCCAATGACTTGCGTGTCTACAGAATTTCACAGGAGTTAAAATATGAATTAAACATCTATCGGGGGAGAAAAAGGTGAATGGCGGAGGTAGTTTCTCATCTCATTGAGCAAACCTTACGGTGCAAATCTGCTGCAGCAGAACTCGGAGGAAAGAATTTTGTTCAGTCTCCTGGAACTATTATTGCTGATTTTGCTTTCTGGTTTCTGACATGGAAAGAGGGTTCGGGGGGGACGGACCCCAAAGCCTGGAAAAAGAGACCATTAAAACTTGTCTTCTGCCTTTGGGAAAGTGCATACAATCAACTCTTTTTCTTACCTTCCTCTGTAAAAGCGTATAATCAAAAAAGCAAAGACCTTTTTCATCTAACATTTACCATTTGATGCTACGTTTTTACTTTTTTACGTTTAACAGTAAAAAAGATGCAGTATAGAATCTCAATGCAATACTTACTCAATGCTCCTATACTGATCAAGGGAATGAATTTTACTAGGGGTAAAAAAGGAAATGCTTTGTTTAACCCCCAGGTTCAAATGATTTCCAGGTGCTGACAATTATCACTTGCAGTGTTTGATATCCCAGAATCTACCTTGAAATATAAACTTGACAAGTTAAACTTTTCATGATGTGCACCAGCTTTTCAAAAGGCTTCAGACAAGGACAAATAGTCCAGTAATGGGTAAAAACAGCTCCCATTTACAAAAGAAACACTTCATTACCAACCAAGCTGTTTATTTCTTTTTGACTTGTTTAAAATCAATGCTTAATCCTTACTAGAATAAGCCTGTTTTGTCATCCAATATTTCTATGTTATTTTGTCTCCCTCTTCAGTAGAAAAACATACTGGACAATCTTTGCAGCAGCTTCGGCAAAATCGAAGCATGAAATTCTGTACTCTCTTGCTTTAATAATTTTGCTGTTGCAGCAAAAAATATTAATTGTAATATGTCACTCATGATTACTTAAAGTTCCAATGTTATGAGAGTGAATATAGACTTAAGAGTGCCAGATTTCTTGTTGTTTTCAGAATTGCTTTATTCTGTTTTGTTTGATTTCTAACAAATAACCGGACATGTATTTTATTTTAAAGAGGTAAGAGAATTTTTTTAAACATACTTATTCCTTGGGGGAGGGAGGGAGGGAGGGAGTATTCTATGTTAGGATTTTATTGATTTATTTACTATATTGTATACAAACTCATTCCTGAATTTTGACAGAACATAACCAGCCAACAATACCAATAAAAGTAACAACTGTGAAATGTATTGTTGAACAGTAATCAACATCCTTTTTGATATAATTAAAATTAAAAAAAAAAACTTTACCCAAAAGTCACATTTCAAAGGGACATAACTTTCTGATGTATAATTCTTTAAAAATGTATGTTATTGTTTTGTTGTTGTTGTTGTTGTTGTTGTTGTTGTTTGGATATTGATTAAGACCTATAGCAGCTTGAGACCAATTTTCTAACCATGGTTGATGGAAAAACTTCTACATGAAAGACATACGGAAAGTGGCATATAATCCATGTGACTTAGAGATTCCTTTCCTTCTGACATTTCCAAGCCATTTGAAAAGCCAATTCTGAAAATGAAAGGATAATCCAGAACAGAGGTAAGCAAATCTTTGGGGCTGACATACACACTTAAAACATTGGAAAACACATGATGGGTATAATGTTTGCCATGGATATCTTACTGGGGTTGCCCAAAAGCTGCCCTATGTAACACAACGTATCCTAATTTAGTAGTACGGAAACTGGAATGTTTTCTGCTAGAAAAAAAGAGTATGGTGCTAGGGTTTTGCTTTATAGCACAATAATCTCTTTTTTTTAAAAAAAAAAGTTATATAAGATGAGCAACCTAGTGAATACAAGGAAACTGTGTGATCTATCTTCTTGCTTCTGGGCACCATGCTGGCACCTGTCAAATAGACAGTATTTGAATCAAGACAATCACTAGGCAAAACAGTAATATTTTAGGTATGCACTTGATGGTGAAAAGCATTTTCTGAATCCCCCACACCAACTGAGCGCTAGGCACAACTATCAAGTCATAAAAGAGAGATGAATCTAAGGGTGCCATAACAGAAGCAGTGATAATGATAAAAGAATATTTAAAGAAGCCAACTGGCTTCGAATCTGCATGCCATAAAGTACACAGAACTGCTTCAAAGAATTATAATAATTCCTGTTGGCTCCTACACAGCTATTTCTTTGACTGAATTAAGAGTTCTTTGGTTTGGACTCTTGAGTATTTTCAGGCTGTATTAGAAGACTGTCATCGCTTCTGGTTGCAATATACAAACGACAACATTATGAATTTTGACACGTAAAGTATTCTAATGCTGGAGCTTTTCAAAAAGAAAAGTACTACTGTAGTATATAAAATCATTACCCTCCATAAAATAACTTTTTCTGATTCGGTCTTTTAGTTCTTTTACTATGGTTTACGCAAGGCTATCATATGCTGTTCTGTTCACTGAAAGCAATTACCCTCTTTTTCAAATATATCTTTTGTTTATATTATTAACCTCATTCATTTTATCTGTGCATTAATAAAACATTAGTTAAGTGATACCCTTAATCTTAAATGCTTGGATCAATCCTGAAGATGTAATATTGCCCGAATTTAACAAGGCTTTTTTGTGAGGTTATTGGCTTGTAGTTCTTCCCTGCTTCAAGCTGTTCATTTACCAATTTTCTTTTCTTTTAAGTATATTTTTAATACCACCCAGAGTCCAGAAAAGGAGTCAGTACCATGATCATATGACAGCAATGCCAACTAAATGAAGCCTATTAAGACTGAAATTACGTCTACTTAATCTTAACGTCTCAAAGATTAAAGCATCCCTTCAATCAACCGACGACCACTTTTGTTCTTGTACACTCCAAAAACATCTTGTTGTTTGTTAAACTACAGATGTACAACTGTGATTCTGAAATCTGCCATCAATCCTGATGTGCAAGCAACATAAATATGAAGGGAAAGTTTGTTTGGAAACAAACCCATCTGAAGAGTTATATCTGGTATCTTTCAGGAAGATCAATCAACAGTGTCGGTTCAAAAAGTCAAGTTTCTTTTCTGCTTTAAACATGAGAGCTGGTTTGGAAACTTGTAAACTCAGAATATTCACTTTCATATACCTGTGAATGTGTGCCTACATGAAAGTACAAATAACCCTAGTAAAATGGGGAAAGTATTACATATGCTGAGCAACTGCAAAAGATGCATATACAACAAAGGGAATCTTAAAATAGCTGAAGCATATTTCCTTTGTGATTCACTCTGCAAAACCCCAGTGAGTTAGCATAAATTTGTCAATTTACACTCTAGCAGGAAATGTCTGGTGTTGAGACGGATAGAGTGAAGAGAGGTGATATCAGGAGCCGGAGGAAAAAGATAGCAATCAGAACCTTTGCTGTCCTTTGAATCTATGTGCTCACTGTTCAAGATTGAGCTGATTTCGCCCTTCCAACCAAAGTAGAATTTGATTAATTATGACTATTGCTACTGCATAGTGTGGAGAAAAGGTTGTTGCTTCGTGTGACATGTATTTGTGCATATGCAAGTTAGCTACTGTAGGATCGATGCCAACTCTCACCACAGGAGGGCATATTCAAGCAGAGAAAACTGTCATGGAAGTGATAAGCCATTTCACAAAGTAAGGCGAGAGGGAAGCCAACTTTTTCCAGTTTGTGAGAACTGCATGCTAAAAGTGTAATAACAGCATCCAAAAATGTGTCCAGCTCACTTCAAAGTTAACACAGAGAGCTTCTGCCTTGTATGGAAACTAGGAAACTAAAGAGCTTTACAAAAGAAGACGACGATGACAAAGGCGAAGAAGAAGCAAAGTTTTAATTTCTCATGTCTGCCATAGCAATCCATTGCACATCTCATCCATTCATGTATATTTATATTATTTTATCACTAATGTGTAATATCTTTCTGTGCGGACAATGAAACTAGCATAATTGAGGGTGGGGGAAATCAGAGGGGAAGAGGCATGAATCTCACATTAGAAATGCTACAGTTAGAGACTAATGGGGGAACTTTTCCATCTACTACTTAGGATCTAACTCTGAACAACAGGGAGTCATTCTGGAACAAAAGAGCTGTATTCCAAAAAGATGTATTGCAACTCATTACAAAGTTGTAGATGCTTCAGTAGGGTTTACTACTCCAAAGATATTTAAAAGTAGTGTTTCAAAGTTTGTGGGGGCATAACACCTCTCTGTAGCTCATTAAGGCAGGAAAAAAAAAGATACAGATGTTATAAAAATCACATAACTAACACAAAAGGAGAAAAAGGGAAAGGGCTGCTTTAAAGATCAGTAGTGAAGCACTATGCTCATGGGAGGGCCAAAACTCTTTATACAACCCAATTTAAAGGGCTACCCAGCCCTGAAAACCAACCAAAGGGGTGGTCCTTTCATATAGATTTGCCTTCATTTCAGGGCAATGGGATTATTGGCATTGTTCAAACAAATTAAGTCATAATGATTTATATCTTAATTCTTTTTTGTTTGGAAGGGCATAATGTACTCTGTAAGGTGCCCTTGAAAACATTCAGAACCTGGATAATTGTTTTTCTGAGCTGTAAAGGTAAAAGTTTCATATATATGATATGTTGAGACTCCCCCCACCCTTATTAAGATGGTGCAACCCCTAACCTATTTTATCTTACAACAGTAAAAGAAAGAGGAACTTCACATGCTCTTGTTCTTCTTTGACAGCAGTTAACCCTAAGCACAAAATTAAAACATGCATAAATAAATTTCTCATAATTGTAAAACTTAAAAATATTTAGGTTGAGTTAAGCATATTAGCATATTACATTGTTTTAATAATTTCTTCTTCCGCTGTTGTGTTTTCATAGTAGTTTACAGCTTCAGTAGGATTTTTCTAAGATTTACATGCATAACATTATCACCATGTTAGTGTGTTTAGGTGGGGAAAATGTACCAGCTAAAATATGATATTTTCGTACCTTTTCATACCTTTAGTATGAAGTTAAATTTTATATGCTAAAATATATTCTAGATCACAAATGAAAGTTTTTAGTTACCATGACATATTTACCATTAAGCCCATTCATAAATTACTGTTCTTTACTCCCCACCACCCCTTTTAACTGTCAATTTCTGTACATGTTCTTAAAGGAGTTTCTTTTCATACATATTGGTCAAAATATGATGAACTTAGTAAACAAGTTGTTCAGCCAAGCACTACAAGGATCTCAAATTCATAAATGTGATGATATAAAACTAGTAGCAACTATACTGAATTATAACCAGTAAGAAAAGTCATGTGTTAAGGAAACCGCATAAAGTTATCCTAAAGCCAACAATAAGATTTAACATACTTTTTGTATTCAGCCTGTTTTCTACAATATACAGTAATATTGCTGCAAGATAGACTAATGATAAGAGCTGCAGAAGGCCAGTAAAAGAGGAGACAGAAGAAGAGAAGAAAATGAAAGAGAGAGAGAGAGAGAGAGAGAGAGAGAGAGAAAAGAGAGAGAGAGAGAGGGAGAGAAGTGAAATGAATGGAAAGGAAGAATTCTAGGGATGGAAACTCAGCCAATATTCCATTTGTAATTTGTCACACTACTACACAATAAGACTTGGACATGAATGCACTGCCAATTTACAATTCAAATAAGCTCCCTTGAATTTTAAAAGAACGAACTGTGTACACATCAGTCAGGGTGACACCAAAATGCCCTGTCAAGTTAATTTTAAATGCAGGTTTTCTGTGCTACTGTTAACTAATCACTATCATTACTCTTGTTTAAAGATGAAGGCCTTTTGAACAAAATGTAAAGGCATGATCTCTTTCCCCAGCTTTTGCTTTTAATTCCTACCTAGGTTCCTAGAAATATTTATTTTACATACTTGTCCCAGGACTCTTTTAAATGAATGCAATGCCACTGGAAATCATGATGATAGCAAGAGGCAAGGCCAATTGTGCCAAAGTCAGTTCAAATAGAAAATACAGCCCAAAAAAAGAAGAAGAAGAAGCAGCTTTTTTTAATTCTGTGGGAAAATTCACTCCTTGCAAATGAGAGGTGGTAGACTTTGGAGGGGGGGGGGAGAAGAGTTGACACCCTTCTACTGATAGGCAATGAAACACCCCTACTGATAAACATCTGTTTAACGAGAAATTGATTAGAATTGTCTTTCAACAAAGGGAAGTCTTCCCTACTTCTTTCTACATCTTTCAAAAAAGGGAAAAAGCAGCAAGCAAAAAAAACAAAAAACAAAAAAACAGACATGTTTTGGTGGTGGTGTGTGTATGTGTACATACATTTGTGTGTGCATGTATTCCATAAAAGGAAATCAGCATACCAATATAGAAGACAATCTATAAAAAGTAAAAGAAGAAATGCACTGTATTCATACAATTACCAAATTGGATAAGAATACTCCTTTCTAACTTTTTATGCATATTTATTAGTGACACATAATCTATCCTTTTCAGTCATTGAGTCTAAAAAACAATGATCAATAGATGATACCTCAAGCCTAATAAACCTATTGATCATTTATCTCTTACTTTAATAAGTGAACTGAATAGACAGAACGTTCTGGGGCTCCATGCCCCCATGCGCCAAAACCTAATAAAAATTGCTCAATTATATAGAGGTATTATTCTTGCCTGATTTTATGAGATATGCATATCTTTCAGACTTTTTATAGGTATTTTTGGAAGGCAGGTTTTTTAGTTTAAAACTTCCTGGCATGGAAACACTTTAACTAATCCTTCTATGATAGGACCGTCAGAATCAAGTTGGGTCACATGCGAAAGGGATAATGTTTTATTTACCTCTGGTCCATGATATGCCTTTTCATTTTGTCTGAATGGTTCAGATGTGTGGCTGGTGGTGTTACAATAGCAGCAAATTGTTCAGAATTGAAGCACTGTACAATGGGCTTTTGGAGGGCTAGGTACAGAGGGCAAAATGATGCTTTAAGCTGAAGGCATCTGTATTGCTTCTCATCTACCCTACAACCAGAATACAAATAATCTGAGTTTTGGAGGAATTGAAGATTTTTTAACAAAATGAAATAGTAGCATGAAGCCTCTATAAGACTAACAGATATCAGGAACAAGAAATCAGGAAACAAGATGGTTGAAATGACTACAGATTTATTGCATGCTAATTTTCTCTGAACTAACTCTAACTAACAAGACTCTGAACTAACAAACAAAGCAAATTGGCGGCAGATAAGAGTCAATGGAATTCAAGGTGGGCTGGATTTAAATCTCTTGCGGTCCTGAAGGGATTCGAGACTGATGATGTGCTTGATCCCTTCCTCAGTATTAGCCTGGTTGTCTCCTACAACATGATCTGTTTGGACTCTTAAAATGCTCCAAACTAAAAAAAAAATATGCAAAAAAGAGGAATGATGCTGCGAAGCCAACAGAAGGATGAGAAAATAGATATGAAAAAGCAAGTAGAGATATGAATAATATACTTTGCCGCTTCCAATAATATCCCACAAGCTTGCTGCTCATTTGTTATGCTCAGTTAAATTAAGGTGCAAACACATTGCACTGAACAGGTTCTAGGAGTTAGGCATCATTAGATATTATAAGCAAAAGTGGCTTGTAAGTAGGGTTTCAGAAGAAAGCATTACAAGACAGATCAAGGTGCTTAAGGTTTTATCTGCCTACTCTTTTTCCAAACTCAAACCAACCCAGCAACTTTTATTGAGTTGAAAATATGTAAATTATATGTAATTCTTTGTTCCTTCCCTCTGGGTAATGATGATGTAGTGAAGCTGTTCTAATCTTTGCTGTGATGCAGTTAGAACTGAAAAATATTTTGCCCTGAGACTAGGTGAATCTCAATCACTCTCCTAGCAGAGAATACATGAAATAACTTGAAACCAATATTTTAATTTAGTTAATAATCTGGATTAAAAAAATCTGCTTTGGATAAACTGTTAAGTAAATCCTCAACTGAAACCAGAACTAAAATTTGCTTTGAAGTTGAAGAAAGCTGAGTTCCTTTATTATAAAACATTTTATTTTTTATTTAAAAGACTGGACTGTCTTAATCTTTAATACAATAAGTGGTTTCCCTCTAAAAGCATAAAAAGGCGTCTTTTATATGTGTCAAAGTGATATCTCTGTGAGATTAACTATTACTTTAATGGTCCTATAGGAAACTATTTAGAATTTCAGATATTTACTAAACTATAAAGATAAAAAACAAAACAAAACCCTTATTGACTATCAAACAGCCACACTTCATTATCATCAGCAGTGTCTTGTCTTTCCAAAACATAAATTAGAAGAAACAGAAACAACGAACCTGAAATAATAAGATTTTAAATACATCTGGCTTGTAATGCTATGAGATCTTCTATGAAGCTCTATCACTTTATATAAGAAATGCCAAACTAACAAGTAATAAATGGGGGCTGAAAATTTTATGATGTTATTTCTTTTAAAGTGATTGTAGAGAAGGATGAATAATATGGATCCAAACTTTGCATGAAAGGTTTTGACAAGTACAAATCGTTATCACTTACTTTTGGGCTGATATTTTGATGATTAAGAAAACATTGCCTTATTCTCAATTGGCTTTGTCATAACCAGTGACAAAGCTAATCAGCTAAATAATGACTTTGCCATAGTCACCTAGTGAATTCTAATTAGCTGCATATTGTAAACTGATGCGTTGGGGATTTTGTTAAACCTTTTATTCCACCTTTATTACTTTTATACATAACTCAAGGTAGCAAACATACTTAATAATACTCTTTCCTTTCGTCTATTTTCCCTGGGAGATGTGAAAACAGAGTGTGGGACTGGCCCAAAGTCACTCAACTGGATTTCATGCCAAAGATAGGACTAGAACTCATCGTTTCCTGGTTTCTAGGCCAGCACATTAATCACTGCACCAAACTGGCTCTCACAAGTTATAAATGGCATTGAAGAGACAAACAAATCAAGGAAAGAAGCAAAGATAAGGAAAGGGAAACCAAAGATACTTTAGTGAAATCTGTCTTCTGCTTTCTTCTCTTTCATTTCCTAATGCAAATTTTCACTATTAACATTACCTGTTGTTGCATGTTAAATCTGCAAAAAATCCTATCATGGTAATTTCTTTTAAAGCTTCAAGCATCAGTGAAAGTAAGCCTTAGTTCACATAGCCTAGATAATCAATGGGAAAAAAAATCCAGAATTAAGTGTTCTCTGTACTTTTCAAATGAGTTGTTTGAGTTAAAATTTACTTAGATATAGCCAAATTCAGATATACTGTCTATAAAAATTAGGCAGACTTTGGCTCTATTGATGATCTCATGACTAGCTATAATATAGTATTTTGTCTTGTTTTACTTTATTTCAATGTTTTAATTTTTATCTCTGGTCTCTGACCATAATAAAAGATTGATTGCTCTTAGAATATATAGCCAGAATCTGAATTCAGTCATGTCCATCCTAAGAATAATTTACACTTTTTGGAATTATCACATAATTATATATAATAAAAATATTTGATGGTTGTTCTTTGTTTTTAAATTTACCCTCCTTTTTTCTCTCTCATGTTCATATGAGATGATATAAGCATGAAAGGAGAGAGATAAATGGAAGTACAGACAGTTCTCAACTTACGACCATCATGGAATCTGCCCATTATGGCTATGTCATGATAGCTATAAAGCAGTCATGTGACCAGATTCAATTTTATTCCCTTTTCTGAAATGGTCAGTAAATGAATTTATTATTTACTATGAGGCATTTTTGCCAAAAACTAGAAATAAATACCATTTTTGTCAAAAATATAAATTTTTGTCATGTGACTTCAGGACACTGCAAACAGCTGTAATGCCAAGTGATTTGAAATAGAGTCATATGACCAGGGGGGGCACAGCTGTAAGAATTTTGAAACCAGGTCATCAATATCTTTTGGGGGATCCAGCATAACTTTGAATGGTTGCTAAGTAACGGGTTGTAAGTTGAGGACTACCTATAATGATTAAGAATTTTTTGCAGAACACTTTCTCATTTTTAAAAGGTTTATTACATTTCTTAGAGAGAGAACAAATGTAGTCTGAAATCACTGCAACGTAATAAACTTTATGCATCTCACAACCAGGAAACTTAAATCTTTGTTATTTAATTTGTGGTTAACTTTGAATCAACATTTTCATGCATATCTGTGGGAAGATGCAAATTTTTTCCCAAACTACTTGTTTAGAAACAAGCAGTCTGTGAAGTGACATATTTGGATAAAACAAAGCTGACTTTCTAGGCTCCGTATAAATATACGTTATTTAACTATGAATGCTTAACAATTTTAGCTTCTATCTTCTTGCTCAGGAAAAACATTCGCATTTCTAATCAGTTTAAATTCTTCTATTCTTTATCTAGGGGATGCAATGGCTCAGTGGCTAAGATGCTGAGCTTGTTAATTGAAAGGTCGGCAGTTCAGCGGTTCGAATCCCTAGTGCCACGTAATAGAGTGAGCTCCCATTACTTGTCCCAACTTCTGCCAAACTAGCAGTTCGAAAGCACGTAAAAAATGCAAGTAGAAAAATAAGGACCACCTTTGGTGGGAAGGTAACAGCGTTCCATGCGCCTTTGGTGTTTAGTCTTGCTGGCCACATGACCATGGAGACATCTTCGGACAGAGCTGGCTCTTCGCTTTGAAACGGAGATGAGCACTGTCTCCTAGAGTCAGGAACGACTAGCACATATGTGCAAGGGGAATCTTTACCTTATTCTTCATCTAATCTTAGATTTCTTGATTAAATGCAGATAGTCCTTGACTTATCACCACAATTGAGCCCAAAATTTCTGTTGCTAAGTGAAACAGTTATTAAGCTACCTTTGCCTCATTTTATGACATTTTTTGCCACAGTTGTTAAGTGAATCACTGCAGTTGTTAAGTTAGTAACAGGCTTATTAGGAGAATCTGGCTTCTTGGCAAAGGAAGAAACAGCTGCGATCACACACATTGCTTCTAGAAGCACGAAGCCGAGAGCACCAGCCTGAAGATGACAAATGAGACTTCGTCGAAACGTTGCCAAGAAACCTCCAATTATATATGCCAGTTGACAAGTCTGAATTTTGGTCATGTAACCATGGGAATGCTGCAACAGTCATAAATGTGAAAAACAGCAGTAATAAGCCACTTTTTTCAGTGCATTGTAACTTTGAATGGTCAGTAAACAAATGGATGTAAGGTGACAACAACCTGTACTTTTGTGATAGTGGGATATGTTGATTGAAAATCATGTAGAAGGCAAAGAGTAAAGCTAACCATTCCATGCACCTATTCATATACATATTCAATCAAAGCATCCCCATGATCACTTAAGAAGCATATACCTGTGAATCAAATCAGATGTATGTGTCTTTTATCAATCACAATATGGTATGGAGAAGAATCCCTATCAGTCAATAACTTGCCGAAGACTATCCAATAATGCCAAAGATATTGGAATACCTTGTAAGTGAGCAGAGAAGATGGTATCTCAGTACTCATCATTAATTGGTTCTGGGAGGCGCGATATGTACCTAAAATGATGAGTACCAAACAAGATTTTCCCATAAGGAATAATGTAGTGAGTCACAAAGCAGACAACCACCACAAGTTCTAGCTTGTGTGTTGAGCATCAAACAAACAATGAGCACCAGGATAAAACGTTAATGTCAAAATACATTGAGTACCAAATTTGATGAGTTTCAAAGCAGTTGAGTACCAAAGTACCACTGTACACAATTTGGCATACTGAAATTTGTTGTGAATGAATTACTATACACAGTAGGATGATGTGTTTTTCACTATAAAAGTAGGGACAGACAGTGGGTTTATATAAAGTGTCTAGATTATGAATTTCCAGTTTACAAACAACCTCTAAAAACAAATGGTCTGCCTGCAGAACTTAAAATGGCAGATGGCACTTTCTCCTGCGAACCCAACAGCCAAACCCACAAAATGTCTCATGAATGTCACAAAGTAGTATGCACATTTTTAATATGTTCTGCTTATACCAGTTCCTAAAAGTATTGCAAGGCTTAAGCAGCTTGTCGACTGGAGGAAATTGAAGAACACTATCCGCCATTTTGATTCATGTACTAATACTCCAATTTTTCTCTGGTTACAGTACTTATCATGCCACCAAGCAAAAATGCAATGCAGGTGCTGGCAATGCAACAAAGAAACAGAAAACTATCACCAAGAAAATAAATTAGAAATAATAAAGCATTCAGAAAGAGGTAAACTGCCATCAGAGATTGGAAAAGCATTTAGGCTACAGTTGGTCAATGTTTGGAACAATTTTAAAGGATAAAGAATAATGGAACAAGTGAAAAACCTTGTTTTGATACAGCCAAGGTTATTACTAAGCAACACAGTGGTTTCATCTTTGAAATAAAAAGACTACGATGATGGAATGTGCAGCTTGAGAAGGAGAGGGGGATCTTGGCAATCGCACGATGGCTTCCCAGGAAGGAGGCAGCACATTCTGGACAGAGGCCACAACCAAGAAACTGTGCAGTCCTGAACTGGAGTGGGGAGGAAGGAAAAGGTTCAAGGCTCACATTAGAACTTCCTACAACATATCTGTTAAGCTAGAAGCTTATAGTTTCTATATAAACTATAACCAATTTCATTGTATACATGATGTACAATGACAATAAAGGCTATTATTATTACATACTTTATTCATTAAACTTGAAACTCAGTCAACTGAACATTCAAAAATGCATCACAAATACCATTGACTGGTGCTAATGGTTGATATAGGTTGCTGCCAGCGTCCTAGGTATCAACCAAGTACCTTCTTAAGATGTACAATGTTCCAACTAGCGCAG
The DNA here is from genome assembly GCA_022577455.1 of Arizona elegans. Classification (NCBI taxonomy): domain Eukaryota; kingdom Metazoa; phylum Chordata; class Lepidosauria; order Squamata; family Colubridae; genus Arizona; species Arizona elegans. The sequence goes on along the minus strand of JAKOOJ010000002.1, from coordinate 8,746,933 downwards.
CTTTTTGCAGTTCCGCTGGTGTTATTGCAGGAAGCTGCAATTTCTTGATGTAGTTTATAAAATTCTTGGACATGGTACCAAGTGCCCCGATGACAATGGGTATCACTGTTACATGTTTCATCCATAATCACATACCAGGTCATGATATTTCGTGATTTTTTTCCAGTTATTCTTCTTTGACTCTGGTGTCTCCTGGTACCGCGATATCAATAAATTATATGTTTCAGTTTTTGACAACTGTGATATCTGGCATTGTTGAAAACCAAAATGTACAATTTATTGATATTATTTATTATTATTGTTATTATTGTTATCTCTTTTATTCATTAAACATGAAACTCAGTCAACTGAACATTTAAGCATGTTGTCACAAATACCATTGACTGGTGCTAATGGTTAATACGGATTGCTGCCAGCGTCCCAGGTATCAAATTATTATTGTTGTTGTTGTTGTTGTTGTTGTTGTTGTTTCCTAAGTTTCTGAAGTGTTTCTGAAGTGTTTTATATGTAGAGAGATAAAATAAATAGTTAAGAGAAATGTTTGACTAAATAACCTGTTCTGACCAAATTCAGATTTAACCAAGGATTTAGCATAATTTGTTTCTGGTCCAGAGTCCACTAAAATAGGGTGGCTGATATATTTAAATGAGTGAATAAATAGATAAACAAACAAACAAACAAACAAATAAATAAATTACACTCTTTTTCTAACCCGTAGGGATTGTTTCGGAATGTTCTTTCTGGAAGAGGCTCAGAATATTTTATCAGAAGTTTGCTTTGACATGGAAAGATCTACGAGCAAGAACCAACAGATTTCCATCTGAATCATTACTATCTCTGTGAAATATTTCCCTTTAAGTGCTTCAATGGGAATAAATCCAAAAGCAATTCTCAGGAGGAAACCATTACATGAAACCGATTTGGAAAATAATAATGTTTGGAATCCCTGGCACCCAGGGTTATGGGGAACAATCTCTCACACAGATCTCTATCTGGCACACTCATGTCTGAAGAATAAAATTACCATAATTACTGTGATAACGTAAGAGGAAAGCATTCCTGATCACACAGAGAAACCTGACACACCTCGGAATTGTTGGCTTTTTTTTTTGGTCACAGGTCGCTCTTTCATAATCAGCTTTAGGGAGGTTATCTTCGAGAGATAGTTATGTTTGCATTTCTAGATAGCTTTAGGGTTGTTTGCAGAGTGAAAATTAACGTTTCCATTGTAGTCATGCGTTTGTACAGCACACTCTGTGTGTATTTGTTGAACGTCCAAGACAAAAATACAGAAAAGGCTATAAAGAGGAAGGAAAGCAGAACAGGGAAAACTAAGGTCATTTAATCGTAAGAAAAAGACAAAAACTAACTATGGCTGGTCTCCTCCTATCTTATGAAAGTAAACCATAATTACTTGTAAAATGAAGGTCTATTAGCAGTAGGTCAAATGAAGAAATGATGGTTCTTGGAGATGTGTGTAATGGTCATTGATAACGATGGTGAAAGAACCAAAGTGAATCTTATAACAATAGATCGTGAGATTTAAACCTATAAAAATGCAGTAATAGAGGGCAAATTCTGGGGGGAGTAGGAGGGGAAGACGAGAAAGTGAATGGATAAAGAAGCTTTTCCCAGCCACGGATTATAATTCTATTTTCTCTAGGAGCTTTTCTTCTAGCTTTTCTTCTAGCTATTTTCTCTAGGAGCTTTTCTTCTTCTTAGTTCCAGAATTAAAGTTCAACAGAGGAGAGAGGCAAGGAATAGAAGAGGAGGAGGAGAAACAAAGTCCAAATTTCAGGAAGCATTCTTGGAAAAACCAAACCCTCAAAACTATCTTATAAGATTTCAGAGGGTATAAAAAGGCAACAGCTTATGGGTTTCATTTTTATGCCAATTTGACTGTTTTAAGAAAGTTGTACACTTTTCACCTGCATTCCACATTTGCTCTAAAACTATATTCCAAATTTGCGTTTTGCAGCAGATTCAAGTTTGAAAAATACATGTTTGGTTGCTACCATATTCCACCTGTCCCAGTGACTAATACTTACAAAAGTGGCACAGAAATCTATTTTTCTGTGTAGCTTTGCAGGTGCATTTCTATGCTCTGGCTTGGAAGAGGAACAAATCATAATCAGCGTTTTAACTTAAACTCACAGTTGCACTTTGATTTAGGCCTCTCATTTTCCATTTCTGGATAAAATATTCTTCTGAGATTGTACAGTGTTTCTCCCCAAACAATACAGTACTGCTATTTGGCTAATAATTATTTTAGAGTTTAAATTATTCTTCTTTCTCCCTTGATACAGATGAGCTACTGAAAGTGATACAGGTGATTTTAATTAAGGTGACCAACTTTTTTGCAATGAGAAGGAGGACACAAGCCTTGATGAATTGTCATGTCAAATACAAATACGTCACATCACACACAACGGATCAGATTGGCATTGATCGAATATGGAAATTTATCAAAATATCAAATATATTTTTCAAATATCAAAAGGGAGGACATGTAGGAGGAACTTTTTGAGAGAGGACAGAACTTACAAAAGAAGGACTGTCCTCCCTAAAGGAGGGTGATTGGTCACCTTATTTTAATAAAAGTAGATATGGGATGTGAGGTGGTGGGTAAAGACATTATTTTTGAGAGGACAGAAGGAACAAAATTGCTGAAATTACATCAAGTAATGAAAGTGTCGCCTCAAGGCTTCAAAAAACAAATAACTATATACTTTCAGTAAAAATGATTTAAATGGTCTAAAGGGGTGGGTGGGTGACGGACCAAAGACATGTATTGTGATTATATATATATATATATATATATATATATATATATATATATATATGGATATGGATATAATCTAGCACTAGGGAAAGAATTTATTTACTGTCAGTGTCTGTCACATTTTCTCACACGGAACACTTCAACTGCTGGTGTTCCAAACAAACCAACTGAAATATATGTATAAAAATAGAAGCATAAAATAAAGAAATGCTCACTCCCCCAGTCTTTCCTGTAGTTTTAAAAGCCTTTTTTTTTTTGCAGGTGTGCTTCAAGAGTTATCCTTCATCCTCTATGAATCATTTTGTAGGCCATAACGAGCTGCTCTCTTCAGCTTTAATTATTGGTTCCTGACAAGTCAACATAATAGGACTCAGCTTATCCAAGCATACTCCCCAGTGACACGTCCAATTACACAGGTTGTACTTCTCTGCAAGGGGTCTGGAGGGCTGCTAATTTAACATGGTTGAAATAAAATAAAGCAAAATAAAATAAACAGAGGTGTAGGTTACAGTTTTCTCTCCTGATCCTTTATGTCAAGGGATCTAACAAGATACACCACAGCCAGCCTGCATTGATAGAGTAGAGGTTTTAAGACCTTTACTATTTTGTTTGTTTGTTTAATGTAATTAGCTAGCCTCCACATCCCTGACTTTTACTTGTTTAAACCTTAGAGTTCAGCTGCGAAAACCCAGGAGAACATCAATATCATGATTATAAAAATGAATTGAATTGCTTCAGGGGAGGCTCATTTGAGCCAAAATTTTGGCTCCAATTTTCCACATGGGCAAAATCTGCAACTCAATCAGCTTTTAAACTATTTTATTTTTAATTTGAAAAAATAGTTTTAAATTTGGTTTTACAACCGAAGCAAGAGTAAGGGTTTTTCTCTCCCCCTTCCCGCCCCCTTACACTTGTGAAACTAATCTGTACTATTGTTCATTGTTGCTTTGATGAATGGGCACTGTGCTTACCTTGGGCACATTTGAGCTTTGCACAGAAATGTCACATTCTGTACATTTGTTACCCTTTTGTCCCAGTGTTTACACAGCTTTATTCAGCTCTTCTGAAAATAAAAAGAAAAAAAAATCCTTGTGGAAGAGAGAAAGGATTATATTTCTGGCTCCTCTACCTCAATTCTCTTTGATGGGAAGAAAAGTCTGCAGTTTGCTTGTATCTCATTTGACTGGATTTTAGGGCACCTTGATGCAACAATGATTTCGGCTTCCCAATTGTGCAAAGGAATGTAATAGTCAACAGCTTAACTCTATTGGACTCTCACTTTAGACATTCTCATATCCAGGGAAGGAAGAAAGTGGAAGTGTTCCTTCCCACTGAAGTTATCACTTAAAGCATTTGATTAAAATCTTTATGCAATAATGAATGTACTGATTGATCAATCAACTTTCTAGGCCACCCAACTCCACAATGATTCTGGGCAGCTTCGGAAGATTAAAAAGGAAGGAAAAAAACAACATTATATAAGAAAAGAACACAATTGTCCCTAGGGGAAGATTAAAAAGAAGAAGAAGAAAATAGTCTTCCATATCACTACCAAACAATCTAATCTAAGGGTGGGGAAAGAGCCTTTAGGGCTCACTTGAATGTGAGTAAAATGGGGATATGTGAATTTGAGGGGGGGGGGCTGTTCCTGAGGGCAGGTGCTACAGCAGAGAAATCCCACTTCCTGGATCATGCTACATGTTCAACAGGACCAGAAACCAACCAACTCTGTTTGATCACACAAGCTGGTCTGTCCTCCTAAAGATATATGGTTCATCTGTTCTGACCTAAGCTTCCTTAGAAAGTAAACAGCACAAATTTAGTCCCAGCAAACCTCTTTAATTCATACGGCTGAAAATTACTTTCATTTACAGTCCGCAAGGCTTGCTAAAGTCTTTCAGAGGAAGGTTATCAACACCCACCTATCACTCATGGAATGCTGCCAAAGAGCTAATTGCCAGACCAGGGCAAGGACAAACTTGGCACAGAGTCACAAACAGAATTTTCAAATCTTGAATCAGCCAGATGAACTAATTGTTTCCTGCAAAAGCTCATGTCTTTTTTTTTTAATTTTTTTTTTTTAATTTTTGTATGCCGCCCTTCTCCGGAGACTCAGGGCGGCTTACAATGCGTTAAGCAATAGCCTTCATACTTTTGCATATTTATACAAAGTCAGCTTATTGCCTCCACAAATCGGGTCCTCATTTTACCCACCTTAGAAAGGATGGAAGGCTGAGTCAACCTTGAGCCTGGTGAGAATTGAACTCGCAGTAATTGCAGACAGCTGGATGTTAAATGCTGCCTTAGTAGGAGGCATTAGCCTCCTATGCCACTCACGCTACTCATGTCCCCTTCTCTTTGATGTCTTATGGGAGGGGCCAAGCTTTACTCCCAAGTTGACCCTGTTTCCTTAATTGTTCCTGCCTCCTGGCAGCTCTGTGCATGTGCACACTGGGAACAGGCTCACACTGTTTTTCTGCCTCGCTGATGTCAGACTCGGAGACTCCGGACGCAGCAAAGAAGTACCAGATGGCCTTGGCCCTCTCTCTGCCTCCGACTCAGAGCCATTGCCCGACCCTTCCCCAGATTCCAGGACTGACCCATGTTCCTCCCCAACCTCCTCACTGTCCGAATCCGCTGCCAGTTCTGCTGGCCACTGGCGGGCCACAACATCATCAGACAACTAATCCCTATCCCATATTTTTGTTATAATAATTGTAGTGCTATTTACAATGGCACAGTTTTTATGTTTAAAGACATGCATATAGAATGTAACACAACTTTCAAAAATACAACTCAATGTTAAAACCCAAGATGTCTTATAAAAATATCCATTAATTGGGCACAGATACGTGTTGCTAAGATTAGCTTGTATCCTGCAAAGTTCTTTGGCCAAAGAAACTTATTCTGACCTCAGTGGTCGACAGGGATGCCATAATATATATTTAATGTAATTGTACATTAAGTATATATCAGAGTCTCAGTGGCCCAGTGGTTAGAGTACTGTACTGCAGGCCACTTCTGCTGACTATCAGCTATCTGCAATTTGGCACTTCAAACCCCACCATGCTCAAGGTTGACTCAGCCTTCCATCCTTCCGAGGTTGGTAAAATGAGGACCCAGATTGTTGGGGGCAATATGCTGACTCTATAAAACCGCTTAGAGAGGGCCATAAAGCACTATAAAGGGGTATATAACTAAGTGCTATTGCTATACAATATAATTGTTTTAATATGGATTTATTGCCATGACTAAAATGGCTATCAGCATACAGATAGTCCTTATAATTACTAATATAATGACTGCTGAAAGTTATAATGGCATTGAAAAAGTGACTTACAACTGGTCCTTCACACTTGTGACTGTTGCAGCATCTCCAGTCACACAAACAAAATTTGGATGCTAAGCAACTGGCATGTATTTTTGATGGTTGCAGTCTCCTAGGGTCATGTGATCGCCATTTGCAACCTTCCCTGCTGGCTTCCAACAAGCAAAGTCAAATGGGAAAACCAGATTGCTTCACTTATCAATTGCAGTCATTTGCTTAACAATCATGGCAAAAAGGTCCGGTCGAACTCATTTAACAATCACCTTGCTTACCAACAGAAATTCTGGTCCCAATGGTAGCTGTAAGTCAAGGACTATCCGTCCCTTTTTCTGGGGAAAAGCTGTGCTTGAAGATATCATTAAAGATTGTGATAAACCCATGGCAATCCTATCTATTGACAAAAAATAATGGTTTCCTTCTAAATGAAAAAAATCTTGGCTTTTTCCCAAACTGCATCTTCACCACCACAGTTTCTGGACTCTTACAATATGCTGAAAAATACACACTATAGTTAATATGTATTTTTCAGCATATTGTAAGAGTCCAGAAACTGTGGTGGTGAAGATGCAGTGAGATACCACAGGTTTTTTTTTTTTTTTTTGGAGGGGGGAACTACAGATATACTGTAGTTCAAATTCACACAAAGACAACAGGATATGAAATAAGAGGAATGGACTGTGACTAGATCTAGTCAAAAGTGCTTAAATTCTCTGAAGAAATGATGATAATTGCTTAAGCAACCTGGAAAACTTGCAAATATTGTTTGGATTCCAACTTTGATCAACTCAGCCAGCATGGTCAATGACAAATAATACTTAAATGGTCCATATAATTAGGGTGCCATCCAGCCCATATTTAACTAGCTTGCTATTTTTGTATATGCTTGCTATTTTGCTTATGCCATTCTGTAGTAAACTATTCAGGAATTACCCTATATGAAATCTCTAGTTTAGGTCTTTCTAAAAAAAACAAATTGCAAACATGCTTAATTACATTTGGATTAATTGTTGCAAAAACTGAGCTTCAACTATTTTCTTTGCAGCAATAAACTCCCCCTCCTAATACCCCTCTTTTAATCTCACAAATATTGTTTTCTTAGAAGAAATGCAAGCACTTTTGCAACCACATGACAATAAATATTGATCCAAAGACAGCTAAATCTTCATAAAATAATATTTTATAAGAGGAGACAATTGTAGGCATGCAGGCCAGTGTCAACAGCTTATTATCCAAGTAGGAATTGTCTGTACTTTTGTGAATGAATTAATGTGACCACAAACCTGAACTATTGCCTAAAGTTTAATGTCTTCATTCTGATGTTTTGTCTTTCATAAATTATAGTTCACAGAAGTTTTTATCTTTTCCCTAATGGCAGATCCTCTCCCAATTAGAATCAGCATTCACACACACACACACACAAACAATTCTTTGAAATTCTGGCTTAATCATGACCAAGCAGCATGCCCATACGTGTTGCTCAATTTCATGTTTAACTTTTTCTTCCAATCTGTGGATTGTTCAGCGAGATATCCAACCAGGATATAGTTACTAAAAAAGCAAAAGCAACACTGTCAAAGACTTTAAAATAATGGCAGATTATTAGGACTGCAGAAATATTTGCTGGCAATAGAAGTCAGGTAACTGGGAACAGCTTGATTTTGAGATCTGGTTATCAGGCTTCCTTTAAAAAAATATTTATTTATTTATATCCACCTTTAGACAACAAACAATGGAAGGAAACTAATCAAGGAGAGAAGCAACCTAGAACTAAGGAGAAACTTCCTGACAGTGAGAACAATTAATCAGTGGATAAGCCTGCCTCCAGAAGTTGTGGGTGCTCCATCACTAGATGTTTTTAAGAAGAGACTGGACAGCCACTGGTTTGAAATGGTATGGGATCCTCTATATGGCATATGGTATATATAACATATGGTATATCTCCTGTATGATATAGGGCAGTGATGGCTAACCTTTTTGCTATCACGTACCAAAAGCGGAGGGACCGCAGTGGGGTCATGGGCGTGTGTCCCCATACCTCATAATTCAATGCCCCCTGTGCCCCCACGCTTTTGGCATTTGACACCAAAAAGGTTACCGGTGGGTCCGTTTTTTGCCCTCCCCAGGCTCCAGCGGCTTTCTTGGAGCCTGGGGAGGACAAAAATGGCCTCCCCCACCCCCCTGGAGGCCCTCCAGATGATGGAAACAGCCTGACTTCTGGTGGACCCAGAAGGCCCGTTTTTCACCCTCCCCAGGCTTCAGAGGCTTTCTGAAAATGGTCTCCCCACACACACCTAAGGGTTATATGAGGACCTGAGAAAGAGATTCTTTGATGAAAACATGTATGTATGCATGTTAGTTTCAAACTGAATTAAAAAAAAAAAAAACCCCACCTTAGATAGAATCCTGGAAGGCACCAAGAGAGGCACCTGGCTAGCAGGGTACCCAAGCTCTAAACAATAAAATAAAATATAAAAACATTAAGATCTAAAATCATCAGTCGCACTGCTAAATATAATGGTTTTTGTTTTTTTTTTTGGGAAAACTCCAGGAAGCCAATATAATAGCCGTGATGAACTATTACAGTTCAACCCAGAACACTTCTTACCCATCACCATCAACCAAGCTTCACCATGACTCATGCATGCATGATCCCTCCTTCATTAAAGTAGCTGCTTCTGAAAGGCAATTTAGGATAGAGAATTTGGGAGAGACAGGGTGTGGTCCACTTCTCACAATGCCAGGAATGTTTTCGGTATTTTTTGTTTTCGTCTGCTAATTCTTTTACCTGTTCTTCAGATGGTAACCCCATACAATTGCAAAATAGAAGTTCCTTTAAACTATTTCTTACAGCATGTAACAGCAAGGCATGGATTTATTCATGACATTTTTATCTCGCCCTTCCTCCAAAGAACAAGAAACGATAAGTGGATCATCTTACTTTTAATTTTATCCTCAGAACAAAACTTAATAGGGTATGCTAAACAGGGCAAATGTAATCCATAAACTGCATGGATAAATGGGGATGTGAGCCAGGTTTCCAAGACATAGTCAGTACTACTTTTTAATTTACATCTATTAAATATAAGAGCAATTGAGTTATAAATATTTTAGAACTTGTGGCCTACAATAATGGAACGTGTGGATGACCTTGGGGGCAGAGAGAAGAGATTCTGCCTATGAAACAGACAACAGAAGACGGAGTTCTCAAAGACTTAATGGTCAAGAGGAAAAAAAAAGCTTAGGAAGAACTCATAGCAGTTGATCAGATGGTTAAAAGAGGTGGCAGGAAGTTTATACCTTGCTTGGTACTTGCAAAGTTCTGACAATGTAACTTTACAATAAAGTAGATTTAATTCCTCTAGTCATGTTTCTTGGCTGGTTTACCCAAGAAAGCTGACACCAGAGGAGGGTTTCAGCAGGTTCTAACCAGTTCTGGAGAACCGGTAGCAGAAATTTTGAGTAGTTCAGAGAACCGGTAATAAAAATTCTGACTGGCCCCGCCCCCATCTCTTCTCTGCCTCCCAAGTCCCAGCTGATTGGGAGGAAATGGGAATTTTGCAGTAACCTTTCGCTGGAGTGGGGTGGGAATGGAGGTTTTACAGTATCCTTCCCCTGCCACGCTCACCAAGCCACCCCCACCAAGCAATGGCGCGCTCACCAAGCCACACCCACAGAACCGATAGTAAAAATGTTTGAAACCCACCACTGGCTGACACCTATCAAACAACTCAAAAGCCTGTCACACAATGATTTTTTTGTAAATAAATAGCAGTTGCTTCTTCTGGGGGATCACAAAACCAAGGAAAAAGTAGTGGTCTGCTAAGCTTCTACCAAACCATGGTAATAAAACTATATTTAGCATGGTCTCCAATCTTTTAAAAGTATACTTTAAGAATCAATTTTTTTTATTTTTTTTTTTAATTTGATTTATATGCCGCCCTTCTCCGGAGACTCAGGGAGCTTACAATGCGTTAAGCAATAGCCTTCATACTTTTGTATATTTATACAAAGTCAGCTTATTGCCCCCACAAACTGGGTCCTCAATTTACCTACCTTAGAAAGGATGGAAGGCTGAGTCGACCTTGAGCCTGATGAGATTCGAACTTAAGTAATTGCAGACAGCTGGATGTTAATTACAATGCATTAGTCTGCTGCGCCACCAAGTAGAATTGAAAGCCATCAGCTTTCAATTCTACTTCTGAGTATCCATTAAGTTGCAAATCTGAGGAAAAATGCTGCATCACTTGATTCCACTGAAGGTGAATATTTTGAATTTTGTCAAGGCTGTAATTCTCAAATTAGATAAATCTAATCCAGCAAATCAAATTAGATAAGCTTGAACAAATATTGCATTTATTCATTGGAAGAATATAATATAGAACTTGTTTCAATATATTTTGGAATAACTCCTTGTACTTTGCCAGACCATTTAAAGACTTTATTTAATTTGATTTAACTGTGGTACCACCTGACTTTTCTGAATTGTATATTTTTAAAAATAAATAGATTTGTTATAACCAAGGATAACTTCTGAACATTTACCCTGTTTCCCCGAAAATAAGACATTCCCTGATAATAAGCCCAATTGGGCTTTTGAACGCATGTGCTAAAATAAACCTCTCCCCGAAAATAAGCCCTCCCCAAAAATATTTAAACACAGAATGGAGATCAGGTAGGATGGCAAGAGGAGCCCCATCTTGCTCCACATGCCCTCCCCAAAAATAAGACCAAGCGCTTATTTCGGGGTTCAAAAAAATATAAGACATGGTCTTATTTTCGGGAAAACACGGTAATTGTACAAAACTGTCAGCTCAGTTGTGATCTGATTTAATAGTAAAGGAATGTAACTTTGTTTATCAAACTTCCATGCCACCAATCTGGTCAAAAGCAACTCTAGGCAGCTTATAGACATTGAATAAAATTCAGTATAAAACATTAAAACAATAAATAAGGATCTAAGATTTAAATTGAAGTTGTCCCAGTGCTAGATCAAATAATCATTAGCCAGTACTAAACAGTCATTATTCCAATAATTTAATTTCCCACATTGCAATTATATTAGAGCTCTTGGTTCCCTCTTCATATTTGTTCAATGTTTTTATATTATATTATATTATATACACCAGACCAAAGACAGATATAGAATATATACTTAATGGAAGCCATGGTATTAGTATGTGATTTTAAAAGCAGAAAGGAGTGACATAAATTGTACATACACACATCTAACACTGTATTTCCCTTGTATAGCAAACCTTATATCATCTATCCCAATTCAGACTCTGTATCAACTTTGATGGTAGATGCATAAATATAGCAATGTATGAACCGGTGGAAACTACAGCTGTAGGAGAACCAAATATGGTTTGCAAAGACCGAAAACTAAGGAGAGATCATATGAACTGCAGTGATGTATACTAGATTTAGCCATATTTCTTTTCCTTTTATCTCCTGCCTTTAATCTGCTTGGCTCACTGCTTTTCATTCTTTTTCTCTGCTTTGCATAATGTCACTTATGTCAAATGGGTGATGGGTATTTCCACAGTCAGTGGCTAGAAAAAAGTCCCATCATTTGCTACCTCATCTTATAAACTGAGGTTTAAACTTTTCAACTCAAGTTGTAATTGAACTTTTTTACATGCAAGGGGGAATGAAACCAATTACTTTCTCGCTATTTTTTTTAAAAAGAAAAAAAGAAAAGAAAAAAAAAGGCAAGCATGTGATATGTCCCCTCTACCAAGATGCAGATTAATATCTCTGTTGAAAAACAGCCCAATATGAGAAGCAGACCCAAGTTCCCTCCCTCCCTCTGTGTGTGTGTGTGTGTGTGTGTGTGTGTGTGTGTGGTGTCACTTTGGCTTCAGAACTCGGCCATCATGCCCCACTTGTCTTAATTCTAAACACTGATTAAAAGTCAGGAAGTAACCCTACACATTTGTTGCTATGGCTGTTCTACATTATTTAGTCTATTAATATAAATAATTGCCTCTTAGTATTTCATTATTATGCTTTTTCCCCCCTTAGAGTGAAAACCAGCTGGTGTTATATATGCTGGCAATCTGTGCCGAAATGGAAGCTCATATAGCAAAGGCCCACTTTTATCCCTGGCCTGGATTCCTTACAATGTTAATCCTAGTGGGTGTACTCAGCCCAGACATTTGAAGAGAATCGAGTGTTCCAACTCCAGCTCATTAATGCTGCTTGTTTCTCTTATTCAAGTTGCTAATGCTGACCTTTTTTTTTTTTTTTTTTTTGTAGCCACCCAGTATCATACTTGACTAATTGTCCTGTACATCTGCATTGGCTGCAAGGCCAAAACAGTCCAGAATTCCTATTTGAAAGCTGCAAATGTCAAAAGTGCATTAGAAATTATTAAAAGTTTTGAAGACTGTAGGGAACAGAATAAAGTTCTCGTCAGTTTTTAAATTCATTCACCCAGGAAAAGAAATTGTACCTGAAGTTTTAGATAGTTTTGCATTCTGCAAGGTAAAGATATTATTTATGTGGTGATATCTAAAGAAGAACTTGCTTCAGACATCTAAATATGCATAGTTCTTGAAACCTGAGTTTCTGCAATCTTGTGTAAAAATGAAACATGCAGTATATAAATCCCACAGTCTTCCTCTTCTGAAGCATTTGGGCTTTTTTAATCTTATTTTTTAGGGCAGCCTCCCGCCAGAAACTCAGATGAATGGAGGAACTAGAGTCTTGTCCTTGCTTCTTCCTGAATTTTTAGCCTCCTTGAAATTAAGGAGGCAAGTAGCAAAAACGGTTCAACTCTTCTGCCAAAACATCCTTCTCCACACTGGATCAACAGGAAGCTTTTGTCTTTTGCAAGTCCAACAAGGAAATGCTTGGGGCTAGTAGAGAGGGGCTAGTAGAGTTACCACTGGTGACTCTTAGCCGACTCCACCAGCAGCCTCCTCTACCGGGACATGATTTTGGTCAGCTTTTATGTTTTCCATACTAACCACAAATGAAGAATACCTTGCTCATCCTTTGCTGATGTGGAACCAAAGTGACAGAGAAAAGGAAGCAGAAGGGAACTACAATATATCTTCTCCACCACCCTGTTGTGTTAAAATGTTGACTTGTTGGCTTGAATACAATGATGTTTAAGTTCTTTCTACTTCTTTGCTGCTGAATAAACTTTGCAAGTTTAACTAAAGGCTGAGCCAAGAAATGATGCTTCCGTTCTGACTTATCAGAGGACAGTTAAGTGTTGTGGCCTGTCAGGTGCTTAAAATATTTTCTTTTTTTTCCCCTCCCTCCTTTTTAACTCTGTTAGGCAGCGAAAGCAGAAGGGCTTCTCGTAGCTCTTGAAAAACTTCCATAATAGTGATGTAACCTGGTTGCAGATGCACAAATGATCAATTGCTTGTCTGAATATATTCAGATCAGGTGTCAATTTAAAAGAAAAAAAAAAACCCAATATGTTGAACTACCTGTCAAAAAATGCTGTTTGGCAGGAACAGATGTTTTGACAAATGCCAGATATTTTACAGACCCTAATAACAGCATATGTTCGTTACAGGAAGTTAATTGCAGGAAATACGAATATAAAGGTATAATGTGGCATATTTGTGTTACAAAAAGGCATCATATATCATATATGTGTTACCAGTACAAAGGCATAATATATATGTGTTACAAATCCCAAAGCATAATATATATGTATGTGTTACAGGAAACAAACATTTATAGAATAACAAGTTTCTATTAATTCTAGTATTCCAGCATATTATATTCTAGTATTATTTAGCATATCCTTATTACCATTTCCTTTCAATAATAGTGATGTAACCTTGTTGCAGATGCACAAATGATCAATTGCTTGTCTGAATGTATTCTGATCAGGTGTCAATTGAAAAGAAAAAAAAAACCAATATGTTGAACTACCTGTCAAAAAATGCTGTTTGCTATTATCAAAGCCATGCTTTTCACCAAGTTAGCATTTGTATGTAGAATGAGCTCACTTAAATTCACCAGGAATTGCTCATCAACATCTGCCAGACAAATACATTCATCTTTGCATGACTTAGCAAGGGATAAAAGATACCTATTCAGCATTCAGTGTTTTGCAGCATTTACATGTAGCGTTAGCATTTTTTTTAAAAAAAAAAGTTATGATATAATATGATGAGTATAAATTATTAAATGTTCATGCTGTGGGCTCTCCGCAACTAAAAGACCATTACACTCTAAAAGCCTTCAGTGATATAAAGTGAACTTGAGCACTAAAACGTAACACATTAAAACACAAAGCTGTTGCAAAACCATTGCCCCACAAAAAAACGTGACTAACCAAATACAGGGAAGAAAAGAATTTAAAATAAAACACTGGAATGATGTTTGAGAGAAAAAAAGAAAAAAGTGTTTCTGCTTCTCAGGAGCTGATCTTTTCAGGAAGGGTCATCCTGAGGAGGAGTAGCAGCAACTCAACAAACTTTTGTTTCCCATTGATGGAGAAAGTTCTCACCGGGTGTTCAAACAAAGGAAAGGGGCTTTACATTTTACATTTTACACCTCAAAGGTGTAAGAGCATTTGTCACCAGTTTGCTAGTATTGGAAGTTACTATAATTCTAGCTGCTGATAATGAAAGGATCAAAGGGAAGAAACACCTCAGCCCAAACCCCGCCACCCCCAAGTCAAGCCTTCCATGAAATAAATCACAGTTCCTATGAAACAAGCCAGTCTGGGTAGAAACCAGCTCCGAAATATTCCACTCACTCGAATTGTGTTGCTCAAAAGCAAAGCGCCCTTTCACCTTTTGCTACCTCACTCCTTGGATTCCAGTTGCTTGGTGTTTCATTAATTCAGAGCCCTCGTTGCTTAGAAAGTGGGCAGCGGGAGGGGGGAACATCAAATATAAAAACTATTAGCATTTTACATAATACCTACCGTTAGTTTTGTTTTCTCCTGAAAAAAAAAAAATCAGAGGTGAGGGAAGAAGAGGAGGGAGAGAAAGAAATCTCAGGAAAAACTTCATGGGTGTGCTAAAACTACACGAAATGCATTTGCCAATCAAACAGCCATGTTTGAGGAAGCCTGCATAAAAAGCATTAACAAATGCATACCTTCAATTAACATAACGTTTGCCATAAAGATGGGCAAGGGTGCCCCGAAGCATCATTTATTTTGAAGGCTAGTGGTCATACCCACTGTTTATTCCAAAGATGCAACTGAATATTAAAGTCAAACATTTCCTATAAAGTAGAAACCCCTATATATTCCATTTTCAAAGGCAGGGTGGATTTGATTTAAATCGAGTTGATTTAAATCACAATTTAAATCATGATTTAAATCACTAGTAAAAAGGCTTGATTTAAATCAACTCGATTTAAATCATAATTTTTAAAGAGCAATTGTCATCTCTGCTACTCCTTTGACCCACTGTTGACTCACCGATATGTTGCAGAATATACAGCCTCATGCTATATAACTAAACTCCATTTCATGCTGAATAAACTAAATTATTTATGTATCTTAAATAGAAAACTATTTTACGATAGATTTTTACCCCAAAAGTTTTTTATTAAAATAAATTCGATAAAAAAAAATCCTATTTAAATAAAAAAAAAAATCAAATTTAAATTAAAAAAACTGATTTTTTTAATTATTTTTTTTAAAAAAATCATTGATTTTTATCCACCCTGGCCATAATTTACTTCCTTCCTTTACTTTTTTTTTTTTTTAAGGGAAGGTGTGTTCCTATCTAAAAGTGGAGACCTCATAGTGACCTGCATTCACAGGGCAGCATTGCTATCCCAAGCAAGCCTGGCTTTTCAGGAGTTTCAGTTTGGATTATTTATTATCACTATTATTTATTTTAAAAGTGGCATATTCTTCTGCCCATTTCTTCTATAACTTTGATGGGATTGGCCAGGATTTATCTGAAGACTTTGCAGATCACCTCAGGCAAATAGCATGATCAAATAGATTAAATTAAAAGCTAACCAGCCTGGACAAGAAATGTGGAGAATGAAAACTATATGAGCAACATACCTATTTATTGTAACTGTCTACTGCAAATTCTGCATGAGAGCATGAGAGCGAGAGATCTTTAAAGAGCCAGACAATTGTCTACTGCTAAGGATCAGACAGAGTTAGAGGGAAAAGAAGGGTAGAAACATAATGAATAAATTAAATCATTAATGTATGCCCCAACTGAGATTCCCCAAAACACATCTTTCAAGCTGCCTTTGGAAAGTTGAAATCCTGCTCTTTGCAAATCTCCTCCTTCACCCCATTCCTTGTTAATCTCAGACTCCCCCTTCTTTTCCTTCATCCTCCCCCCCCTCCTCCCCAATTTGATAGTGAAATCCTTGGGGCAAAGTAATTTGACACTGGCTTCTGTAGCAAACCTGGTCAGGCAGGATTTCTCACACATCCAACACAAAAGACCAACCCTTCACAAAGTACTTTCTTCAAATTTATGTCAGGGTTGACTGCACAGCAGTCAGGGAGCTGTTCTGCAAACACAATGCTAAAGGCTTCTAGCCTAATCATTAAACCGATGGGTTTGTGTAGAAGGGAAACGGGGAAAGGGGGATGTGTCAGTCCTGTTCCTTAACACAACCAACTGCACATTGCTGCTTGCAGGAAGAGATGGTCTTAACTAAGCGTCCCCATCCACCAAGCATCTTGAGCCCTTCAGAAGATCTTGTGCCTTTTGTTGTTCTTCTTACACAAGGAAACCACTTTTGTGGCCACTATCAAATTGCTGGGTTTATAACCCCAATCAAGGATTTAGGTGTGTCTAATTGGATGGTTCTAACACAAACCTTGAGGTTACGACCATTTCCTGGGGTGTGGGACCTACAACTTTGTTCTCAGATTAAGATGTGAATGGCAAAGACATGAAATCTATTAAAACATCTAATTCTATTAAAACCTCCAACTCTTCCTTTACTTGAGTAAGAGAAAAGCACTTGCATGTTAAACAGTATCAATCAGAATTGTTTTGTGTTTATTGGTGAGCCTCCTTTTACAAGTAGTTCATTTTTCACCAGACTAGCTGTGATCAGTCATGATATTATCCTATATCTAGGCTTATGATGTTACATTTCTCTAGCAACATCATATATTACTCCTACATCCTCGGAAAGATAGGTTTATACTTGTCTTGAAGGAAACATAGGTTACAAGGGATATTTATTCATTACTGAAGAAGATGTAGCAAGTTTCCTTTTGCTCAGAAGGGAAATATTCCCATCAGATTTACTGAATACAGCAATCAGGAAATAAAACCGCAGCAGTAAGCCATATAATTTTGAAGGTGGCCCAACACTAATAAAAGAAAATGATACTTATGGTCAGATATGCGAATACATTTGTATATAAAGGCTATGATAAGACAAAGATAAAGAGTCTTCTTTGAATTGAACCTGAGTCTTGATGGCTTTATGGAAATCCTGCATGAATCTTCTTTAACCACAGTGTAAAAGTGATTTGCCAGTGATTTTTCTAGACTAAGCTCCACAAGAAGAGAATAAGCAATTCCATCTAAAGTATTCTACTACTTCTTCTTCCTAGCATAGTCCCGCAAGTACAGGATCCCGTTCAATTCCAGCTAAAGTATATTACTGAAATTGAAAAGTTGTAGGGTTCCAATGTGATCCAAATATTCTGCCTGTTTGCCTCTCTCTGTTCAGTTCACAGGCTCAATGCATTGAGAAAAGAGCTAAACAGGATTAGGAAACCAGAAAGAATAGCAAGTACAAGCTACACCAATTGATTGGTGTGATTGATTCTCACACCAATATTACATGTGCCATAATGTATTATCACATCAATGAATGCTGCTTATTTTGGCAAAGATTCCTCTAAAGAAATGCATTAACCTTCATCTTATTTTGCTACCAATAATAAATACAAGGAGACCTTGTTTAACAATGACTCTGTTTAGGGACCGCTACAGTTATGACAGGACTGTGACAGTATCTTTACAACCAGCCCTCACATTTTTGACTCTCGCAGAATCCCAGTCATGTGATTTCCATTTGCACCCTTGCCAACTGCCTTCTGACAAGCAGAGCCAATGGAAAAGCTGGCACTAAAAATGCAAGTCATAAAATCATGTGATGTCTTAACAACCCTTGGACACTTACTTGATGACAAATTGAAGTGATGTTAGAAGTCTGTTGTGGTGATACAGAATTTCACTTAGTGGACATGTCATTGAGTGGTGGAGTTACTGTCCCAATTGTGGTCACTAAGTAAGACCTACCTGTTCATATACCAGTGGTTTTTTTTTTTACAATAGCATTATGGACTCTTGTTTCAAAATGTTTTAATTTTGTAACAAAGCAAAATTTCACAGAGGCCTTAGAATATATTGCAATGCTTATGGGCATTCTCTATGGTTACAAATAATATAGAGTTTCAATATAGGGATGCGGTGACTCAGTGGCTAAGGCCCTGAGCTTGTCGATCAAAAGGTCGGCAGTTCAGCGGTTCAAATCCCTAGTGCCGCGTAACGGGGTGAGCTCCCGTTACTTGTCCCAGCTTCTGCCAACCTAGCAGTTCGAAAGCACGTAAAAAATGCAAGTAGAAAAATAGGGACCACCTTTGATGGGAAGGTAACAGCGTTCCATGCGCCTTTGGCATTTAGTCATGCCGGCCACATGACCACGGAGACGTTTTCGGACAGTGCTGGCTCTTCGGCTTTGAAATGGAGATGAGCACTGCCCCCTAGAGTCTGAAACGACTAGCACATATGTGCAAAGGGAACCCTTATCTTTAGAGTTTCAATAAATTATGCCTATAATCTCAGAAAGAGGTTATAACATCCCACACACCTGAAACATCATTTTTACAAAATATGCAATGGGTAGCTATAGTGAATTCTATCCTACCTGACCTGGCAGACGTATCTGATGAGGAGCTTCAAAAATGGTTGTAACAAAAAAAAAAAAAAAATCATAGCCCTTTCAGAAGATTACAGAACATGAATAAGATGATGATAGTGAGGATGATGCAATAGGTACCATATTTTAATGCAGGAATTAACAACTGCAGTCAACTTGAATAGTGTCCTAGGTTTTCTATGGCATAGCAAAGACAAGTTCCAAAAGAGGTTGTTATTCAAAATCCACTTTGGTAGAAATTTTCAAGAGTGTTAAGAGATGCGTGAGAGCTTTAATCATTTCCAAAGCTTAACACACCCACCTAAAACCTTTTTCTCCAAATGAATAGAAACTTAGATTTTTGAGCCCCACCCATTCTGGGAAGGCTCTGAGAGACAAAAAGGAGATGTTGGCAATCCTTATGAAAGCCCTAGGCCAAATTCAGGATGAAAGGTTAGGTCAAGACTATGTGAAGTTTTAAAGGTAAATTAACCCCTTCTTGCTTCGGAAGTGGGAAAAATTAAGCCAATTCAGAATTCTCAATAAAAATCAGATCTGTTCCTGGTTGAGATGTTCAAAACTATGTTACCATAGCCCACTTAGAGATTACCAAAAGATATGTATGTGACTCTTTCGAGAAAGTGCAATTAGTGGACCAACTTTAATTGATACGTTTTATTTTCTTAGCAGATGAATCACCTGAGTTATTACTAACCAGCCCAAAAACACTATCAAAGAATTTGTTCTTTCAGGAATGTCCAAACAAGGATCAAACTTAAAAAGAAAATATAACTCAAGGGACACTGAAAAAAAATACAGCTCAAATTAACTATTTCTTATCAATGGTTCTGTTTTGAATTGAACCACTGTGTCTGTTTTTGTTAAAGCAAATGCTGACTTAAAACATCCTGAATATACTGTAAATCCTTTGCAATGAATAGTAGTGAATGATATGGAATAAGTGCATCTCAAATGTTTAGATGAGATTTCCCAATGAGTTTCTAAAGTTTCAAAACATGGGGAAAGGTAGTGATTATCAGCATCCTATACAATAGTTCCCATATGGCAAAACAAGAATTCCTCTTCTGGGACCAACTTACTTCAAATTATTAAAGTTTGTTGGCCAAATGTCAACAGAATCAATGAAACCACTTCAGATAATCAACTGCTGATATCATTATGAAATCAAGGTTCCCAGAAGCTTTAGAGGAATCTGTGCCCCCATCTGTGTCATGGGGAAAATGCAGTCCAAATAAATTCAGAAGTTGCAACATCAAAATTATGCCTCAAGACAGATATTCTGACTAAATAGACATTTCATATCTAGTCTTCTCCAAAATATCATTTCTTAAAGAAGTATATTTTCAACACATATGCCATAGAAGCAAGCATTACCATCCATAGCATTGGTATTCTTATTGCAAAAGTTGGGTGTATCTGACAGGCAGGGAACTGCATTTACCATAACATCTCTCAAATAAGCTGATCCCTTTTGAATGCTGAAGGCTGGCACTAGGGAAAAGGGGGATGAGGACAGAACTGTGAATAATCTTTCTATAGTTAAATGGCATTATACTTTCAAATTGTATTTATGGGTGTCAGCTTGGAGCATAATGTAGGTGTCAAATTTGGAACATTTCATGTTCTCATTATTTCTTAAAAACAAAGGGTTATTTATGATAAAGGCATACCGTATATGTTTAATAGATACAGTTGCTCAACTTTCTTTATCCTCTTAATCCCATTCTCACCCCACCCTATGGGGGCACAAGAATTGCACACCAGTGATTTCCTAACTCCTGCAAACTCTCTTTTTTATCGGAACAAAGTGACAACAAACTGAAGCGGAAACAGCAGTCTCAAGTTTCATGGGAAGAACAAGCATTAATGTGATTAATCTTTAAGTGGTGTAACAAAAGATAGAGATATCAGGACTGATCCAGAAAATCCAAAACAGAGAATTTGGACCTTTAAAATCCAGACCTACTGAAGCCTATGGAACTATACTGATTGCTAGCAAAGTACTATGATATCTTATCATCTCAGTAGTGGACAAGATTTTCTTCATATGACAAAAATTTGAGTACAGTATATTAAAATACCTTGGAATGTTCATGGGCTCAGAAGATTTTTGACTGCAAGGTAAAGGATCATAAAACAGAAAAAATAGAAGAGCTAGAGAATATTATATAAATATAACGATTCCCTGTGGTTTGTTATGATTCAGAAATACGAATGAGATTAATCCTTTCACCCTTGATTATCCTTTGATGACCCAGATGAACACACAAGAAAACCTTGCATAAAATTGTACCTAGTCAATCTCAGCAATACATTTCACAAGTAGCTCACCAAGTCTTCTATTCTCTAAGTCAAACCCCAATTCATTCTAAAGTTTTCTCTGTAAAGAATGCTTTTGTGTTCTATCACAGGGTACTTTCAAATTTCTTGACGGAGCTTCTGAACCAATTTTATTGCTGGAGGTGGTGAAGGGTGCTGATGTGAATGCTAAAGTTCTACTTTGAAGTTTCTCCAATTTGATTCCTCATATTTCCCAGGCTCCAAAGGCCCAGAAGGAAGAGTTCCCCTTATGATGTGATGTGTCAGAAGGTTGCAGAAATCACTGTACAGTTAAGTTATTTACAGACATCCTGGTCATGTTAGTTAGAACTCAATATTCATTAGAATTTTACTGAAATTGTCTCCTTTAAAAACAATTTGGATAGCAAATCTGTTTTCACCAAACTAAATTACCCGGGGAAAAAAGTGAAAGAAAAATTTGTATGTAAATTAAAAAACAAAACAAAAACCCTAACATGTTCTTGAGCATGGATTAGAATACAACCTACAAGATTTATTAATGGCAACGTCTTCATATAATTGCTGAGGTCTTTTTGAAGTTATTCATTCTTCTTTGATGGATATCTGTACCCAATATTTATATCATACCAATTATCAAAAAGCTAATAATGATTATTCATCTTAGCATAGCAATGTATGTGAAATTCATGAAGCACATAGTAATGGTTCTTATGGCCAGATCATTGAAACAGAGGTGTTCTTTTAAATTTACGTCTGAATTCATCTTATATGCTGCAAGTCGGTAAAGTCAACTACAGCATGTTTATTACTGCAAACAGTATATTAAATAAATTCCAGGGAAGATATCTGCTATATATGAGTGGCTCCCAAAGGTTTTTTGAAATACTTGTATACAATATTGTGTTTTATGTTGACTCCAGATGCTCCTTTTGTTGCCTTAGATATTAATATCTGATGTTTATTTAGAGTCTCTTCATAAATATTCCCAGTTGTGTGTGAGAAGTAATTTAACAATGGATTTCTGTAACAGATTTCTTCAAGCCATTCCGAAAAATGAAATCCACAGAAAGATTTTTTTTTAAAAAAAATGTTCTTATAGAAAATAGGGGATTAATAATTTTAAGCACATCTCATTTTCTTAAACATGCAAGAAAAAAATAAGAAAAGTTGGTTATGGGTTTGTGTGAGGAACAAATCTATCCTATGGGAAAAAAAGACATAGTTTGCAAATTACAACAGAGGTATTTTCATGTCACATCAAGCGAAACTCAAGGGCAGAATACAAATATGATTTAAAACACAAATGAGTGTTGAATGAGTGAATGAGAAAGAGAATGGCCTTTATATTATATATTTCTGACAATGATTAAGAAAAACGTAACTATTGAAATGGAAAATTTATGTTTTTATCCTTTATTTTTCAATTGCTCAATTGTAAACAACTGAAAAAAGGCAGAAATTAAAACATTATACTTTAAAAAGAGTTGTGTGGATTAAGCCATTCCAGGAATTCTGTGAAAATTAGCATGGATGATAAAAATGTTTTAAATAGGCAAGATAAATAAATATTCAGCAGTGGTTTTCACTAAATTTGATGGAATTTATGGAAAAGTGGTTACAGGTTTATTAGATCATACAGAGAGTGTTTGTAGGTACAGTTTGTATGAATTCTAGCAGTTTATTTCTGCAATTCAGGATTTAAATTTTGAGTATAATGAACATAGTTTTCAACCACGTCACAAATATTGTGTCCAAAATCCTACATGCCAATCTGCAAATTTAATTTGTTTTCATTGAGCTGGTTATTATATATGTTTCTATATTGTATAAGTCATTCTACGATTTTCTCTTTTGCAGGAATAAAGCAGGATTTTTTTTAAAAAAAAAGTTTTAATTCTATATTAGAATTTAATTAGAAATGTTAGACAAGCTATCACTTTTAGTTTTCTGGGATTTTTTAAAGTACATATTTAAATTTAATGCAAATGAATCAAATGTTTTAAAAACAATTTAATGTTATGTCTATCTCTGTACGGGTCCACATTTTCTTTCTGTCTGTTTCCTTCACTTCAGTATTATATTCAGAGTTTTGCCTGGTCAAATATTCTGGTTTGTGAAGTCTTGAAGAATTCAGATAGTATAGCCATACCACTTGTTACCTTTATATTTACAACAGAAGAGAAAATCAGATTTGTAGAATAGACAAGTCAAAAGCTAGATCTGAAATGTTTTGGATATAATCCAAGAAAGGAGAGGAGATAATTATAATCTAAATCACTGTTTCTCAATCTTGTCAACTTTAAGATGGGTTGGCTTCAACTCCCAGAATTCCCCAGTCAGCTATTATTCAAAACCATTTTTTCATTAAAAAAATTCCAAAGTACAAAAATGCTAATAATTTAAGTATATGTTTGTAATGATAAACAAATAATTAAAAGCATTAAGGACTCCAATTTTCATGGTAACTAGAATAGAACATCTAGTCATAAGTTTACAATGTGATCCTAAACATATATATTCAGAACTTAAGTTTCATTTAATTTTAGTTGTAAACAAATATGTTTTTAATTCTTAGCTTATTCATATAATGTGCCACAATGGACCAAAAGCCTGGATCTAATCAATCAGTGAAAAATTAAGATTTGGAAACTTCACCTCAAAATTTTGCCACTACAGTAGTTATGTAAGAGACTTAATATAGAATTGCCAAATTCAGGGGATGAAAATCAAAGGACATATAAAAGAAACATGAAAGTCGTTAAAGAACTTCCTAGGACTCATAAAATAAATCTAGCACTTGTTACAAATGCCTGTCAACAATAAAGCAAAGTTTTGTACAACTTAGCTAGTTCTCTCAGATGTTGGAGAAAGTGAATTTTTCCAGTTACCTTCAGCAGCTGTCTTCCATATATCAGTCTACCACAAAGATATTTAGGATATGCATATAAAATGACAAAAATCTGTGGGTTTCAATAATAGATGCAAGCTGGTTTCTTAGACAAAAATGACGATGTAAATTAAACTCAAATTCCCCTGAAATTATAAGAACATAATTTACCTAATACCTAACCTCTTATTCTAAGGCTGCATGTGTCCCCCAAAACCTTGGCCTCCATAGACCTCATAAATTAATAAATCATATTTGTAATATGTCAGAAGGAAAAATATATTAAAGATGTGATTGGAGAAGGAAGGAGAAACAAAGATGATGTCATTGACATATGGGTGATAATCTTTTCCAATTTTCCAGGCAAACTGTCTCTGTGGTTTCAGATAAATGTCACAAAATACAGAGAAAGAGAAAAATCCTTGAAAAAATTTGGGAGGATTCTCCTCATACCAGCTTTTGGGGAGAAGAGAATGCAAAACAATTGCAAAATAGTGCCCCTATTCAGAATTTGTCCAAAAACATAATATAATTGCCAAAAACCTTAAATCGTGTCTGCTAATGATTTCAGTATGGATATTACCACTTTCCCCACTTTTTAAAAAAGGAATTTACTTAATGTTCAAGTTCATCAGCCTTCTAAACTGTTAAAACCTTTGGGAATCCTCACTGATCTGTGGTCTGCAAATCAATTAGCATCAATATGAAAATTGAATTTTTCTTAGGTAGCACCTACCTTTTGAAATAACTATTTCAACATGATAGCATGCCAGGTCTCAAACAGATGTGTTTTAAGTATTTTAAAAGCTATATATTTTTATTGACTTTTTCTAGTCATTAATGTCTAACAAGAATGACCTAATTTTTATCCTATTCTCATTGCATGTTAGTGGAGTTATTTTTTTTAACTAAGAATGACCTATTTTTTATCCTATTCTCATTGCATGTTAGTGGAGTTATTTTTTTTAACTAAGACACCATCTGTAAATAAAGGCCTCAATTTTTCTGAACAATTTTATGGATTCTAAATTCTTCTGAAACATGAACACACTAGACCAGGGATGTCAAACTCAAGGTCCTGGGGCCAGATCTGCTGCTTAGATCTGGCCCGCGGAGCCGTCTTGGAAACAGCGAAGGACCCGTGCTGCCTCTGCCAGTGAAAATGTAACTCAGGAGGGCCACATACAGCCCTTCCAAGTTCCGTTTGCTGGCAGAGGGTTGCAGGAGGCCATTGCAACCAAAAACGGAGCTCGGAAGCACATTTTCGCTGGCAGGGCACTTGGGCCATCACAGGCAGCCCCAACATGAGTGCCCCCCACCCCGAGGTCAAACACAACCCTGATGTGGCCCTCAATGAAATCGAATTTGACACCCCTGCACAAGACAATAATTATCAGCTAGAAATTGGTGGTAATAAAGGCAAAGGCTGGTATACAGATTAATCTGTCTACTTTAAACCTTTCTCATTCATAGAGATGGAACCTGTATAAAAGTATAAAGCTCTGCAAAGTTGAACAATCCTAATCATAACAATGGTTACAATGATAGTGAATTCCTAAATCTTGATTCCTAAATTTTTGGTAGAGGCTGAATCACAACTTCTGGACTTTACTTGAGGAACAAATGTTGAAAAGCCACTACCATTTCAAACAGCCAGCACCATAGTTCTTCTCCACTCATTCAAAATTCCTTTTTTTACTTTTGTCATTGGTTGCGGAATCTAAGTTAACTTATTAATGGTAATCGCCCTTCTTCCATGCCTCCTTTCAATTATTCCTAACCAGTCACAGCATGAAAATGGCAGAAGGATGAAAAAAACCAAGTAAGACCTTGAGATGTCCATACTTAAAATCTGTTAAGGCCAAATATAGAAGAGGGAAGAGAGAAAAAGTGTGTGTGGTGGGGAATCACACCCCTGTGTTCAAAATGAATGGCAGCACTCTGAAAGACAGAGATAGCTCTATGCTGTTGTCAATATGGAATTGCTGAGATCTGACACTGTCATTCTGCTAGAATAACCTTACAAGCAAGAGGTATGGGTAGATATGCATTTCCCATAGAATGCCTTATTTCCAAATAGACTGTTCACACCATCCTGATTTACGTGACTGGCTGTAAAACCATTCTTTGCGACAAAAGTGTCATCCTGGTTGAGGGAGCCACAGGTGTCTAATTAGTTATTTTTTTCCAAAAAATATTTTTTAAAAGTGTTTATTAAATATTTGGTTTTAGTTATTATGAACAGCAACTTTTCTGGGGGGAAGACATACAGATCATACCGAATCTGATTTGTCCTCTTTCAGGCTTGATACTAAAATTTCAGACTCTGGTATGATATTTGAAAGCCTTTTCCAACTTGGCATCCTTCGGATGATGGCTGACAATCCTGTATGTAAGTTGAGAAATCAAAGAACCATGCCTCTGCCAGGAAACCTTCTTCTCTAGCACTGAGGTCTGCCCACAAAGGACAGAGTAATCAGCCAAAGAGTTGCAGAATCCAGAGTCAGAATCCAAGAGAAAATTCTTCCAGACAGTCCAAAGACTGTCTATGAAGTTGTCCTTTCCCGCTGAGTAGATATGTCATATTACTAGACTTTAACTGGAAAACTGTTAAGATATCAGTGGAATCTTTAATATAATGGCAAAATGTTTCCCCCACTGCTGAAATCTCTGGGTCATCCTAGCCAAACCATCATCCATTGCTTATTGGTTTGGTTTTCCTAGTGCTGTCGTCATCTGGATTGCTGGATTATATTCTTCTATCAATGAAACTTTTTAAAAATGAATTTCTGGTATCTCTGTCGCATTGCCTCTCGACTGATGGTCGCCAATTCTTTTTGGCCTTTGTTGTGCCACTCATCATGGAAACTTTATTTCAACTTTGTACTCAATAATAGTAGCAGCAGCAGTAGCAGCATTGAAAGTGGCCAGATACATGGATTAAGGTAAATCACTTCCTCTGTACTTTAGTATTTTTGAATAGAGCACGTAGGAGCTGTGTGGCGCAATGGTTAGAATGCAGTATTGCAGGCTAACTCTGCCAACAGCCAGGAGTTTGATTCCATCCTTCTGAAGTCAGTAAAATGAGGACCCAAATTGTTGTAAGCAGTATGCTGACATTTATAAACCTCTCAGAGAGTGTTGTAAAGCATTATGGAGTGCTATATAAGTCTAAGTGTTATTTGCTATACCTGTAAAACACTATGGAGTGCTATATAAGTCTAAGTGCTATTTGCTATACCTGCTACAAAATCCATAGTCCAGATCTCTGATCTTATTATTGTTATCCAGGATGGGTTCGGTCATTTATGCCTAGAGTCGTTTGATAAGAGATGGGCAGCAAATAACTTTTATAAATAAAATAAAATAAATAAATTTATTTCATATATAGTTGAATCAGTTCTATTCTGATTTCTTCAATGTTTTTTAAAAAGACTCTTTTAAAAATCTGAATTTCAACTGAATTTTCCCCTTGTTCCAAAGGTACATTTTTATTCACATTTTATACCAAAATACTTATTGCAAATTTCAAAGAAGTGCACTATCAAAATAAACACTGGTTTCTAATTTGTACAGCAGCCTAGCAATGTAAATTGGTGCCATTCTTTAAAATACTATAGATCACAAGATTCTCCAGAATCCCATTGTTTAAGTTGCTGGAGTAGATTAATGTAAGTATCCTCTTCTCTTATTTTCCTCTTAGTGAACAGATATAATTTGGATTGGCTAGCAATAGCAATAACATTTAGACTTATATACCACTTCACAGTGCTTCACAGCCCTCTTTAAGCGGTTTACAGAGTCGCCATATTGCCCCAACAATCTGGCTCCTCATTTTACCGACCTCAGAAGGATGGAAGGCTGAGTCAACCTTGAACCTGGTGAGAACAGTTTTCCCCATACTGTGGTCTTCCAGATATATGGGTAATTAATAAAGGTCTGTAGACACAACACATGGAGGTCACAGTTTGAAAATGGAGCACAAGGGTATAAGAGGTGTGACTTGCACACATTTTTAACCAAATACCCGTTTAACCTAATTGGAATTAAAACAAAAATGTCAACTTATTTATAAAAATAAAGATCAGGATACAGTAACAGGATACATTTATCGGCAATAAAGTGGGCAAATCAGTAGCTCTTTCCATTTTCAAGCACAAAGAACTTATTTAGGAAATGTTTTCATCCTGTTTTACTAAAATATATTATCTCATGGAAAAATACAGTCTTTTAAGATATGTGTGCTTTCTCTTATTTGATGGAAATAGTAAGTAGAAAATCAAGAGGAATTTCTCATTGTACAGCGGAGCTGAGCATTGTGTTCTCACTCAAAGTCAAGAGATTAACTCAGCTCTGTCCTTCTCTTGGCGTGCTACCTGTTTTCTTGAAATCTGCACATGCAAGAGTTATTCTCCTTGTGGAACTTTTAATGTAGACTGTCTTTTGAGACCATATAATGCTGAACCATGTACTCAAACTCCTAAGAGTAGAAATAGCAGTCTTGTTATCATTTATTATCATTTTTTTTTAATTACTGTATTTACTTTGAGCCAAAGTTGTAACAGCTACATTTATTAACTAAATCTGCTATAGATGGTGATTTCAAATTTCTATTGGACACAACAGTCTTGTTTCATTTTTAATAAGGGTTCTTTAGTTTAGTTCAACATTCATAGCTGAAATCACATTTCACCTGGCCAAACACTTAACATAATTTGGTGGGTTTTTTTTATTATTTAGTGTCTTCTGTGAAGTGTCTCTATGGATTGCAACCATGTTTTATGCTTTAACAGACGGCATTACCTAATCAACTGTGGTTCATTTAATAAACAATGGTTTAGCAGATTAAGAGCTACAGTAATGAAGGAATCAGGTGGGTGGTGTAAATACGTTGCAACCATACACACATTACATCTTTCATTACAGATGCTCTGATACACATGCTCATTCTTTGTGTGCTGGAGTCATATTCCAAAGCCCCACATTTTTTCACATGCTGTGCGTCAACTATGCCTCATAACTGAAGACAGAATGGGCCACGTGGAGTTAAAAAAACAGATTTATTGCTTTGAAAATTTTGAATGGACCTTATTGCCTACCAGAGCTTATCCTTATTTTCCCTCACAACCTCACCAAGCAAGTTAATTTTCAGTTTGTAGACTTTGAGAAAAAGATAGACAGATGGGTTCCGTTGAAACATTTCTTGCCATCTGCTGATAAACTGAAAGTGGAATGCCGATTAAAAATAAAAAATACAGACAGCAAAACACGGGGAGAGGAGAGGTTATCTTTTTTTCAGTCTGAGATGCGATAAAATCCCTTTGTGGCAGTTCTCAATGACTGCATTAAGAGCCTTATTTCTAATCTAATACCCATAATTTTTCAGGTTGCAAAACTATGTACTGTATAGCTGCTTGAGACTAACGTAAGCTAAAACACAACAAGCCACATTACTTATAAAAATATTTAAAGTTTAGATGCTGCAAAGAAGACAAAACTGACTTCAATCATTATAATCTTGTTCAACATCTGTCGGATATGCTGAGGGCCAGTCCTTACTTGTTAGACCAGAACTGTGAAAACTTTATTTTTGGAAGTAAAGATAAATTAATTTACAACTAGGATTCTCACTGAGTGTCAGTATGTATATCAATTATATTTCTGACAAAACAGAAAAAGAGCAGATTGTTTCATTAGGCATTAAATTCAGCTTTTGGAGAAATCTCAATTTCTATTCCTTTCTTTTCTTTTCTTTTAATTTTATTTTAAAAAAAGAAGGAAAATGAAGTTTTCTCCCATGTACCAGATACAACATTTCTACAACGGTTAGTAATGTTATGCAAATGTTGCTGAATTGGAGATCATTCTGTACGGGGAGTTGAGATTTTGAAGACAAGTAGGTGGCCAAAGAGTAAATGTTATGTGTGGTTTGTATTATTAGTGCTTCTCTTCTACAGTGAATGTATGAAGTGTAAACTCAAGCAACCATGTGTAACAACAGACCATACATGATGGGTAAGAGAATTCCTCTGCTGTTAATGGCCCATACTATTTCCCCCACAAAAACAATTCTGTGAGGTGAGTTGGGCTTGAGAGTGCGTTGGCCCAAAGTCACCCAAAAGTTTTTCATTTTATTTTTTTTCCATTTTTTAAAATTTATTTCGTTTTTCTAAATTGTTAAGGAAAGGCATTTACAAAAGATAGCTTTGTCTTGAAAATGGAGAAAGATGAGATTTTTTTTAAAAAAAGCCTTAATTTTGTTTGGTATGAAGTGGAGTAGAAATAATCTCTGATAGTCTTTCAAGATGCTGTTATTCTACCTTAAAATAATTATAAATATTCCTAGAATCCCTACATACTCTATTACTTGACCTTGCCTACTTTAAAGGTGACTTTTTTGTATGCTTTTGTCTTTTAACTGTTTTTAATTGTGAAGCCAGCCAGTCAGGCAGCCTAGAAATCTGATGAATAAATAAATAATTGGTGGTCTCATTATTAAAATATTAATAAAATATTAATCTCAACAGCAGACATTGAGTATTCCAAGGAATTTACAGTCTGATAGACTAAATAAACTATGAGATTGAAAAACAGATGCATTATCCTTTCCTTTCTAAAAAAATGTAAGTTTATTTATCATTTCAAGAATAATAAATAGGACAGTCCTGTCACATGATTTTGGCTTCCTACAAACATCAACATCCATACCACTGAAGTTATAAAGATCAGAATAAGCTGGCATTCTATGAAACAAAAACATAAACAGATGCTAAACATGTGTTTTGGTTAAGATATTTTTCATTATACTTTGGAGCAAGAGAGATAGAGAACAAAACAAAAAGAATAAAAAGAAAAAGAAACCTATTTTGTTAATAAATAAATAAAAATAAAAAAGTTACTACTAAATGCAATGACTTCACATGCTCAAGTACTTTAAAAACAGGATAAAATTCAAAAGAGCCATCAATCCATACACCGAAATCAGCAGCAATTTGGGTGGGAGAAATATTTATTGCCCCCCTCCCACTATAGAAACTTATCAGCTATTGTCTACCAACTATGATCAGCTTTCTCTACGTGGAACTGAATGTGCAATAGGATTCAAACAATGCATCTATCTCAGAACTAAGATCTGATTTCATGAAAAAAAAATATCTGATCTTTAATGGGACAGGATGTTACATGCCCTATTCTTGTCTCTGAGAGTAAACAAAATATGGATCTACTGATTGTTTTTTGTTGTTTCTTTGCAGTAAATCAGCAAGCTTAACTTCCTGTAGTAACTAAAGTGCGCAATTGTGCTTCTATACTAGGCTCCTCCTTGGAATCGTCTTTTAATGGCTTAAGGACTGTTACAAGTAAGCTGATCTTCTTTACATCCTGCTTGACCTTCACAAATCTACTTTGGAACTAAACCAGGTTCATAATAGGTCTTGTGTGAGCAAAGATTAGGCAATCCTAGCCTTTTCAGACTGACAAATACAGAGTATGATGGCTTACCAAGAAGCCTCAATATATAACTCAAAGCTTTCTAAGTTAAGCTCCAGAATCTATGATGCAGGTTTCTTAAATGCATGAATGTGAGAATGCAGATATAGTACACTAAGTATTAATTGATTCTTCTGCCATCATTTCCCTGGTTTAGTGGAAACACAGAATCATGAAATTGGAAGTGATCATTAAGCTATTGAGATCAATATTCTGTTCAGTAGAGAAATACTTACTGAAGCTCTTTTATATATATAAATGCTACAATCCTGGGAAGATTATCAATGTAATTGCCACTTCATATGATTCTGAAATTATGCTTTTGATGCTTTGTTTGCAATCTTGGCATGCTTTTCTCTCAACCTGTGGCCACTTCCAAAAACCTTTTTACATGTACAGTTAGTGAGCCAGATGTTCACCTCTTACATTTTCCATTTGATTTCTAGGGTAATTATTTAAAGGGGGG
This sequence comes from Arizona elegans, assembly GCA_022577455.1. NCBI lineage: Eukaryota > Metazoa > Chordata > Lepidosauria > Squamata > Colubridae > Arizona > Arizona elegans. The sequence continues at coordinate 8,714,811 of JAKOOJ010000002.1, read as the reverse complement.
GAGGAGAATAGAAAGAAAATGATTGCTATGTGTGCCTTTCTTGCACCTAGCTAACATTATGCACACATTCAAAAGTTGCTTTGCATAGTCATTTTGGAGACTTTCTCTATCCTCAGCCATTTAGGACAGGCCAAACTGATTAAGGGATGATGAAATTTATAGTCCTCTAGGGCATCAAAGGATTTCAAAAGAAATCAGTCCAGATTTAAAACTTCTGTGAAGTCTAATATAATTTTCCATCATGGAAAAATCAGTAGGCTTGGAACATGCTCTTTCACTTTGAAAATTATTACCATCAAGTCAATAAAAACATCTGACTAACATCCCTGATCAGAATTTGATGTAGGGGGTGGGGTGAGAGTTTTGTTTTTTTGCATTTTAATGAAAAAACACTGGCTTTAACATTAGGGCTCTTTGCAACTAACAAGACACAGTAGTACAAAATTCAGGACAAACCCAACAGGGCCAAGTTGATTACTAGCTCCAGACGCTGCAGGCATTTTGTTCAATATTTGAAATTAATCTAAATACCAGATGTATAGTGCTGAGAGTGGAAAGACTTCATGGTTTTGTTTTAGGGGCTTAAGGAAAATAATTTGTTAAATATAGGGAAGAAAATTTATGGTCCAATCAGAAAAGGGAAAATCAAGTTTCAGGTTTAAATCTCAGTAATCAGTCCAGTTTAGAGAGAAGTTCTTTGTCAAACAGATCAATTGGGCTGTTTCTAGACACATTCAATTTCAACTCTCAGGAACTACTGGCTACAGTTTATGGGAGTTAGGTGAGTATAAGTAGTCACTGAATTATGACCATAATTAAGCCCAAAATTTCAGTTGCTAGGGAGACAGTTAAAAGGGTTTTGCCCCACTTTATGACCTTTCTTGTCATAGTTGTTAAGTGAACCACTGCAATTGTTAACATAGTTAAGTGAATCTGGCTTCCCATTGACTTTGCTTGTCAGAAAGGTCACAAAGAGGGGTTTAGGACACTGCCATTGTTTTATCTGAATTTGAACGTATTGTTATTATTCTCATTTGCTTCAAGGCTCAGTTTGAATTATACAGTATGAATTCTATTGGGAATTGATGCTTCAGAGCTGGAATTGTTTATTTTTAATGTAATTGGCCTTTTACCTTGGTTATTTAATTTTGTTATTAGTGGGTGGCAAATGTGCTTAATAAATGAATCAATACAAGCAGTACTTCCAGCAATATCGTAATACCACACTTAGCATTTTGCAGTTGTTTTTTAAATTGATAATTCAAAATTCAGAGAAAACAAATCTAAACAGATACATCTATATTGTGCAAATGCCAGGTTGAATAAGTGCACCAGAAACCACACATTTTGAAGGGTTTACAGAGTTCTGTACAACGACGTCTTGAAGTGGCCTAAACATACATGCATACAATTTTCCTGCCACACAGAACAATATGCTATGCCAGAAAAGGAAAAAAAAAACACCCTGTTTTACTGTATTCAGCTGCTCCCATTTGGAGCAGCAAAACTTAACTAGAAAATTGTGTTGCGTCCAAACTCAAAATACGACTCGTACACAAGCTTGAGTGAATTAAAAGTAGGAAATAAATCCAACAAACAGCGAGTGGCTTCATCCTCCAGTTTGTTAAAAAAAAGAAAGAAAGCTGTAGATCCCAGATTCTAACGTACTACTAAAGTCTTTCTATTTTAATAAATATCTTTAGCATTTCAACCTATGCAAATATGCTTATTACTAATGAGTTCAAATTGTCAGCAGTCACCTCTGACTGGCCCCGCACCCATCTATTCTCTGTTTCCCGAGCCTCAGCTGATCAGGAGGAAATGGGGATTTTGCAGTATCTTTCCCCTGACACACCCACCAAGCCAAGTCCTCCACTGGATATTAACATGAATATCTCTTGGCCACCTGATAAACAAAGCAAATGCAAGAACTCCTCAAACCATCCACCAGAATTTCAGCAAAAGTTCATTTGCCTTTGAAATAAATTTTAGAAGCAATTCTTTTTCATCAAAATAATGATCAAAAATCATTTTTGGTATGACACTATTTTTTTTCATATTACCCCCCTTCACATTACATTCATACACAACCTCTGTTCAGCTACCTAATGAAATTTCAATACTGTCCACAATGTAAATTGCCTTAAATGAAATCTTGTTTGGACTTGCTCATAAGTTAATTAAGTACATACTATACAGGTGGAAGGACTCAATGCTGTTCTACCTTTCATTGGTGGTGTTGGGACTGAAATTCTGTTGAGGTTCATCTGTTGAGGGTTAAAAATATTGAGCTACATAAACCACTTGTCTCCTTTGGTAGAGGCAGCTTCCTAAATTAATGTATGCACATTTTAATGATAGTGTCTGCTGACAAAACAAGATCCACATGGTAAAAATACACAAACTACATATTGCAGAGGGCAAAAGCTCTCTTCCTCTTCCTTTTATCCCTTCCCAGATTTAAGGACCTTGCATGATTCACAAACATGAAAGACAACTGCTGGCATATGCATAAGAGATATATAAATATTTAGATGTATTAAGTACCTTATACAGCTGTAATAATTATATCTTAAGCCAGCTTTTGATTTCTGTGTTGTTTTTCTCTTGTAGTGTCCACCTTAAAGCCTTTTAGTCAAGTGTCAATGAGGAGAGGTATGACTTTGAGAAGTACAAGCTGACACACCAGTGGTGGGTTGCTACCAGTTCTCCCCGGTTCTTGCGAACCGGTAGTGGAAATTTTGAGTAGTTCGGAGAACCGGTAAATACCACCTCTGCCTGGCCCTGCTCCCAATCTATTTGCTGCCTCCCAAGTTCCAGCTGATTGGCTAGAAGAAAAAAATCAGGGCTCACTTGACAAAGAAGAAAAAACAAAAAACAAAAACAAGACACTTAGCTTTAAATTGAGATGCCAAGAAGCCTCCCAACTGATCGACTACAACCGATCCACTCCTTGTAAACCGCTCGGTGGTGGTAGATTGGCAATTGAGGCCAGGATGCCTGAAAGCCGTTTCCGGTGCTCCCGGTGGTGGCAGAGTGGCAAAAAAACTGTTTAAACTCTTGCTGCGGTGCTTCAAAGGGCTGCCCTATAGCTGATCAGCGGTAAAAGGCAGTGTGGTGGTAGACCAGTGCACTCCAAAAACAAATGGGTAGACCGGTGCTCTCCAAAAACAAATAGGTAGACCGGAATGCTCCAAAAACAAATGGGTAGACCGGTACGGCTCTGCAAGAAAAGCCTGGAAGACCAGTACCTCTGCTAAATCTTAAAGAATTGTTTGTCACCTGACCATCAAACCATGCCCACAAAATAAGCCACGCCCACAGAACCTGTAGTAAAAAAAATTATAATCCACCCCTGAGGCACACATAGGTTTTTCTGGAATTGTTCCTATTAGTAGCCTCAAGGGAATCTCACGTTTGTTCAACTAACTGAAAGACAACTATTCAAGGGTTCAGGGAGTCTTAATACCCACATATTTTTATGTCTTAGGTGTTCATTAAAGAGAGTCCACTTAAGCCTGATAACATTTATTGAAGACATTTAAAGGGGTGGGAGAACAGAAGAGAAACATTACATTGGAAAAGAGTTTGACTGCCTTCATGTATCACACCAAATTCTGAATCCGAGAACAAACCACACTGCTTTATCCACATAACATTTTAGAACAAATGAACCATGGTCATCAAATTCATTAAGTACAATTTCAAAAATTATATTTATGATGCCTGATTTCTGCCTAGCAAGTATAGGCGAATTCAGAGATCTTCACATTATCTTCAGAAACAAGTATCTTCATGTTTTCAAAAACATGTAGATTCAAAATTTTGGCCAAAAAGTATCTTCAAAAACATGTGGATTCAAAATTTCAAATACAGAAATGAAAATATGCAACTGCATTTTTTTTTTTTGCTTTTTTTTTCATTCCCTAGTCTGTGCGGTTGAGTTTCCTCATTCTCTGCAAATATAGCAAAATGAGTCACAGTCATTTTTTTTCTCTCTGCCTCTTTTTACTGAAACAGCTGTGATCAGAATCTATTTGCAGGAGTAACAACAGCAAAGATTTGTACCCACCTAACTAAAATTAGTTTGAAGTATCCATGTTTCCCATTTGAACATATATGACTGTTCCAAATTTAAAAAAAAATAAAAAATGGAATCTGTGTCCAAGATTACAGGCTTCCAAAATGATGTTTAACTCATTACAGGCTTTCAAAATCATGTTTAACACAAACTCCATTAAATTTGTGTCTCAATCCCATTCATAATGAGCAATTTGAGATACTCTGTCTTTCCTCTAGGAACTTAATAAGACATACATAAAGCTCCCTTCATCAATTTTTCCACATAACTATGAGAGGATTTGATTGGCCAAAATAATTAAAATGAACTTTCATGGCCAAGAATGGATTTAAACCTAAAGTTTCTTGGCTTTATCCCAACATCTTAACCATTCTACCACTCCAAACAAAACAAAACAAAAAATACCTCAGACTTCAAAAATGGCAAATTCTGACATGTAAGAATATGGTTTAAAAACATCTTTATCTAATATGATACTTCATTGGTGTGGGAGCTCAACTTCCATCACCTCAACCAACATTGTATTGATTGTTGCTAGTGTTACGGGAACTATATTCCACACATCTGAAGGGAAAATTGATTTCTATCAACATGAAGATGTACTTGCCGTAACCAAAGGAAACATTCCTAAACCTTAATCCGAAATATCAAACAAGATATTTCTAAGCATTTGAAATATGTGCAAAGGGAGCAGAGGAGTGAAAATATTCAATTAGGGAAAATGAACACATCAAAAGTTTAGAATTTAGGCTGTGTTCAGACTTAATGCTAAGCCATAACATGAATAATTATTTTTGGTTTAGTATGTGGTACAAACCAACTCATTACAGTTTAACATTACACCCAAACTGGGAAATCTCAGTAGAGGCCACAGTAGGATTGGAAATCTGCCATAGCAATGTGGCTCAGCACACAAGTATTGACATATATACACACTTAAGTAGATTTCGCCAATCCTTTCTTAGGATATCACAGGTGGCTGGTTTTGTTTTTTTTTTAAATCCATTTTGGTCTGACATCTCAAATCATGTAACATTTAATAGAGTTCGAAGGGATCTTGGAAGTCTTCTAGTCCAATACTCTGAACAAGCAAGGAGACCCTATACCATTCCAGACAAGTGGCAGTCTAGTCTCTTCTTAAAAACCTCCAGTGAGCACTCACAACTTCTGAAACCTAGTTGATTATTCTCACTTTAGGAAATTTCTCCTTAGTTCTAAGTTGCTTCTCTACTCAATTAGTTTCCATCCATCCATCTTTTCTTGTCTTGCCTTTTGGTGCTTTTGAAAACAGATTGACCCCTTCTTCTTTATGACACCTCCTCAAATATTGGAACACTGCTCTCCTGTCACCTTAGTATTTTTTTTCAGTAAACTAATCCAATTCAAAGGACATTCAAATGTCTTTGTTTTAGCAAGCAATTTGCCTTTTCCTCAAGCTTTTTGATGTAATATCCATACCTTGTAATAGCACCACACCCAAAATAATTATTTTATTACCTAATTCATTTACATATACATTTCTTCCTAAAACATATTAAATAAGTAAATATCCAAAGCACAATTGATAAAGCATAAAGTTGATAATCCAGCCATTCAACAAATGTCTCCTTAAAGAGGCTATTTTCATATTCTAAATACTACTACTCTATGCAAGCAGCATATTTTAAATAAGTACTTTCTGCCTGTCTTTGATTATTCAGTTGCAAAAAGTGATGCAACACATTAATTTGCATGCAGTTAATTCCAGTTGTTACTGAAGGCACTTAAGAAATCATTTATTTCCTTAACTTCTTTAAAATTCTCACATTCCTGCAATTCAATATAATGGGTCCTCTTTTAAATTCTGAGACATCAAGCAACACAGCAAATGTTTCCAATCAGTTTCATTAACACTCCCATTGTTAGATGTTATCCCTTTCAGGGTGCCGTTTATATTCAGAAATTGATGTGCACATATTCCCAAACACTGAGCTGTAGAAACAGGTGCTTTTAACAAAGCTGAAAAATTGGGCAGTGTTTTGACCCCGCATAACACCAGCTGAGTTCCTCTGTTAATTAGAAGGCCTATATGACAAGGACTATTTTTTGAGTATAAATGCTTCTGGAAAGATTCCTGACAGAGTAAAAGGGAAGGACAAGTGAAATGCAGCTAAAGAGAAACTATTTCAGATATTCCTTTTTTAGTAACAATCTCTTTAAAGGTCTCAAGGTTTGATAGACACTGCCTGTCTAAAAGAAAGTAAAAGATAAGGCTGGTCTATAAAGAAGGTGTGCAAATTTTAGAGACTGATTCAAGTCATAAACCAATCCTCAATCCGTTTCAAATAGGTGTAAGTACAGTCTTTAACTGCTCTGCTATATATACAAACATATATCTATACTGTCATCAGTAACTGTTTATAAGTAACTGAAACTAGATGCTGGGCAAAATATATACAGTGATTATACCACCTTTTAGATACATTAATATATACATTTAAAGTGTTCTACCTTATATTTTGGGACAACAAATCTTTATGCCTTCATATTTATATGAATTACTATCCGTAAGCATTAAAATGCTTCTAATCATACAGTCATATGCATATTTTTTTTCATACATAATCCCTTTTACCTGTTTTCAGGGGGATTATTCTCAGCAAAATAGGTATTGCTTCCCCCCACTTACATTTATCCTAAGGAATATATGATTGATAGTGTTCCAAGAATAAATCAAACCTTATATACCACCTTACCATTTCTAATTTAAAACAACCCAGTCTAATAGCATTAGTTTTCTATGTATAGGCCATTCTCCTTAGAGAAGTCAGATACATATAATATAAAGAAGGAACTAATATAATACATATAAGGGGGAAAAGTTAGCTCCTTTTTCACCAGAATTAAAATCAGGTGCATTGTTTCTTTCAGGGTCAAATAACCAGCATCTTTCCATATACAACAACCAAAAAACAGTATAAATATTCCTTACCTATTTACTTAAGAGTGAAATAATGAAAATCAAAATTGTAACAGAATAACAGTTGAAAGGGACTTTGAAGGTCTTCTACTGCAACCCCTCTGCTCAGGCAGGAAACCCTGGCCTATACCATTCCAGGCAACATGGTCGTTTTATCTCTTCTTAAAAACCTCCAATATTGGAGCGCCTACAACTTCTGGAGGCAAGCCGTTCCACTGATTAATTGTTCTAAACTGTCATTATGTCTCACAAAATGCACTGTTTACTGATAACTGAATCAGAATATAATTAATCTGTTCCTGTAGCATCAGGCAAAATTGCAGCCTGTTTTCTGTTCACCTGAAAGCAGCAGCAATTTTTCCCTAGTGACTATGACTTTTGATCACAGCGTGTTTGTGTGTGCTGATGTGTTCCCACATACCTTCACAGCATGTGTGTGTGTGTGTGTGTGTGTGTGTGTGTGCGCGCGCGCAAGTCTTGGCGTATTCGGGTCTTTTCCCGTGTAAGATTGAGAGTATCTTGGCGACGTTTCGATGGGGTCCCACTCGTCATCTTCAGGCTGGTGTCTTCGGCTTTGCACGAAGCCGAAGACACCAGCCTGAAGATGACGAGTGGGACCTCGTCGAAACGTCACCAAGATACTCTCAATCTTACACGGGAAAAGACCCGAATACGCCAAGACTTACATACCTATATCCGTGAAAATCTATGAAAACACACACACACACACACACACACACATATATACACACACACGTGTATACACACACACACAAATATATATATACACACACACGTGTGTGTGTGTGTGTGTGTGTGTGTGTGTATTTCTCTTTAGCCAGGTTCTTCCTACGTAAACCAAGATTTTTATGCAGCCCTAGTTCAGTGAAATCACAATCCACTAGTTTCTGGGCTTTTTTCAGGCAGCCAGCAAGCACTCTGCTGCCCATGGGGAGACTAAGGAGACTAAGATAGATCTTAGACACACATATACATATATACATAAAAAATTTTCACCTACAATTTATTTAAAAATGCAAACTGCATCCCATGAAGCTCACAAGATATTTTATTCAATTTTTAATTAGACCTTTTTGTTTAACAAAAAGCAAGAACACTGGAGTGCAGCCATAGCTTCTTTAAAAAAAGTCTAAAAGGCTGGATAAGAAGCACTTGTGGAAATAAAGTTGATGCTAGAAGTGTGTGTGTGTGTGTGTGTGTGTGTGTGTGTGCCAGATGACTAAGAAAGATGACCATGGAGCTAATGGAATGGTGCCTGCTCACACCTAAACTAAGGGGGTCTTTGGTTTAATTTTCACCTTGCAGAGTAGATTTAGGCAAATCCTACTTTCTCAACCTGAGTTCTTATTCCTCCATCTGTAGTGCTTGCAACTGTGTGTTTATATTCTTTAAGAACTGAGGGAAAACATTATGTAAAGGCTACATCTAATTAGTGAGGCAACTTTATTTGAAATCAAGCTTAGCAAAAAGTATGTGCTTGCCCAGAAAGAGATCGCAAAACAGTAAACAACATTGTTTTTATAAGCCTGGGCTAGAACAGCCGCCAAATCTTTTCTTCCCCCACTCAGAAGAACATTTTTGCATATCAATAGACTCATCCTGTATTAACAGACCTTTAAAAGATAAATCCAAATTTAAGGAAAGAAGGACAGAACTGTTGACACTATAATGCACTGGGAGATATTTTATGCTCCCAAAATATCCTGGAATCAATATGCATGTACTGACATTCTTGGAAAACAGACACCATTAAAATATTTATGAACATTGACTATTTTTATTCACATTTCCATTCGGATCTGAAGATATTCTGAACAGTCTGAGGCATACAAAATTGTGGGTTTCATTAATTATGGTTCAGATTAATTATGGATCAAATAAGCCACAATTAAGAAATATTTTCAACTCCTTCTATCCTTCTACTTACAAGGTAATAAGACCAGTTTTTATCCCCTTTGGCTAATTCTGCAGAGGGAGATATTAATTTAGGGAGAGAAACCATTCTACTTTTAAGATTTAAGCACAATTAAAAGAAGTAAATTAATGCAAACCTGAAGACTGTGTCTTAATAGATACCAATAGTAATCTGCTTTATTGTTGATGTTTTTAGTATGTTCTAAAGAAAGCCAATGTTTATTCAATAAAACATATTTATACAAAACCCAGTTTAAAGCTATCTGTAAATCCACAGCTATGTGTACCTTTCAATATACATATAATAATTCCATCAAAATTTGAAAAACTAGATTAAAATATATTTCTGCTAATAATTTCTTCCTAATAATTGCTATTTTTTTTGTTTTGTTTTTATTTATCAAGACAGAAACGTTCTCTTAGTAAATTGCAGGTGAAATTCCAATGCTACCCAATTTCATAAGTCCTTTTGCTAAAATACCCAGATAATTCTGAGTTAGTTTAGTATGGTTATTCCTTTCAGACTAGCTCTTGAAATTGGCAATTTTTTGTTATACTGTTTTTAAAATTCCACATAATCTAGTCAGAATCTGAAAATTAAACTTTATCTGAAACTGAAGCTGCTTAGTGTTTTAATTTGCAAAATTCTAAGGTGATGACAATAATAAATAATTGCTATTAGTAAGTTCCAGAACAGTAGCATAGCAGAATTTATTAGGAATGGTGGCGCTTTGCCGAGGAAAACTACCGTAATAATTCTAACAATAGACCTTTACTTCAACCCTGAAGGGAAAAAAAAAAGTCTTATTAGCTGCTATTCACAACTAACATTTCTAAAGTCTTAAATTCTTTTTCCACATTTCGTATGAATGAACCAAATTGATACATGCCTAATTTGAATTCTATTATATGAATATTCTGTATATTTCAGGCAGGCTCCAAAAATAGGGCATTAAAGATATTCTGCATTCTTATATTTGAGGCAAAGTCCAAAAATAGAGCTTTAAAGAGTTTCAGCATATATTCAGTACTCAAACTCCCCTTAACGAAAGCTTTTTTCGTTTCAACCATTTGAAAATCATTCTTAGATATTCCCAAATTGGATTTGTCTTGAAGTATTTTAGTAATGCTTAAGAGCTTTCCCTTCAGAGCAAAACAAATTTGGGTGGCCATGAGGGGGAAATCAAATACATATAATGTCCATAGTTTATTTTACATACACACTGAAAAACCACATAGAAAATTACCTAATATCCATTCAGCTGCTGGTGAAAGAAAACTAAATAAATAAAACAATACATCCAAAATTGGATATTGTACTTCCTGTACTCAATGGATCCACATATTTTTGTAAGCAATCTATTCAACTTTGATTCATATCATCAAACTCCAATCTTTCGTTCTGGTGATATTTTCTGTCAATAGATATATTTATTGCAAAGATGATTTCATTTGTCTGTTAACTTTTATGGAAGTTCTTCAAAGCAATCAATGAATGCAGATGCTATCAGGAAAAACATGTGTTAAACCCATAATATTTTAATTTTCTAGCAAGATTTTTTTTTTCTATTTTGTGGATAGAAAAGAGCATCTCCTTGTATATTGAACAAAAAATCCTGAAAGAGGGTTAAAAAAACAAGTTAAGAACAGAACTAGTATGATCATTTAATTCTTTGATTTTCCAGAGGTAGAAGAGACTTAGGCAGGAAATGGCCAGAGTTTTAAAAGACCTCAAAAGAAAATTCTAATTTGCAAAGCAAAGAAAGATTATAAGTGTTAAACTCTTAGGTTGTGAAAATTCCTGCTATGGAGGCCAATGGTTTTTTGAAAATCTTATTTACGTAGACATTAGTTTTTATAATATACACTATAGAAGTTGCCTATTATGAACACACATAAACATATATAAACACAAACAACCATTTTGTTTTCTTTTAGTCTTGTTCTTTTAAAAATAACATGCAGTTTTAATAGTGAAAATGCAGCATTAAAGGAGAGTATATATATTTTCAAAAAAAAAAGTTTATATTTGAAATATGCTTGGATAATGCATTATTTAATGCACTATATGACCAGACTCAACAAGCAAACGGGAAAAAAACCCTAGAAGAAATAACAAAAGCTTGCAACAAATGGAATCTATAACTTTGATGCACAAGCTGCCTAAACACATTCATACTGCATCTTATTTCTCCTTGAATTAAGATAATTTCTTTTGGTGTGTGTACTTGCTGCTCATTCTACTGTGGCATTTCTCTAAGTTATTTTGAGAATGTGGACTTCACATTTTAGCAATGACCATGATAGCTAGGGAATTCTGGGAGTTGAAATCCACATAACTTGAAGATTCCAGCTTGGGGGGGAAAATGAGCTAAAGCACGGGTGTCAAACTCTCAGCATCACATTGCCATCACGTGACGTTTCACGATGTTTTTGTCTTCGCGGAGCTGGGGTGGGCGTGGCCTGTAGGTGACACATCCGGCTCATGGGCCGCCAGTTTGACACCCCTGAGCTAGAGGATACTATGTCCTACTTATCATTTTCACTCCTTTGAATAAAAATTGACTGGTTCTTGATAACTAAGGTATCCATGAAGTTTTATTTGCAACAGTCAAGCATTTTCATCCTTACTTTCTTCTGTCTTTTGTTTTTCATTTTCCACTTTCTACCCTGCATTACAGCTTTGATAGCCCCATTCAAATATTGAATGACTCAGCCTTCCATCCTTCTGAGGTGGATAAAATGAGGACCCAGATTGTTGGGGGCAATATGCTGACTCTGTAAACCACTTAGAGAGGGCTGTAAAGCACTATGAAGCGGTATATAAGTCTAAGTACTATTGCTATTGCTATTTACTTAGTGATATTGTATATTTGCTTCAAGTCGGTTTTAAATCCTGACAACTGCCTAGACAAGTCAGTGCAGTTCTCTTGGCAACGTTTGCTGAAGTGGTTTGCCCTTGCCTTCTTTTTGGACTGAGAGTGAGTGAATGGCCCAAAGTTAACTAGCTGACTTTGTGACTAAGGCAGCACTAGAACTTCCGGTCTCCCAGTTTTTAGATTGGTGCCTTAATCACTACAACAAATTAGTTGTCTACTTAGCAATACAACTGTGCTTGGAAAAAATACCACCAATTGAGGTTATCCTACAGGTGTTGCAATATATATTCTGCACCCATTAATCTGAAATTAATAGTTATTTCATAAGACCATTTTCTATGCAACAATGGGCATGTTGTTAAGGAGACAGCGAAATGAATAAGAGTCCACAGCTGATTACACCTAAAAAAAAAAAAGCACCTGTAAAAGAATATTTTCCCCCCTAAGGCTACAATAAAAAAAAAAAAACAGCAATAAAATAAAATATCAAAACTTTGCCTCCTTAGCTTTCTCAATTTTCAACACAACCAGACAAGCATCAAATGTTATATTTAATCACACTGTGCTTTGTTTAATTCCAGTCTTAGTTTCTATTATTATGTTTCAACTTTCATAGTTGCAGCTATTTGATCCAACGATGGCTTGTTTAACTATACTGTTAAAATGTAGAAGGTAAAGAGATGCTTTTCTGTACAAATGTTCAGCCTTCTGGATTCTGGATTTTTTTTTTATTTCAAATGTAACCTCGTCTTGCAAAATCATCAGGAATACCTGACTTAGCACAACCAAATTTAAAGACAAACAAAAATCTCAACCACAACTAGTATGAGCAACTTTACAGGCCTGTGATGAAATTATTACCTTAAGTATGTGGGGTATTTTGAAAAGCAAACATCAGAAATGTACATTTAACAAGGACAGGAGGGAGGGAGGGAGGGAGGGAGGGAGGGAGGGAGGGAGGGAGGGAAGGAAGGAAGGAAGGAAGGAAGGAAGGAAGGAAGGAAGGAAGGAAGGAAGGAAGGAAGGAATTTCCCTGAAGAATATAAACAAAAACAGAATTTCCTACCCGTAAAAGGGATTGAGTCTCATCCTTTGACTTGTTATCAGCAGATCCAGGATAGGGCTGAGAAAGTGGTCCAGATTTTTCTCCACTTCCTTGGGGCATGCCCTGCAGGAATCCCTTGGTCTCAACAGGCAAGCTATAAACGGGCCTTGCAAGATGAGCAGCTTCTACATTTGGACTATCCCTCAAAGCTTTTGGCTGCTCTTGAACAACAGACACCGTGGTCAGAAGGCCCAAGCTTGTTTGGGTATAGGATGGGCTTCCTCTCAAAATGTCCACTCCTCTCCAAGTTGTACCACGAAGATCTTCACTAGACCCATCAGGCCAACCTTTCTCCTTCGATCCTTCTTTTTCCTCTATCTTCTCCTTCTTCACTACAGTCTCCAAAATGGGCTCCCCCATTTTTGGATCTGAACTGATTAAGTTATAAACCTTCAGATCAATTTTGGATTCTTCCTTGAGAGCAGCCGCCATCCCATGGCTATCTTCCCCATTGGCTGTGGTGATGTCCATTTCTTGACAGTGCACAGTGTTGAAGTGTTCCAGTAAGGATTGTGTATCAAGCGCTGTAAAACTGCACTGACGGCATTTATAACAATTGTGGACTCTCCTGATAAAAGAAAAAAACAGAGGAGAAAATATGAAAATAAATTCATCTATGGTGACCAAAATGAAGAGAAGTGAATTATTTCCACATCTGGTAGCTAGCAGGCCTTTCAGAATTGAGTGAAGATAAAACTTGTCTAAGTCAATCTTGAGTACATGAACACATCGTTATTTGAAATCTTCCTTGTTGTTATTAAGATAATTGTTTTTCATTGCTTTCTTTCAGTATCTATCTATCTATCTATCTATCTATCTATCTATCTATCTATCTATCTATCTATCTATCTCTTTAATTTCCCAATCCAGCACAGAGACCATTTCCTAGTGGTCTCCTTTCCAGTTACTACCATGTTTCCCTGAAAATAAGACCAGGTCTAATATTAATTTTTGCTCCAAAAGATGTATTAGGGCTTATTTTCTGGTTGGGTCTTATTTTTGGGAAAATATGGTACTAAAAGCATCCATCTGGCTGACAATCTTAACTGGGGCTTATTTTAGAGGTATGGCTTATATTATGAGCATCCTGAAAATTATGCTAGGACTTATTTTCCAGTTGGGTCCTATTTTCAGGGAAACAGGGTAACAGGCCAATCCACTTCACAGGATTGTGTGGGAAAAATAGAAGGAGTAAGTCTTGTTGGATATATTTGCTACTTTGAGTTACTTGTCAAATAATTTAATTTACACCATGATACCCATTTTTCATCCATTCAGTATACATGTAGTCCTCAACTAGCAAAGGTCCATTTAGTAACCGTTCAAAGTTACAATGAAACTGAAAAAAAGTGACTTATGACCATTTTTCACACATTCAGCCATTGTAGCATCCCCATAGTCATGTGATCAAAATTCAGATGCTTGGCAACTGGCTTGTATTTATGACAGTTGAAATGTGCCAGAGTCACATGATCCCCTTTTGCAACTTTCTTACAAGCAAAGTCAATGGGGAAGCCAGATTCACTTAGCAACCATGTGACTAACTTAACACAACTGCAGTGATTCGCTTAACTGTAGCAAGAAAAGTTGTAAAATGGGGCAAAACTCACTTTACAACTGTTTCAATTAGCAATAGAAATTTTGGGGTCCATGTGGTTGTAAGATGAGACGCACCTGAACTTAATGAACTTCCTATCTGCCTTTAATTGTTTTTCTTTCCTGTGCTTTGCCTTTCTCCTTCCTTCTTATTTTATCCCATTTAAACCTAGGAACACATGGATATTTCCAGAAAAATATCAGTAATAGTTATGGGTCTATTGACAGAGAATCAATGTCCTCAAGAAATGCATTAAATCATTTAAATCTACACTTATAAGTCAATGAATGTGCTTGGTAATAAACTTTTAATAAGTGAATCTCAAAAATGTGTGTTCAAGAATTAGTTCAATGTCTTTTTGGATTTCTTCGAATTAAATATTTCTTATATGTTTTTGTTTTACCCTATACATTTTAATGAGAAAAAAAAAACAAGTAAGCTGCATTTATTCATTTATTCCATAGGACTAGGATAAAATAAGTAGATTAGGAAAAAAGAGGAACTTTTATACACCTTGCATTTCTGAGACTTTGAATGTATAGGAATTGTATTCCTATAGGGGGGTGTCAAACTGGCGGCCTACGGGCCAGATGCATCACACTCAAGCCACGCCCACTCCAGCTCCATGAAGGGGAAAAGCATCACGAAATGTTATGTGACGGCAATGTGATGCGGTGAGTTTGACAGCCATGATCTACAGTATACAATTGTTTGGTGTTCTTATACAACCACAAGAACACCATTTTCATCTAAAGAATAGGTTGCCAAAATCTGTTAAAAGTGTTGAAAACTACCGTAGGAAAATATTTTCCCCTTATTCCTCCCTACTGTGAAGAATGAGACATATAAGTTTATGAGACTTAAAAGATCAGCAGGGAAAAAAGAAACTAAGAAATAAATGGAGAACTCATGAAAATTACATGCAACACTATTAATAGTAATCTGGCTTCTCAAATAGGATATTTCCAGTGTTAATATCAATTATAATGAGGACCCGGTTTGTGGGGGCAATAAGCTGATTTTGTATAAAAAAGAACACCGCGGGGGTGTGTGTGTGTGAAAGCCCTACTAAGCAGGTATATACAAAAGTATGAGGGCTATTGCTTAATGCATTGTAAGCCGCCCTGAATCTCTGGAAAAGGGCGGCATATAAATCAAATCAAATCAAATCAATCAATAAATAAATAAATAAATAAATAAATAAATAAATAAATAAATAAATAAAATTTATGAAATTTTGCTTCCTCTACCACATTGCAGAGCTTTAATCTGGTGTTCTTGTTTTAAAGGTAAATGAATATATTATTTTTCTTGAATAATAAGAATATGAAAAATGTCAGTGCCAATTTATAAAAACAGCTAATCTCTCTGGGGGGGTTTTCCTCCTGACATCTGAACACAAAAGGGGGGATTACATTTATTAGAACCAAACAGAAGAACAAATAAGAAATTACATCATTTAAAATTACCTATTTTTCATAGCATTTTGTAAAATCTGCTTTTAAAAATCACATTTCCTTTAGAGATTTTGAATAAAAAGTGAACTTCTGTGAGGAAGGCAAGGTTTCATTCACTTTGTTAAAAATAGCATTGGGATACATCTTAAAATTGACAAGTTGAGAGAGGTTAATCAGAAGAGTAGAATAGTATTCTATTCTACTGATTAACCTTAAAAGTATTATATTATTGGCCAAGTGTGATTGGACACACAAGAAATTTGTCTCCAATGCATAAGCTCTCTTTGTACATACATACAACAAAATAATATAATCATAACTAATAAGAGAAGCTAGTATAAAAAAAATGAGAAAGATAATAGTAATACAGCCATACTCCATGGCTAAATATACCTACTTCTACTGTGACTATGTACTTGTACTGTGGCAATTATGTGTTCAGCTTAATGATGGCATGAGGGGGAAAACTGTGTCTAGTTGTTTTGGCATGCAATGCCCTATAGTGGCATCCTGAGGGGAGGAATTGAAACAATTTATGATATGAGGGGTCTATAGATATTTTTTCAGCCCTCTTTCTGATCTGTGCAGAACATAGGTATACAGTAAACAGTAGGAACTACGAATAGGAGAATACAGCTACTATAAAGTAGACCAAGTCACGACATTCCTCCTTCTCCTTAGTTAGATTGGCAAACTTTGCTCACTTAGCTCTCTTCAGGCTACATTAGAATTGCAACTCTCATAATTTCTAGTCAGTATGAGATAAGATATCCAACTGGCAATTCTGGGATTTGCAGTTCTAATGCATGTAGAAGGCCCCAAATTGGGGAAAGGGCTTCTGTAGAATCTTTCATATCTTGGTCTTCTACTTGAATCCAATTTATTCCTTTTGTCTACCTTTTTCCAAACATTCCAATAATTAGTGTCTGGTCTTGAGAAAACACTGCCAATCTTCTCGTGCTATTTTAGTTAATATTATATTTTTCATGGCAGGAGAGGGGTTTTTTTTTCATGTTTCTTTTTTATTAATTTTTTTCTGAGTTTTTTTCCCCCCAAGCAACCTTATTTCTGTGTGGATGGATGCATATCCCCCACATCCATCCCTATTGCCAGTTGCTGTCCATCCAATTATTAGTGGGACTTTTGAGAAAGTGTCTCTAAACACCATACAGTTAATACTAATGAAGGTAGCTCACACACCTGTACAAGCATACGATTCTTTTTACAAGTACTATATTCAGTTTTTTGATTCATGTAGGGCCCTTTATAGAATGACAGTGATGCCTAGGTTCAGCTAATGAATTTTAGGAACCTCTTTATTCTTTCATTTCTATAACAAAAGACGAAACAGAAACTATACTTCAACTGTACTCCAGAATTCCTATATGCTACTCATGGATGTGATGAGGAAGGTCATAATTGTAGTATCTCTCATCCTGCCTTTGGTATCATACACTAAAAGGCAAATATGTGTATAAAACTATGCTCAGGAACTAAATGTCAACCCTGAAGCTGATCTGGCCGAAACCATTTTGGAGCTTCAGTACTGCAACACTGGAGCGAGGGATAGGGAGGTGGGATTAGAGACAGCTGGGGTTGTGTAGTCAAAATAAAATACTTTTTCTTGGGAACCAAGGACGTTCTCACACCTGGCTGGAGGAAGGAGGAATGATGTCACCAGACCAGTGGGTGCTGCCTTGATTGGGCCATGTGACTGATTGTTTGGGGTTGAGGGAAAAACTTTTACTTTTAATTAGGTGAAAACCAAGGGGCCCCTCAGAGTTGGTTTTCATCAGATATGTGCCAATATGATATTTCCAATAAAGCTATTCTTTGAGGAATCCACCTGCCCTGGAGTTTTTGCTTGCAATGGATCTATTAGTTGGAATCCTGACACTAAGCAGAATTAGACTTCGATTGCCCACCTAGCAGTTAAAAAGCATGCAAATGAGAGTAGATTAATAGGTACCACTTTGGTGGGAAGCAGCACTGCAAGCGCCTTTGGCATATAGCCGTGCTGGCCACATGACCATGGAAACATTAACTCTCTCAGCCAAGAAACGGAGATGGGCATCATCCCCTTAAGTTGGACACGACTGACAGGGAAATCTTTACCTTTTACCTTTAGCCTTTGACCGCAGACTGGCACAAAACAGCAGGGCTGTAGGATAAATCAGGAAGTAAAAACTAATGACAATAATCCTGGGAAAAGGTAGAGGTAAACCCTTCCTTACTTCTGGCAAGAAAACTCATGCTTGGGGACATAGTCATTAAAAGTAGGAGTTGAACTTGAGAATCTTTATAAATTTATATCTTTATAAAAATATAAAGATTTGTATCTTTATAAAAGGTTTATCTCTTTATAAATCTGGTTGTTTTATTTCTCAGTCTGTTTTTCTGGTACCGATAACTCACAGATGAAACTCAGTTGAAAAGATAAGCTTTCTAATTCAGAGATGAGACATGAAAAGAAAGTTGACACCATTGCCAAACTATTGTCTCCTTTCTCCCCTTTCTACACACTGATACACCTGCTTTGCATTTCCTCACAAGGACCTTGTTTTTATAGCATCTGGACATCATGTGTCTCTGCGGCTCAGCTCATCATAGCAAAAGATCTCACTTTCCCTATCAATGAAATGTAATAGATAAGCTGAGTTGGAAATATAGACTTAAACTTAGATAAAACACTTGTGAGGCAAGCAATGGAACCATCATTTGTAGCTACTTTCTTGAAGGGATTAAAATACAAAGCAATTATATATGCAAATATATGTATGTTCTTCTTTTGAATAAGAAATTGGTAAGAGAAGTAATTACCTTTTGTAAAAAAAATGTTACTTAAGTATGCTGAAATATCATTTCATTATAAAGAAGTGAAATGGCACAGCTAGATACTGGTATTAAGAATGGGATTGTTGGGTGGTTGTGGTTGTTGTTGGGGGAGGGGAGAGAAAACAGGAAAAAGTGGAAGTTTCTCAAAATTTGTAAACTCTTCACAATTACTACTCTCTCTAAATTATGAGTAGGGAAGCAGAGGAGAATCAACACAAGTGAGAAAACTTAGATTTTGTTTCTTAAATAAAATATTTTGTTTTGCTTTACTTTTAAAAAATATATGTCTTGGTATTTCTTCAAGGAAAAATCATTGCTAAACATTTTTATTTATTGAGATTCAATTTACTGGAGGTTGAAAGATTTAGTTTTAATTATTAAATGATCACAATGATTTGATAGGTACAGAAATTTATTCATTAAATTTAAATGCCACCCAGAGTCATTCGTTAGTGAGATGGGCAGGATATAAATTTAATAAATACATCCTTTGTTTCATTTTAATTACTTAGTTAACAAATTCTAAGAGCCTCTTTATTCTGTCATTTCTATATAAAAAGACAAAGCAGGAACTATTCTGT
Organism: Arizona elegans; assembly: GCA_022577455.1. NCBI lineage: Eukaryota > Metazoa > Chordata > Lepidosauria > Squamata > Colubridae > Arizona > Arizona elegans. The sequence continues at coordinate 8,695,382 of JAKOOJ010000002.1, read as the reverse complement.
TCCAGAATTCCTATACTCTTCTTTGTGGATGTGATAGAAAAAGTCATAATTATGGCATCTCTCATCCTTCCTCATTCTCTCCTTTATTCTGCCCCCGCAAAACATATCCTCTTATTAAATTGCTTATTCAAAATCCTGTCTCCTTTCTGCATGAAACTTATGCATTGTATAGCGAGTTTTTCAAACTGTGTTCTTAAAAAAAATGTGTTCTTTAAAAAAAAATAAAAGATCAAGGAGAACAAACAAGAAATCTGATCGTGTGTGATACTTTGCAAGGAGAAAAATGGGAAAAGATGTTGGGTCAATCCTGAAAACTTCAGCTGAGAAAGAATGAGAACTGTGCAATATGCAATTTCTAAATACAGCCAATTTAAATGTCCCATATACCTTGGAATAACAGGCATGCCTATTTTCATTCAAGCAGACCATGAAAAGTACTGTATTACTGAACTATGTAAAACATATGTTCCCACATTGGAACAATATGTTGCCAATTTCCTGTATATGCCATAGAAACAGAACACTTTTTACTAGCTAACATGATACCGTTTTATTAGAATTACAGTAGCACAGAAACTTCCTAGCCAGGATCTGGACCCTGCTGTGCAAAAATTTATAGTAAAATAGAATTAAAAACAAAGAAATAAAATCAGGACTAGCCTTTAGCAAAACAAGCATAAATCCATAATCCTTAATCCAAAAATATGTGTGCAGTTACACCTTTTGTGTAACAGGATATTCAGCAATACCAAGGGTTGCATGTCATTCAACATAACCTTAATACCAATATGATTTGTGTATAGGGAAATAATATTAAACAATAAATGTTAAAATATAAATTCACACATTTGCTACGGTATTTTTCTACAAATGTAGAATGGTTTCCTGCCTTCCAGTGGGAAACAGATAAAATATTGGAGATATAGTTTAGTTGTATGGGAAGAAAATCATCGTTTTAGATTGTAAATGCAAGAGTTATATGAGCATCAACTCAAACAAAAAGGAGTAAAAAATTTCATTCTCCTGTGCTTATTTATTTGTTGTTTGATGTCTGCATTATCCTACTTCATCTTTTGCTTTCAGTTTATATGTTGTAGCTTTAAAAAAAGTGAAAAATGTTATTGTTCATTCATAATTTGAAATTGTTTTTCTTTTTTCAAGTTTCTGATCCATAGAAATCTGAACGTGGCTTTTCCTAATATAGCCAAAAAAATCGTCATACCCCAAAATAACATTTTAATGTAAAGTTTCTTTATGCATTTTAAAATGTATTAACTTTCTCAGTATAAACTTTTGAAAAACTACTTTAACGTATACTTGACCCCAAAAAATTGTATGAATTTTCCAAATACACACTTTTCCCAGATATATACTTTGTAAATACTTTGTAAGGATTTTTGAGAATGTTCAATTTTTTTAAAACTGTCTGATAATTCATTTAATGCAGCTTGTAAGTTTTATCAATAAATAAATAACATAGGAAGGCCTTTTAATGTATACCTCATGTTACAAGATGGAATATATTAAAGTTACAAGTGTGTTCTATTTTTTTCTAATGAAACTTTATAATGAATGAAGTGATACCATAAGAACTATATTTGGAGAAACAGAATAGTTCAGAATATGGAATAAAACAAAAGAAGGTGAATCATATTGTTTAACTGGCACCATACTGTTTAATTTGCAGAGCAAATTACAAATTGGAAGAGATAACAGCTGGAATCAAAACTGGAGGTCAAGTATTAATTTTAGGTATGTGTGTGATACTTCATTAGCTGAAAGAAAGAAAAAATGAATTAGAAAACCTCACTAAGAAAGCTAAAACTTGAAAAGTGAGGATTTTGAATTATTCTTAATTATTGCCAACAGTTAAATGCAATATTTTTATGCGAACATGTTTAGTTGATGGCAAAGTGAAGGTAGGGGATAATTTTCATTCTTTGAGGTGGACAATATGTTGGCAAACTGAAGAAAAGATGAATTCTTGGGAGAAATACAATGTCAAAATTAGATAGGATCATGATGGATATAGGGACTTCTATTAAAATAAAGAGCAAAGAAAATGTAGAAACAAGGTGACAATAAATGGCAATTAAATCTTGGTTCTGAAAAACAGCAAGGGAAAGAAGATAGAAATGTCTGGATATAGTTGTGGTGGCAAGAACACTGAATCAATTAATCCTGGACCAAACAATGACTGACTGTTCCCTTAAAGCAATAATTAGCAAGTAAAGGCTCAGATATTTTGGGCATAGCATGTAAGTAGACAATAGATTAAAAAAAGACCCATCAACAACCAAGGGAAATTGAAAAGGAAGACAGTGGATGGAGACAATCAAGGAGTTAATTAGAATAATCTTGAAAGATCTTTTTCGGTCATTAGAAGATAAGATGGTGAGTACTTGATCAATATAGTTGCTATACTTAGGACTCCAACTTAATGACACTCAGTGGACTATGGTATGGCCATTTTGGCAGACAGGGTGAAGTCAAGTCTCTTTATTCGGACCAGCAAAATAAAGCTTTGAAGCTTGTGCCAATTCATTCCCAAAGAAGTTCATGTTGGATTCGCTGAGTCATTTTGGCAAGATGGGCAGCACAGAAGTTTAATAATAAATAAATAAAATATAAAGATCTTCAATACTTAGACACAGCACTGGAATTCCTGGTTTTAACATGTATAATGGAGAATAGAATGCATTACATGGCAAGTATGGGAACCAAGAGATATGGAAGCAGAGAACTAAGCAACAAAGAAGCAAGAAATCTTAGTACGTTTGCTTTATGTTACAATTATAGCTTTTTTAATTGAACATTTAATGTTGTCAAAATAATTGAAGGACAATCTACATAACTTCAACTGAGTATTCAAAAAGAAGTAGAAAATATTTTTTTAAAAAAAGTGGTAAATCACACTGATTGAAAAAAATATATGCTTCAATATTGATAAAGTAGTGTGCCACTGATATTAATCAATACTTTATTTTTGTTTTGTTATGTTTATGGGGTTCTGTAAAGATTAAAAACTAAAAATAATCAGGATTTAAACTAAGTTTTAATCAGAACCACATACAATGACAGGATAGCCTTAATCACATTTTCAATTTGTTTAATATCTCCTTACTTTCTTCATTCATCTATGCAGCTTTATGTTTATACATTCATGCTATACAAAATCACATTTTTTTAGCAGTTTTTAAATTTGGAACATAAAAAGCTATTTGGTTATTGCTGTGGGATCTTTAGCACCAGTCCTAAAGAGCCACGTACAACAGAATTCACAAAAAGGAGGAGAAAGGAAATTAGTAGTAGGAAGGGAAGGTGGATGCAAGGCAGGAATGGATATTTGCAATATTCTTCCTCCAGGAGTGAGAATCAACATATGTGGACAGCACTGCAGACAGGTAAATAAGTGCAGGCCAGTGCTGGTCCTGCTGCTTCTGCTACTGTTGCTACATAAATGCAGAAAAGAAAGCATAAGAGCCTTTTGTTTATTTCCAAGGACCCTGTCATTAGGATTAAATATGAAAGTCTTAGTAATAGCAATAGTACTTAGACTTATATACCGGTCATAGTGCTTTACAGTACTCCCTGAGCAGTTTATCATGTCAGTATATCTCCTCATCGATCTGGGTCCTCATTTTACCAATCTCGGAAGGACAGAAGGCTGAGTCAACCTCGAGCTGGTCAGGATCCAAGCTGTGGGCAGAGTTAGCTTGCAATGCTACATTTCCATACTGTGCCGTCACAGCTCTATTGATAAAACTACTAGCTAAAAAATAATATTCCTTCTCCAACTTAACCTGATCAAGATATGCTGATCTTGGGAGGAAATGAGACAATGTCTGCAATATTTCCTTTCAAATCTATTTGGACATAATTATGATGCATCATCTCAGTTTCTTGCCGTCTCCCTAGTAGAGGTTGTTGTGTGGCTCACTTAAAACAACCAAAACACTTTGAAGTATATTTTTTAATAGAAATGTTTTAAATATATTAAGCATGAAAGCAATTAACATGTACACTGAGCTCCCAGCAAAGAATAGCAGCCCTGTTCAAAAACAGAACTGGAACTTATATACCTTTGGCCTCAGGTTGAAATCCAGAGGCCAAATGGAGAATCAGTAGCAGAAATTTTAAGCAGTTTGGAGAACTGGCAAATGCCACCTCTGGCTGGCCCCAGAGTGGAGTGGGAATGGAGATTTTGCAATATCCTTCCCCCAGGAGTGGGGAGGGAATGGGGATTTTTGCAGTATCCTTCTTCTGCCATGCCTATCAAGCCACGCCCACCAAGCCATACCATGCCCAAGCCACTCCCACAGAACCGTAGTAAAAAAATTTGGATTTCATCACTGATGCAAGGTGATAGCTCTTTCTTGATCATCATCAGAAATATCAGATTTATACTAGAGTCTGCCAAAAGTCAGAGAAACAACTGACAAGGTGAAACAGAACAATATTGAGAATACTTTCTGAAGGCACAAGAACTTAAACACCATTTCCAATTCAATGTTACAATTCAACATTGGGCACATTCATACATGCCTAGATAAAGCAATGCATTCTACAATCAGTGAAGCATAAATGCCAGCCAGACATCAATGCAACAGACTTTGCATATAGTGGCCATTTTCTCCTGTAAGTTATGCTGCTATTGTTGGGGTTTCTTTCTTTTTTCTTTTTTGGTGGTGAGTGAGGTAGTGTTTTATCCTTAGACAACGGTTATTGTGTACACTGCCCAAAGCCACTTATATGTATGACATGGTAACCATATAAATCATAGACATAAGTAAAAACCTAAATATGTATGCCACTTGCACAGTTTACATTGCTTGTGTACATACTCTGATTTATCAGATATTCATAAATAATAAGTACTTCTTCTCTAATTAATCTATTACAAGATTTTATTAAGCATCTGTGCTTAGCACTGTGATGCGGTATATAAGTCTAAGTGCTATTGCTACTGCTATCTTATCTCAGTCCAACTGTATTAAGCAAGCCTTACCTTAAACATTAGATTCCAGCTTCGAGCTTCAACATTTATATTTAAACTATAGTTCTGGAGATAATGTTGAATTTTAATTCTCAACAATACTTCAAGATAATGGGAAGGATAATCTAAAAACTTTTGAAAAGCCAATGTTTTTCTACTAACCAAATAAATTTACCTGGAGAAAATCCCACTGAAGTCAGTAAAACATAGATGTGAGAAGAAACTCACAAAATCCTCTGTTTTTTGTTGCTCAAGTCAGTCAATTTCCATTTTGCTATGGTTTTATTATTTGCAATCTACAAAGATTTGAATTTGTGGGGTTTCTCAAACCCCACAAAAATTTCCAGAAACACAGACAGAAATCATTTGGTTCAACAAATGAGTCACTTAACTCTTTCTATCATATTTAATCTATCTTAAAATAATTTTGTTTCCCATTTTATACTAAAATGAAAGTAAGCACGCTTAGCTACATATAAAGAGAAACAAACAAGGAGAAGAGTAACCATATAAATCGTACAGAATAACTGCCTTCAAAAAAAGTTTTCAGATGCTTTTTTAGAAAAATATATGTAAGCATATGAGAAGAGAGGGAAAGTGTGCACATAAATACTGGTTTGTTTTGCCAGAAAGTTGATAGAAATCTAGCCAACTTTTTTTTAACTCAGAAGCCCAATTTTAGCTTTCCAAAACATATTTAGACACCTAAACAAGTGGTATGTTTTTTCCCCCTCTCAACAGCATTATGTACCATTGACGTCAGTGGGAAGTATATGACAATCAGGGTTTTTTTTATAACTAAAAGAACTAAACTGAACATCACCATCTAAATTTCTGCTTCATGGAATTAAGAAAAAGAAACATTTCTTCTGAAGCTGTACCTTAATTTAAACACACACACACAAAATAAAAACATCAAGGAAACATTTTCAACCACAATTCACAATCACCCAAGATATATCAAAAATGAAAAAGAACACTTAAATATTAAAATTTTCATTTAAATAGAAGAAATGCTTTGCATTCTAATTTTTCAATGTTTTCCTAAACTGGCCGTATTAAAATATATTATAACCCTGCCTAAAATATAAAAGCTGTCATTCATCTTTAAAGCTTAAATAACTAATATTTGCCTCCTAGTGGGCCATTTGAATTGAAAAAGGAGGAACTGTATAATAAAGCAAATCATTTCACATTGAGCTGATTATATCCATTGTTTCACTGCATATGTTAAATATGTTCTTAAGGCATCAAACTTGATGTTTGCGTTTTAGTTGTATGATTTCCAAGTTTCTCTGTTTGGGTAAAAATGCCTGTTCTCCTTCCCTTCCAACAACAACCCATTACGGTTTTCAAACTAGAAAACACCAAAGTATCTGATAGCATATTAACTTATTTACATGTGATACAATAATTTATATAGTAGTTTAAAGGTTTGTTACTGACTCTTTTAGATAGCATCTCATCTCAACTGGCTAACAGATCAGGGACTGCTTTGCAGTTTATGGTTCCAGGTTAATTCTCTAAATTTGGCTTACTTTTCTATAAAAAATGAAGCTACTGTCATTGGCTTCATTTTTGCATGGGATCATAAGAACATGTTTATTTCCAAGATGTATATATGTTAGTTAGCTAAAGGATGAAAAGATGTGAGATTAAATCCCTAATACAAGGATTTCATATCTAAAAGGACCTGAATCTGTGACTCATTATGCCCCTTTACTGTCAAGCTTTTCAGAAAGTCCACAAGACCGATTTATTTACACAAGTCTGCCCTAAGGCCTCCAATTCTATTTTATAAGTTACACACCAGGGAGTTTATTGTTACTTTGGTGTTTTAAATAAATAGATTGTTTCTTTTTGTGAAAGTAAAGTGTCTTGCAAAGGCTCTTGCCTTGCAGATAGAAAAAAATTATAATGAAATAAATAAATAAAATCTAGATATAGGTTGCAAAATGAATAAACTTTTGCATCGGGCATCTTTGGATTGGCACTGCTGTTTACCCACAAAGCTCCATAGCACAGCCCTTATTTGGACTATGACTAAATTATCATCTCTGAGTTATATATAAAGGGGATGGGTTATAGGGTAAACACCTGAACTTTCCTCACGCTAGGCCAGACTCACCACATGAATAGGGAAGACGTTAAGAAATGCACACGTGCTCTCATACACAAACATGCCCACACACAGACTTTTACCTGTAGTGTCGAGAAATCTCCTCCTCTACCTGAGTGACAAAGTCACATTTGGTACACGAGTGTTCTTTGCTTTCTTTGACAGTCAGTGGTCCATCCCCCCCTTGCAGGGCATTTGCTTCTTGCTTGACTTCAGACACCTGGGCTTCGTGTGTGGTTTCATAGTGAAGCAGGAGAACGTCTACATCAGGGGTGGAGAAAGAGCACTGGTGACACTGATGCTTGACTCTGGTGCCTCCTGGCATCCCAGGGGACAAGTGCAAGAGCAAGAGAGCACAATGGGAACAATTACTTTTCCTGCAAGCAAAAGGATAAGTAATTTCTCCAAGGTGCTTTTCTGGACTACAGAGGCCTCGGGGACAAAACTGACAGTGCTTAATAGTACATTTATGAATGTTGTGTAGCTGCTGATAATGACGAAGAAGAGGCCCCACCACTATTACATTTGGGCCATGGCTCTTTGAGTACCTAAAATCACAAAACTGACAATTGTAGCTTGTCACCACGTGGTCCTCCACTCCTGAGCTGGAAAAGTCTTTCTTTTTGGCCACGCTAGAGCCCTTCTCGCTCTTTGTCGCTAACTCTCCGTCTGCATTTTTGATTATGTCATTGTGATTAATGACTGACCCCCTCGAGAGCTTGTCATTCCGATCTGGTTGAGGGCCCCCTGCCTGGCTCCCCCCATGGTGCTTGCTGTAATGTTCTAACAGTTTGAGAGAGCTGGAGGATTCACAACTAAAGCTGCAGAATTTGCACCAGTAGTAACTGGAGGCATCCGTACCGTTTTGTCTTGAGGATTCAAGAGGCTTGATGGGCACCGAATAGCCAACTGGAGTGTCATCTCCACATCTGATGGTGATCTTGTCCTGCCATTTCACCAAATCTCCCATCTCACCCGATCGAACAGGAGGACTGGACTTGTTCGAGTTTCTGTCTGTGGCTTTGCTACCTTCAGAGACAGGAAGGGAGGCCTTGATCTTGTTCGGATGGGTCTGCAAGAAGTGTTGTTCCAACTCCGTTGAAGAATTGCCCATGTAGGTGAAATTGCAGAACTTGCAGCGGAAATATTTGGTGTTCCCTTGGCAATCTGGAGTTTTGCGTCCAATGCCAATAAAGGTCCCACCTAAGGTTACCTGCAGAACATGAAAAGGAGAACAATTTCTGTAAGTGGTGTAGGACTTCCTGTTCTTTATACATAGGGATACAAAACAAAGTAATCAAAAGAAAAGTTGGAATATTAATCTGGGAAACTGAACAATAGCACCTTTTGTCTTTCAGTCCCCAAATAAATATTTTATCATTTAAGAGGCAAATTATTAAACTGTGTAGAGAGTTGCGGAAGAAGCAACCAAATTTAAGGAAAACTCAAATCTGAATATTGTCTTCCTGCAATTGCTTCAGCAGGAGGGAGGAGGGAGGAAGAGAGGAGGAATCAATGAAATGGACACATAGTAATTTCAGGAAGCTCAGATCAACTAAAAAAGCATGTCTATAAGAAATGGAGAATGCTAGCAGACAACACATAGTTAAAAAGGTAACCAATCAAAAAGAAAAAAAATCAGGAGTTTTAAGATCATTTGCAGGAGGCAAAAGTCTACACATGAGCCCGGCAGAATCAAGAAATATCATCAGTGCTGAACCTTGTGTCTTCAGTTAGACCGAAAATTTTACAAAATAGACCTAAAAAAGAACATTTCCCCAGTGCCATTATGAAAACACAGTATCTTGCCTATCTAAATCAACAGATTCCATTAAATACATAAAAGTCAAAAGAAGTGGCTTGAATCACGACTGACACTTTGGCAAAATTTAACTTTGGTTTGTGCTATGTTAAGGGCAACAAGTTGAAACTAATTTTAACCTATCAGGAGAGAAACACTGCACAGTGCATTTCCAAACACTAATTTTCTCAATGTAGCCGTTTCTCAAAAGCCTCAATTTAGCAAAATATAGAAAGACCACAAAAAGCAAAGGACAGAGCTCATGATGTAACAAACACATCTTTTTTATTTTTATTCTTTTGATGGAAGTCCAGCCCTTTACTTAAGAGTGCCACTTTTTTCTTGCAGTACTGGAACGACTCTACTGCACATGGGTATCTGGGCTTCAGCTCACCAACATTTATTAAACAGAAACATTCTCGTGAACAGGAAAATACTCACCAAAGAACAATAGCAATTCGTGAAAAGCACAGGTGGACAGAAGAAGATGGAGTGTGTGAATGGGAAATGAAAAAAAAAAAAAGATATAACCTGCAAATTTTATAACAGTGATAATATCATTATCTATTTGCTTCTTGGTCTGTGATGGGAACTTTCAAATTCCTCATAGGAAAAACACATGGATAAACTTGACAAAATGAATTCCATAATGCATATGGAATTCTAATTTCCTTCTTAATATAAGTACAAATTCAAGAAGCTGGGATCCAGCAGTTGTACCTCTTTAGATTTTTCTTTCTATCCAAAAATACATTCCATAACAGAACAGATTTTCATTCCCTGAACTGCAAAGTAAATTACTGTTTTTCTGGGCATTTCTCTCCCATAATGCATTAAGCAAATCACCCTTTAGTTTAGCAGCTGCACCTCAAAGAAACCAAATGATCACTGTTCATTTTGGAATGGAACCATACGGAATGATTCAAATACATAAAGAACATGCAGTGTAAACATTTTTAAATGCATATAATATAAACACCTTTTACCCGTTTAGCTAGAGAAAAGATGACATTTTCACTTATACCGCAAAACTAAACATGGTCCATCTAGTGAGTCAAAAAATTGATAAATTACACTATAAAAAGAATTGCCTTTGGCCCACTCTTTTAAGTAAACATGATTTCAAATAAACTGAGATTTTCCTCTACTATGAAGTTAATAAAAGTATCTTTAATAATATCCAACACTGGAAATGGAATATGCCAGGTTAATAGGTTTGTTCTCTTAAAAACTGAATGCTGACACTAAACATATCAAAAGCTTTCTAGCGCTGAAACACTTAGTGAGTGACTTCTTACATTATTCCCAGCCAGTTGTAAAGCAGATTCATACTCTGTATTAGTGTACTAAAAAGAAATGTAATTTTGTTTTGCACCTTGTTTATGCATCTGCATAAAAAATATTTTTTAATATTTTTATTTTATTCATTGTATTAAATTTAGTATAGCCATCAAACTCCAATGGACTCATGCAAAACTGGAATGGTCTAGGCCCGTGATGGCGAACCTATGGCATGCGTGCCACAGGTGGCATGTGTAGCCATATCAGTGGGGATGCGAGCTCAGCTCTGGAGTGTGTGTGTGTGCATGCCGCCCAGCTGATTTTCAGGACTTCTAGGCCCACCAGAAGTAGGGAAACAGGTTGTTTCCTGCCTTTAGAGGACCTCAAGGGGTGGTGGGGAAGGCCCGTTTTTCTCTCTCACCTGGCTCCAGAGCCTTTCTAGCAGTCTGGGGAGGGTGAAAACAGCCTTCCCCACCCCCCAGAGGCCCTCCAGAGGCCAGAAATGACCCATTTGCCAATTTCTGGAGGGACTGGAAGGCCCATTTTTTGCTGTCCCCAGCCTCTCTAGGAGTCTCGGGAGGGCAAAAATGGCCTTCCCCACCCACCCAGAGGTCCTCTGGATGCCGAAAACATGTGCCTATCCAACGTCCCACCGGAAGTTGGCAAATAGGCCATTTCTGGCCTCTGGAGGGCTTCCGGGGGGGCAGAGGCTGTTTTTGCCCTCCCCAGACTCCTAGAAAGGTTCTGGACCTAGGTGACAGAGAAAAATAGGCCTACTGGGCCATTGTGTGCCAGGAGCGGGGGGAGCAGGGGAGTCGTGCCTGCATGTGTGGAGCCAGGGTACATAGAATTATGGATGTGGGCATGCATGCGCACAACCCATCTGCCCGCCCCCTCCTGGCACATGATGGCAAAAAAGTTAGCCATCACTGGTCTAGGCAGATTAATACTTTATACTAGAATTTTGTAGGGTTAAAAAAAAGAAAAACATCCATAACTGACAACTAAAAATTCTGCACACAGAATATTACTATAAATCAGGGTATATAAAACTCAATTATTTTTTAAAAAAATTAAAAAATGGATTTTTAAAAAATTTAAATCTGTTTTTTTTTTATTTTTATCAAATTTATTTTAATAAAATGGTTTTGGAGTAAATAGTTTTCTATTTAAGATACATTAATAATTTAGTTTATTCAGCATGAAATGGAGCTTAGTTATGTAGCATGAGGCTGTATATTCTGCAATATTGGAACTGTCAGTTAGTCAACAGCAGGTCCGAGGAGCTGCTGCTGCGGGACAGAGATGACAGTTGCTCTTTAAAAATTATGATTTAAATTGAGTTGATTTAAATCAAGCCCTTTTTACTAGTGATTTAAATCATTTAGCAATCAATCTTGCTATAAATGTTGGTTTGGAATAATTTCAGATGACTAGCTCATGTCACTATGCAAGATTTCAAAGGCAGAAATTAGTATTAGTTAATGTATCACATTATAAAAGACATTCATGTTGCTATTTCATCAACCTCGGTGCACAAGGAATACTGAGATATTTGCTGACCAAACAAAACTATTCAAGATTTTTCCTGCTTAATCTAAATTCCCAAATATTGCCCTTGCTACCCATCCACGGGTCTGTTTCATTATTGTCTATGAACATGAATGGATTTTATGGACTTCCATAAAAAAAACAAGCTACAGAATATAAACAGGTAACAAACTCCACACTCACTTATACTGATGTTGTTACGTAGTTGGGAAATGAAACATCTGCAACAGTGGTGGGATTCAAAAAATTTTACTACCAGTTCTGTGGGCATGGCTTGGTGGGCGTGACATGCCTTGGTGGGCCTGGCAGGGGAAGGATACTGTAAAATCTCCATTCCCACCCCACTCCAGGGGAAGGTTGCAAAATCCCCATTTCCTCCCAATCAGCTGGGACTTGAAAGGAAGAGAATAGATGGGGGCGGGGCCAGTCAGAATTTTTACTACCAATTCTCTGAATACTCAAAATTTCCGCTACCAGTTCTCCAGAACTGGTCAGAACCTGCTGAAACCCACCTCTGCTTCCCACCCCACTCCAGGGGAAGGATACTGTAAAATCTCCATTCCCTCCCCACTCCAAGGGAAGGTTACTGCAAAATCCCCATTTCCTCCCGATCAGCTGGGACTCGGGAGGCAGAGAATATATGGGGGTGGGGCCAGTCAGAGGTGGTATTTACCGGTTCTCTGAACTACTCAAAATTTCTGCTACCGGTTCTCCAAAACTGGTCAGAACCTGCTGAATACCACCTCTGATCTGCAAGCAAACTAACAAGCTCAGGGAACACCAAGAAGTCCACAGTTCAACTCTGAACTACAGGTATTCTCTTCTATTCAAACAAGAATGCACTAAAACTTGCATTTTTCCAGTCCATTCTGTCCTCCAAGTCATCCATTTATGTAGTATAAGCACAACAAAACGTTTTGGAAGCTGGCTGAATACGCAAATGAAAAAAGGAGGGAAATCTAGTTGAGAGCATAAAAGAATTAGCTTGTTGAAAAATGACAGTATAAAAGGACCACCTACTAGGAAGGAAAATGCATTTCAGTGATGTTGTGAGTTAGATGAACTTTTGAGGAAAAACCAGATGACATGTGCCAGGGAAAGACATGGAAGAAGGATACATAAATACCAGGATGGTATTGGTATCAACAGGAGAGCTGGCATCTTTTATGGAAATGTGGGCATTCTGGTGAATGAAGAAAACCAGCTGGCCAGACTTTTGTGTTTAAAAGTGTGGCCTTTTTCTTGCATCCCATGACAGAGAAGAAAGAAATGTGAGCTGTGTGAAGATAAACATTGGCCAATCTGAAATGCTATGGCTTTCCTCTTCAAGAATTCCTGGAAACTATTTTTGAAGGCTATAAGAACACTATCTGAATTCGCAGGACATTAGAGGTGGAAACAGGAACAAAATACTGTAATAATTGGAAGTATTTTAAAATTTGTGGAAGATCATTCATGCAAATCTTGCCCAAGCAAGATTCTTATAGATCAGGGGTGGGGAACTATGGGCCTTTTATGACTATTGGACTTCAAGGCCACACAAACAAGTCCCATCCACGGGATTCAGGCAGCATGTGAAACCACATCCCCTCCAGTCCATGGAACAACCTCTCTCCATGGAAGTGTCCCTGGTGCCCAAAAGTTGGGGACCACTGCTCTAAGCCATCAGCCAAACCACTATGGACATCCTATGAGTTCTGCATTTTTCTTTAAATGATTGGGGACTTATGTTAACTGCTGTATTTTTTGGAGTATATGATGCACCGGACTATAAGACGCACCTACCTTTTTTGGTGAGGTAAACAAGAAAAAGAAATCTGACTCTGCCTCCCAGCAATTTTGCCTGGTTGCAGCAAACAGCAAATAGCCTGCTTTACTTTCATTTTCATTTTCAGCATAGCTTGATTAGCAGAAGAAAAAGAAAATCTGCTCCCAGCAATTTACCTCCTTGCAGCAAGCAGCAGAAGCCCACGCAGCAATAGGCAATGGCAATCCCTGCAGCCTGAAACAGCTGAGAGTCGGGAGGCCAATCCAACAGACAATCAACTTGTGCTAATTAGGCTGTGCTGGAGCTGAAATGGGCTGTTTCTTCTTGCTGCTTGCTGCAAGGAGGTAAATTGCTGGGAGGCAGAGGCAAAGGGTGGGGGGCGAGGGGTGGGCAGGGCTACATTCAGTGTACAAGACACACCCAAATTTTCACCCCCTTTTAAGGTGGAAAAAGGTGTGTCTTATACTCCAAAAAATATGGTAGTTTATTTTGAAAGTCTCTGACTATTTGAAGAATAAAGTGTGCCATTTAAAAATGCTTGCTTCAGTGTAAAGTGTGCTTAAAATGTATCTTTATATAAATATAAAAGGAAAACTAACGTTCAGTTCAACATACTTCTATAGACCTATGATTCAAGTAAATTGCATCTAATTTGAAAAATCCTCTTTAAGTTTTCCACACCAATCCCTGGCTAGGAAGCACTGGCTTCCTAGCCAGCAGCAGAATTAGAATTCTCTCTCTCTCTCTCTCTCAACCAATATCAGATACAGACACTTAAATGGAACTGAAACATATTGGGAATGAAATTGATCTTCATCAATGACAGACCTTTGCCTGCCTTACTGTTCATCCTGGATGCTGCAGTTATCCAACAGTAAGGATAGCCAGCTTGATATCCTAAAAATGTTTCCATCCAATGGGGAAAGGTCAGAGAATATTATTTATTTATTTTGTCAAATTTATACGGTTGCTCATCTCACACACAGTGACTCTGGATAGTTAAAACTCGGACCACATGTTTTCTGAGTAGTTTTTATCCCAGAGCTATAATTGCATCCAACAATGAACTAAAGGTGCTTGGGGATTGTTATGTGTGTTGGACCTGGTCTTTGGGTGTTAAGTAAATTTCATTGTTTGGGTATACTGTGTATACATGCACAATGACAATAAATATATTAATTAATATAATAAAACCAGCATTAAAACATTCCATAAGACCAATTAAAAACAACAAAAAGCATCTCCCAGGGGAAAAACAAATTTTAAAAGCTTTCTGGAAAGTCACAAGGATTGGGGCACATCTCACCTTGGAAGAGATGATGGTCCAGAGGGCAGATGCCATAGCAGAAAACTCTCATCTCCTAGGTCCCATCAGATGGAGCTACCTTGCAGAAGGGACCTGCAACTTGCCATCCTGGCAGACTTGATGGGATGGGTAGTCGTAATGGAGAAGAGGCTACCTCTCAAATAACTTGGCCCTATGCCATGTAAGGTCAAAATAAGCATCCTGAATTGGACTTGGAAGCAAATATGGGAGTTGTGGTCCAACTTATTTGGAATGTAAAGAAAATAGGCAGAATCTGCACTCCAAGCAGATTTCCAATGTGGTGGAACTACAGTTCCCAAAAGGCAAAAAAGGCAGCAAGAATTATATCACTGTCCGACCTAATTATAATATAGTTGTAATATTTTGCTATCAATACAATACAATACAATACCATACAATAAGTGTGGGAGGGCTTTAGTCTTGTCTCAAGATTAAAGATAGGTGACATTTTTAATTACTGTATCCACACCTAACAATTAAGAGGGAAGCTCCAACAATGGATTAGATGTTGCAAAGTAACACGGCTAAGATTTCTTTTTCTTTTTTTCCTGGAAGGATTCTATTCATTTATTTAACTGTGTAAACATCCTACTAGGGATTATAATAGTTTATTTCCCCACCCCACCCCACTGTGATGGAATCTCTCTGGGGAAGTCAAAAAAGAAAAGAATAAAGGACCATTGCAAAAGAAATATTAAGCCAGGAGAGATAGGGGAAAAAAAGAAACGCAGAGCATCTCAACCTGAATTTTGGTAGATATAAATTGAGTGGAAGAACTGCTTTGAGATGCTTTCAACTTCGTGTTATATTACCCTACTAGCAACAAACAGCTTTCCAGAAATTTAAGCAGTTCTTGTTTCTTCAGCTTGCCACTCTTGCAGGATTTAACAATCACTGATTTTTGACAAATCTGCAGCCAAAATTTAGTGACATATTTGGAGATGGTTTTGGGAGTCACAAATTAAATGCCTTAGAGAAGCCTTTGCATGTTCCTAGATCACAAGTTAAGATCCCAGGTCTAAATGATACTTCAGCACTACATATGCGTTAAAGTTTTTTTGGATGTTACTTCATGCTTTTGTCCTCAAGACAGTTGAGTGTATATGAACATTGATGAATGGGTTTACAGTTAATATGTTGACATGTTATTAAACTGTAATTACTACTATTTGCAATTTGCACTACTTCTTTGTGGCAGCCCCTCAAATGCTGGAATACTGCTATCATGTCACCCCCAGTCCTTCTTTTCTCTAGACTGGTTATACCCAATTCTTGCAACCATTCTTCATATGTTTTTGTCTCCAGGCTGTTAATCAGCTTAGTTGCTCTTCTTTGCACTTTTTCCAAAGTCTCAACATCTTTTTTGTAATTTGTTGATACAATTTGGTTAGAAACTTTACTGATTCTTCTTCTTCTTCTTGCTGTATTTCTATAGGTATTCCACTAATGGACTTCTAATTTGATAATGATCAGAGTGTTGATATAACTTAGTATATTATAGTATTAGATGTTCTTATAAATATCTTCTAAGGTATGTGAAATGATCACAGCCTCCAGAATCTTATTATCACTGCTGCCCAATAGAGGTATCTTAGCTTGAGTTTATTCACTGCCACTATGTATTCTTATGGATGAGCTGAAGCCACATAACATTTTGTAGCTGACTAAAAATGCCTTATCTTTTTGACAGTACAATGCTCATGAAAATATGTTTACGAAAAAACCCTGCTTTGCTACCTTCACTTACTCATAGCAATGATGGCGAACCTTTTAGACACCCAGTGCCCAAACCGGGCATGCATGCCCAAACTGAAGGGTGCATACATGCATGCCTCCATGGACATGTTCATGGACAGCGTGTGTGCATGTGCTGACATGCGTGTATGAGTAGCAGAGACCCGAAGAACAACTGGCCAGCGGAAGACGGGGCAACCCAACACCGACAATGTGGCAAGAGGTAAGAGCTTTTTCTTTTGTGAGCTTCTGTTTCGTCGTTTTCAGGGAAACAGAAGCTCATGAAAGAAACGCCATGGAGATCTGAGCTGGGGCAATGGTGCAGATACCAGCAGAAAGGGCTTTGCGTGCCACCTTTGGCATGCATGCCATAGGTTCGCCATGTATCTTAGCATTTTCAATGTGCCATCAAATCTGAATATCAATATTCTAGTATATATTGTTTTATTTGTTTTAAAATGTGATTAGAAAGGGGATGTTTTTTAAAATATAACAGTGGCATAACTAAAAATTAGAAAGGGGAACTATGGAAGACTAATTCTATTAAAATCTGTGTATTACTATTAGAATCATATGAGTTTGTTAACTACAACAAATATGATTATTTGTATTCTACTTGTAGTAAAAGGTGCGATATCAAGTATATGGAGATAGGTATAAAAATAATATATTAAAATCAGGGATGAAATGTAAAATTTGTTACTACGGTTCTGTGGGCGTGGCTTGGTGGGGGGAGGTAATGTGACTGGGTGGGCATGGCCAACTTTTTTTTTTTTTAACTTTTCAAAGCATTTTTTCTGCAAATGCAAAAAAAATGCTTTGAAAAGCCTCTGCCGATCAGGAACACAGTTGGGATCGTCAGAGCCTTTTCAAAGCATTTTTTTAACCACCTCTTCCACTGAAGAGCTTACAGAAAAAAATGCTTTACAAGTCTCTCTGACGATCCCAGCTGAGTTGCCTGATCATTTTAAAAAATGCTTTGAAAAGTCTGTCTGACGATCAGGCAACTCAGCTGGGATCGTCAGAGAGACTTTTAAAGCATTTTTTTCTGCAACCTCTTCCAGGGAAGAGGTGGTTTAAAAAATGCTTTGAAAAGGTTCTGACCCAGCTGAGCCACGCGATCATCAGAGGCTTTTTTTTTTACTTTTAAAAGCATTTTTTCCGTGGAAGAAGTTGTAAAAAAAATGCTTTTGAAAGTAAAAAAAAAAAAAAAAGCCTCTGATGATGGTGCGGCTCAGCTGGGCATGGTGGGGGGAGGCAGGAATTTTTGCTACTGGTTCTTCAAACCACCCGCCAGCATCGGGTGATCCGGTCTGAACCAGGAGCATTTCACCCCATTGAAATATTGAATAATTAAGGAAAGATTATAATTTAACAAAATATGTGTATTATTACTAAAAGACTATAAGATTGATAATTGTATTAAATATGAAGAATATTGTTTTATTTGTACTAAAATATAATTCTAGTTCCATGCTGTTCACACAACAATATGTTTGTAGAAAAATAAAAAACTTGGAAGCAGGAAAAAAAAATATTCTAGTATGTATGTATTATTGGATCCCATTAATACGTTCAGAAAAAGAAATGACATCACCAAGACAATAAGTGAGATCAGCAAACTGCATTAAAATTAACAATACCTAAAATGATATGTAAATAAAATTTATATCACACCCAATTTATAACTGCAATATGTGCATCTTGTATATACACACACAAAATTGTAACTATTTAATCCTCATCATTGGTCAAAGAAGGTCACTCAAGTCCTACATTACTAACATCTTTAAAAATACATTAAGTTCTATGTATGTATTCCCAGACAAAAATAATTCTGGGTCCCAAAGGGTTATTAGTTGTTGAGTTTACATTTTATTAAACTTAAAAAAAATATTAAACAAAAAAAGTAATGGAAAAGTTATTTTTCAGACTTCATAAAATATACTTGAAGGATCATGATGGATATAGATGAATATAAAATAAAGATCTATCTATGTAAAGATATTTGAAAACCACAAAGAAAGCAAAAATCGAAGAAGTGCCTTTTCAATGAAAGATGAATTTTTGCATTTGTTATATATGAATCTGTAAATGAAAAAAAGATTTATGTAAAAGAGATCTAGGGAGAGGAATGTTCGCCACCTAGAATTACTCAGTGTTGTGGCCTGCCAGTGCCCAGTGGAGTGGCAGCAGATTTGGACAGTGAGGAGGTTGGGGAGAAACATAGGCCATTCCTTGAGTCTGGGGAAGGCTCTAACAAGTGCTCTGCATCGGAGGCAGAGTTGGGGCAGGGCCATCTGACAGTTATCAACTACCTTCGGAGTCGGAGGTAAATGGGGCTAAAGAACAGCTGGAGCCTGTTCCCGATGTGTGCATGCACGGAGCTGCCAGGAGAAGGGAACAGTTAAGGAACAAAGGCCGACTCGGGAGTAAAGGCACAGGTGGAGAGTGAATGTCCCCTCCTATAGGGAATAAAGAGGGAAAGGGGAGGGGAGTTTGCAGGAGACAATTAGTTCATTTAATTAGTGTGAAGATCTGTTCGTGACTCTCAGAGATTCCTTGCTAAATATTTTCTTGTACAGCACTGCATTTAGAAGATATCGGCCTGGCAGCTCTCCAAGCCTGATAAGGTCTGTGGTTGTAAATTTACTCTTGAAAGACTGTTTGCCGGGACTTTGCTGGATGTGAATGAGAGAGATTTATTAGCTTAATAAAAAGGGATTTTGTCAGGACAAGGAGTCTGCTTCGTGCTTTTGTGAAGCCTTGGTCAGAGCACTCAGAAAGTAGAAGGCAGTATTAAAGTCTAATAAATAACTAAATAAATATTCATTTAATTATGCATTCTCGGGAGATGAAAAAACTTGTATATCGGCTAACCTCAGACCAATTCAAATTGTTTGAATTGTAATTTCATCATCACTTATTTTAACTACCTAACCTAGTCTATATCCCAGGATTTCTTAGTGGTTTCCTATCCAACAATTAACCACATCTGATCTGGCTTACTTGTCCAAAACAGGTCAAAATCAACTAGGTGCTGCCATCTACTGTGGCAAATGGTTAACCAATTCATCTCCTGCCTTACCTTTCTCGTTATCTCATCTCACTAACTACAGTCATGGCTTCAAGTTTTTAGATCATTCTGAACCTGTGGAAAACATAATTGAGGTTTAGAAGCCCTTGTGATAATTTTCCAAAAGTAGCCCAAGAAACAGGAATGACTGGTTGGATGTACTTATCTCATTGTGCCATTGCTGCTATACCTTAAAAGTCAAACTCTGTACTCCTGCCAGTTTTCTTAGTCATTTGATTAGATCCAATACTTCAGAAAGAAGAAATATCAGTTTAATCTAATGAGTAATGCATAGGCTTCATCATGTAGACATGACGTGTAACTTCTTTTATACAAGTCGTACTACCAATGAGGTATAGGAGAAGAGCTACACAACTCTTAAAGCTATCTACTGTGTAAGGTTCTCATTTAAAAAACAGCAATTTTATCAGAAATGGAAGTACTATACTGTAAGACTCTCATTTTAGAAGAAGATAATATGCAAAAACACCCATAATGTGGATTGGCTTCTAACATTTTAAAAACCTGTCCAAACATTCATTAGAACTACCATACGTTTTTCACATCCATTGTACATAATCACTCTATAACAGTACATATTCCATTTCATTCTCTACAACTTGACAAATAATATATTCTCTAAATATAACTGAGATTTAGAGAATATACATTATCTATCTATGGAGAGATATATAAATAAATCTCTAAATCTAAATCAGCAGCTTCTAAATCTGCCAGTGCACCATGCAAACAAAAATGTATTTTTTACACATAAGAATTCCCTATTCCAGTGGTTCTCAACCTTTTCTTCACCATGAACTCCCTTTTGTAGTCATGGACCATGATCACGGACCCCTAAGATGTAACTCAAGATTTAAATCATAACTTTCTTTACAGCCTTCGCAGATCCCCTGGGACAAGATAGCGGTCCCACGGACCACAGGTTGAGAAGCAATGCCCTATTCAATTATTGGTCATCCTAAGGAGATTGAAAACAATTGTTGCAAGGATCTGTGGATCATGGATTATAGGACTGTCCATTAGGCTGATCCTGTGGAAAGTAGATTGTGTCCTTCAACATTTGGCACTGTCCATTTCAGAATTAAATTAAAAAAGAAGGAAGTAGCATTATGCTATTACTATTACAACTGGGTAATTTATTTAAAGCATATTCAGCATTCTAGAAACAATCATTTTTCCTTTTATCAGGCTATGGGTTTTTTTAAAAAAAAATGGTGCAAAATGTTGCTATACAAAAAATTATAAAGGCAACTTTCTCACAGCAACTCAACAGTAAAAAACTGATTTACACAGAAGAAAACAAAGCATGTTCACTTTCCCATCCTTTCACAGGACCAGATTCTATAGCTACTCAGTGATAATTTAGGTACACCAGTAAAAGTGATACTAGATCTTCAAGACTTGATGCCACGTTAATTTCAACTTTATGGAAAACAGAGTATAAAGTATAAAGGTGGTGCTTGCGATTTTTTTTTAAAAAAATGAGTGTTATTTCCTATTGAGCTGAGCTTCTAATGAATGGAAAGTTATGGGAGAGAGCTGGGCCCGTAAGCATTGCAAATGAAACCTCGTTATGTGTGCAAATGTGATTGAATGCAGGGAGGGAAAATCAAGACTGATGTCTAGGACTTCACTGAGTGCCTGGTTTTACAGGTTATTAATCACTCTGAGCTGGAGAAACTGAATTTTTTTGTTTGTTTGTTTGCTTAAATTATTTCCATCAGCTAAGAGCTAATCCAGCTAAAGGATGTTACAAAATCAGATAGCAGCAAACCTTTCAATTATTTGGGTCACTATTTTCAATCATTAAAGGGCTGATTCTCTTTCCAGACCTTTGTGTCATACTCAGTTTCCCACTTGCCGATTATTTTTAATCTTCTAATCCTAAATATTTTTTTTCCTAATGTTTTTTTTTTTTTTTTGTTTAGTCATTCAGTTTCTGCAATCCAGCAAGTATTAACTATCACACAATTAACAATGTTCTAAATATCATTCGGGTCAGAACAGAGGCACTGTACCTCCTTTTAGCACCATCTTTACCTTTTATAACAGGGAATATTTATATTCTAAAACTAGCTTTCCTTATCTAAAAGGAAAAAAAAGGACTTTTGATTAATCAAAGCTTTCTTGACTTCCTTCTTTCTCTGTAGCCCATTTGGCCGACAATAATCTATATCTGGCAATTGGGAAACTAGAGAATGCTATGAACAATAAGCTGCAAATAAACAGACAGGGTGAGGGTTAATGGCTTAGTTTTCTACTATAAGGCAAGAAACTATGCTTTGGTAGTGGTGCAGGCAAGTGTGGGCACTGGAAATTCTAGTTTACATTACATTCCTTGTCAAATATAATCTATAATACTGTAAGCATTGATAGTGAACAAACTGTAGTTTTAAAAATTGGGAAGCTCTCATGTGCCAAAGCAAAGAATCAAATTCTGAGCAAAGACAAGGATTGATGAAAAGGACTGGTGAATATTAGATTTCTATAAATGCCTGTAAGTTCCTAAATTCAAATTATCCTCATAAATTATTTTGAGAATATAAATGAGAAACTGCAGTCCAGTGCCTGTTTTGGAAATGTTCCCACTTGTCTACAGAAAGTACAAAGTAAGCACAGGTAGAAGCACAGAAGTGCCCTAGGGGTACCATGACAGATACCATTCTGGTAAAGTAATGCTCTCACTTAATATGTTATGTAAATATATTCAACTGTGCTTTATTAAACAAAATATAACAAATGATATATGTGGTTGTAAACAAGGTCTCTCTCTCTCTCTCTCTCTCTCTCTCTCTCTCTCTCTCTCTGTGTGTGTGTGTGTGTGTGTGTGTGTGTGTTTATGGATGGATGGAAGGAGAAGGAGAGGGAGAGGGGGAGAGAGAGAGGGAGAGGGGGAAAGAGAGAGACTATATAGACATACAGATAATACTGGCAGACAGATTTATACATTTTTCTCTATACAATGAAACACTACGCAATATTCTACCTCTTCCATTAGGTCTGGAATACTGTAAAAATGGTTGTAGAGGCAAGCAAAGATCTTATTTTTCCAACGTGCCCTAAAATGGTAGTGTATGACATTAGTTTATCTTGGCATTCAACAAGTTTCTCTCTTTTGCTTCGGATTCCCATAGATCAAACATGGTAATGATCTATATGGGCATAAAAATGGCTTACAAGATAGTAACACATTATAAAGGAGAAGAGAAAATCATGATACTTTTCTGCTACTAACAGCTTTTTCAATTAGTTTCATATCTGCCATCCTGGTGTAAGGATCTTTTCAGGACTGGTCTACTATATTTTTGACAAAGACATAGACCCTACAATTATTCATTCATTCCTGCATCCATGCCAAATACCATATGCCCTCAAGGTTCATCATTATGAAAAGTCAAAGTGGGACAGGCTCCAAAAAGGAACATATTTCATTCTAAACAAAGTTAAGTATTTTTTAGTCAATGCTAATCTTTGAAATGAAAAAAAGAAAAAAACAAAAGGAGGAAGGGGAGGATCGATTTTGGCTAGTCTATGGAAATTGAATCCATATAAATCAGTAATCAGAGACTGCCAAATTCTGTGTAACTGATGTTGCAAACCATGACAGAAAAACAAATGAAGAGCTAATGAGTTTCAGAAAAACTGGCTTGCAAATAAGATTCATATTTCGACAAATATGATGATATGCTTTCATTCTTACAAACTCTGTGTTAGGAAATCCTCAAGTTGGCAAGTTGTTTGCAGAAAACAAGTCTAGAAATATTTGATTAATAATTAAATGATTAAGTAGTGCCTGCACAGCAACACAAGAAAGTAATCACCAGCAGGTGTAGTGCATGGGGCCTTAAAAAGTGGATAAAGCACTCAAATCCCTGCATCAGGGTCACACTAAAGTGCGTAATATATGAAGCATGAAAGCTGCAAAACATACCTTAGAAGTTGGCTAGGCTAGGCTCTAATTTTAGTAGTTAATGGAGGTGAAACACATCTGTATTATTAATCATGATTTGTCAGATATTACTGAGAGAGTTTTGTTGGTCTATTATTGCAACAAAAGAATGCTTGAACGGAATAAACTTTCTTTATTCCCACTGGATTAAAAAAAATTACTATAGGACATAGCATCTACTCTTTACAAGAATGACAAAAATGTCCTACTTCTCTGCTTTCAGGGCACACAATCTTAAAAAAAAAAACTCCTGTGTGTTATAGATAATTGTTGGAGATGGTTTTCACACCAAAGTCAGATATTGGGATCTCACTGTTGACTCATGTAAATATGGATCCGATGGCTACATATTATAGCATTAAGGCAATCCAGGTAGGCTGCCTATTTTGTTATCTACCATTGCTGCTTCTGTTAAATGAGGAACCTTATAAAAATTTCAGAGGAACTACAATGCTTCATTCAGACAGAAAATCAATGTTACATATATGCATATAAAGTCTGCACACACTGTAAGTGTGATGACTTTTTAAAAGTTCAGTTAAAACTGTTAATATGACTTGTTCCAATTAAAAGCTCAGAGTTGAATTGTGGGATCCTTATTGCTCCATGAGCTTGAGTATTGGTTTACAGATGTTTCATTACCCGATTAAGTAACATCACCAGTGCTAGCGAGCGTGGGGATTGCTCCCTGTTTATATACAGTAGCTTGCCCTGCAGGTCTGGTGGAGGGTATATTTTTCTCCTTGATAGTTCCTTGATCAGGGTATTGTTTTCTGATTGATCAGGATATTGGTGTTAATCCCTGCTTATGTGGGTGTTGGTTGCAATACATGGCATGTTCTGGTCTTTTTGTTCCCTTCTTAATTTCCACACCCACACTAACACTGGAGGACAAGTTACTGTTATAAACAGGGAGCAAATCCTACACTCACTAGCACTGATGATGTTATTTAGTCAGGTAATGAAATATCTGCAAGCAAAAAACCAAGCACAGAGAGCACCAAGGATTCCACCATCGCAGCTATCCTTTTATTTCACTATTTACTACAAGTATGACTTTTTTTTTTAACCTTCTTACAGATTAGTTATCAATATCTGGTTGATGCACAAATGATGAAATACAACATTTTGCCATGGAAGAATTGTTAATACTCTTGTCAAACTCACCAGAGAAAAGGGGGGAGGGAAGGAGGTAAGATCTAAAGTCAATTTAATAATCACCAGTTCCTTATAGAATATACTTCTGTAAGTATTCTGCTTTAGAACGTATTTCTGGTGAACAGAGTGATCTTAACTAGATTATCTGTATACTGCTTTTTAACCTCTTTTTGTCTTCCTTGTAGTATCTTGCTGCCAAGACTTATTAAACGAGTACAGTCTTCATTGATCTGTTTTATTTCTAGTTTTATTTATTTAATCTGAGGTATCACACACATCTGGTTTGTTTCAAAAAATGCCGCCACAAAAAAAAGTATCCAAGCTCAACTGAAACAAATACAAGCTTTCATATAAATAATCAAGCACCTAACAATCACTGTGAGATATTTAAAAAATACATCAAAAATTCCTTTATACCGGCCATCATATATCCCTTCCTATGTATTTAAAGAGGCAATATTGATCTACAGGAGAAGAAAAAATGATGCAAGGGATAAGGGATTTCATGAAAACTTTTTTTTTTTTTAAAAAAAGCAAAATCTCTCCCCCGTTAAAGAAATTGAGTGACAACTGAACAATGAAGGTTTTTGGGGAGGGGAGGCGGGAGTTAAAAAGAATGAATGTTACCACCATATTTTGTTTGGAATGCAGAGATTATAGATTGGGACTGGTCCCTCTTCCATCCATAGCAATCTTCTGAAATTTGGTGCGCTGCAGATGTTTTAAAGATGAACTCCCATTGGCTGTAACTCAATGGCAGTTGGAACCTAATACATCTGGAATACATCAGTTTGGGAAAGGATGCTATTATTCATGCTCAGAGATTAATGCAATCATGCCTGTTCATTATATAGCCTCCCCATCTTTTATTTTGGGATCACTGAGATCATCAAGTAGCAAAATTCCCAGGAATGATCATTTTAATTCAAAATGCTTGTGTCTTTGTATATTCCATACCAGTATTATTCAGAAGATATATTTCTGCTTCTTATTTGCTTTCCATAGTTTTTGGATCATAGAATAATAATAGTTCAAAATAATAGTTTCCTGAGCTGTTCTTAGAAGACATCAATGGCTTCACAAAAATATCCAACTGCCCCCATAGTTGTATACGCCACAGGTCACTTCGTGTGCCACTATGAAGTTGTCAGTAACAATAATACTAAAGCTTACTAGCTGGCTTCTTAACAGAAATCTGTAACATGTCTGGATATTATCTTCCTGTAATATTATCATGTAACAAAAATATTTATGACACTTTCTATTTAAACGAATCAATTCTTTGCTCTTGTAGGTCAGGCAACATATTTCTATGCCCCAGAAGTCTTTTGGGAAATGTAAGGATGTTAAAAACCAAATTAATAACACAGCACCTTTTAGGAGGAAAAAAAATCCTGCTAGTTATAATTAAAAGCATATTACAAGACTGCAGCAAATAGAAGTTATTCCATCTTCTATTGTAGTATAAGAAATCTGCTCAGACCTTTGATTTTTTTTTAAAAAAAAAGTTATCTCTGATAGGCTTGGTTACCCTGAAATTGTACATAATTGGAAATGTTTTATTCTGCTTGCTGGACAAGGAATGTAATTTTATTTAAAGCACAAGTTTTCTTTTTAAATATTAGAATTTTTTTTTAGCATAGAACAGTAATTCACTCACAGAATTTGTTCATTAAAATATGTTTACTACCCATCAATGCCCCAAAGTGACTATTTAAGTATTTTCTTTTTTTTATTGCAGAAGTTTTACAATTACATTTTTACCCCATTTCCCCCACCAGCCCACCCCAAACTCCCCAACCTAACCCTCCCTAACCCCCCCTAACCCTCCCCTCCCCCCCAGACTTCCACAGAATATACTCCCATCAAAAAACCCCTTTATATAAGACTTGAACCCCTCCGTCCCCCATATAATTTTTCATCTTCACAAAATTGAAATATTTCTATCTTAATATAATACTATCAATGAAAAGCTATTTGATACTTCCTAGTTTGATATTTGTTCTGCACATAATCCACTTTTTCCATTCCCATTCATAAGTCTCTTGTGAACAATCTTTTAAGTATACTGAGATCTTCGCCATCTCTGCAAAACTGGCCATCTTCAAAGTCCATTCCTCGATAGTGGGCAAAGCTTCATTTTTCCAATATTTACCTATCAATAATCTCGCTGCTGTCACCATATACAATATCAACTTTGTTTCACCCAATGTAAAACCCTTAACTATACCCAATAAAAACAATTGTGGAGAAAATTGAATCTTTTTCTTCAAAACATTCTGCATAACCCACCAAATTTTTATCCAACTATTTAAGTATTTTCTTAAACAGCCAAATATATGCTAGTGCCACAAGCAAATTACTGTGTAATCATAATTTCTAATCTAAAAATATTTACTCACCTTTCTAATCTGAAAATACTCACTTATCTTTCTTAACTGTGTCATCTAAATCCCATTTGCATTCTAATTATAAACAAAAAGTTATGAGTATCTTACACAAGGCAGTAAATTTTAAAGACTGAATGATTCATATGTTAATCAGTGCTGCTTCGGTTAAAAAAAGAAATGATGTGAGCACATGTGTGTGGGTGCATCTATGCTAGAATGAAAAGCACATTGCTGCACATTGATTCAAACCTGAGGAATCCTGGCAAATCGACTTTTCTTGAAGTTAATTCTTCATTGGTATAATAAAACAATGTGGTTATTCTTAAAACATTTATCTGCTTAAATTAGCCATCTGCCTTTATTTTCCTATTAAACCCTTCCTTGCCATCTTCCTGCTCTGATTCTGCTAGTCTTTATCACTGGTTGAATCAACTTTTTTAAATTCATGACTTGATTTTTTTTTAATTTATATAATTTACTGCTTTCAAGAGCTATCCCGTCCTTGTCTTCAAACCTTTAACCCAAGATGACCTAATCACTTAATATGCAGATCCAATTTTCTGAGATTTTTTAAAAAAAATTAATGTTGCTAGCCAGTTTACAAGGTTCTCATCTAAAAGAAGAAAAATAGCAAATGTTTTAAATAAAAAGTTCCATCAACCATTTTTGTTCTTTTTCCTATTTATTTCTTCCTGTTTTCATTCAAAGTTCCTGTCCACTACATTCAGATGTGGCTCACTAGTTCTCAGCATGTCTCAAAGGTACTTTTCTTTCAAAGGCAACTAGACTTTCTTTGTTTTGCTTGAGGACATTTTGCTCCTCATCCAAGAAGCTTCTTCGGTTCTGTTTCAGTTCTCTCCCCAACCACAAAAAAGTTCTGAAGAAGCTTCTTGAATGAGAATTGAAACATCTTCAAGCAAACCAAAGAAATTCTACAAAACAAATATTAAATAATAATAAGAAAAATATCTGCCTGTTACCAATATGAAAAAAATGATTAGAAATTTAATTACTGCCTCCATTGGTGATGTCAAAATATCGCTGATTTACTGCCCTGTTAGAAAGTGGGCTGCTTGGACACAACACATTACTGACACCAGGGATATACCAGATGTGTCATCTGTACAGAATTCCAGGTTTAATTCTTAACATTTTTGTTAAAAGGACACAGAATAAGGAACTTTTTTTGTGTGCCCTTGGAAGCTACAAATAATTGTGAACAGCATTAAACTAGATGGAAGGATACTTTCTCTTAATCTATAATGCCATCTTGTCTTCATGTATACAACATGAAGGGATACTCGACAACCATACAATATATATTTATTCTTCATGTTTCATTGTTTTATGTTTTTATGATGTATGTTTGCCAGTCACTTACTGAGATGGGTAGCTATAGAAATTAAATACATAAATATAGAAATTAAATAAATACATAGATAAATATAGAAATTAAATAAATACATACATAACTCCCCATAATAACTGATTTAGGCTTTTTTTCATTATAGAATTAATGGTACATTTATATATGGGTATGTGTACCGTATTTTTCGGAGTATAAGACGCACCGGGGTATAAGACGCACATTAGTTTTTGGGGAGGAAAATAAGAAAAAAGCTGATTGGCAGGTGAATCGGCCTCCCAGAATACCCCCAATCAGCTGTTCCCAGAGGTGAATTTTAGCAATGGGTTCCTTGGTTGTGAGCTCTGTGCCTTGTGTGTGTTTTTTTTTTTTTGGTTTTTTTTGCTTTTTTTTCCTGCCTGTGAAACTTCTGAAACTCTGTTTCAGAAAAAAAATTATTTTCTTGCCTCTGAAAGATTCCGAAACAGAGCTTCAGAAAAAAAGCCTCTGAAGCTCTGTTTGGGAGCTTCTTTTCTGAAGCTCTGTTTGGGGGCTTCTTTTCTGAAGCTTCGTTTCTGATGCTTTTTTCAGCCTCTGAAACCTCCATTTGAGAAGCTGGGCAGGGCTACATTCGGAGTATAAGACACACCCAGATTTTCAGCCTCTTTTTTGGGGGAAAAAGGTACATCTTATACTCTGAAAAATACAGTAAGTGCTTTTACCACCTCCCGGTATGGAGGTGGTATGTCACCTCCCATATTGACTACTGCAACACTCTCTACCTAGAGCTGCCCTTGAGGACCATCCGGAGGCTTCAGGTGGTACAGATTGCAGCTGCGCGGGTCGTGATGGGTGGTTCCCAATACGCCCATGTTACACCTCTCCTGCGTGACTTGCATTGGTTGCTGGTTGCCCTCCGGGTGAGATTCAAAGTGCTGGTGATGACCTATAAAGCTCTACATGGCTTAGGTCCACGATATTTGTCAGACCATCTGCAACTAGCAACAGCTCCCCATCGCCCGGTGCGTTCTCACAGGGAGGGCCTACTCAGGGTGCCGTCGGCTAGACAGTGTCGACTGGCAAACCCTAAAGGCAGAGCTTTCTCTGTGGGTGCTCCCACCCTCTGGAACCAACTTCCTCTGGGGCTCCGTTTGGCCCCTGACCTCCGCACCTTCTGTCGCGACTTAAAGACATAGCTGTTTAGCCTGGACTTGGGGGGTTAACATGTATTTTAACACGCTTTTATTCAGATATTTTATTGTTGTGAGCCGCCATGAGTCCTACGAAGATAGGGCGGCATATAAATCAAATAAAATAAATAATAAATGCCCTGACACAATACAAAACCAGCAGCAGTCTGGAGTCTGAAAAACAACAGGTCAGGGCCAACAACAATGATGTTATAACACAGCAGCAGAGAGATGGGAGTTGTAAGATCTAATAGAATAACAGAATAACAAATTGGAAGAGACCTTGGAGGTCTTCTAGTCGAACCCCCTTCTCATGCAGGAGACCCTATATCATTCCAGACAAGCAGCTGTCCAATCTCTTCTTAAAAGTCTCCAGTGATGGGGCACCTACAACCTCTGAAGGCAAGCTGTTCCACTGGTGGATTGTTCTCACTGTCAAGAAATTTCTTCTTAGTTCTAGACTGAACCTCTCCTTAATTATTATAATTAATAACCTAATTATTATTAATTAATCTACTTTACCAATAATGCTGAATAATCTTCATACCATAAAGACTATTTATTCTCATATAAGAATGTGCATCAGCTTTATTTTTAAGAATCTGTTTCCTGTAGGTCTAAAGGCACTCTTCAAACAAACAAACAACAAACAGATAAATAAAACAAGAGAGCAGCAGCAGCAGCAGCTTGGAAGTATGCACATCTGCCCTAGGAGGGGAAAAAATAAAAGTAACCCACAATATCCTGGGAGATTACATAGAATGATGGAGAGCAACTTCACCAATTTGCTTCCTTATAAATGGAGGACCTGCCATGTCAATATGTTAGCCATTTTATGAAGCACACAATGATAAAGGCTGATCAAATTGATTGGTACTTATGAAAGGGGCTTTCTGCCTCTGGAAAACTTGAAGGAACCTTTCAGAATTTTGTCTGTCTACAATTTACCTCTCAGCGGGGATGAAATCTCCTTACCTTCCCTACCGGTTTGGAAGTGCATGCACTGTGCGCGTGCGCGCGGACCCTCTGTGCATGCGCAAACCCAAAAAACAGGTTACTTCCTGGTTAAAACCAGGAAGTAACAACGACCGGGCAGGTGGGTGGAGCTTTGCTTCGCCATCGCTACAGGTTCTCCAAACCACCTGCTGCCATCACTACCAGTTCAGCCAAACCGGTAGCATTTCACCCCTGCCTCTCAGGCCTTCCTCTGCACGTAAGGATTGTATCAGTAGTGGTGAAATGACTAACTTTTGGTGGTACCATTTTTATTTTTTATTTCCAAATACAAACATAGGAAAAATAGTGGGGGCTGAGTTATTATCCTTTAATATCAGGCTCTGGGCAGTTGGAGTCTACTGAAGTTACCTCTCTGAAATGAATTATGGGTAGCTAAAACACAAAATGTAGAAAATAGTATCTAAGTTTAAGCGGCATGGCTACAAACATTTAACTTCCCATTGTAACTGATTCAGGTTTTTCTTTTTCATTATAGAATTAATAATACATTTACATGCTTTGGTTTTGGGGTTGTTGTTGTTGCTGTTTTTTGGGGAGGAGGGGGTTAGGAGCCAAGAGATAATATATATATACAAACCTGCACATCATAAGTCCCATTTAGCAAAACGGGCCTTTGGGAACTGATGTCCTGCAGAACCCCTGATAGCACAGAACAGTTGACTTTCTGGAAGTCTTTGGAATGGCTGAACTGCACCATATTGTGGAGAGCCAAAATTTTAGTGTCGAGCTCAGCATCCTGCCTGGTGCGGTTGTGTAGCCCGAGGTGGTACTTGCGGAAGTGTTTTATAAGATCTGTGGGGTCGTTCCCATAGTAACCGTAGCCACAGATGTTGCATTTGAAGTCCTGAAGCTCTGGAGACAGAGGCGCCGTATCTGGGTTCTCATTTGCCGACAAATCTGCTTTCAATTTGATTGGCCTTAAGTCCCCATCTGAAGGCACTTGTGGGTTTTTTGAGGCCAACGAGGCTGGGCTTGAACCCCGGCCCTCAGCTTGACCACTTTGCACGTGCATTGTTTCATCCATAGATTTTGGTGACGTGCGAGTCTCTTCACTTTTCTCCGTCAGATCTACTGACAGGTTGCAGGCCACATCTTGGGTGTCATCTGCATCTGATCTGAGAGGAGACTTCAAGGACTCAGAGATTCCCCCAACAGCTGGAGATGAGAAGGCCGGCATATTTCTGTCTGTCATCTCATCATGAGGGAAGGATGGAACATTTCCTCCCTTATTGTGGCTTTCATAATTGAAGCCAGCCTTTTCACTAGTTGTAGAGCTTTTCAAGTCCTTTTTAGAGCTGGGAGATGGCTCTGGGACATGCGTGCAAAAGTCCTCGTCATTTTGCTCCACAGCCTCACCCAACTCAGTGTTGTCTTGCATCTGACCGGCAGAAAATTCTTCTTTTCTTTCAGTATTGTCACTTTCTGTACCTGGCGACTGAAGGGTCTCTGTTTCTCCTTCTCTAACAACGTTTCTTAGAGGGGGATTCTTTTTCCGGACCATATCTAAAAATAAAAATAAAAATGTGTATACAAAAGATAGAGTAAGATAACAACAATGTATAGCACACCCAAGCAGGCCATCCGCCCCCTCCACCCGTTCCCATATTGAAACATAAACAATGTTTGCCAGACCAAACAAATGTGCTTCTCAAGAAGATTTTGTACAATCTTGCTAAGCCAGACTTGGAAATAAATCCTACTTACATGAAGGGGAGGAAGTTCTACAGAAAGGACAGAAGCATAATTGAGATTTCATGTTGATCTTTTATCATTGTACCATACATTGGCTAGACAATCTTGTTGAAATTTGGTCTAACTAACTCAATTCACTATTAATTAATTAATTGATAGTTATATAAAACTATTCTGTTAGATCCCAGGAATGAGAACAAATTCCACCAGGCAACGTACAATTTGAACAAAGTTTTGTAAAAGGAATTATTTCAAGATTGAACCCAAATATAATAAAAATATCACATTGAGATGCAGCTTCCCTCAACCTTTGAAACCTTTGGGATCTCTCAAAACTTACTACAAATTCTAGGTGTTATGACTGCATGATATCTAGAGGAGCCAGGATGACAAAGGAAGTTAAGCTACTTAGATTTTCTCCAGTTAAATACATCAGTTGATATAGCAATAGCACAGACTTATACTCTGCTTCACAGTGCCTTATAGCCCTCTCTAAGCGGTTTCCAAAATCAGCATATTGCCCCCAGGAATCTGGCTCATTTTATCGCCCTCGGAAGGATGATTGGCTGAGTCAACATTGAGTCGGTCAGGATCAAACTCCTGGCAGTGAACTGAGTTATCCTGCAATACTGCATTCCAACCACTGCGCCATCATGACTCTTAGTATTTAGTATTAATATTTTGGTATCATTCAGGAAGAACATGCTGCATTCTTATTAAAATGGTAAAAGATGGGAAAATAAGCTCAAATGGATCATAATGGGATCACTCTTAGGCCATGCAAATTCATGCACACAAATTTATTTATTTTTGAAGTCTCCTTCTTCTGTTTTCAGCAATGTGTCACCTTTGTGTTATACTAGACCAAGGGGGGGGGGGGGGGCAAACTCATGTCGTCATGGTGGTGTCATGTCATTATTGGGACTTTTTTCCCCTTTGCTAAACTGGAATGGGCATGGCCAGTGTGTGATGCATCCGGCCCACGGGCCATGGGTTTGACAGCCCTGTATTAGACTAATAAGAAAGAACTTTATTAAGATGTTATGCCAGAACTAATATTCTAGATTAAAATTTTCGGCATCCCCTATCCCCCGGTCCTGTTAGTTAGAATTAAGGGCAGAATCCATTTGGTAAAGATTGATCTACCAATACAATTAAAAAAATGTTTTAGATAACTGCCAATTGCTTGAGAGAAAGAAACTTTTTATCTCAAACTTCTTAAGGTAAAGTAAAATGTTTTCATGTAATCATAAGGCTAATTCAAATTTTGTATTGTTTGTGGCCCTACAATCCCAATCTTCATGATTATCAAGTATACAATCTCCAAAAATGAGTCTTGCTTTTTTTATATTGTAGCAATTCAATAATATAACCAAAGCCCAAAGTTATACTAGAAAGCATAGAAGTGAATAGAGAAAAGAGGCTCCTAAGGCAGACACAAATAGTCAACAGTTAACAGATATCTTATCTCAGAAGGCATTCATGAAACTCACTCCATATTTATAGACTTAATCATACTCTTATTGCCCAAATAAATTTGAGAAGGCAACTTAGAAACAGCTGCTACTTCATTCAATTTTTTTTTCCAATGCTGGAGTAATATCCCACCCCAAATTCTCCCCCAGTCTGGAATTTAGGAACAGATACTTAGGAAATGGAGCAAAAGGTAGAAATTCCTAAGCTTCTCAGGCCACCCACTGTAACATATGAGAAACTGAAGCAGATTTTATCTAGAAATAAGAATAATATTCCCTGCCCGCTCATATCAAGTTTTTCTAAAAATAAAGTTTTTTGGACACTATCTACTACATTGCTCTATTTGAAAAATATATCCCTTTTTCTGCATTTGTACACTATCAGTATCATTATTCAAGAAGACATATTATCTAAATAAAAGCCCATTTGCAGTACTTCTAAATGGAGAAACTATCTATTGGCAAGTCACACTAGAGAGAGTGGAAATATAAAGAAAGAATATAAGGCATTCTACAATTATTATCTCTAAGACAAATAACAGATTGCACAATGCTTTATGGCGTGCCAAGAAGTTTTCCAGTTAACATTTCTACTTAAAAAAAAATACATACTTGTAAAATCATACCCAGCATTGACTTCATAAGGCATGTGGCTCTACAATGCTTTTTGTTGTGTTTTGTTTTTACTGTTATTAATTCTATTAGTCAATTAGCTGGAAGGCTAACACAACTGGTTTAGAAGATACGCAGCAGACACAGAAGACATTCTGAGAGCTGATCTGCACATCTGCAAAAGAAAACAAACAAAAAAGATTCCCCCCTAAATTATGCATTTATGATTAGGGTTTTATTGAAAAAAAAAAAACATTCAGCATTCTATATACTACAGCAAAAAATTACGGCTGTACCACAATCAGATTAGCAACCCACAGGGAGTTTTGCATTTGCTCAATCCTTTCCTTATTTTCTCCAAAACAGTCTTACAGATTCATTAATTCTTGAAGGGAAAACCTCAAATGTCAAATTATTATCTTCTATGAACCAGTCACAAATCACAACTTTCTCTGATACTCCCAACACCTCAGAGTTTGGGACTTAAGATCATGGAACCTTCCTCAGTCTTAGACCAAAATGATACAGTGTTTCTCTGAAAATAAGACCCTGTCTTATATTTTTTTGAACCCTGAAATAAGTGCTTGGCCTTATTGCCATGCATTCAAAAGCCCAATTGGGCTTATTATCAGGGGCTGTCTTATTTTGGAGAAAACAAGCTACTTTCTAAATTTTCAACTCATTCTTGGATACCTCTTTAAACTTACAACTTAAACATCTCACACATATCAATGTTATCTTAGTAAATTTACTGCATGCAATATTTTGTTTTCATATAAAATTGCATTTGTACCCTTAAAATATGGTGCTTACCATCTTAAATTCATAAGAAGCAGCTGAATCAAGCACTGAATAACAAAGGACAACAAGAACCATCTTACTATGAGTTCTTGAATAACAGTTAAGACATTTGGAAGCAAAACATGTTTCCAGCTTTAAAAAGTGCCTGTCTTATGTTTATGAAATACTATGCCTTCAACTTTTATATAAATGACATCCTTCTACAATTAATTTCTTGCACATTCAGAGAAGAAAATAGGGGATTGTTAGAACTATTATTCTAAGCACACGGTACTATGAAAGAAGCATTTACTCCCTTTAATATTGGCATATCTTTGCCATTCAGATTCTTAGAGGTTCATACAGGTCCTACTAATACAGGTAATCCTCAAGTTACGATCCTAATTGAGCCCCGAATTATAGTCATAAGTCAGGGCAGTTGTTAAACAGGTCACTATGTGACTGCGCCCAATTTTACATCCTCTGTTGTGGTGGTTATTAAATGAATACTGCAGTCATTAAGCAAGTCCATTTTCCCCAATGAGGTTGTTGGGGGGTTTTTGCCAGAAATTGGAAGTAGATGCCAAAAACTGGCAAAAGAGGCAAAAATCATGGTTACAGGACCACAGAACACCGTTAATGGCCGTAAATTCAAGATGGTTGCCAAGTGCCCAAAATGTAATTCCATGACTGCAGGGAAGCATGTGCAACTGTTGTAACTTCAAAAATGGGTCATAAGTAGCTCTGAGGTAATTTTGAATGGCGGCTAAGTGACCAGTCATTAAGCAGACTACCTGTTTATAAAAAGATTCTGAGTGAACCAGCAATACCAAAGGTTGGGGGTTTCACTGATTTCATGATTAAAGTTGTCCAACATGACATGTACCAATGACAAAATAATAGCCCATTAGTTTCAATAACTGACTGTAGCTGCAATTAACTGTTTTCAAATGCTTCTGGTAATCAGTGGTCCCTTACATAACTGTGTAAAATATCTGATTTATCATCCATGGCTTCAATTCAGATGTGGTGCGCTAAAAGGATGGCCACTTCTGGGAAGATTCATAATTGTTCCAAATCTTCTCCATTTCAGTATTATATGTGCCTGACTGATCATGCTTCACGGTTGAGAGGTATCAATGATTTTTAACAGGGGGTCTTCAGAAATTGCTTTTGAACAAGGCATGATTTTCCTCTAGAAAATCATGATGAAGACAAAGTTTATCAAATGTATACAAGAAAGGCCTGATCCAAATCAATGAAATACTCAGACAACTGGACCTATTGTGCCTTTAATTGTAGTCATTAAAATAGGTTTTCACATAGGTTATGTGCTATATTAGAGGAAATAAATGAAAGGCAAGTATTGGTATTAATCTAGTATTATTTCTTTACTGAGTCTTCTCTTACATGTCAGTTGGATCCACATAAAAAGGTTATTACAACCCTGTAATCCCTTAATTCAGGATTACAGTAGCATCGGGGCAACTGGGTGGGGTTTACTGGCTGGATGACCTTCCTGATATCATGTGAAGTTTGCAGCAGATTTTTTTTTTCTTTGCGCCCTAGGAGAGAAACATTATCTGCTACCTAGAATTGAATTCTCAACCTTCCTAATGGCAGGTGAGTAACTTCACCACTAGGCCACCACTAGGCTCTATCAGTTGGAATCCACATAAAGTTCTAAAAACATTAAACGGCATAAAAATTTCAACTTTCTGAAATACAGTAGTTTTCTTTATGTGTGCACATTTCAACACAACAGGGCAATTTCCTAAAAATTCAGCCCAGTGCTAATCTATTGCATGAATTTGGGCACTTGGCAACCATCTTGCCCTTAAAACTGGTTGCACCAACCTGTGGACACTTGATCACAATTTGTGACCTTCCCTACGGTCTTCCTACAAATGAATGAGGAAAGATGCTCAAGTGAATCTCTTCCATCCATCCCTGATCTTTCTTTGCTGGCACGTATGACGTCCTCCCTTCCCTCTTCATTCACATTCAAATTACATTCACACACACACACATTCCACACCCTCCTTCCCTGGCTTTCTTGGGTTCATATGCACCGTGTATCCTTTTTCCTTAGCCTTCGTACATTTGTACACACACACACACACATACACACACACACCAGTACCCTCCCTCCCAGATGTGTTGCACTCATATCCCCCACACATTTTTTCTGATTTTCCTGCAGTCACATGCACCCTGAATGGGCTTTCCTCAGTCTTCTTACATTCACATATACCTACCCTGTTTTCCCCAAAATAAGACATCCCCTGATAATAAGCCCAATCAGGCTTTTAAGTGCATGGCAATAAGGCCAAGCGCTTATTTCAGGGTTCAAAAAAATATAAGACAGAGACTTATTTTCAGGGAAACACACAACATTCCATAGTCCTCCTTCGTGGACTCTTACACACACTGTGCCCTCCTTTTCAAGCTTTTCACAGACCATAGTGCCCTTCAAGTGACATAAGGCTGTCTCCTGACCACCATCACGATCCCCGCAGCAGCACCACAACATCCCCACCTCCCTCAGCTGGGACTACCTCCGCTTCCTGCCCTAAACGACTCACGGGTTTTAGGCTAAGACATTTAGGACTGAGTGGACAGCTGTCACTAAGCAATATAGTCACATGACACTGTGCCTTTCAACCACACAGTGACAGCAACCCTGCTCCCAATTGCCCTCCTAATTCAGACTACCTGTACTGGTAAGTGCAAATGTTTTTGGCGTTCCCTTCACTTTGTTGAAGTAAATGCATCATTCACTGAGATATCAAACATCCCAAAAGCAAGTCAGATCAGGGTAAAAACAATACCACAGAAGCTGCCGAGTTCTCAGCGACTCTGGATAATCCATAGCTGTTAATATTTTCCTACTATTCCAGGGAGTTGAGTTTTGATTAATTGACTGTGGACAGTTTTGTGATCATTTGGCACCATATTGTGTAATTTTATTGTAATAATTGGAATCAACGTTATTCTCGGGCTACAGGCTCTGCCAGTGAAGGTAGGAAAAACCATTCTATCTGTGTGCATGTGTCTGTATAAGTAAAGCAATCAAGATGCACTTTCTATCAAAAAACAGTAAGATTTTTCCAGTTTTTTTTCAAGTTAAAAAAAACAGGAAACACAGATAAATCTCCTTCTAACAATCAATTTTATTTCTGTTAAAATATTTTTATATTATAAAATTGCAGGCTAGTCTTATGAACTTGGAGATTTTAGATACAATTGTCACCACTATCAAATCTCACCAAAAAAGCCATGCATGTTGTCAACTTCACCATTATAGTCCAATGGAAAATGGATCATTCCTAATGGAATTAATAAATTGAATGAGAAACACAATCACGAACAAGACAAATTTACTAAAGGGGAAAAGCTTAAAGGATGGTTTTAGGTTTGAATTTCTCTTTGTAATATCCTGAACAGCACTGTGAGAAGGATGAACAATTCTGAAGTTCTCCCAACCTGCTTTGCATTTCTTCAAAAATAGTAACACATCTCAGCATTGTTTGATATACCAATGTTTGAGTTGAAATGCTTTCAATGAAAATACAATTTAGACACTTTTTTAAAAAAATAATACAAATTAATTTGGAAGTAGGAAAAAAGGGAACAAAATCATCTGTTCAAACAAGCAATATTGTGGACATGAAAGGAGCATGATTGGCCCACTTTTATAAATGAGACATCACTTATTAGATATTCTTGTATCTAAACCAGAATAATTGAGGGAGAGGATGAAAGCTGTTAATTAAGAATCACAAGCTAAATAAATAGCTATCTCATATATGGCATCCTGCTTTGTTC
The DNA here is from genome assembly GCA_022577455.1 of Arizona elegans. NCBI lineage: Eukaryota > Metazoa > Chordata > Lepidosauria > Squamata > Colubridae > Arizona > Arizona elegans. The sequence goes on along the minus strand of JAKOOJ010000002.1, from coordinate 8,656,272 downwards.
TTAGAAATCAGCTTTCCTCAATCTCTCTAAAAACTCAAGTCATTCAAAAAATAAAAGTAAAATAAAAAATAAAGTAAAATTAAAAAATAGTAGCAATTGCTAAATTAACAAATTGAGGGAGAAATTATTGCAGACCTCTTAAGGAAAACTGTAGTTTTGAAAGACAGCTTAGAAAAACCTTCCTCCCCCCCCCTCATTTATTCACCTTTCAAAAAGAATATTCAGAAGCGTACAATAAAATAGAAACTCAGTGAAGCATTTCTCACACAACACATAATTAACTTATTCAATTCATTAACATAAGAAGCAGTGATGGGATTCTAATTTAGAAAGTGCACGAAACAAGTAGAAATTCCATAGAAGAGAAATACATGAATTGCTACAAGCAAAAATCTGAAATCCTTGCAAGAGATGTGTAGGATGTTTAATTGTTTTCCAGTAATGATTAGGTTAAAGTCACTGAACCGCATCGCACGTGCCCAACCCATTCAAAATCTCTTGTAATTTTTTGATTATTGTGAGCCACCCAGAGTCATTTAGAGTCTGGCAGCATACAACTTTAATAAATCATCATTAACCTGGGAGCATTTCAAATATGTTTTTTTTTTCCCATTTTCTCTGTAACTCACAAAGCTCCAGAGATCGTGCCTAGTAAACTAGTTTATGTTCCCAATATTTAACATTTTTACAGGATCACTCAACCCTACTCTGCTTTGTGGATTGGGGTCTTGTTGGTTTTAAGAGCAGGACTATAATGAAAATACTAGAAAAACTTTTACGGACACAAAAAAATGAGTCTCAGGTATCTTATGAATTACATCAGATTTCTGAAAAGAACTAAGTAAACTGATAAGACACCCAAGCTTCTGGAATTGATACATAAGATTTTAAGAGAATGGATTTCAAGCATAAACCACAAGTCTAATTTTAGTTTATCAAGAAATCTTTTAAGACCATCCCACAGAATAAAATAAATACCACTGAAAGCCAAAAAGAGATACAACAGGGATATAAACTGCAAAATAAGGAGTACTTACGTACTCTGCTTCTGGAGAACCTTCCAGTTTTTATACTATAGCTAAAATGAAAATCAAGCAGAACTGAGGAACCGAATAATCTGAAGACTTCTGACAGTCCACCCCTGGCAAATGGCTTCAAAGAGAGGGAAACCACAATATTTCCCCACAAAACTATCCCTCAGACTAAAGCTACACCCGTCCTAGTTTCTTGTTCTTTGCAAAAAAAGAAACATACGTTTCTCTCCTTGCACGTAAGGAAAATTTTCTCTCTTTCTGTTTCTTTTCCTTTTTTGTTCAAAAGGTATTCCATTTGGATGTCATTATTGTGGTTCTGCTCTCTTGTGCAGGGACCATCTTCAGTGAGAGCTTATCATCTTAGCTTGGCAAAAAAGGCATGAACCTATAGAGGATGATGTCCTATTTTGTAAAATGCAACACATTCATTTTTTCAGGAAAAAATATTTGGGAATTGCCATTATTTTGTTACAGTAAGGGTACAGAATTGAGGAATTGGATATTATCCTAACAAAAAACAATTAGTACAATCCTTCCTCATCGGAGGACAGTTCTTATTTATTCTCTTTTCATTTATCTTAGCAATAGTGTCATAAGCTGTCAAAGTATAAGGCTTTGTGATATGCTTATTCTCAATTCACTCTTTTCAAATGGAGTTTTAACTACTACAAGCTGTTCATTTTGCCTCTAGAACCTTGCATTGTAGAAGTGTTGAGCCCAGAAAACAAATCAACATTTTTACAAAGCTTTTGGTGTAGATTTGAGATCTGTAAAAGCTTTTTTTAAAAGGAGAAAATGTCTCCTGCAAGTATTCAGAAATACATTTTTAAAAAGAAAAAAAAATGAAAAAAATCATCTTTTTGCATAGATAAAAGACAAACACCAAAATATCAAAAGAAAAGAGAGAAAAAGGAAAAAAGAAAAGTGCAGAAAATACAATGAAGAAAAGAAAAAAAGATAAAGAAATTTTAACAGCTTGTCTTCAGAAGTTGTAGGTCCTTCATCATTGGACGTTTCTAAGGAAAAAACTGGACAGTCACTAATCTGAAATGGTATAGGGTCTCCTCCTTGAGCAGGGAGTTGCAATAGAAGACCTCCAAGGTCCCTTCCAGCTCTATATTGATTGATTGATTGATTGATTGATTGACTGATCTTCTTTATAGCAGTTACAAACTCATTCTCTCTCCTTCCCACTTTAACATTATTCAGTAACATAGAGTAAAAAGCTTCTAAAAAGCAATAGACATTTTAAGATTGTAAGATGAACTTATTTCATGGATGTTGTTTTGTGTTGTTTAGCTAGTTGCAAGCCACCTAGAGTTACTCTAGTATAAGGCATACAAATAGCTGTAATTATTATCATAATAACGATGACTAAGATGATGATTTCTTTTTCCCCTTGCAGGGAGAATTGCAGACATAACATAATTATTGGTCTTGGATGAAATAAAAGTCTATTAACATCTCAAAGAGAGATTAACAAGTACAGAGGCTGTCTCAAAAACTGCAGAGCAGTCAGAATTTGGCAGTAAATCAGAAAAAAATAACATTTTTTTTAAATTTTAAAAATCTAATAATAATGATGTTGTGCAGGAGATATCAATAAGAAGAACAAATGTGGTGATGGATCTTTATGTCAATGACTACCACATTTTCCCTTCTATAGCCCATTTCATGTTTTTCATTTACATACCAGGATTTGTTATATATTGCCTGACACTGGTCAAAAAACCAAACATTTACATCTGAATAGGTAAGTATGGCTAATCCTTGATTTACCACCACAATTGAGTCCAAAACTTCCACTGCTAAACGAGACAGTTGTTAAGTAAGTTTTGGTCCATTTCATGTTCTTTCTTGCCACATCTGTTAAGTGAATCCCTGTAGTGGTTAAGTTAATAACACAGATGTTAAAGTGAACCCGGATTCCCCGTTGACTATGCTTGTCAGACGGTCACAAAAAGTGATCATATGAACCTGGGACACTACAACTGGCATAAATACATGCCAGTTGCCAAGCATCTGAATTTTGATTGCATGACCATGGGGATGCTGCAACGGTGGTAAGTGTAAAAAAATGGTCATTAGTCACCTTTTCAGCGTCTGTGGTAACTTCAAATGGTCATTAAACAAATTTTACTAAATCAAGAATTACCTGCATGGATGATCATGTGGATAAAGCAGCAACTATGTAAACTTTCATACACTATGTGTGAAAGAGTGCAGAGAAGAGCAACAAAGATGATTAGGGGACTGGAGGCTAAAACATATGAAGGACAGTTGCAAGAACTGGTTTAATGAAGAGAAGGACTAGGGGAGACATGATAGCAATGTTCCAATATCTCAGGGGTTTCCACAAAGAAGAGGGAGTCAAACTATTCTCCAAAGCACCTGAGGGTAGGACAAGAAGCAATGGGTGGAAACTAATCAAGGAGAGAAGCAACTTAGAACTAAGGAAAAATTTCCTGACAGTTAGAACAATTAATCAGTGGAACAACTTGCCTCCAGAAGTTGTGAATGCTCCAACACTGGAAATTTTTAAGAAGATGTTGGATAACCATTTGTCTGAAGTGGTGTAGGGTTTCCTGCCTAACCAGGGGGTTAGACTAGAAGACCTCCAAGGCCCCTTCCAACTCTGTTATTCTATTCTAAACCTCAACCTCCCTTTCTTTGCTGGGATGTGTCTAATTGATTTTGATCATGGACAAAACCAACTTTGCATCTGGAAGGCACTTTAACCACCCGTATATCTTTGGCATGTTCCCTAATCTATCCTTTTACACTGGAGGAACACTTCTGCCCCTAATCTTAAACCATAATAAACCTTAATTTTTTAAACAAAATTAATGTCAGTTTATCCAAGTATTTACAGTATATGGACCCCTTTCATATATTAATGAAGCACTTAGATGCCACTTACTACAATCTATAATATTAGTTTACACTATAATAATCACTAACAGTAATACAGTCCCAATATATCAGAAAGCTGAAAGGAACAACAGGTACAAATAACTATCCAAACCACAAATTAATCTTACAAAAGGTTAATGAAGTTTAACTAGTAACAGTAATAATACCATAACCTTGCAAAACCTAGTTTTAATCTGTTTTTCCTAATTTGTACAATGGCTGTATTAATTGTATTCGTGTATATCTGTGAATTACTTGAATGTTCTTCATTCAATTGCAGTGGAATATAAATGCAATTAATAAATATGTTAAATCTCCTATGAAGTTCACTTTTAACATACCAAGGAATTCCAAAATGAAATAAAACTGAACCTTCACCCTTCCATCTAGAAATAATTGTTAAAAATAAGTGGGATTCCCTTTTACTTTATTTTAATTTACTTCTGGCTATACTAAGTTTGAGTTGGCAGAAGGGACATCAAAAGTTAGTCTCTTTCAACATTTTACTAACCCAAAGAAAAAGTAGATTCATTTTTGTTTTGCCAGGGAGGTTCACTTGTTTGTTTACATATTCTAGCTACACAATTTAGTGGCCGGACTGATCTTTTCATGAAAGGAATGCTGTAGAGTGATTAAGTTCTCTGCATTCCCACGTCGATAAACATCAATAATAGAACCACAGTGACTCATATATTTCTGGTATAATGAACACCAAACTGATATTTATCAGTGGCAAAGCTCCCATTGTCTTTCATTTGGGCAGGATTGAGCCTTATCACTGCCCACTTTGTAAATGCCTTCTGGTAATGGAGGCTGAAATAATCAGAGAAAAACGCTGATCCTGAAAACCAACTGTTGCATTTCATCACCACCTCTTCTCCCTTATTAAACTAATGTTTCAGCATTGAAAATACAAAACCATGACTCTGAAAGACATGAAACTGTCTGCTCTCACAGAGAGACCCCACATTCTTTTGTAGGAAGGAAAACAATATTGACACTATTACACCGTTTGCAACAACCACAAAAAAGCTAGAGACATATGTACGTTGTTACACTGAAAATAAGTAAGCTCAAAAGAGCAGAAAGCAGGAAATAACACAGGATTTTCCCTCAAAACATTCAAATTCTAAACAGTCTATATATGTACTTATTACACTACAGTATTTTACATACCTTCACTCATAAGGCAAGTTCACAGGGCAGCTTACAGAACAAATGCAGTATTAATACAGTATTAAAACAAGGGCAGTGAAAACTTTCAGATAAAAGTAAAATTTAAACACTAATAAACTGCCTTTAGAACAACAAGATGCAGATTTTATTAGCTCTGTGTTTTTTTTCTTCATTTTTTGTTCTTATTAGCTCTGCATTTTTTTTTTCCTTAGTATTATTTTCTGTGCTTACTTTTGCAACAAGTGTTATGCTGTATAAAGGAGCATTTGGGAATGATATCTTCCATCTTCAATCTGTAGAGTGTTCCTGGCTGTACACATTCTATCATGTCATCTCCCACACAGGTAAAACAAGCCAAGAACTAAGTAATATTTCATGTGTACATGTTCACGACATAATGCAACTCCTTTCCTAAATTAAACTGCCAAGATGGAGTTCCATAAAAAAAAACCCTACAAAAATCAGTAGCCAAAAGTTTCCTTCATCTGCCTAATTCACGTAGATCAATGGAAGTTATTTAGGGCACAATAATAATGTTAAGGAAAAAAATCCCACCATTATTCCAGTTGTTTAATTGATAACACACTCCTTTCTCCATTTGTGTTACATTACTTTTGCCACACACAATCAACATCACAATTCAGAAGACACTCCCTTCTCAAAAGTCAAATTCCAGAAGTCTATTGGAAATACTCATAATCTCTTCGTACATATCTATTCAACCAGGTTAATTAATACAAACATTTTTGAATGGTGGTGGTGATGATGGTGAAACTGATCTGATATACACTCCTTCTTTCCAGACATACAGAATTAGTTGTTGCATCAAAATTAATATCATCCATATAAATGCAAATTAATTAAATATTTAGTTATCAATCAATAATTGCAAATCCATAATAAAAGAATTTAGCTTATTAATGTATCTGTAATGCAATCTAGGAAAGTCTTTCATCACCATATTTCATTCCTTTCACAATCTTTGTAAAAATAATAATAAATCTTACTATAATTAATTGTCAGCAAGATAAAAAAAAAAAACAGAAGCTGTGACCAAATACAACCAAAGCAATGTATTCGTCACAAATGACCTACAGCAGGGGTGTCAAACTCAAGGCCCAGGGCTGGATCTGGCCCGCGGGATACTTAGATCTTGCCCGTGGGGCTGCCATGGAAACAGCGAAGTACCGGCCCATGGTGCCTCTACCAGCAAAAACAGAGATTGTGCAACCCCCCCTGAGCTCCATTTTCACTGGCAGAGGACTGCAGGAGACCATCACGGCCAAAAACATAGCTTGGGAGCCAGTTTTTGAACTCGGGCCACCTCAGGTGCCCCCGACACGAGTGATGTCAAGCTGGCCATGCCCACCTGCCCGAGGTCAAAGAGCACCTTGATGCGGCCCTCAATGAAATTGAGTTTGACACCCCTGACCTATAGAGTTAAGATTAAAAAAGCATAAAGGATTAAACAAGAAAATGTATAATTGGTGATTGGAAAGGTCCAATCTGAAACTAGGAAACTTATTAGCATTCCTTCATAGTATATCTGGTTTTTGTTAACAGGTAGTTAGGATATGCCTGCACATAAATTACTGTCAAAGGAGAATGAAAGGGGCATGAATTAAGGTCTCAGGCGCAGGTTCATTCGAACCACAAGGATACTACCTCTCAGTGAATCAAATCCAGTTATAACTCCCACCATGTGCCATACTGAAATGAGTCAAAGGAAAGGTCCTCCAGGGTGTTCAGAAAACAAGATGGTAGATATTAAAGACTCCAAATTGAAACTCACCAACCTGAATTGATAATAATGCCCAAATACTACTGTACAAAGTTAGCACCCACCCCTCTCCTAGAAGAATGAATTATTTTGGGAAATATTAAAAAAGGCAGAATATTATATTTCCCTAAAGGAAAAACATGCTGTTGGAAAGCAGCCTCCACCTTTCTTAATAGCCCCAGCAGGACTGGGTCAGCCTATCTACAAGACAAAAGACCTCTAGATCCAGGATGATGGGATTAAGACATGACTCTCCAGGACATAATAGGATTAACTCATCTAGCAGCAGACCTCACCACATGGCACAATCACCTGAGGACATTGCATCACCCAGCAAACCTCAACCAAACCTGGGATTCAAACAACCTACAAAGTTAGCTATGATCTCTACAACAGCCAATAGAATACATGTTCTTGCATAGGAACAGGAAGTTCAAGTGCAAAGCCCAAGAGAAGGTATAAATACCCCCCTCTCTCAACTCCATATAGTCAGCTACCCAGAACCATGTGCTTAGTGGTCCTGCTTCATCAATAAATGGACCCTCTTTCCAATCAGCCTCCATGTTTCCAGTGTCTTTCTCCGGGCTTGGAACTGAACCAGATAGATATTTCTTCCAACACTACTCAATGTCAAAAGCACTTAGCTCTCCTTAAATCTAGGGACATCCGAGAGTAGAGACTGAAGCTGCAATAAAGGCTGCAATCAGCTAGCATTTTTACTTTACACCTTGATGAAAAACCATCCAAGAGAATCAATGACGCCGACGAGCCATTGGAAAATAAAGAGTTTAAGCCAGCTGGAGGGATGGCTAATGTGGATTCTTGCTTCCAATGTGCTCATATCAGTTTCTGTCCAAATTAAAATATTTGAGATGCATCATGAGACCCAGAAAAATGCTCATAAAAACTTGGATAGGATAATGTCTAAGCTCCTTTGATCATGATAGGAGAATAGCTATCACCATGCATTTAATATGCAGTTTGAATTTTAAATAGCTTGGTGGCAGCAGGAATGCACCTTACCCTTAGAATAATACTAAAAAAAGAAGAAGTTGGCTCTATTTTTCTTTCTTACCAAATTCTAAGGTCTCCAAAAATTACATATTTAGAAGAAGGGACTTGATTGATTTTATTCTTTTCTATTTGCTATTGATGTTTGTTGCAGGTAAGTCTACCTGATATAAATGTAATTTTGTTTGAAGCAATTGATTTTAAAACTTTATTCCCTTAGAGAATTCTGCTAAGACCCACGGACTTCTCCTGAGCATTGCATCTATCACTGATCTACAGCAATGCTGAAAACTCCTATTGCTAAGTTTAGGAAGGTGGGATTCCTCTTTGGTTAAGGCAATTATCACTGAGTCCACCTAGATATTAAATATAGGATGCAAGAATGCCATTCTGTTTCAATCCTCAACAGATTAGAATCTTTGCAGCAGCATCACATTCAATTGGGTATTTTCCTATAGGATCTGTAGCATCTAATTACAAAAAGTAGTCATTGGTCCACTGATATAAAGGACAGCTCTGCCGAAGGTGGATTATAAATCAGTGAAGACAGCATATAAGGGCTGGTATTGCCCGTACATTAGGAATTGTAATATACCACACTGATCCAGGGTGGATTTGCCCTCCCTAAATCCTGCTTTCTCATCAGCTAAGTGTTTCTCCTCGTCTGTCAAATCCAATAAATTATAATACAAGAAATAGGCATATACTTGCTGAGCACGCTTAATAGACTAACGGGATGGTAGCATAAAGAGCTGGTATTATTGCTGTTCTTAGGGATGGGACAGTTATAGATTGGTCCAGTCTCCTGAGATTTGAAATGTATTATTGATGTGAGTAAAAAGGGAAGCCAACACAGAACTCACACTATCTATCTATCTATCTATCTATCTATCTATCTATCTATCTATCTATCTATCTAATTTATATAGCCATCCATTTCACCAAAAGTGAATCTGGGTGACATACAACAAAGCTAAAAAAACATCATTTCTGTACAGCAACTCCTAGGTCACCTCTGGGGTTTCTCTTTCTCTCTCTGTTGTAAATTAGTTTAAGAACCTCTGATATGAAATCATGGGCCAGGAAGTGATGTTGAGCTAATATGGAGACTGAAAAATAGAAAGCTATATAGTGTATCATTTTTTTCCATCTAGTATCACTGCCCTAGTTTTCAAATACTGTTTCCCCTTATGCAACAAGAAGACAATTACCTTCTCAAATAGGGACATGTTCTTATCTTTTTCAACCTGAAAGGTTGGCTCCAAATTATTATTATTTTTTGCACAAAGAAGCTTAAATAATTAAGTTTGTGGCCTCGAAGTTGGAGGCCACAAACATCTAGCTTTTTCTTATTGTTTCTCAAGTGCAATGGAAATAATTCATTTTTCTACAGGCATCAGTCTACATGGTTCCAAGCAAACAATAAGCTAGGTCCTTGCAATATAAAATTTGATGTAGGAGAATAAAAGTTAGGGGTGTTGAAAGCAGTGAGCAAAACAGAAGAAAATACAGTTGGCTCAACACAAGTGCTAAGATTTGTTGAACTAAAGAAAAGGGTTGATTCAAAGGATTCATTTAACTTGTGTAGCTGCTCTCAGTTAACGCTTAAAATATAATATCAGCTTGTAGCACATGACAGATATCAGACTGCTGGATCAGACGGAGGCCTCATTAGCACATAATGCTAAACCTCATGGTATACTGACTCTTCATACAGGCAGCTTGTTTAGTCTCTCCCTTCATTCAAATGGAAACACAACCCAGAATGGAAAGCTTTGTGTATCATCCAAACTTGGGCAACTAGTTCCTTTCTCCCAAATATGTCAGACTCATAAAACAAGGAGGAGGAGGAGGAAGAGGAGGAGGAGGAGGCAAACCAAAAAAAAAAGGTGGGGGGGGAGAATTTATTCATGGCTTACAAATCTCAACTTGTTGGAAAGCAATAGACAGGAGTCCAAGTTTGGATGTCATACACAGGTTTCTGTTTCGGCAATGTTTTTTATCACTGAATGAAGAGGAGGAGGAGGGAAAGGAAAAAATGAGCTGGCTGAACCAGCCACAGTCTGCTTACAGTAAGATGGGATAAGAGAGAAATTTTGGCTTACTATTAGAAGACTCCATTTGATGCAGATTCCAGTTTCCAGCACTGGCCAAAAAGATACTTCTGAGAAACCTAAAAGCAGACTTTTTCCCAGGAGACGAGGATGCTGTTTCTATGGACACTAGTTGGCACCAAGCATCAGCTCCTCAGAGGCGTAACTGCTTGTGCATGTGAAGAGTCTATTAATTTATTATGCCTAACAGCATTGACAGAATCATCTGCCACAAATTTATGTTTTCTTTTTTCCCCATAGGCCATCTAAATTTGTCACCATTAGCAACATAGTGTGAAAGTTAGTATGAATAGTCTCTATTGTCAGTGTGCATCATTCGTTAGTGGCAATCCATCTATTTACAAAGAATGTTTCCCAAGTGGCCAAATTATGTTGGGGGGGAGGGGGGAAATCTGTTGCTATTACTGTGTTTCCCCGAAAAATAAGACCCTGTCTTATATTTTTTTGAAATAAGCACTTGGCCTTATTGCCATGCGCTCAAAAGCCCGATTGGGCTTATTATCAGAGGATGTCTTATTTTGGGGAAACCAGGGTAGTATCATCTATGATTCTGTCCGTTTGTGTATTTGTATGTACATATATTTCTTAATTTATAATTCAGAATGAGTTATATAGAGCCGAGCTGGCGCAGTGGTTAGAGTGCAGTACTGCAGCTATTTCAGCTGACTGCTAGTTCAACAGATCAGCGGATCAAATTTCACCGGCTCAAGGTTAACTCAGCCTTCCATCCTTCCAAGGTGAGTAAAATGAGAACCCAGATTGTTAGGGGGCAATATGCTATTTAATGTACTGTCTTTGGTGTAAGCCACCCAGAGTCCTTGGAGAGTGGGCGGCATAGAAATATGACTAATAAAATAAATAAATAAAAAAAAATTCATATATTGCTCCTGAAGAGCTCCTAGCAACTTCAATACAGGTAGTCCTTGATTTGCAACCATTCATTTAATGACCATTCAAAGTTACAACAGCACTGAAAAAAATGACTTAGGACAGGTTCTTACTCTTATGGCTATTGCAGAATCCCCACAGTCATGTGATCAAAATTTGGGTGCTGCCTAACAGGTATGTTGTTTACATTGGTTGCCGCATCATGGAGTCCTGGGATTGTCATCTGCAGCTTTCCTGATGAGATTTTGACAACCAAGGAAAACAGATTCACTTGACCACATGATTCACTTAACAACTGGAGTGATTCACTTAACAACCAGGGTGTGTTGCGAGGTCGGAACTATTATTTTTCTATGTTTGCTGCTGCACCCATAGCTTCTAAACTAAACAAGAGCCTGAAGATGACAGGGTTGTGAGCCTGTCGAAACATTGCTAGAAAGAAAAACTTGTAAGGTACTGGTAGGATTTTAGCTAAGGTTTTAAAAGACCTTGCAGAGTGCTCTGTAAGGATTTTTGGAAGATTTTACGCTAGGATTTTAACCAGAATTTTAAACATTTTAACTAACTTATTTAACATGACGTGGGAAAACACCCGAGATTTTTATATATATTTATATATATATATATATATATATATGAATGATATCTATACGTACACACACACATATATATACACACATGCATATGTATATATCCTCCAAATATGCCTCAAATGTGGATTAGGGTAATGAATCAATCCAGATTTTCAGGAATATGTGAACAATCTGTTGTATTACTGGATGCTAGTCTACCCCACAAACACATATTTAGGTGCAATCCAATTTATGTAACATTTTACCTTCTATCCCATATAATAAAAGTGAGAATCTGCCAACAAATCAGGTGCAAAGGTAACCTTCATGTCCATGAAAATCAAGCACTAATTAGTAAAACATGAAGATGAAATGCGATATAAAGAGCCAATACAAAGGATTAACAGATTGTTGCTGATTCACTAATCAGAACCAAAATCTAGAACCGAAAACTGAATTCCCATCATTATTTTATTAGATCCATATGTCAACTGTCCATAGAAAGAAGGGTGATTATTGCAATTTAATAAGTTACCCTTCCCATTTAAGTGCATTAAGGGCAGTTAACAGCCTTGTTAATACACACGTGTGTGTGTGTGTTAATACATTTATGGTGCCTATGTAATATGTATATACCATAATGTAAGATCATACACCTGAGTAATATACATGTTGCACAGAATATGACATACATATGGAAACGTATGACTAGTTTTTTTCCTAAGTACTTGTATAAGGATTATTCTTTATATTATTCATGTTGTCTTATATTCTTATATGGACTACACCAGTAGAGGCTAAACCAATTTTGTTGAATACATGATGTACGATGACAATAAAGGCTTTGAACTTTGATATACTCAATTGTATATATGAAAACACATATTTTAAAACTCTGCTAAAGACCTTCAAAGTTATATAGCTTGAGGTTAGAATAAGTGAAAGCATTTAAACAACTTTCCAGAAGTGAAGGAAAAGAGGAAATGTTAAAATAGTTCTGTCAATCTTGGTGACCAGGCAGGTTCATTACCAAAAATACAGAAAGTGAAAGTAATGATGTCCCAAAGATGCTTTTTCAAAAGACAACTAGACTTTCTTTGTTTTGCTTGAAGACATTTCACTTCACATCCAAGTTCGCTTCAGTTCTGACTTCATCCAAGAAGCTTCTTAAATGAGAAGGGGCGTTGGTTCTACCTGATACGCCCCTTCTCGTTGGGTGGAGACAGCAGCCAGATGTGGGTTGTGCTCATTGGTCAGAATGAGGGACTGAGCCTGTCAAATCAGATAAATTCCACCCCTGTTGCTAGGGGCTCCCATCTTTTTTTTGGTCAGTCTGTCAGACTGGAGAGTTGTGTGGATTGTGTGCTCTATCTGCCTTTAGCGTTAGAGTTGTTTTTTTCTGCTTACCTTTCTTCGGTTTTTTGGCTTTTGGATTCCAGTTCGACTATTCTTCTGTTTGACTTGGTTTTTGAATTTCGTGCCTCAGAAGTCCCCTAGGGGTCTCTGAGGTCTGATTCGGCTCTCAGCCCCTCAAAAAAATCATTGCTGGAACTGGTCAGTCAGTTAAAGTTGTTGTGAAGCTTTTCACTCCCGTGGGGGATGGGGGGAATTGCCTTTTTGGCACATAGAACCTAGTCACCTTAGCATAGGAGCCTTGCGCTCCCCACTGCTACTGCGGAGCGGCCATTTTGTGGATTCAAGCCACCTTACATGAAGTGGAGCTTTGCACTCCCTGGAACCAGCCGCTTGTTGGCTGTTTAAGGAAATCTGCTAATTGGCAATTATCTCAGCACAGCTCTTTTCTCAGCAGCTTCTAAGCGCTTTGATCCCTCATTTTATATCAGCTGTTTGTGCCTGGCTTGGAGTGGAGCTTTGCGCTCCCTGATGCTAGCTGCTTGTCGGCTGTTCCCTGGAGATCGGTAATTTGCGATAGCCCAGCAGCGTTAGCCTCAAGAACGGCATTGACAGCTCCTTCTCTGCCGATTCAAGCCGCCCCGTCATTGAACAATCTATCAGCTGTTTGGCACTGAAAGCTTACCTTGGAGTAGAGTCTCGCTTCATGTCCAAGTTCGCTTCAGTTCTGACTTCATCCAAGAAGCTTCTTAAATGAGAAGTGAAACATCTTCAAGCAAAACAAATGAAGTCTAGTTGTTTGAAAAAGCACCTTTGGGACAACCATGACCTGGATGGACTGAGAAGCTTCATAGACATAAAAATAATGAAAGAAATAAGAAAATAAATAAACTATCTAAATAAAAAGTAGTCTTCAAGTGACAGGTGGGCTCTTTAAAAGTCAATACATCATAAGGCCTTAATAACCTGAAAAGCATCATCTCTCACTAAACACTTTAGTTTTGGCTAGAAAGCCACTGTAACTAGTTCAGCATTGGTAGAATATGACCCAAGAAACTCCAGTTCGCTACTTACCAGATTTTTGTACCCACTGAAACTACTGCTTAACCAAGGACTACATAACTATCACCAAATCTGACTAGCCAAGACTAAGAATGCCAATCTTTTGTCCATTAAAGTTATTTATCAGTGGGGACTTTTCCTTCTTCTATAATAATAGAAGTTTGGTAATTCCATTATGCTGATTCTTTTTCTCTAGTATAATTCTAAAAGCTTTTAAAAATACCTTACGAGTAAATTGATAAACACTTTTAAGTTTTCTGGGATAACACAGGCTTGGGAAAAAGCCTTGAAAGTAAGTATACAGGGATAAAATCTGCTTTGAAGTCAGGTTGTGACTAGTACAAAAAGTTCTGGATGTCATGGACACCTAAAACTACAGTTTATGCTGCATTATGCAACTAATTAGATTTACAGTCCCACAAAGATGAGGAAAGATGCCAATTGATCAAAGAGCTTTCCAAGAACTAGTAGATGGATTAAAACACTTGTTCATCCAGTTAATAACCATTTAGAATCTATGTATCTGGAATTATGTCCCATTTTCTTTACGCTAAATATTATTGTATGATATTTCTTCATTAAATATTGGAACCCAGCACTATAATTAATCCTTTGATGAGTTTTGAGATAATAAGACTATGAAACTAGAAATCTCAATGACTCAAATAGCTTTGAGCATTGATACCATCTTAAAAGAACTCTGAACTTTCTGCTTATTTCTTTCATCAAACACCAAAGTGTTCAATGACAGGTAAGAAGATGGACAGAAAGACAGTTTATCTAATTTCTCAAGTTGTTCTTTGGCAACCAAAATAAAGCAAAAACAAGAAAGACAAAAAAAAAGACAGTATTTAAATACTGTAAACCAAAAGCAAGAAAGACTAAAAAAATGAAGACAGTATTTAAAAATAAAGTACTGTAAAAATAAAAGTCAACAACTGCATTTATATTTCAGCAGTGGCTTTGCCTTTTATGAATTATGCAAAATAAGCCTAACTATATATTAATACAATCCTAACATCTTTGTATAATTTTACACACACAGACACACAAACACACAAAATAAGAATACTTAAATGTATGCATATTTTAGGCTTAAAACAAAGACATTAAGCAATTATAATACATGTGGTTTTGTCCAGTAATGTCACATATATTTTATCTGTATATATGTTTTCTTTCTTATTCCCAGTACTGTTTTCATCCATTAATTTTTTAAAAAAAAACTTTCAACATTAACAAGTTCTAAAGAGTATTTACAATGGGCTTTACAAGGGTCTTTTTAAAATTAAAAGCTTTAGAATTAGAGCTGTGCAAAAGAAACCCAGGAAAAGTTGTTGCTTCTTTAAGATGCTGCAAATGGGTGCTATATATTCCCACATCCTGAAGAACATTTACAAATCAAACAGAAAGCACATTTCTCTTCACCACAATTTAGATCACTGTTCTTGGTTACTTCACAGACATAATAAGTGCAGTATTCCTGCAAAAATTGAAAAATTCTTCCAGGATACATTTATAATTCCTAATATAGCCTGCATTCCTGGGCCTCCCTAGTGGTTTCTCGTCTATCTTCTAATCAGACGTGGCCCTACTTAACATATTGAGATTAGCCTTGGTTAGCTACACACCAGAATCTTGTTGGTTACAGAATATAAAAGGCTTCTAGTAGGTCTTGAAAATGTATGCTTCATTTGGGTTTCATTTTCGTGACTATTTAAGTCACATTCCAGGAACCAATGTGGATAAATAAATCAGTAAAGGATTCTTCAATATTTACACCTATCTGAATTATATTATCCAATTTTCCAATTAACAAGCCACCATGTACAAAGGAAAAAAGGTATCAGACTTTTCTTGCAAGATTTCCAGAAGCACTTAGCAAAACTTCTCAATCTGGCCAAATTTTAACTGATGTGAACCAGAATATGATTTTATGTTTAATACTTTGGTTTCAATCATATATGATAAAAGTTTAGGTTTAGGTTTAGGTTTAGGTTTAGGCAGTGGTGTGATTCAAGTAATTTAACAACCGGTTCTCTCCCCTAATGATTTCTTCCAACAACCAGTTTGCCAAACTACTCAGAAAGTTAACAACTGGTTCTCCCGAAGTGGTGCGAACTGGCTGAATCCCACCACTGGGTTTAGGTTTAGGTTTAGGTTTAGGTTTAGGTTTAGGTTTAGGTTTAGGTTTAGGTTTAGGTTTATTTATTGGAATTTGTCAAACAAAAACAAGAATAAGAGAATAAAAATACAATGACAGGGACAATAGGCACGTTAGTGCATATGCATGCCCCCTCTACTGACCACTTAAGTATGAAGTAAGGTCCACGGAAGTAAATTTGTGACTGAAACTGTGAAAATTTGTAGCTGTGACAACTGAATCATGTAGGGCATTCCAGACTTTTACAACTCTATTACAGAAATCGTATTTTTACAGTCAAGTTTAGAATGATTTACACTTTTAAAGCGGTTGTTCGCGCAAGTATTATTGCGATTAGAACAAAAATAAAAGTCATTTACAGGTAAAACATTACTACGTATAATTTTGTTTGCAATACCTAGGTCTGACCACAAGCGACGCAGTTCTAAGTTATCCAAACCAAGAATTTCGAGCCTAGTAGCATAGGGAATTCTATTGTGTACAGAAAAGTGCAAGACTTTTCTCGTGAAGTACTTCTGAACCTGCTCGATTGTACTGATGTCAGATATATGTGGGGATTCTAAACAGTTGAACAATATTCTAAAATTGGTCTAGCATAAGTTTTATAAACTCTAATTAGCAATACAATGTTTCCAGAAAAAAAGCTTCACAAAATTAAGTTTACAACTCTTAATGTTTTTTTAGCAATGCTGTTACAGTGAGCTTTGGAGCATAAATCGTCAGAGATAAGTATACCTAGGTCCTTAACAAAGTGAAGGTTATACACTTTATACATTATATTATATTATCTACTTTATTTTCGTACATGATTCAATCCCATAATCGGGAAAGGAAAGAAAGAGAAAGAAGAACATAATCACAGAAGACATTACATTGCTTCTGTCTCTATTCTACAAAATAATCCATGTTTGGGGGCAATAGAGACATCTGGAATATTGTATGGGATGCTTCCCAGGAAGTCTATGAAAGAACAAAAGGAAAAGGAAAACCCTGCAGAGATCCTTACAAGTCTTTGCATATGGCCCAGTCCTGACTGATGTTAACTGAATGCAGATATGCTTTTATTCTTCCCTGTCTTATTACTGTGAGGGTGTGCGTGCGGTCTACAATTTGTATCAGCGTTTCAACCATGAATGTTTAATTGCATTTCAATGTCTGCAAAGCACTGCCTGGCCTTTACTCTTAGCATGTGCAATCCCAATTACTCTACAAATAACCTGTTCTCAATCAGCTACCAAGCATTCTTCACAAGTTCTCTTTCCTTGATACCCACACATGTTAAGCTTCCAAAGCATGGGAAAAAAAGGCAAGCATATACATATGATTTCTTTCCCTGTGATAATGTAGGATTTATATCCGTTCTACTTATTAGAAATAAACAAAAGTGGGCTTACTAAATGCAAAAAAAATTACTGAATCAAACTCCAGGACAAAGAAGGATTAAATAAAGTGACTACATTAAGAAAAAGACCCAAGTATGAATAAATCTTCTCCATTTTAATCGTGCAATCTATATTAGGAAACTTATGGGTATTCAAGGGTTAACTTAGTGTAAAAGTGATGAAAAATGGAACACAAGTTTTGATATATTAGTCAACAATTCTGTGTAAAGCCTGGGTATGTGTTCTTCTTGCATAATTATAAATGAAGCATTCCAGAAGTTTTTTATTCAGTTTATAGTTTGTCCAAGAGTTCCAGTGGGCAATGGAACATACGTTTTATTTCTTGTCTACTATTCATTAAAACAATATGGATTTTAATTAAATAAACTGGTTAAAGTTTGGCTAATTCTTACAACAATGCTCTCTCCAGCTACCCCGTCCCTTCTCAAAGGCTGCCCAAACTACAAGCATGTTGTACATGAAAAATTCATCTATCATTTGGGGTTTCAAATTTTCCGTTTAACTCTTCTCACAGAACCATACTCACAAGAAATGCTTTTCAGGGTTTGTCAAAAACAGTTACAGAAGATCTTCCCCAGCAAAAGAAGAATGTTGATGACTGAATGAAATAAAAGGCCAAAACATCACTTTACATTTTCTTTTGATGAATACAGGGCCATTTTGCCAAACACTTAAGAATTTGTTATTAGCCTAATTGTTTCATCATTTCCACTGTCCCAGAACAACAATAACAATAATCTAGTACAAATGTGATCATTAGCTTGTCAGTAGATAATATACCAATATAAAAAGTTCTAGACAAGATATTGGCTTTTAGATTTTTGACCACAATTGGATTGATATATTCAGTAGTATTTTAAATAGTGCTATGTACATTGTATTTATTTGCAACTATCTGTAAGCCAACTATACAGTATAAGTGCCTCTACATAGCTTATAATGTTAATAAAAAAAATTAAATCCAAAATATTATTTTTAAAAAACTAGTGGAGTCTTCCAAACTTGCTCCCCAAAACCTATAAAGAAAATGAAGATGTTCAATTGCTTCTTAAATAATCAAATGTTGGGACCCAACCTAATCTTAGACTTACTTTCTAACAAGACTGACTAACAAGACTGACAATAAGAATGCCATTTATCAAGTTTTCCACCTTCTGATCTGTGGGCATCTACTCTGTGTAGATCATTTTGAGTAGACAGGTTCTACCTGGAGAAAACAGATAAAGTAAGGGTAAAAAGAGTTTATAGGTTAGCAACTAGCACCCTGAACTGGGCTCAGCTTTCTATCAGCAACCAATCCAACTTTCACAGATGTTATTTAGATGAACTGATCAGCTCCATTCAGGAAGCAAGTACCTGCATTCTCTGCCAACTGCAGCTTCCAGGTCATCCTTAAAGACATAGACTAAATAATAAAAACTTTACGGTATGCAGCAATCTTGTGGTATGCAAGTAATCTTAAAATATGCATCTAATCTTCATCACTTCCTGAAGTTTATCCACAAGAGCAACCAACTTAGTTTCAGTCCTATGCCCTAAATCCTGAGAAAAGGGGATTCTGATAATACATCTCATCTATAGTTGGAACTGAACCTCCTTTTCAATAACCTTACCATGAATGTCAAGTTGGAAACTATCCCATGGTTCTGAAATGATTGAGTCCAGAATGTTTTTAAGCATGGGGTATAGCTGAACTTTCAACAAGGAAGATACTACCCACCACCAGCAAGGAAACATATACCACTTTTTGGATTCATACCAGATTGAAAACATTCTATGAAACATTCAATACAATGTACAACATACTAAATCAGCAAGAGGAAAACTAATTGTCCCTCTCTTGTGAGATGGAAGCCATACAAATCTGATGAATAAATTAAATAAACTGAAAGAAATTATTTTCTGCCAAATCAGATTAACCAATGAATCACCTTTAAAGCCTTGGTATTATTAGGGCCTGCACCATTTGTACTTTGTTGAGTCAAGAATAACTAAGTCATTTTTTATCTTTTTTTTTCTTCTCTTTGTCCTTGTTCATTAGAAAAATAAATAAATTGAATCTCCCCAGCACTGTTATGAGTTTCCATACATAGCTGGCAAAACTCATTTCATGTTGTAGGAGTTGTTTAAGAAAGAATTCTGCTTGCACTCCTCTAGTTCCAGTATCACTCTGAATAAACACAAATAAATTTCATGCTGCTCACTGACACCAATATGCCAACAGATACCTTAAGAACAGTTAAACTCACTGTTCCATTTTCTTTTCTTTTAATTGTTTTAGAAAAAAAATAGTAAACAGGCAGCTGGTATGCTGCAAAGCAAAGCAACAGCTTTTAGCACCAGGTTTATTTACAAAAATGCCTCACAATCCTAGATACATTTCTACAAAGCATAAAAGCAGTACAGTATTGCATTTGAAGTATGCCCACCCACCCACCCACCCCCAAAAAGGTGAAGATAATCAGAAATGGTTGAATGTACTCCAGGAAGGTGGAAAAATATGAAGGCAAGCAAACCCATCAGTTTACCAGTAATCCATGGGCAGCCATGTTGAAAACAGGCCAGCGGTTCCATGGAAGCCATTTTTAAATTCTGTGTGAACCAAATTAGTTCCCTGTCTTTGGAATTAACAGTGCAAAGCTAAACTTTACCAAAGCTAAAGATACATTATGCAGAGGAATTTTCTGATACGAGTGGGAACCCAAGCATCTAGGTCCTTTGTATTCTCAGTTTACTCAATGGGAACTTCATATTTGTCCCTGTTCTGTGGGGTGTAGGATTTCATTGCTATTTCCACCATAACTGTCAAATCTCAAAATACTTTGAGTGACAAACTGGATTAGGTATCTGAAAAGCTTAACAATATTTCTTCAGCCATGCTGTTATACCAACTAAACATTCCAGAGAATGATTATATTGGTTTCACTCCTTTAATTGCAGAAATTCAGCAAATGTCAATACACTGAAGAATTATGTTGTTACTTCTCATATTATTTTACTCAATTTAATTATGTTTTCCCCAAGCTTTCTTCAACTGCACATCCCTAGCTCTAAGGAGAGGTCTGAACAAAGCCAACATATTTAAAGTTTCAAATCAAGAGAAGGATACTGATCTTTGGTGAAGAACTGTTTTATATGAAATAGTTGTGAAGATTCAATTGCTTGAATCTCCAATGGAGTAGAAAAGACCCTTATTTGAAGTCTTTCAAAACCACTGCCAATCAAGGCTTGACCTAGAATAACTGAACCTAGAAACTGAAAGCCATACTTGGTACATTTTGAGAAAGGCTGGTGTATTATACAAACCAAAAGCTAGAAAGGTGTATGGTTGCCGTGAAGTAACTTTCGAGGATCCCAGATTCTTAGTAATAAAACAAGGACAGACTGATATAGTGTGACAAAAACAACATGTGCCTTTCTTCCCTTAGTGTAAGAATTTGATCTTCTACAGTGGCTTCTAATTTTCTATCCAACATATACTGACCTTTGAAAGTAAATAGCTTTCTTTAAATTAGGATGCAAAACACTATCATCACCATGTACTATCATTTCAAAGAAGCTCCAAGAACATAAAAAACATAACATTTCTTTATTTTTTACTTTGTTGTATGTGAAGATTATTCTTGAGGCAATAAAACAAGAAAATAAATTAGTTCTGTGCTACCAAGTGCTTCCTGCTCCACGCCCAACACTTCTCAAAACATTTTGCTGTAGAATAGAATAGAATAGAATAGAATAGAATAGAATAGAATAGAATAGAATAGAATAGAATAGAATAGAATAGAAATCCTGTACAGTGTTTGATAATATCACCTATGAACCATAATTTCCATAACACAAATATACAGCTTGAAGTTCTTTAAGGACCATTATTTTCCTCCTGGAAATGTGACAAGTGGAACTCTTTTCAAGTCCCCAAGTTTTGAGACTTAGAATTCAGTGAGAATTCTAAATTCGTCTATTTCTTGCATTTTATCTTAAACACAGAGTAAGCTACTGTATGTAGTAAGTTACATATTGTTCTCTGGGAAAAAACATTTGCTATTGAAGAGTAGCATGTAAAAATATCTTGTTATAAAATCAATAAAATAGGTAAATAAGAACACTGATCACGTTCCTCTTGTCAAAAAAGTGAAAAAGCTTTTAGCTTTTACCTAGAGACTGTTCAGCTGTTTGTTTGAAATGGTATAGGGTCTCCTGCTTGAGCAGAAGGTTGGATTAGAAGTCTTCCAAGACCCATTCCAACTCTATTACTCAATTAAAGTGACTGAAATGTCCTTGGAATTGGAGACCATATCATAAGGCAAAGAAAGAGACATAACATGGCCCAAGAGATGAAGGAATGAAAACCCAAGTTCTATTTTCATATGACACATTTGTATCATATCACATACATGTTTTGCCCTGGTTAATCTAACTACACAGCACATTAAATCATGAACTCACATAAACCAGGAACAGTTTACATGAAATTAAATGTGGTTGACTAAATAATTATTCATTGTGTTGTAAAAAAAAAAAAAAAAAACTATTTTCTCTGAAAGACTTCAAATTTTGTTTTCCTTCAATAAAAATACTTTTAAAAAATGAACTGGTTATGTTTACAAATTATAGTTGCCTCATGTTGTGGCAAATATTTTCAAGCCATCAAAAACGACAGTCAAAGTTTTATACCTAGATTTGATTTAACTTATTTGTTTTATAAGTATTGTTTTTATATTATTGTTTTATTTGATTGTTGTTATTTTTTGTGAGATGAACAGCCATACAAATTTGAAAGAAGAATAAACTTGAGTATATATATTTCTAAACCTAAGTCACATTTGTAAATGGCTTTCTTTAGAAGCTCTCACAAAGTACAAACATTTATATTTAGAATCTATTTAGTCAGAAACAGTATATAAAATAGAAAGTTATACATGCCTCTTCTTGTAATTCTTTTCCAATACAAATCAAAAACCTAAAACCTGAATTGGAAGCAGGCTATTTTTGTCTGTTTTTAAACTTACTTTATGAGTTGATTGTTAACTTTATCGATGACTCTAAGCCATTTCTAGAAGCATCGAATTATAGAGAATCCTATTTTTGATAGTTTACGAAACACCAAGTGTTATTCATGCTTCTCAGACAACAAAAAACGAATCCACTTGAGCTACTCACAGCTTATCAGTGAATTTTAATAACTTTTGAATAGATCAATTAACTTCAAAAATAAATGTCTGTGATTTCTACTACCAGCATTACACAACAGGTATTTGTGAAATAATGTATCATCACTTTTATTTTCCTTCCTTTCTTCCTGACCGTATCAAGCAAGGCAGCCTGTAATCAAATCCACAGAAAGAGAGTATAGTATAGTGAAACTCAGGAGACTGAAGATCAAATTCACCTCAGTCACTGAAATGCACTGAGTAACTTCGTGGCAGACCTACTCTCAGTGCAATCTACCTCACAGGATTATTTTTATGAAATAAAGTGAAACTTGATAGCTTCCTATAAATGGTCTTCAACTCCCGGAAAATAGGTAGGGCTATAAATCTAACAAATTAAGAAATAAATGCCAGGCTACAGAAGCTGATTGTTAAAAAATGGGCAATGAATTCAAAACTGGATTATTTGCCTTCCTATCACTAGCAGCCTCTGGATGGAGAGAAGGGATTCAACACTCCCTAAATTCTGTCAAATAACTCATCTGCCTGCATAGTATTCCTCAATGTTTATTGAACTGGACGGTTCCTTCTATTTCTGCCACCCAATTCAGTGGATTCATGGACCACAATTTGCTGGCATGGAACTGACTTGATATAATGCCATATCTTGCCCACTAACAAATGCATTGGTCTATGAGGTATCTCCATACTTTCACTCAAAAGCAGCTCCAGGATGTTTATAAATTAAATATATAACTAAAAAGGAGAAAAAAAGAAAACCATCTAAAGTGATTTAACAGGTAGTTGTTAGGTAATCATCACCCAGATTTCCCTAACTCCAATGCTACATTTTAGGCTTTCAGCCTTGCAACACTGACATGGTAGTGTTTTATATTGATCATCTCTGCTAACTCTGCTAACTCTGAGTAGCAAATAATGAATTAACTTATCATACAGAATTGCTTACTTTAGTTTTAAAAAAATAATAAAGGTTTCCCCTGTTCAGATGCGTCCAACTCTAGGGGGAAGTGCTCATCTCCATTTCATAGCCAACAATTGTCTGAAGACACTTCCGTGACCACATGGCCAGCATGACTAAACGCCGAGGTGCATGGAACGTTAACTTCCAACCATAGTAGTGCCTATTTATCTACTCGCATTTGCATGCTTTCAAACTGGTAGACTGGCAAGAGCTGAGGCAAGAATGGGAGCTCACCCCATCATGCAGTGCCTAGGTGTCAAATTGCTATCTTCCAGTCAATAGTCCAGCATCTTAACTGCTAGGCAAGAGATATTGAACTGATAGAGAGGTAACAGTGAAAGATCTTGTAAATGACCTACATAGACCTATATTATACAGATGAGTCTGTAGCACCCAAATGAGAAGCAAAAGGAAGCAGTAACTGTTAAGTAGTGAACACTACCTCAAATTCCAAAATTAGGTATGACTCCTGAACATGAATGCCTGTTCTCAGACAAAACAAAGGAGAAATGGTTGATGTTTCTGAATGGCCAGGGGAAATGGTTCATACTCACAGTAACTGTCCGTGATAAATATTTCCAAGATTGTAATCTGGCACCGAATCAAATTCCAGGGAGGAAATTTTGGTTCAGATTAAGTCCTGTGGATAGATAGGAAAAAGAAAGAAAGAAAAAAAGAGACTTGGCTACCTGGTTCTGGATACTGTCTGCTTCACCAAATCATTTTTCTCAGAGGTTCAAAGCATTTTATTTTACATGAATTCTAAGCAATATAGGTACAATTTTTGCGTAGGGAGAAAAATACTCATTGAATGAGACACAGTTTTCAAGCCAATTCTATGGCACTGGTGTCAGTAGGGAAAATTTTCCAGCAGATTAGTCAAAATCTAAATCATACAGAAGCATAAAATTACATACTTGATCTCAGACAATGATAGTTTGGCCAAAACAAGGCCAGTTTGGTTTAGCTAGCCAAGCTGATCCACCCATTTCTTATTGCACAGGACAAGCAAATTAAAAATTAATCAAAGGTCCACACCCAGTTCTACTCAATTTCAAAGCGTCTCATTTTCAATTATCATTTTGTCTCATTTTTTTAATTAATCTCAATTAGCTAATGAAGCAACTCACTGCGATTTTGTCAAATTAATAGCTCTATTCCTCATAAATAAAACTAAAATAAAGGCCTACTACAGCAAGCTGTTGTGATAGCGAAGAACATAATGAGAGGATGGGCATTCAAATGGCAAACACAGATCACCATAAGGAAGTCTGAAGTCTGAATTGCACATTGCAATTTATTTTGCTCCAGCCAAATATATATATATATATATATATATATATATATATATATATATATATATATATATATATATATATATATATATATATGTATATATATATATATTCTAATGTGATTTAAGCAAAAGCACATTGACCAGGATACAAATCTTAAAGTTTTAGGAATGACTCAAAAGTCATTGAAAAAAAGTGGGGACAGTGTAGAGAGATATTTCTAATGAAAAAGGGAAATTCTACGCCAGGGATGATTAAGAATTGACTCCAAGATAAAACTATTCATGATACAATGCTTTGATACAAACCAACATAGATTGGTGCACTCCACTCTGTTTACTGCTTATGGATTTTACATTCTGAAGTCAGCCCATGAGGGTATCATCAAAAATTGTGTGAACTGTGAACACAGTTTTGTAACTGAAAAGCCATACATTTTCCAAAAAACTGAATGGAAAGAATAGACAGGGAGATGAAAGCTATCTTCAGCACAATTCTACCTAACAGAATGCCTTGGTAAGCTATGGAATTTGCTGTCACAAGAATTAACAATGCCTGTAAAATTCCATTCCTTTCAAAAGGGATTAGGTTAATTAATTGAGTATAAGGATCAATAGGTACTAGTCATGATGGCTGTATGTAATGTCATGTACCAAAAAAAAGTATACCTTAGCATTTTTAAGAGTTGTATAAGCTTGAAAAACATTTGGAAGAAGTGAAATGCAGCCCCTCACTCTCTTATTCTTAAACCAGCCCAATATTTAGATTTACATGTGAACCTTTTAAAAAAAAACTGCAATTGCTTTAAGGGTCCCATTAATGAATTGTCTCCTTAAAGCAATTGCATCTTTTTTTCCAGATTTATTTATTTTATTTTATTTTTGGAAACCTGAAATAGACAGTCATTCAATAAACCACAGAAAGCTGTTATGTTCAATGTAGGTCTGAATACGTGTTTTCATTCATTTTTAAAGCATATAGAGTTCTGCTGAAGATTAATTATGTGGGATTCATTATGGTTAAGAAGATAAACTAAGGTTGGGGAGTCTGGTTCAGGTACACCTAGCCTGGAAGCTCACTTGGGAATTTTTCTTTCATCCTTGTCTATCTCATAAGATCCCTAGAAGAATGATGACAGATGGGATGACTATCTATGCCAGCTTAACCTCTCAGAAAAAGGCAGACTGTGTATTTAATAAATAAATCCGAGTGGAGAACTATTATTATGCTCCTGAGCTGCCTGTGATTTTCCCTGGCATTCAGTTGGCTAGAGTACATATGTGTGCATGTGAAAACGTATACATACACACAGAGAAACAACAATTTTAAATTTTGTCCCCTATGGATTTTTTTATTTGATTTATGTCATGAAAACTGAATGATAAATGAAAAGTTGTCAGTGTAAAATGAATCAGAGTAAAAGACCAAATACATAGGTACTCCTCATTTTAGCAACAACTCCATCGTAAGCAATGTGGTTAAGCATGACATCCATTGTCATCTCAGGTTACAACCTCACTTCCGATGGTCATTAAGTGAATCGCCCATGATCATTAAGTGAGACATCATGTGAACATTGACTGAAACTAGCTGTAAAGTACACAACGAGACATCTTGACCTCAGAACACTGCAAGAGTCCTAAACACCCATCTACTGCAAGATTCCTGAATCTCAAACCTGTGAACAAGACACTAATGGTCATAAGTGCAAGGACTGGTCATAAAGTCATGTTTTAGCACTGTTGTAACTTGCTAAAGTATCACTAAGCAAAGCAGTCTTCCAATAGCAATAGCACTTATCACTAGCAGTTATACTTATATACCACTTCATAATGTGTTATAGTGCTCTCTAAATGGTTTACAAGATCAGCATATTGACAATCTGGGTCCTCATTTTACTAACCTTGGAAGGATGGGAGGCTGAGTCAACCTTGAGTTGGTGAGGATCAAACTCCTGGAAGTGAGTTGAATTAGCCTGCAAAAATGCGTTCTAACCACTGCATCACCATGGCTCCAAATGAAAACTATCTATATATATTCTATCTCAAAAATTTAATATTCTCTCAACTATTCATTTTTTTTTTAAGTGGTAGGACCAAGATAGTTTGAGATAAAAAGGCGGAAAAACAGAACTGCTAATAAGCTGTGAGAATTGAGTGTCCCTTTTTTCCTCATTCAGTCTGCTCCTCCAGTCTAAATAACATTTTCTTATGTTTTTATTAACTGTTCTTAGGTATGTAAGGAAGAAAATCAGGTACAGATCAGAAGTGGGTTTCAGCAGGTTCTGACCAGTTCTGAAGAACCAGTAGTAGAAATTTTGGGTAGTTCAGAGAACTGGTAAATACCACCTCTGAATGGCCCTGCCCCCATCTATTCTCTGTCTCCCGAGTCCCAGCTGATCGAGAGGAAATGGGGATTTTGCAGTAACCTTCCCCTGGAGTGGGGTGGGAGTGGAGATTTTACAGTATCCTTCCCCTGCCACGCCCACCAAGTCACGCCCACCAAGCCATGCCACATCCACCAAGCCACGCCCACAGAACCAGTAGTAAAAAATTTTGAAACCTACCACTGGTACAGATGCTATTTTACTCATTCCACCTATCACTCTTCCTAACCAAAGTGTGAAGCTTCTAATGGCTTACAATGCATTTGGATTAGAGTACATTCTCCTAATGTTGTTGAACCACAGTTGTTAGCCTCCACAATACTGACCATGCCAACTGAGAGCAATGAAAGTTTCAATTGAGTAATACCAGGGAAGGCACAAATTGTGCTGTAAACCATATAACTCAATTTCAAAATTTATGCAAAGCAAATGCCTTGTAATCTTTAGAAACTGATCTACAGATTCCTATCTTTTAAATTAAGTGAGAAATAATGGATTTCCATATATAGTTACAAAGATCAGCTCTTGTGGAATCAGTGTGTTATCAGTGAATCAGCTGTTATCTAATATATCAAGACTATTACTATCAGCATGTCTTTTTATGGATTTAGATAAAGTAAGAATAACTACAGGCAATAGGTCTGCAAATTATTCATCTTGGAGAGATCCCAAAGCAACAAAAGAGCAGAAGAAAAGAAGACTACTTTGTTAGTCCTAAGGGGGAAAAATTAGGATATTTCTGCCAGACACATTTGAAGATAAGATTCCAGGTCCAGATGCCACCTACAAAAATCTAAGAAACCCTCAGATCCTTTCAAAATATAGTAATCAAACTGTAATATGGCAAATGATTGAATTACTTACATACACAAAGAATCAACTAAATTTAATGTAATAATAATAAAATTTAACTAGCCTATTTTGAGAAATGGGTGCCTCAGTATGTCACTGGAAGGAAAAGTGGTGTCTAACCCTAAAAATAAGGGGTGGAGTTATGCACCCCGCTATAGATAGATGATCCTAGCTTTGCACACATGAAAAATGTAGCTTCAATACGTCATGAAAACCAGCAGCATCTTCCACACCTTCCACAAAGGACACCATCTGGCAAATACTAGACAGCTGTCAATATGGAACAGTAGCTTTAATACCTTTTTTTAGAAATTATAAATGAACATGTCACCATATCATTAAAATAAAGAAGAGTCTCAACATATCCAACAAACAGCAAATAGAAAAACCCATCATGTCAAGCCTTGGACTCTAAAATGGCTAAAGCCTCAACTTTAGATAACTAAATTCTTCATATGAAAAATTAGGGAACACAACAACGATTGTGTTCTTACCTGCCTACTAAATTCTTGAGGTCTACTGTAAAAGAAACAAAAATCTCTATAGTATCTCCTCAGCAATTACACAAAGAAAAAGAAAAAGAAATACACATTTTTCATTCATCAATCCATTCATTCTCAGACACAACATATAACCCGTAATATCAGGATACACATTCCTTTCTGGATTTAGAGCTGCACTTAGCCTTTGACAGTCAAGTAAGGCCCACATTCCAAACAGTAGGAAGGAAACATACAAAACAAAATGTAATCCAACATAATTAACTTTATTAAATCATATTTTTTTAAAAATTGGTATGTTGAGAGATCAGACCTCAGTTCACTATTCTCCTTTTGTCACACGCTGATTATAAGAACAGAACTTCTTCAGGATGATCTCTTATAGTAAAATTTGCAATTTGGTAACTACATGGGATGAAAGAAAAAAATCTTTTTTCCCAAAATTGATCTCCAAGGACAGCTCCTAATCCTTTTGGGCAGGCATACAAAGTCCCGAGACGTAGACTTTTTCTATATTTTTCATGATATCCAAACTGTCAGTTTTTTTCTCAATTGTCATCAACCCCTCATTCTGTAAAATGGAACATTTTTCCTACACCTTCTACACCACCTCTGGGTGCTAACATTTTCAACCTGACTCTTATACAAATGACAAAAAAGCTTTTTTACAATTTGTAATTATTTTAACTATAATACTTAGCAAAGACCAACCATCATGATGCTGAAATGTCCTCTGTTCAAATTATAGGTTGCCTATAGAACATTAAGAACATGTAACTTTTAGAATTAACCCACCAGTTCTGTCCGGCCTTAAATCATTCTGTGTAATATACCAAAATACTGTCAGACTGCCTGCCAGGGACTGCCCTTACTAAGCATTTTCCAATTTGTAACTGCTGATTCGTGGTAAGACAACAATTATATGCTGAGACGATCAGGACAACAATGGTCTACCCTCACATATTTCCTGAGCTCTATAGCAAAATGCACTGATGATTAAAGCTTTAATAACCTCAATTCAAAACTAATTTCACAAGCGTCTGAGGAATATTTTGCCTAGTGCAACTGAACAAGCTTGAACCTACTGAAAGCTGCCCATTTCAATTTATAGCTCCATCCAGTCATCCCTGTACCAATACAACGTATCCGTTGACAAAACCTTATCACTGTTTCTTTCACATGTTTTACCACTTAGTTTTATCATGACCAATAATGTGTAGCAGGCAAAAGAGTAGATAAGAATTACTATGATCCACTTCTCTACTCAATACAAAAATGCACTAACGAAGAATGGAAGAAATAAATATTTGATAGAAGTTCCTGCGGATTTTATTCCACTAGAATAAAATCCATAGATGGCAGTGCTCATCTCCATTTTAAGGCCACTGAGCCAGCACTCTCCAAAAATAATTCCATGAACATATGGCCAGTATGATGTCATGGAGCGCTGTTACCTTCCCACCAAAGTGGTACCTATTTATCTACTTGCATTGGCATGCTTTTGAACTGCTAGGTTGGCAGGAGATGAAGTCAGGACGGGAACTCACTCCTTTGCATGGTGCTCAGGTCTTGAACTTGGGCTGCTGTCTGTCAAGCTGACAGATCCAGCAATTTCTGAGCCAAATATTTAATACCCAGTACAAAATTGCAGCTTTTCACTGATTTTTGCAAGCCAGTGAGAGAGAGAAAATACTGTCTGCTATATTTGCTGTATATACTATATTTACTATATATATGCATATTTCAAAATCAAATTTCCAGGGCTTATTTGAGCATTATTAAAACATTTTGATTGTTCGTAGAAAATTATATCTATATAAATGAATCAATCAAACTATGTTTCATCAGCAAAGCGAATATCAAAACCTTTGGGGCACAATAGCTTTGTTATTGAAGAATACTTTTTATTCATTAATAATTTGTGTCAATCAATCATAAGTGCAAAGTTGTATCGCCATTTTCTGGCTAACTGTACAGTTCTGAATATTATAAATGGGACTTTAGGCTACAAGAGCTCATGCTACAAATCTATCATCAAACCATTTTCTTGATTTTGCTACTTAATAGAAAAAGGTTAGTATTCATCTGTGAATCTGTATGCCTTTTGATTTTTGCACTGATTCCAACCCATTTCTTTCCACTAAAGAGACATTTCATCAGTTCTTTTATAACTAGTTATTTCTCCACTGACTTTTCTCTCGGGAAAAAAAACATTATTTTAGAATCTGACTTAATCAGAGGATCAAGAAGAATTATAGCCAATACCATTTTAAGAAGAAACTTTAGAAGGACTTAATAGAGATCCAAGTTCAAGGAAGAATTTTAGAAGGTAATTTGAGCAATTCTCAACCTTAACAAGTCGTTCACGAATTCCAAAAGTTGAAGTCCACATGTCTTAAATTTGCCATGTTTGAGAAACTCTGTATTTAACTATAGGTTTCTTTAAAGCATAAAACTGTTCTTAAAACAAAAAATATCCACTTCTGAATCCAATACTCACAATAATATGCATGCATAAATGAAAGCAGGTGCCATTTATTTTAAAATAATTTACAGCCAATAATTTAGGATGTGGCTTGCACATTATAAAGTTAAAAATAAAAATAATACCGAATAGGAAATGTATAAAATAAACTTATTCAAACATACTTAGATTACTATCCTGGACATGGATACCAAAGAACATACATCCAGCTGATGAAGAGAAATTGATTTAATACCAGCTGGGTGATGTGCTTTAACCATAACTGATTAAATATGTCATAACAATTGGATTCATTTATTGAGTCCAAATTAAGCAGGAACCTTACAGCTAAAAATAATATGTGAACTACATCATTGAATCAGACTGCTAGTCATTCTTGTTTGATAGTACATACACTAACTGGAAATATTTTCTCGACAAGGAGTCTTCCTTAACCAGAGAAAATTAAATTAATCTAAATCTTAGTAGGTTTACCAGGTTCTTATGTATTCCAGACATGAAACTTATTCTGTTCTATTTGGAGCTCTGAGTGGATGAACTAAGGACAGGGTGGATAAAAATCGATGATTTTTTTTTTTAAATAAAAATAAAAATTGGAATTTTTTTATAATTTAAATCAGATTTTTAATTTTTTTATCATATTTATTTTAATAAAAATGTTTTTGGAGTAAAAATCTATCTAAATATAGTTTTCTACTTAAGATACATTAATAATTTAGTTTATTCAGTATGAAATGGAGCTTAGTTAGGTAGCATGAGGCGGTATATTCTGCAATATTTACATTTTTGGTCAACTCATTCAATGAATCCAAGCTCTGAAAGCTGAGATAATATGCACTCTAAATAGGAAACCTTCATTTTGTTTGCAAATAATAATATTAAAGATTCTAACTACCAGCAAGAATAAATCCCTACATTTAAAGAGCACCTGTCATTTCAGATCCATCATGGCAACGCCTGTTAGTGGGCATCCACTCACCTGCAGCCTGCCATGTCCCTCACCTTGTTGTGTCACTGCCACATCACCACTCATCCCATTAAAGTGAATGGGATTCTCAATGAGTCAACAGCAGGTCAGAGGAGGAGCCGCTGCAGGACAGAGATGACAGTTGCTCTTTAAAAATTATGATTTAAATCGAGTTGATTTAAATCAAGCCTTTTTACTAATGATTTAAATCGTGATTTAAATCAAATCCACCCAGACTAAGGACCAACCTGTTTTGGCCCTTGAAGCCACTGGGAATAGTTTATAAATAAATAGATTGGGATTATATTACCAGGTCCCTAATAGAAAGACAGAAAAGGGAGGAGCTCATTCTGAGGGTAAAATAAAAAATGAGAAGGTAAAACAGCCCTCCAGTGTTTCCTGAAACACAAGTGACCTCAGCTTCAGATAAGCACACATTAAAGCTTCACCAAACTTAAAGATTCATGTGAATACAAGCAAGAGCCTTATCTGTACGCAGATCAAAAAGCAAAATCTTGTTTCAAATCCGAAATGAAACCGAAAAGAGAAAAATCTGCAAACCCAGAGAATTCTCGTCAAGCTGGCAAAGATAAAATGATCTACAAGCCTTAACATGCTTGAGAAGGAAATCACTAAAATGGGATCATTTTCCACATTTATTAAAGATAAAATTACTTGCCTGATAGAAAAGCAAGCCACCGAATCAACTACACATGGATTTACATGGATTTACTCTGCTGATAGTTGGCTAACGGTTGGATTTATATGGATTCAGGAAATGGATTTAAAACTCAGATAAAGGACAATGCATGCAAATACAACAAGCCTTAAGTCTAACCAAGCAAATGTTTTCGAGCTATGGCTCAAAAATAGACATGTCATCTTGAAAATTTCCCTTCCAAGCCTCTGCGTTATTTCAAAGGACCTACCAAACAGGGTAAAATATGATGGGAGGTAGAGAAAGAAAGAAAAGGCTTAACTTCAACATGCCCCTGTATCATCCCATATTTTTTTCCTCTAAGAGGGGTACAAAAAGCATTGACTGATCAAAGAACTTCCTTCTACTGTACCGGAGCCAAGTGCAGTCAATTACTTATTCTTGTGTAGACTTTTATAAGAGATAACAGTTATCTAAAATGAAAAGGCACATGCCTTTTTTTGTTATTAAATTGGTTGGAAAAAAAAAGGGAGCCAGAGAGACAAAAGGGCTTCTGTGCAAAAGGAGGGCTTCCCCAGATCAACAAAACAGAGCCAGAAAAAGAAAGCAGGCGGGCTTGTCTCTCTTCACACAACTGACTAGCTCTGAAGTTCAACTCTTGCCTAGGAAAAAAAGGGGGGGCTGGTAATTGAGAAACAGCTGTTACGAAGGGGTTCAAAGTAAAGACTGAAAAACTGCTTTTCTCTCTTTATATTTCCTCAGCCCTTGGTCAGCCAGCGGATCCTTTGGCTTTGGATAGGATATTTAAGGTACAGCTGAGTTGGAATGTACGTTTGTGTGTGCATAGATGTACCGTATTTTTTGCTCCATAAGATGCTCCTGACCGTAAGACGTACCTAGGGTTAGAGGAAGGAAACAAGAAAAAAAATCTGCATCTGCCCCCCAGCGTCCATCTGGTATTCATCTGGCTAGTTTCCTTGCAGCAAACAGCCTGGTCAGCTTCAGCACATTATCACAGCCCAAGATGGAGCCATCACCGCCAAGCAGCTGATTGGCGGTTGGTTCGGCCTCCTGGAATATTGCCAATCAGTTGTCCAGGCAGCGGGGATCACTGCCACCATTCACCGCTGCAGCCTGTCATCCATATTCGCTCCATAAGATGCACAGACATTTCCACCCACTTTTTTTGGGGGGGAAGTGTGTTTTATGAGCGAAAAATACGGTATATACTCATGGTTTGCTGTGATCTACTTTATTAGAGTACAGGTCCTCGACTTACGACCACATTTGAGCCCAAAATTTCAGTCAGTTGTTCAGTGAGGCATTTAAGTGAATTTTGCCCCATTTTACGACCATTCTTGCCACAGTTGTTAAGTGAATCACTGTTACATTAGTAACACGGTTGAATCTGACTTCCCCATTGACTTTGTTTGTCCGAAGGTCAAAAAAGGTGATCACATGACCTGCAACCGTCTCTATCTAGAAATGCAGTATAAAAAGATAACTGGGCAGCATCACCGCTATGCAATCCAAGAGGGGAAGTGCAGCAAAGAATGAAAAGAAAGCAAACAAGCCAGAAGTTTTAGTCATTACATTCTATGTTAAGTTCTAGTTAACAGTGAAGTGAGTCAAGAACAATTTTTTGGCTGTACTATTCTGGATTATAGATGAATATTGTATTTCTAAAAACATTCTCCATATAGAAAAATGTACATATCGGGACAAAGTTAGACAGGTAGTCCTTGACGTACAAGAGTCATTTAATTGGCTGTTCAAAGCTACAACGGCACTGAAAAATATGACTTATGACCGTTTTTTAACAGTTATGACCTTTGCAGCATCTCCATGATCATGTGATCAAACTTCAGATGGTTGGCAACTGACTCATATTTATGACCGTTGCTATATCCTGGAGTCACATGATCCCCTTTTGCGATCTTCTGACAAGCAAAGTCAATGGGGAAGCCAGATTTACTTAACATCCAGGTTACTAATTTATCAGCTACAGTGGTTCACTTAACAACTGTGGCAAGAAAGGTTGCAAAATGGGGCAAAACTCACTTAACAAACATCTCACTTAACAAATTAGAAATTTTGGGCTCAATTATGGTCGTAAATCACTGACTACCTGTAGTGCAGTTTTCCACCCCGGATTTATAAGGTTATTACTTGGTATATGCATTTAGAAACATCTCCCACCTGTTTGGAACGATAAATATACCAGTGGTAAGACATAGCAGTGTGCTACCACATTTTTCAATCCTGCATATAAAATGCATGAATGCCAAGAAAGCTACTGGTCTACATAATGCATACTAACAAATTAGTTAGGGGTATCTTTAGTAGGATTACAGCTGCTTTGAAAATTATTGGGGAGACCTGGCTTAGACAAAAAATGAATGCAAAATTTCTCAGCTATTCATTAAATGTTACTTGAGGAGGCATGTTGTGGACCCTGTCAGTCAAGGAAATTCGGCTGGTAGGGTTCAGGACAAATGCTTTCTCTGCTGTGGCTTCCGCCTTTTGGAATATCTGACCCCCCTGAAGTGAAAATCCCACCCTCCTGACTTTCCACAGGAGCTTGAAGACCTAGCTCTACCATTTGGTTTGGAGCCCTGACATGCATCAGGTGGTTGATGACATAAGAGGCAATCCTACCTTTTCCTCCCTCTTCTTCTTTTAATTATGATTTTATCTGTACCGGGGCTTTTATTTTTATTATTTTAGAGATATGTTATGATTTTAATGTTTTATGCTGTATGCCACCCAGAATTGTTTCATTACAAAATGGGTGGAAAATAAATAAATAAATAAATAATCAATCAATCAAGTTTTATTTAACCTTCATGATTCTGAAAATAATGTACTCCTCTAAGAATAGAATTCACTCATTAAGAGTAGCACTTATACAGTTGTACTTTTGCTTTAGGCTTTGTAGAAACCCCAAAATAGATGAGCTGTTTTAATTAATAACAGATCTGAATCTACACATAAAGATCTGAATTTTTCTTGTTAGCTTGAAATGCTTATCCAAGTAGCTTCTTCAGAAAAGAACTCCAGTTGCCATGACTCAACTTCTAGACAACTCTACTTGAATGACTGGGAATCTTCATCGACGTATTGCCACACACTTTAGGAAAGAACCCTGAGGTTGATGTGGGAATATGAGTAGACACGAAAAATAAAGATGTGAAACATTTGCAAAGCATGAACGATCTTCATCTTTACTCAATCTTTACCTTTTTACAAAGGCATATGCCACTGTAAAGCTACATAAAACTTTTAAGTAAAACAGAATTGAGCATAAATTTTCTGCTCTCCCTCCTGTAAAAAAAAAAAAAGAATGAATTTCAAGCCTAGTTGATTTCAGCATTCCCAATTCCAATTTTCCATGTCACTCTAAGTTGAGTACTTTTAAATCAATGCAACGCTTTGTCTAAAAATCCAAATTCAGATCCTAATATTGCAGAAATCTTCACACACTCCCAAGTAATACAGGAAACAAAGATACAACAAGATATTCTTAACACGCTCTTCATTTTGCTTCCAAGTTGACGTGTTTTGAAATATGGAGTACCAGTGCTCAGAAGTTTCTATCCAGTTAAGAGAATATAATTATGAACAGCTCTGAGACTTTGGCTGGACTTAAGCTAAGCAGGGTTGGGTTAAGTTAATCCTTAGAGGAGTGAATACCACAGCTTTAGGGTAGATTTGAAAGTTAGAAAAATCTCGACAAGACAGGAATAAGAAAATATTTCCATAAAGAAAACTACAAGGATGTAGAGTTGAGCTGGACTCAAGCACATCGTTTTTATTCTTCCTTATGACCTTCAAGATACAAACGCTTTGAACTCTTAATTGTACCGCAAACTGCAAAATCAGTAAAATGAATATTAAAATACTGTGATTTCCTTCCGCCCTTCGAATGTAATCATAATTAGGCTTCTGATGAAGTATAAAGCGTGACCAAAAGTGGTTTCACATTTAATTAAAAAAGAGAGGGAGTGGCAGGTCACGATATAGTACCTGTGCAATGTATTGGATAAAACAAATCTCCATTCAGACGTATAATTTTCTTTGGGCCTTCAGCCAGACAGCCTTGCCACCAAACTAGTTACCAATGTTATCGTCTTGATAACATGAAAAGGGAAGATAAAAGTCTGTGATGAATAAATCAGTTCTGTTTTGCAACATCAGTGATTATATAACTTTTTAAAAATTGTTGCTTTATTGGCATTTTATTTGCCTGTATTTAAATATTTTTGGACATAAAAATATTTGGTATAAAGCAAGCCCAAAGCTCTCAGACCAGTGATATCTGCAAGATTAATTTAGAAGACAGAGTGAAGTGGAAGAAAAAGGAAGATAGGTCAAGGGCAACTTACATATGAATGGAGACACACGATACTTTAGGGAATAGTTGAAATACAAAAAGAGCAGGCCCCAGGCCCGGAGGAGCTAACAAACTAAACTGACATGTGTTTATTAGTGCCTCAATCTTGCAATGAAAAGGGCACCAAACATATTTAGCAGCCAAGAAAACTGATGTTTCGTTAATAAACACCAACCAGATGGCAACTACCAGCCTCTTCAACAGTGCCCACAATTTCTATAAAACACGTTCTTTATTTAGTCTACAGATTCCTTCAGATCCTTCCCCCCTTTCTTTTTTCCTTTCCCTTTTCAGATTACATTAAACAATAACTGCTCAAGGACGGTAATGTATAGAGAAGGAAGACTATGTAACAACACTTTTTTCAGAACTAGCAAAATTACCACAGTCTTTCCAGCCTCGTTTCTCCCCACATTTATAAACCAAAAGTATGTCTCCCTACATATTTGTGGAGGAGGTTAATGGTAGAAACAGGCTAAATGTATTTATAAAAAAGGGACTTATTATACACTAGATGTGTTTACAGGATACCAAGCATAAAAGAGCTTTCTACACTTTCAAATGTATATAGAAAGTACACAATAACCAACAGCCACACTGCACAGGGGGAAAAACCATTAGAGACGACTTAAAATAAGCTGATATCCAGGAAGTCCCAGCCCACAAAAACCAATGAAGGAATTACCAGCCTAACTAAAAATTTGTTCTGAATCTTCCTCACCCCCAAAGCAAAACTATAAACAAGCATAAAATGTAGGACTAAGTAACAGGACATCATGAAGCTACCTCAGTAGCTAGGAAGTACTGAGCATTGGTCTCCTGTCTCTATAAGAGGGAAGTGAGGAGTAAGGCTATGCATGTTTTCAGAAATTTATTTATTTGTAAAATTTATTAGCCACCCATCTTACCACAAGGTAATTCACCTAAAGAAATGAACTCACATAATATCTGTCTGCTACTGTTTCCCCAAAAATAAGACTCAACCAGAAAATAAGCCCTAGCATGATTTTTCAGGAGGCTCGTAATATAAGCCCTACCCCCAAAATAAGCCCCAGTTAAGATCATCAGCAGACAGAGGAATTTAGTACTGTATTTCCCCCAAAAATAAGACCTAACCGGAAAATAAGCCATAATGCGTCTTTTGGAGCAAAAATTAATATAAGACCTGGTCTTATTTTGGGGGAAACACGGTACACGAAGGCTATTGTGTTGCACATCTTTGGAAAAGAAATGGTGGCTTTTATTAGGAATAGAGAGATACTCTGTTGTGAGTCAATCCTTCTGAATAGGCTCCAAAGTATTCAGAACCCTTAAGATGGAAGACTTCTGTAGAAATTTCAGAAAACCTGTCTAATCCACCAACTATTAACCAGCTTATATCCATCAATCCAGGGGGAAAAAAAACATATCCAGTGTTTCCCCACCCCCAAATTCGGACTTGGATTTTTAACTTCCTGTCTGGGTTACCATTCAGGAGATGCAGAAATTACCAAAAACATAGTAATTAGTAATTAACTCATAAAATAGTGGCTTATTTGAACCCAATGCAGGTATAATAATCAATGAGCAGGATCAGGTTTTATATTCTGGTTTGTTAATTAATTCAGGCCAGAAGAAAATACAGCTCCAAAAATCAAGGTATAATTGAGCACTAATGCTTGATCATGAGAATCCTTCCTGACAACTCATTCTTAATCTCTGCTTTCGGTGGTCAGGTCTGTTTAAAACCGCCACGGTTAATATTCCTTTAATACTTATCCTTTCTGAATTAACCTAATCTCTTTTGAAAGCCATTAAAGCTAGTGGTCATCACAACAATGAAATTGCTCAAATCATTTGCTCTTGTAGAAAGAACCATTTATTCTATTATGAAACAGCAGCTAACAGGTTTCACTGGGCAGTCCAGGGTTCTAATACTAAGAATATTATGCAACAAGTAAATTGAAATATTCACCTCTACTCCGAAAACCTTTGTAGTCAGATCCAACATAACTTAAGTTTGGATATTACTCAAAAATTGTTACCTTTGATTTTGACTCATACAACAGACTCCCTCTGAATTTTGTTCTCCCCGTGAATAGTAGCATAATTTCCAATAGTAAGCACTTAAGGACGAAGCCATCTGTATGATATTTATCTAGACATGTGAGAAACTCTGTTCAGACATTTACCTGAGGCAGTGAGTCACTTTCCAAGTGTTGAAGATACTACAGGATTACCAATAATTAGTAAGAGATAAATTAGTGCCCAGTATAGATCAAATAAGCTTAGCTCAGTGTTTTACAAAGCTCTGAAATTTTATTAGCTGCTATTGTACATGAATTGTGATTAGTGGTATGATGCCTCTTCATTAGATATTTCTCACATACATTACCTGCTGAGATAATTAAATAAATGCTGTCTCAGTGACTCACAGTTTGGATGTTCTCACTATGCCTTCAAAATTGGGATAGGGGCTTACTCTTACTCTAATACACATGGTATTACATACACTTATAATTGTTGAGCATTATATTTGAGAGCCATTGCCAAGCAGGGAAAGGTATCTCTTTTTCCTAGAATCTGAGATTTTCTCATAGGTATATTGAGCAAGTTTGTGAAGGTCTATATATACAATGTCCACAAGATTAAAAAAAATATTCAGTGTAGTTATAAATTTATTATTTAAGAGGTGCCTAAAATATGCCACTGTTGAAGCTTCATGCATCAGCCAGGAGGTCATTCAATTAATAACACAATGTGGTGTTATTGCCGTTGCAATTTGTTCACTACATTATGGAGAATAGGAACTCCATACTATTTTTCTAATGGGAATGAGCTGAATAACAGTTTTCCATCATGTGTGTACCAGCTTCTATAAGACCTACAACTCCAATGCAGTAAGAAACCAAGTTACTCATTTACAGTATATTGGATGGTTCCTTCGTGCAGATACAATCAGAAATAATATCATTTACAGTATATTGGATGGTTCCTTTGTGCAGATACAACCAGAATAAGAATAATAAGAATAATAAGAATAATAAGGACCTAGCCCTCAAGAAATGGGCTGGATCCCCAAACAATCAAATATGAATTATCTAACTTTCCCTTCTATGATAACTCTAAATACAGTACAAAGAAATACATGTTCTAGGGTAAATGGTCTAATTACTTTCATATATGGTGTGTAATGTTAGGATGCCAGAAACTCTGCTGACAGTATTATTTTTTCTCATGCCAAAACAGCCACACAAACTTTCTTCATTTCAATATCAAAGTCTGCCTTAGTATATCTTAACTTTTGAATGCAAATGTCAAAGCCACTCCTGTGCAAGTGCATTTCTCCTTGCAAACTCAGATAAACATTGCCCAGCCAAGCCAACACTTTCAAAAATTCAGCAAACTTTAATACACTTATCAAATTAACATAATCCAGTTGGAAAATTCACTCATTTATTTTGATAAAGACAAGACAAAGCAATTTGTGCCATCATGCATTCATGCAACTTCTAGGAGCCCAATGCAAATTTCAATTTTAATTCCGAGGAGTCATGTTGCCTATTTGTGTCTTGATATACGAAGAAAATTACCTGCACTCTTGTGCAGATTTACAGACATGCATTATAAGTTATAAAGGAAATGTTAGCTAACCGATCCAACTATAGTAACATCAAACAGTTTCAGTTTTAATACTATGACTCAAATCTTTTAAA
The DNA here is from genome assembly GCA_022577455.1 of Arizona elegans. Taxonomy (NCBI): domain Eukaryota; kingdom Metazoa; phylum Chordata; class Lepidosauria; order Squamata; family Colubridae; genus Arizona; species Arizona elegans. The sequence continues at coordinate 8,615,439 of JAKOOJ010000002.1, read as the reverse complement.
TATCATTCCTACAATATCCATAGTTACCATGGTGCCATAGTATCACACACCCAGATGATCATATAGAAAGAGAAATACCACTTCCTATTCTTGTAATCCACCGTGATTGATTGAAGTAATTTTTATGGAACTTCTTCCCCAATTCGTCTTATTGGAATACATTTGACTAGATCAGAAGATGAAAATGCTTATTAATTATGTTTAACATATGGGAGTCTCCGATCCTTTGCTGTTACACTATGTTTGTGAAAAATTAAGAACAGATTTCCAAAACATGAAACTTGGTATTCAAAAGACAAGAATAATTGCAATTGGAAAAGTCCATGTGAATTATTGAAAAGCAGTCATGAAATTTCACATTTCTTGACACCAATAAATTTTAGAACAGAAGAAACCTTGAGACAAAGCCCAAGGTTCAGAGCCTTAAGATATAAAAGTATATGTAAATAAAATATCAACGTTATTGTCAGTTCAATAATAAATATGATACTGGTGGGACCAAATATTCTTAAATTTATTCCAAAGGTTGCCTGGCCAACAGTCAGCAGAGCTATAATGGTGGGTTCCTGAATTGGGTGGAAGGTTGGGTAGAAAGTTGGTCTAGACCAGGGGTCCTCAAACTTGGCACCTTTAAGACTTGTTCTGGGAAGTACAACTCCCAAAATTCTCGGAGTTGAAGTCTACAAGTCTTAAAGCTGCCAAGTTTGAAGACCTCTGGTCTAGATTATGTGTAATGTACTATCCAACCCTTGCATTTTACAGGTGGATGGAGGGAAACTTTCTATCAGAAAACCTATGCCACTCCTTATTGCTATTTTAAGAGAAAACAGTGAGGAAACTGATGAGTTAAGCTTTTAAAAAGGGACTCAATTATTCCAGCATTCATGGAAGAAGTAGCATGGAAAACAGGAGAAGGCAAGTGCCCTGGAGAAAAGAAGATGAAAGGCAGAAGAGGAGCTGAAGATCAAAGATTAAAGGAGACAAAGGAAGACAGATCTGCGGAACTACCAACGTGGGAGATAATAGCAGCTTAGTTAGGATATTGGGATCAGGCCTTACAACAGCTGGAGGACATTTGGCAGCTATCTCAAAGCACACGGAAAGCACCGAGGGGCATCCAGGAAAGTGGCAAAGAAAACTCTGGGAGGCTTAATAATTTCAATAGATATTAGCAGATGACCAGCCAAAGATGGATCTGACACTGGCATTAAGAAGGGAGCCCAAAGTCAGGCTGGACCACATCTGGCTAAAAACCAGGAAAAGTTACTTCTAGTCCTGCCTTAGCGTTGAAAGCCAGCTGGGTGACTTTGGCCAATCACCAGAAGACTATGAGTGCTAGTCCCACCTAAGTCACGAAAGCCAACTGGGTGACTTTGGGTCAATGACTAGGAGACTATTAATTCTATTCCCGCCTTAGTCATGAAAGCCAGCTGGGTGACCTTGGGCCGGTCACATTCTCTCATCCCACCTCAAAGGGTTATTGTGGGAAAGAATAGGAGGAGGAGGAGGAAGAATTAGGTATGCTCATCACTTATAAAAATAATAAATGTGGGTTTCAAAAAATCTAAAATAATAATGTCCACAAGAAGAGGCAATAGTTGGAGACCTCCACTTCCTAGACAGAATCACTGCAGCAGATCAGATGGCAGGGAAAAAATTCCCAAGCCATCAATCCCTACTAGCAAGCAATAAACCAACATTCAACCTATAGGATAGTTTCTGCTATACCTCAGAGCAAGATCAAAAAGAGTTAGCAACAGGAATTATTGTTGCACAAGTGAGATTTGATGGGTCCAAAATAAGAGAAAATTCATAATAGAATAGAACTTTAGTATGCTAAGGAGGAATAATAAGGTATAGTTACGAATGCAATATTAAAATCATTCAGTTTCATCTTTCCAACTTTTAACCTATCACAATAAAGGTAGAGACCAAGCTGCATGTTGTTTAGTTATTCTAATGGTGTTTAAACCCCTTTTCATATCTGAAAGTAGTGTACAACACATCAAGACTGCATAAAACAACCAAATAATTTAATCATTAAACAACTAAGAGCACATAAATTATTACCTATATGGAAATAAGCATTTTATCATGGGGAAGGCCAGATTTGAGAAAGTGACAAGTAAAGTCATCCCTACTATAAACTGTGATCTTCAGAGAGTCTTCATCTTCTAAATTCTAAATTTAAATTTTCTAAAAGAAAAAGAGAAAGAAAAGCTGCTATGCTACAAAGCCAGAGATAAGGTAATTGTGATAACCCACTCCTGGTGTTCATGAACTACAGTTCTATTCATTACTTACTGTTTATGCTGATAAGCATTAGAATTCAATAATGACTAGAAAACAGCATCTCATCTCTATATTGACTGTAATGGGTTAAATAAAACGTCCTTCATATTAATTTCAAATCCCAATGATTACATGATTTAAGGAGTATACCGAATAGATAACCCTAATAAAACACATTCCAATAATGTGCATCATTATGGCTAGTAAATGACTTACGTTGTTCATTATAAAATGTTGGATTATAATCAACTATCAACCCAGAAAGCATAAAAAATGGGGATAGAACGTAATTATAATAACTACTTTAAGCAATCTAATGTATCTAGTTCTTTAAAAGATTTGATAGAAACTTTGGAAAAAACTTATCAAGACTGAGTTCTAAATCTAATACGTTCAAAACAGCATTCCCAAATCTCAAAACCCTTGTACATTTGAACCGAAACATCTTATATATCTTATCTCTTATCTAATCATACTCAATTAGTAATTTCATATTATAACCATAAATTAGTATAGCAAACCACCACCCTATGATTTCTACATTTCCTCCAAATCAAACTCCCTTATTAAAATTCACTGTTTCCTTTATGTCAGCTTTGGAAGCCATATTAACACCAGAAGTTTCCACGCTGCCACCTTCTTGAGCTTGGGAAAATAGGAGGGGGGATTTAGTAGAGAGATTGTAGTTAGACATAGTAGCATTCTTCTTTTCGATCAAGGTCATGGTGTTTCTGCATCTGGAGGAGTAGTTGTTGCAGTGGTGGATCAAGTTGGGACGGATGGTGATTGGGCCATGTGATGGACTGATGGGTGCAGAGCAGTGGTGGGTTGCTACTGGTTTGCACCAGTTTCAGCATACCGTTGGCGGAAATTTGGCCAAGATCGCCAAACTGGTAGTAATGGCCGGCCGGCCATCCCCCGAACCGGTCCTCCAGTCGCTGCTCGTTCACCCCGGCCGCCATCTTCACTGCCACCATGTTCTTCATGCATGCGCATCCCATTCCCTTACAAGTCCAATGGGACGTGAAGAACATGGCAATGACAGCAGCAGCTTTTTCCGCCAGTACGTTTTGGTGGATGGCAGAGAAAGTGACTGGCAAAGAAGTCTTTTCATAGGCTTCTTTGCCAGCCACTTTCCAGCAGCAGCGGCTGGCTGTGGGTTGCTGAAAACTCCAGTCAGCTTGCCTTCCTGACTCTGGACCAGCCGCTGCAGAAGGTAAGCAGCCAACAAAGAGGTGGTGATGGGGGGGGAGGCAGGCAAGTGGGCCTGGCCACAGGGACCGCCAGGAAGGCAGGCAAACATGTCAGGGCCACCCAGCCGTGCGGAAGGGAGCTAACAGCCTACTTCCTTCCTTGCGGCCCTGTCATGCTTGCCTGCTTTCCCGGCAGTCCCCCATGCCCTTGCCTTTTGAGATTGGGTCACTCATCCAGCTTATGATGGGAGATGTGCTGCTTCCAGCCTGGTCCAGCCAGTGGGTAGACAGGCAGCCCTTCAGGGAGACAGAGCACTGCGCTGGAGCTGAGAGGGGTGGCGGCAGAGGCGGTGCTGCAGGAGAGCAAACAGATGTCCCAGGGCTGCTGCACATGTGCACCACATATGAAGGGAGGCAGACACTGCACCTCTGAAGAAAAGAGGCAGCGGCGAAGCCCTGGCTGTCACCCAGGAGAGGGCCACAGAGGGACACATCACATGCCCATCACCCTCGCTACTTTTGCCGCTGGCTTCTCGGCGCTCTTAAAGTCAATCTTGAAAAGCTGGAAGACATTTCCTTAGATCGCCGCCAAACTCATTGTTGAGAGCGTCAGGCTAGCCCCTGAATATACGAGAAGTGTTGGGCAAAGTTCTTCCAAAGTTCGACCAAGTCTTCTCCTCCTTCTCAGCCTCGAATCACAGAGCAAACACGCACAGTCTATATTATATTTTCTATAACATGGCAATATTCAAATCTGATGCCTACTTGTTTGTGAAAAGCAGATAGACATTTACTGGCTCAACCACTATCTGGATAATTCAAACTGGCCAAAGAAATAAACGTTTCTCCTTTATACCTACCTACGTATCTGATGGGGGGGAAGTGATGACCTGGTTATTAAATCCACAGGAGTGTTTAGAGATCAGTCAGCATTCCTATATTAATTCCACAACCTGGTTCCCAAAGTAGCCAAACAAAAACCATTGAGAAGTCAACAAGCAAGGCACAAGAAATAAGTGACTACTTCTAGTTACTAAACTAAATAGACCATTTTTAGCCTTAGCTGAGCCCATCTAATTATTTCATCAATAATATCCTGGGATTTCTATATAGTTCACAAGCTGCTTACCCACTCCTTCTTGGGTACTAAGATAATGACAAATTATATCACATTCAAAGCTAGAAACCTACACCCACATTGTTCACAGGTTATTTTAAGATATTAGCTTTTTGAACCTATTGGTTCTGGAGTTATATTTTTCAACCCAGTTGTCATTTTTTTAAAAAAAAATCTATGTATAATATCATTATAATTAAATACAAGGCACGTATCATGCTTATTAATCTTTTGCCTAATGGATTGCTACACCGCACAATCTGATCACACATAGAACAATGTATGAACAACCAAGCACTTCAGGAACTTTGAAGTTTATAATTGGTTTTATACTTCCTTGAATGACAAGGGAAAAATCGAAATGATATAGGATGGGACCTCACAGAGAAAACAAAAATGGAAAAACTAGAACTGTCTATTCCTGGAAGACCATAAGTTAACAAGAATCCTAAAAAAGTAGAGCAGATTGTGTTGCTGTAAATAGGCTACTATAGTTTATTATTATTATTATTATTGTCCAATGATGTACTTAAAAATGCTTTTGGGTACAGGAAGTATATGCTAGAGAAGTGATGATGCTTAGAATGGACATGACTAATTTTCATTCCTCTTAATATTTATGTCCCCTATCAATTATGCCCATCAAGCTGAATTTAGCTTAAGATCATTCCTTGTTATATCGCTTCTCTACTGAAACATCTTTTTCAGTATCATTTTAGCTTGTACTGATACAATTTCACACTTTAGTCCTTTACCTGCTACGTAAGTACATCACATTAACAAAGAATGAAGGGGCATTTTCCTAACCAACTAAGTGACAAGACTCATACTTTGACTGGTTTTCAAAAGGCATGCTTATTTTGTTTAGGTAGCCTGGATTGAAAACTAGAAAAAATATTAATTGGATTATTCCACCACACTTTCAGATTTCTATTTATTCTAATGTTAATTTTAAAAGAATTATATAGCATAAGAAATTAAGATTTAAATATAGAGTCCATTCCATATTCAAAGTAAACTGTCAAACAATGATTCTTAGAGAATCATCTTGCTGGTTGGGAGAACCTGTGCTGAATTAAGAAATTTATCTATCTGCTTCCATTGTCTTAATCTATATTGCCAGCCTTATTGACTCCCAATGTTATTATCATCTATCAGCATAAAATCAAAACATTTAGGGAAACTTATTATTTTCCCAGAAATTGAAGAAAGGAACAAAATGTATTTTTCTTCCAGAAATTGAAGAAAGGAAATCCCAATCAATAATAAGATAAATTCACAATCAGATATGGTGAAAATCTCCCAGAGATGAAGAATACAAGTTAGACAGATTTTGGCAACATGATGCCGACAAACTTTTGTTTGCATCCACTTGCTCAAAATTCTAAGTTTGCTCACTAGCAATTGCCAAAATCCTGGATTTGGAAAGCTGATTTAAAAACTGAAGACAAAAATTATCAAACCAGCAACTTCTATGTTTATCCTTCTAAATAGGGTTTTACAAGGTATTAATTAAATCACTAAAACCTTTAAATAGTATTATAGTCAGCTAACACATGATTTATTTAGTTACCAAGCATAGAAACCAAATTCAAAGTTTTTCATGTCTTTAAATAAGTAAAAGTTAAAGTTGGATTTATGCACAGATAATGGTATGCAGGCTTAACATATTATTTATTTCTTATAGATATCCATATTCTCACTTAATTTGCTAGTCTTAAAGGATTTTTGCAAAATATTGAAGTGAATTTTCCAGTGAACGCCTATCCTATACTTTAATTTTGAAAGAATGTTGTCGGAGAAAAGCTGGGACGTTTTGGTCAACAGAGGTTTTGCCGTTTCTCTAAATGTAGATGCAAAACATTTTTGGAAATTATTAATAGTTTATATTTGGGGTTGTGGTATTTTTTCTAAGCTGCATGAAAATACTAAATACAACAGAAGACAGAGAGGACTGTAACATAACCCACCAATACACTTCTTAAAAGCCTAATTATTTTGAAAGCAAAGCAAAGAAACAGATTTTAATAATTATTAACACCAAAAGAGCTAGGGGGAATCACTAAATATTGATATAAAGTCAGGAATATAGATAACAAGCTATTTTAATATATTTTTTCATGTTACTTGGAGAAACTATATTATCTTCAAACGGAACAGCATCCTTTGCCATCTACTAAAATGCTAAATTTGTGTTATTGGCAAATAACCTTTGATATATTCTGGTAGAGAGAAGTTCCCTGAGTGTGTAAATTTCTGATCCCAGTGGCCAACCCGGATTGGATCCTTCAACATTATCCTGGGACACATATATTTGCCTTCATTTGTGAAATAAAATGTTCTACTTTCAAGTACTGCAATATCACATAAAATTCAAGACGTTTCCAACGAATACACACTGAGGAATTTTTTACATAACTGTTCCAATAAAATGCTCAAAATAATTTGCATTTCTGATCCATAAACAATCTGACTGCCATTGTCAATAGCATTAAGAGAAATTATACTAATGTACAATTCTTGGGGAGGAAGCCAAAATGTAGGTATCAAGTATTAAATCAAGCACATCACTCATCAAGAAAGGCTGGGAAATCCATTTCAAAAAAGTGCACGTGTGTTCTGACAGATTTTCACAGAATCTAAATGCTTGTTAGTTGCATATCTAAACAGCATAAGGGTAAGCTAACAACAAGTAGAAAGTAAGGGGCCTTCATTCTAAACAATGCATTCGAAACTTATTTTTAACAACACAGCAAGGCTATGAAGACCCCCCCTTTTTTTTTCTTCCCTTTCTTCTTGAAGACTGAGTGTAAAATTACTTAAGAATGCAGCTAAGCATTCGGAATTTTGTTCACTATTAGAGGTATCAATATTGACAATCTTGAATTCAAAGCAATTAAAGGTAAGCGTTTGTTTTCCTTAAGAATGGTTCACAAGGACCACTTAAATCTTGTTCTGTTGTACATGCAGTTGATTTATGTCATTTAATTAGGAACTTATTCAGGAAAAAAGTACTCTTTCGGTTAATAAAGCAAACAAAAAATCATAACACTTAAGGGTGGACAAGATAATTTGCTCCCAATATCAGTCTTTGGACCTAAAGCCAAATTGAAATAAGGGAGACTCATCAACTTGGTAAAATAGTTTTTTCTGACAATTCAGTTTTTTTAAAAAAAAATTAAAAACCTACAGATTTTTTTCCTTTTACAATATGATTTATTCTATTAGTCTTTCTTTTTGAAAGTCAAACAGATTTACCTGTTATTCATCAAATAACAACCCCCCCTCCATCTTCAATAATGAATGCCAAAAGCAAAACTAAGGTTAATTTTTAATACCCAAATAAGTAAAAGTTTGCCAGTTACAGTCCTGGTTAAAATAACATCAATAATTCTATCAGAAATTTTTATAGCATTTCCATTGTGGAAGTTTGATCTGGAATTATTTTTGCCATGAGCAAAAAAAAGAAAATTTATTAGAGACTGTCAGGAAAAAAAAAAGCTTGATTTATGTATAATTCTTTTAAGGTAATACATTCCAGAGACTCTCTGAAGCTAGAAATTTCTTTAACCACAATTCTTTCTTCATCCACTACACAAATTCCACCATTGCCTCTTTACTTAAGTACTCGAAAAGATCCCTTTTTGCCTGGAAGCTTCCAGAAGTTATTTATTTGTTTGTTTGTTTGTTTGTGTATAAACACACACACACACACATTTCAAAACAAAAAACAGTGATTATGTCCTACTCAGAAAAATAGTCCACAAACTAATTTTACAGTGCAAATAAAAAAAAAAAAGAGTTGTAGGTAGGAAGGTTGGTAGGTAGGTCAGTAGCTAGGTCGGTAGATATGAATGAATGAATGAATGAATGAATGAATGAATGAATGAAAAGTTGAGGTTTGCATATACTTCCTTCCAGGCTAAAAAAACCTGTGGAAACAATACTATGTAATCTGACTGATTCTAAACTAAAGATGATTACAGAGACTCTTAAGGAAGTTCCTTTATATATATATTTATAACTGCCATTACAATTTGTACAAATAACTGAAGGCAGCAAACATACATAATAATCCTTCCTCCTCCTATTTTCTCCACACCAATCCTGTAACATGGGTTGGGCTTAGAGAGTGACTGGCCAAAGTCACCAAGCCAACTTTCATAGTTGAAATGGAACTAGAATTCACAATCTCCTGGTCTCTAGTCTGCTGCCTTAACCCCATAATCTTCATTAACAATACCTAGAATTTCTAATGTTTAAAGTCTTTTATCTTTATTTTCAATAAACATTACCAGTAAGCTTGTAAAGTCATCAACTATTGTTAATTATGCATTAATAGTTATGACTGAGTCAGTAATTTGACAGATACTTCTCATGCATGCTCAAGCAGGGAAAAAAGGCCCACTGATCTAATGGATTTGCTCATAAATAAATTTGTGCATAATTTCTGCCTAAGAAAATCCAAGGCCAAGGAGTTTTTTGAAACCAAAATATTTCCTTTTTTCAGTTCCCCCGCTTTACCTGTTTAAAGGCATAATTTACAACTAACAAAATATCCAAGCAACTATCAAAAATTTAGATACAAGACTCAAAAAAAAAGTCTTCAATACAAATCCATAGTAACAGACACAAAGAACAGTGTCAACAGTTGCTAGCTTTGTTAGAAGAAAAAACAGCATTCTCTGCATGCATGGGCATCATATGAAGATACATGATACACCAATCTATCTGAAAGTAAACACACTTGACTTCAGACATGAGAACTAGGGATTGTGACACATTATGAAAATGAAAGTTGGACACTGAAGAAGCAGGATAGAAAGAGTATTAAAAACAATGTTGGAGAAAACTCCTGAGAATACCATGGAAGACAAACAAATGGATCATTGAACAAATCAATGCAAAATTCTAACTCAAGGAACAAATGAGCAGACTAAAAATATCTCATTATGGAGATATTATGTGAAAACCTAGTCTCTGGAGAAATCTTGAATGTTGGAAACTGTGGAAGGACAACCAGTGGATTAACTCAATTACTGAAGCAATGGATACACCAAGAGAAGGCAGGGAGCAATAGAGGCAAATCATTTTAGAGACTATCTTTGCAGTCACTAGAAGTAGACACTGATTTCATGACACATAATCAATAAATTATCCAACTCATTAAGGGCTTTATACTGACTGGATATTAACCAATTAAATCTCTCCTTTGTATACATGCTTCTTGAAGCGAAAAGGCAGCCTTTAATTTGTATTTTCCATGTGATCTGGAGCCCTGAATATTCAAAATTCAATGGAAGCCTTACTGGGAATAATAGCACAAATATCCTCCTGAACAGGATGTTCAAGAGAATGGATATCAAGCAAGTTAAATCATGTGATGTTCTACTCCAGAGTACTGAGCTAGTTGATATGAATGGGTCACCTGAGCAAGCATTTCACCTTGAATTATGTTGAGTAAACATGAGACATGCAGTAAATTAAAGAAATAAATAACAAGTGATGGAAAATAAATAATGAGATTGACTCTTATGCTAAATAATGCCAGGAAAAAAAGGGTGAAAGGCACATGTCTGTTTGGCAGTTGCAACTATGATGATATTCTATCTCAAATGGGAAGCACAAATGAATTAAAGCCCTTCCATCAATAGTTCCAGCTCTCCCTTCATGCCCTCCTAATATAGTCCCTGGAGACCCAGATGATAGGTTCATCTAATTTAGCAGCGAGTTTCTGAAAAGTATTAGCTACTTATTTATAGGAAGTTTGTAAGTATGTTAAGAAAGTAACATCCCATTTCTTGTATTAGTAGTTTGTTAAGACACCTTTCCTTATCATAGTTAATTTAAAGGCTCTTCTCTTTGAACTACCTTCAGATATGTTTGTTAAAATGGGCTCTCTGGCCTTTGATTGCTTCTGCTAATTAATCCTCAGATGCAAGATCAAGGTTTCATCATCTTGGAACTCTCCAGATTTGCCTTAACTGTAATGTGAGAATGACCTTGGCAAATAAGAGGAAGAGCTGCAGCCAGGGCAATGATCAATAAAAGGTGGCATAGCCCACACAAGGAATGGGAGCATGACAAGTATCTCAGAAAAAAATCCTACCTAGTTTATTGGAATATAAAGGGAAGAGATGACTTTCAGACTTGGAAGATTCTGTTAATGGAACCTTACAAGTTAAAGCTCGTAGTTCTAGGTATATTTTTTTGTGTGGACTACCTCACAAAGCTGACATTAAGTGAGCATCAAGCTTATTAACTAAGAAACCCAGAAGTTCAATAGTTATTTGCTTTTGAAGATTGATCAGGCAGGCATTCATTGAATAACAAGTCTCTATGGAGCATGTAACCAGTATCTAGTGTCCCAAATTCTGAGAACACTGAAATTTCTAAACCTATATGTACAAGTTTGCCAGGAGAAGCCCTGGTGGTGGTGTAATTAGAATAGGTATTGCAGGCAAACTTTGACCACAACCTGGACTTTAATCCTGATGGGGCTCAAGGTTGACTCAGCCTTCCATTCAAGATTGGTAAAATGAGGACCCAGATTGTTAATATACAATGCTGTATACTAACATTATATTCTGTCCAGAGAGTACTGTAAAGCACTATGGGGAGTTTAAGTGCTATTGCTATTACTATATTGCATAAATCAGATGGTCTGAGATAGTCAGAAATGAAATATAACAAAGACGGACAGACACTAGGCAACTAAACTTAACACTAAATGTGATAGGACAAGTTAGCCATCTTAATTAAATCCACCTATATTAAAATGTAAGATTGACATATCTTAAATGTGGACAATTGTCCACATTTATTACGAGCAGGGCAAAAGTTGTTCTTGAATAACTCACTGGTGTTTTAAAATGACTCTTACAAACAATAAAAAGGAAATAATGAAAACAAAGTGCTAGATAAAAAGATATAAACTACTTTAAAACAACTGGACCAACTTTCAGGTAAACTCTAGGTGATACAAAGTTTTCAATTCTTAAACAATTATTTCATTAATGAGTCATGATAAATGACATATATGTGGAATAATCTGTATCACCTCATCCTGTTGGGGTTTTTTTCTCCATTCCCAACTGTGTCATCAAACATATCAATGTTCTGTTCTTCATCAAACCATTTAGGCAGTCAACTCCAACATAAACATCAAAGCCATTATTTATTGGTGTATCCTGTTTTTACAGTAAATACAGTAAAATACAGTAAAAGCACTGAATAAAATCTAATCTCCCTGAAAATTTTCTCAACTTTTCCATGCCAACAGACATCCTATTCTGAATGACTTTACAAAGGTAATCGCAAATAGTACCTGAGTCAAAACTTTACATCATGAAAAAAACATTAAATTAATGCATTAAAAAACACAAGCTAAGCTTTGATCATACCACTGTGGCCACCATCTTGACATCCTAGTTTTGAAGTACGACAGAGCAAAATTAGTGTTTTTTTTTAAAAAACAGGTCTAAATTAGATAACCTAATTTGCATATATTTTTAGAAAAGATGCATTTATCTATCTTTCTACACGCCATAAAACACAGCAACACAGGACAGAAAAGGGGAAGGATTGGACAAAAATGTAACTTTTTTTTAACTACTTAACATTTTTTTAAAAAAAGCTCATTTTCCCTCATTAGAAAAAAATAAAATGTGTTTCATTCTGTATGTTTCTCTCTGGATTTCACAATAACAAAAATTTACAGGACTCTTACTCAGTATTACAGCCAAAGTTCTTAGAAGAGAAAAAGAAATGTGTATTTCCAAAATGTTCAAGTATTATGTGTTATTCACTGATTGCTTTTCAAACTGCAGAACATGTCCTCCTCTCTCTCTACATGTGCGTATCTACACACACACACATTCACATTGCATAATTTGATGTTTCTCAATTTAATGGAAGAAGCAAAATAACGTGAAAGTATATATCACATGGTCTGTTTAAATCAGACTTAGATTCATAGTCAATTATTTATTCATTATCCATTAAAAGCAGGTATTTTAATAAGATTCTCACTAAAACTGGACAAGTCAAAAAGTTTGGTTAAAACTGAATTAAACAAATTGTAAGCAAATTCAGATAATGCATTACAAATTAATTTGTCAAGCAAATTATTTTTTCAGTGTTTTTGGCTGCCAAGCATAAATTTTATAAACCCCTCAAATTATTGCTTGCATCAAAACACTATAATGTTTGCCTGTAATACCTAAAGAAGGATTTCAATACAAATCTCAACTCATACCAAAAAAAAACCCCACACACCTTGATACGCACTGGGCATTTTATTCATGCATGTTATACTATATTCAAAATTGTCAAAATCAATACTAAATTACTAGAGATTTCACAGTAAAACTATATGGAATGCTATATATACCAGATAATTTAGAAACCTATATCTTTTGTTTTCATTTATTTTCATACTTAAATATCAACAGTTTTAGAGTCCAAGTAATAAAAAACAAAAAAATAAGGAATATGCAAATAATAGCATAATATCATAAGGACCACTCTACAGTTACTTCAAAGAGCAATGACAATAATGTAGGCTCTTTGCGATGCTATCTTTGATAATAGAAGATCTCTGGCTAATATCCAGAAGAAAGCTGTGCAAAAGCAATCTGAACATCTGGAGTTTTGGTGGGAGAACTTGCTTTCCAAGAGAGCTATTCATTCAGGAATTGACTTTCCTATTTCCCCCAATGGACACAACGTTATCTGACCTTCAGGGCAATAGAAATCTCATCACTCTTCTCAGATTTTTGTCTAAAGAGGTCAACAAGAGGAAATATGTTTACCTATTTTAAAAAGTTATTGGTTAAGCCTATTTAAATCTAAATAATGTCCTGCATGTTAAAGTGATCTGTTTTTGACACCAGACATAAAGAAGCACACAAGCGGGTACAGCTTCTCTGCGTTTCTTATTTTTTTTCACACCCCATCTCTGTCTTACGTAGTTACCAACTCTGTGGCTGTGGTAGTTTGAAAAAAAATTGTATATTTAAACCAATGTTAAATAATATTGTGTTATCGTGGATAAGAAGCTGCCACAGCTGCTAATAATAATTCTGAAACTTTGATGAGAAAAGCAAAACTACATTTCAATACTTTCGGTAACCGTGCCACCAATTGGAAAGTTTAAGTTTTGACATGGTCATTCTATAACTTGCTATTTTCATAAAAGCATGAAATATGAAACTAATATTGAAATTAAATTTAGGGATCATTGTAAAAACTGCGGATAGATAGATATGAAACCTGTAATGGTTAAGAGTATACATGTAGGCATTTATATTGTATTCTGTTTACATATAATATTGTACATTCACACAATAGAGGAAAAGACCCATGATTTTAAAAACCACACTAGCGTCTGTACTATATGTTCCAAACCAAGGGATATTTAAACCCTTCACTTTAGAGCAATACTACTGCCAACTGCCAGAGGAAAATATGTACGCAAATCAAAATATGCTACCTTTGTTCAAACAATACTGCTTTTCATTATATAATACAAACTGTCATACTTAATCTCTCAGGAACCCAGAAATGGTAGATTCTTGGATCCAGAGATGGTTTCAAATGGTTTGAGGCAAAACTGAAACACAGCATTTAAGTAAATCTTGTACAGGAACTTAAGTTCGACTGATGAACTTTTTACATCATCTTTCACTTACAGATTTTGAACCTCACAAATAAACTATCAATCCTGGGAAGAGAACATCATTCTTGTTTTGTATCTTTTGCACAAGCTACTTTTTTTTTTTCTCAAGATTTCTCCCCGAATTTTTGCTTGGAAAGGTGGATAATTTATGTTATTTTCAAAATGGGTTAAAGCAATCACTCTCAAAGCTGAATATAGTCAGAAGAACACCCATTCAATTTTACTAAAATCTGTATCTAGAATCTAGTCTATTAAAAGATTAAATCAAAAATGTTATATTATCTGTAATTTTGGGAATTAGACTGTTTTCAAATTTAAGATTAAACAATATTTTATATATAACTTGATCTATATATCAGTCAACATTAAATACCAGGATTAAACAGATCTTTCCCATAATCTTCAAAGAAGACAGAAACCTAAGTCATAAGCATAAGATTTCAAGCTTTAACAATTCTTGATACAAGTGCATGAACCAAAAATTAGAAAACCCTCTCACTACACTTTTAGGTTTTCTAATAAAATTAGACGGCTTTTAATAATATACTTTTATAATATAATCTAAAATACAGTTGAAAAAACTTTCCAAAAATATCTGAAACTGCATTCACCCACGGAACTTAAAGCTAGAGCATTAACCCCCAAAAGAAGTTATCCCTCTAAATGAGAATTAGAGAAACATCGTCTGGAAATGGAAAAAAAAGGTCTTGAATAGAGTGATGTTGAAATGAAAGTAAAGACCGAGACAAGTTAAGTGTAGGGATGGAAGCGCAGGGCGAGCTGACATTTGAAAGAGTGGTGCCACTGAATTATAGTTTTCCACTCTGGGTGGGGTCCCTTTGATTGGGTGGAGCACCTCCCCTGAAGGAAGGAAAAACTGGCAGAAGCTGACTTGCCCTTTGACAGATAACTCAGGTTTGCCAACATATGTAGTCGCACCAACCTCAGCTTCACCAAGTTGTCTCTTGTCTAATCTGGGTACAGACAGATGTTTCTGTCGGTGTGAAAAGTCTAACTGTACAACATACCATAAATATTGTATTTGAAAATTATTTGGGTTTGTACGGATAATCCCATTAAATGCAGTGTAATTTAAAGGGCTGCATATTCTCTTTCTCAGAAATCATCAGCTTTGCATGGCGAACAGGGTTACTAATGAGTGGGACTAGAAGAAAGAAGAGAAAAAGGAAGAATTAATGCCTTTATTTTAATTGTGTTTGGCTGATGGGAAATTGAATAGTCCTTTTTCTTTGCAATGCTCCCCCACTTCTGTTTACATTTTTTTTTACTTACATTAACAGGTGTGAAAATATTTTTTTACTTTAAAAGAGGAGTTTCAATTGGTCAAGAGTAAGGAATGACTAATCGAACTACTTATCAATTCTCAGATTTAGGAGGAGGAGAATACAGGGAGAAATAATCATGCATTTCAAAAGTTTGCTGGGAGGCTGCTCTCTCTTTTTCCTAAGTAGTTTATATTGTCATAACCTGAAATGCACTGATATTCACAAAAGTGCATTTGGAGAACTACAGCAAAGCTCATCAGGAAAGCATTTTAAAAAAAAATAATAATAGCAAGAATTAAAAATAACTGCATCAACAGGGTCTCTCTTCAGGCTTCAAGCCCAGTTTTTCTTCAGTTTTCTTTAAACAAAATAGCAGTTAGGCCACTAAAACAAATCTTGAACATTATTAAAAGTTAAAAGCTACCAATTACTTCTGTCTGTTCTGTTAAAGTAAAGTTTGGCATTACGTCAGTCGGCTTAAAGAAAACAAGGGAAAAAGACCAAAAGAATGAGAGCGAAGGAAAGTTTCCTTCTGTATAAATAAAGCCACCAAGGAAGGTGTCTACCCCTCTTATAAAGAGTTGATTGCCAGGTTTATAAAAAGCGCAGGCCACATTTTGCAAGAAAATATAGAAATGTTTCATGAGGAGATAAATGTTTTAAATCTCAGAGGGTGGAGGGAAAGGAGTAGTTCTGTATTTAGAAGGCGAACAATTTCTTCTACAGGAAATTCTACAGATTGGAAATTCATGTGTGTGTGTGTGTGTGTGTGTGTGTGTACGTCCATATATGTGTATGTGTTTGAAGTTAAAACTAAAAGTACTGAATACATTCAACTAACTATCAAGGTGCTTGAATGAATCATTTAATATAGAAAGCTCTTTTTAGAATGAAGTAATAAATCCATAAAATTCTACACATCTCATAAAGCATGTTTGTGTGTTTTCTGCTTAGAAACATTCATTGGTATTTCTTGAAGCTGGAGCGATACATATTCCACCACGTTTACAAGTTCGATTAGAAAGTTATGAGAATTCTAATATAGCATCATTCTAAACAGCGCAAGTTTTCCACAGCTATTGTTATTGAGAATTAAATCACATTTACACTATTTTAATCTAACTCAGTAGACAGATAGCATAGATAAGTAGATATTGTAAACTGCAAGTAATTACTTCACTTATAAAAGTGGCAAACCCAATTAATTGGAGCATATGCGTTAGAAGCAAGGAAGGGTATTAAAATAGAATAAATTCAGATGTAAGGATTGTCTAACTATCCCACCACAGCTCTTCTCCCTGATTGGTTTTCATAGAAGAAAGTCCAGTTCTACATAAAAATGGGGCACTGTGCCATATAATTTGCAACTATCATTACAGTATCGTTTTAAATAATGAACAAGTAAAATGTCTGAGTTAACACTGTAAGACAGCAAAACGCGCCCACTAAAGATGGGTAAAGTTTTCTTTGAAGATACTTCTATTATTGTAAAAACAATTTTATTTATTTTGAAACAGACTATAAGGTATTCGCTAAAAACGTATATTGAATTTTTGTTGAATCTACCCAAATCAACACACTTAAGAATTATTATAAAGAGTATTGAGTTTTGAGATTTTTTTTTACTGGCAATAAATTGGTTTGAGATGAGATTAGTAATAGATTGTTAATAAGTTTCGCATCATAAACCTGAATGTGTTTACTCCGAAGAATATTCCTTTATGTTTATTGGTGTTTATTCTGCATTCAGATGTGCCTCTAATATATTCGAGTTAAAACATTCTACCAATGTTCACTTGAAATAATTTTCATTTAACCTGCACCATAACTAGGAGAAAATCTCTATATACAGTCAATTTATATTCAAATAAAAATATGTATTACTGTGTAATTCATGCTGAAGCATTAAGGCACAACTATAATTTTTTTTAAAAAAAAACATTTATTACTGTTTACAAAAGTATGGCAAAGCAGTTGGGTTTCTTTTCTATCCTTATTGACAACAATGATGAAAATACCAAAATAGAATATATTTGGGTGGAGATTTTACTGTCAAATCTAAATCATAATTCTGTTGCAACAATATATAAGGAGGAAGTTGAAACATAGTTTTTTTCAATATTCTTTTTAAAAAAAAAATCAACACATAGGCAAAATGGACAATAATAGTAGTTTCCAACTTTTCCAAGACTCAATAATAATTGATAGTTTTTTAAAGTTGTTATTTTTGGGGTTTAATCAATACTATAATCCTAAAGTATTCTTCTTATTGCCTAATCATAAAAATAGAGTGAACTAATCTACAGGGTATAGTATTAATTATGGATATATTTATTTGGGAGTCTCTTTTACTACGTTATTCAAGTAGGCAATGAAAAGTCAAATATTAAAGAAGCTTTATTCTCAAATAAAACTTTTCACCAATATCTCTGAAGAGATACTAATATCTTAGAAATATAAACTCCATGAAGTGAATAATCAGATGAAATTGAATCAACCAATAGACATTTCAGAAATCACAAATTATGCCAAATTTTTTAACTTAACCACCTCAAAAATGTTGCTAGTCAACAATTTCCCACACGTTTTTCAAAAATGTAAAGGCCTGATTTTAATCAATTCCATGTAATGTAAGATGTAATATTTTGGATAGAAAATTTAACCAAAAGCCCCAAGAAATACAAATTTGCACTACTTTTCTTGAGGAAATAAAATGAATAAAGGCTAATACCAACAAGGATTTTAATAGTCTGATGAAATGGCTGGCTTCTTTGTATCCACTTAAGTAGTATGCAAAACTTTACAATATAGCAGGATCTAAAGTTGATTCCAAACTAATATGAAATATGATTTGCTTTTTTTAAAAAAAAAATCCATTTATTACATTCTCCAAACACTTAAATTATCCTAGCCCACAAGTTTCTAGGTTGAGTTTGAGTTCCAAGCACCTTAGACATATCACGACAAATTTTATTTCACTTTTCTACAGGCAACTTTTTTTCCCCAAAATTCAAATTGGACGGAGTCAAAATACTTTATCATTAGCTTTCCTAATTATTTTACTTTATAACAAAGTGTTGTGTGACTCATAAACCATTATGACAATCACCTCTGCCAGTATCGTACAGGTAAGATCTGATTGTGTTTGACAAAAGGTGTACTTTTGATACTTTTGATTGCTGTCAGATATTAGTATCTTAATATCTATTGAACTGTACATGATTTTTAAAGCCTTTCCTATAGGAGCAAGCTTAATGTCAATGTTGAAAACCATTAATAAATATTTTCCCCAAATGAGCCAGAGTCTGGAATTATTAACTTTTCAGATTCCTAACTACAAAAGAGTAATTTACCCCGACTATCTCTAGATACCTTAACAGCAAGAAGTAATTAGTTCATCTGACCTTAATGTTTGAAAAATGTTAAGGCATTCCCGAAGCCCGTCTTCTGCGTGGAAAATAAAATATGGTCTGAATGAAGAACTACTAGGGGAAAAAAATCCTTTTACAAAGAAGGCTGTTTTTACATTTTTTTATTAACAAGACTAGAGAGCAGAAATGCTCTATATGGACATACAATATATACACACATATATGCCACAAACATAAAGCACCATAAAAGCTTAGTTAAGGCTGCAATGCTCTGCCTACAGAAGAGTACATCAGTAAATGCAGAAGGACTTATTTTTGAGTCGTTACGCTTAGTCCCATATTGCAAATGGATAAATCAGATGTTATAGAGAGAAAAAAATACAAAGATATATATTGTGTATATATAAACACACATATGTGCTTATATATGTCCATAAATGCTGATTCTTTTTCTCATTTATAAAGTATGTACTATGCTATTCCGCAAACATCTCAAAAAGGCACTGCGTCTTTTATGCATTTAAAAACTAATTCAAAAATTCTTGACTAAGTTAGCCAAGGCCTTACATCTCAAGCCTACTCCATCTAAGTCCTATAGAAAGTTTCACTGTGAGGCTTGCTTGAATTCCAGAAATGAAAACATACGTGTCTGAAATCAAAGGTTTCCAAAAAGAACCTGACATCCCCTCCTAAATCAAAGAATTGGAAGCTGGAAAAACTAAGAGGACATGTAGAGGCTTTAAGTTATATCTTTATAGAATCCTATTTTTTTTAAAAAAAATGCATTTATCTTCTTCATTCCTCTCTACACCACATTTAAGAAACAACACAGCAATATAGGAACAAAATTTCATCTCTAAATTGCATCATGCAAATTTAAGCATATGGTGCAAGAGAGATTTTAGGGTTTAGATGAAGTTAAGCAGCTGCACAGGCGCCTCTCTCTCTCTGGTAAATGCATAATCCACAATTTAACTGGTGTTATACCTTTTTAAAAGAACATAATGACCCCTCTGTGTTTGTTTGGTTTTTTTTAAAAGGGGGAAAGGGGCTAAAGTATTCCATTTGTTTGCGTTAGCCAAGTTTTTAACAAACTTTCACTACTAGTCATAAAAAAAAACCTTACAAAATGTTGATAGCATTTCCAGACCGTTTTGTCAGCATCATGATTTACAGGAAATAGTTGGTCTTCTCATGAAAGAGTTTATTTGCATGAGCCAGAAGACTTAGCAAAAACAAAGTTTAAAGGGTTTTTTTTTAATGATTTTTAATATGCCGAGTTAGTGAAATATTTGAAAGGGTTTTCTCACCTAACAGACATATTGCAAACATGAGAACAAGCATTGCCTTCTGTTCAGGAAACTCTACTGTACATTTTTCATTGTTTTCTCCAATAAACCTTTATCGCGTATTTGCACTTTATATGGTAACTTGAGCTTTTGATTTTTTTTTAACTTCACCAATATTGCAATTCATACGATATTTTTTTCAAAAAATTTTCGCATAGAACAAAATAATAATGCATAAACTATTTGCAATGCAATAGTTGGGACATTCCTTTTTAATGTGTATAAAGAGGGGGGGGGAACAAACACCAAATTAAAAACCATCGATTTAATATATTGCGCCAAAGGTTTATCAAAAGCTCTCCATTTTTTTTCAGCCATTCTGAGTGTGCGATTGTTTACTACAAGAAGTAAACTTGGTGGTATTCAGGAAAGTGCTAGACACTGCAGACAGACAGTCTTTTTCTTAACTGTTTTCTTCCAATTTTGTATTCCGCACCCCCCCACACGCGCACACACACTACTTTTTCTCCCAACTTTCCAAAATGTCTTGCTAACTTGTCATCAGAATGGTAAAGCAAATCTTTATGAGATCTCTCTCTCTCTGATTTACTCCTCATCATTTGTTCGTTGACTTTTCTCTTTCTATCAATCTTTTCAATCCAGGGATTTCAGAGGATTGACATTTGGAAAGGAAAGGAAAATAGTGTACAGATATAATATGTGTACATGTACAAATATAACTTCTCCCCACTTTCAAAGCACCCTGTTTACGAGAAGAATAACAAAGAGAGCCTACATAAATCGTCAAAGGGGAAGCCCTCCATGCCAAAGAGCACCCGTCAACTTAAAAATGCTACTGAGATCTAGCAAGCATTCTCCTAGGATCAAAGGCAAAGATCAGAGGAGGGGAGGTGGGGAAAAGAGACCCATGGGGTACAAAGTGTCAAGTTTGAAAGCACCCTCACCAAAAGAAAAAAAAACCATTCTTGGGAACTTTTAATGACATACCAGCCCACCAACTTCCTCGCTCTGTTTATCAGAAGTTACTACAATCTTTCCTTCTTGAAGTGCTAGGAAGTTTGCACTTCTCCATTCATTGTGATTTTGGGGGTGGGGTGGGTGGGAGGAAATCTGTCCTCAGTGCAAGCAAATGTGAGTGATCAATGAAAAAAAAAAGTAGACAAAGTACTTGGGACAAATCAAGGGGAATGAGTAGGGAGTCCCCAGTCTTTAAAAACCTTTTCATAAAAAGTTCTTTAAGATATGAAATTACCATCCAAGTCCTCTTCCTGGCTGGAAAAAAAAAAGAGCTTAGCAAATAAACATTTTCCTCTCTCCCATCTCATCAATGCACACATATTCATGGTCTCCTTTTTTGATTTATTTTGTTTCTCTCTCACCCTCCCCTTGTGGGATGCTTCTCCTCACCCCTTTTCATCTCTCTGGAAAGTTGCACACAGAATCCAAGTCTTCTCAAACATCCCAAAATGGGGAGCAAGAGGGGACAACTTACTACTTTGCATGTGGCATCCTCCTTCTGTAGTCCGGCTTTATTTTTGCGATTCCCATTTAAAAAAATCAAGAAGAGAAGGAGCTCACTTTGGGGGGGTCTTGGGCCAAGATTAGCCAAAAAGGTCTTTTTTAATAAAAAATAAAAATCCAGCAAAATAAAGCAGGGAAGTGGTGTGTGTGGGGGGGAAACCTGGGCACCTCTTCCTTCCCGATGGAGGGGACTTAAACCAAAGCAGTGCAGACTCTGGAGGGGAGGGGAATTAGCAAAGCCACAGCTAGAAGAAGTTCCTTTCTTGTTCGGGGGGGGGGGAGAGGAGAGGAGGAGAAAAATGGGAGAGGGCGAAGGGAAGGGCTTTCCCCCCCCCCCCCTCGCGTCTCCCCGGGCTGCTGAACTTGACCTTTGCTGACTTCGCCGAAGCGGGCTACTGCAAGTTTCCAAGACGCCGATTTCCAGGCATTCGACACACGAGTTCATCACAAAAGCCCTTCGGGCAAAGGGGGTCAGGGAGAAAAAGAAGAAAAAGAAAAGCGGGGCGCCTCCCCCTCCACCCCCCTTTTTCTGATGCTTGAAACCCCCCCCCCAGAGCTTCTGCTTTACGAGTTGGGGTGGGGGTGGGGGTGGGGGAAATCAAGCAGCCGAGCTACCCCGGCCCCTCGTTTTCCAAAGCCACCCTTGCCTGCCTCTCTCTCTCTCTCAGCCCTTCGCGGGCGCGGACTGCACGAAGAGCGGCGAAACGTCTGAACCCAAACCAGCCACTCGCGTCACCACCACGCAGCGAAGAGCACAAGCCGGAAAAGATCCGCGCGCCCCCTCCATCTCCTCACCTCCCCCCCACCTCTTACATACACACCACACACTCACACATACATACACGCATCTACTCCACACCGTTCCGGCTCTGGAGCTGGCCGGCCCCTCCTCCTCCTCCTCAGCTTCCCCCCCACACACACACAAACACACCGGCATGTCCCCATCACGCGACCCCCTCCCTACCCCACCCCCTACCCCCGGCGGGGCGGCCGCAGCCGCGGGGTCCGGCTTACCTGTTGATTAATCAGCAATAATTCGAGCAATAATGGTCGCAGCGCCTGGAAAGATGGTGGCACCGCCGCTTGCGCCATGAACCGTCTTTCTGTTGTTTGCCACAAGAGTTGATCTTGGGATTATTTTGGAAGAGGTGGAGGAGGGAGGAGGGGGGGGAGAGAGGGAAGGAAGGAAGGAGGAGAGAGAGGAGGAGGAAAGGAGAAGGAGGGAGGAGGAGGAGGAGGAGGAGGAAGAAGAAGAAAGGGTTAAGGAGCCGACGGGGGTGGGGGGGGAAGGGGAGGGAAGGGAGAGACAAGAAAGGTCTACCTTCCCTTCCTCCTCGCCCCTCGCGGATGAGGGGAGGGGGTAGAAAGCCAGTTGGTGGGGTGGGGGGACACCCGGCTCTCGCTTTAGCAAAGAGTCAGGGCAGCGCCGGGCTCGGCGTGGAACAAACAAGCGTCCGAAAAGGAGGCTGCGCCCGAGCTCCGCGCTTTATCACAAGTGTTATCGCTTGTCAGGACCTCCGTCTTCGACCATGACGTCAGTTTCAAGATACCAACACTATTAATATCAAAGGGAGCCTGAGCGAGCGAGCGAGAGAAAGCGCCACCCCAGCCGGAGAGCCCTTAAAGAGACAGTGCAGGCGTCCCCCCTGTGGCCGCGGACGGCCTTAGCCCGGCCCTCCGGAGCGGGCAAGGCTCCTCCTTCTCCGGCTCGGCCGCTCTCGCTGCCGCCGCGGCCGCCGCTGCTGTTGTTGCTGCCGCTGCTGCGCCGCCACCACCTCCTCCTCCTTCCTTCCTTCCTTCCTTCCTCTTTCTCGTCGTCCTCCTCCTCCTCCTCGGGACGTGAGAGGCGGCGAGGCTCTGGTCACTCGGCTCTTGCTGGCCCCTAAGGCCGGCCGGGCGAGCCGGTGGAAGTGGCGGGGATGATGGGGGCCAGCCGGCAGGCCTTCGCTCGAGAGTTCCTCTCTGCGCGTTCCTCCCCCTTCGGGAAACCCATCGCTTTGGCAAAAGAGCCGCGGCGTGGTTTTTCGTTTTTTGTTTTTTTCACTGCCTGGGCGCAGGAAGTTTGAAAGGGCCGAAGGCTGAGCCCCAGCGCTTGCTTTACGGCGGGACCGGGGCAAGGGGGTCTCGAACCGGGGTCGCTTGCATGCGAGGCATGTGCTCCAAGCCATGGTTCCGCCTTGAATCATGGCTGGTTTCTCATGCTTGCCCCGTCCTATCGCGCCTGTTGGGAGAGAAACCCCGGAGTGGTTTTTTTTTTTTTATTATTATTATTCTGGGGCATCTTCTCCAAGGATTACTTTCCAACCTGTTAGGATGGGAGGTGTAGTAGTTAGGGGGGTGGGTTCTCTTTCCAGCAGCATCCAAAAGGATGTGGGAACCCATTGGTCTCCTCCGATGGGGCCTTGCACTCCGGATCAAAAGTGACCTCCCAAAGAAAGTCAGGGAGAAAATGCTTCTGGACCCAGGTCACCCTTTGTCTCAAATGCTGGAAGGGTCTGAAAGACAAACTTTGGGGTTGATTTCCTTGGATCTTTGCAAGGGGTGGTGGCGGTTATGTTGGCTTTTTTCAATATTAGATCATTTCTTTTAATGGAACGCTAAGCGAGACCTTACATGAAAGGAAGAGCTAAGCCGGAACCCCCTGAAGGGGCGATCACATACATAGTTATAAATCACAACGACCCTGCCAGAGATTGATCGACTCCAGTTATATTTATGGAAAGCTTTGTGGAACACTTGCTCTGTTTACTCCAAAAGTTTCTAATCAGCAAAAGTCAAAATCCCTACATCGAATATGATCAGTGGCAAAGTATCTGCTTCAGATCTCAGGAGAAACTGAGGGGGGGGGGGGAAACCACTTTATGATATATACGTTAAAGAGACATAAATGTTTAGAGCACATCTGGAGGCCTAAAGTAACATGATTAGTGGAGTATATTTCCTCCTCGTATATTTTGAACTAATTTCAGGTGCTTGCTATTTATTGCTTTTTTCAAATTAAGTGATGATCCAACCCGCTAAGTATGAAACGCTTGTTAAGCCTTAGACATAAAAGTTAATTCTCCCCAAATACGTTGGATTTCGTTTACTATATTTTCTTTAAAAAGGTGTAAATCAAAAAGGGTGGTTGGCAGGGGGAGGGAAGCAGAAACGTGTACGCACGATATATATTCTCCCTTACAAAAGTATTTCAACTTGGTAACTCAAAAGAAAAGGTTAATTTGGAATAGAAGGAGAAAGGTTTGCTAGGGATATGAATTTTTCATGCGTTGGGATTTGTATGTGTTGAATATCCTTCCATCGCCCAAGTCACGTAAATCTTTTGTGAGGTTTGCCTGGATATGTACATCTTTGTACAGATGCAATAATCCACAGGCAAGTAATGTAAATAAAATGTAGTCGGCTTGTCAAAGGAATGTCATGCTGGTTAACGAGGGAAAAGAGAACCATTAATAGAATAAGATGTAGAGGCCTGATTAAATACCCCATCTCCAGAAATTCATTCAGGAAAAGAAAGGAAAGTAGCACTAAAATCTGTGATAAAATTTAAAGTCAGTTACTAAGGACTATTTGCATTTTTAATGACAGAGTAATTTACTGTAGTACATTGCTATTATGAACTAGAAGGGCTCTTTGGGGAAGGGAGACTTCCACATTTTATTTTATTAAGCTGTAAATCCAATTGCTGAAGAAATTTTAGACAGAGTCAATGTCTGGAATAATTTACATAAATGAATGTTGGAACTGCTTTTTCCGCACAGAAGGTTTTTCAGAACGCTTAGTTTAACTAAACACAATCTTGTTTTCTAGGTAATTTAAAGCCCAGTTTACAAGACAGCTGATCTGATAAACCTTCTGCTGAATTCAACTGTAGGAAGGCAGATGACATGAAATTCCTTAAGGTTTTTTTTTTGGGGGGGGGTGAGGGGAGAGGGGCACGGGAGGAGAGGATGTCTGCAAGATGAATGTGTCAGAAAAGTTTGCCAGCCAGCATTTCAAATGGAAAGACCAGAACAAGATGATTACTCATTACATGACTCTGACATTACTAATATTGCACATTTAAAGCAATGAACGCTATCCTGTTTTCTGTAGGTTCAAAGTTTTCACAAGGTAGTTTTGAAATAAGAAAGATGAGTTTGCCGTCTTTTTCTGTTCCTCAAATATTATTCACTTCAAGTTATCGTATAAAGTTTACACCCGTGGACGAAGAGTCCTATGGTGAACATAAATATGCATATTTTTCCAACTTTAAAAAATCCTGCTCGAATAAGTCATTTACCTGCTCACTCACGAACAACCATACAGTAAAAGTGTAACTGAAAAATGGTAAATAGAAATGTTTATCCCCTGACTGTTCATTTCATATATGGTAATACAAGTCTGCTTTTATTTTCCAACAGAAAAATTCTGTGAAAACAGTAATATTTAGAAAGGGATCTCTAAAACAACACTTTAAAACAAAATAAAGCAAATCGCAAAGATGTGATTAGCTGAAGTTAACCTTCAAAAGATCCGTGGAAGAATTTACTAACGGCAAGAACAAAACAGTCTTATTCCCAAAAAATTTTTTTTTCATGAAGTAACTTACAGAGACAATTTTTACCTCATCCTGAAGATTTTGGCACATGCTTTTCATTGGCACAATACCTAGCGCCATAAAGGATATTGTGTGGCAATTTTTCATCCTGCAAGACATTTTTCCAACTTGTTGATGAGCTCATGTAGTAATTGCTTGACTGTAACTTTTGATATACAGTACATTGCACTAGTAGTAATAAATACATCTATTTTATTTTATTTTAAGGTACCAAAACATTTGCTTTCTTTGAAACAAATTTACCCACAAAATGTTTTCTGCCACAGGAATTTCAAAAGACATGGGTAACTGTTACAGACTGTAAACATTTTTCAAGCTAAGATGCATATTTCCACAGTGGAAAAAAGGGGGTGACATGAAAATATGAAATCAAGGTGCAGGCCAGCCAAATTTAAACACATTTTAGTTCCTGATGTGTACTTACTTCCCATTGAAACCAATTAAATCAGTCAATATTTTAAATTGAATTCCCCAGTGAAGACAGAATAGAAAGACCAGTATGGTTCATTTTGAAAGAAAACAGTGCTGCAGTCTTTTGTTTATTAAGATGAAACAACATGCCATTATGCTCTTTATTGTTGAATGCCAAAGAGGAGATTTTCCCCCTCCCCTCTCTCTCATCTTCTTGTAGTTTATTCAACATAGATACAGAGAAGGATTAGCAGTTAAGTACAAGCATATGTGTTTTACAATTTCAACCTTTTAGCGCATAACTTCCTTACTTAAACTACTAGAGCCTATAATCACAATGATTTTACCTGATGGAACATGTTTTTCAGAAATATAATCCAACCGTTTATCCTTAACATGTCATAAATTGCCGTTCTCCCCAAAAGCTAGTAAGACTGACATCCATCACTCTTGAAACACTTCTTACATTTATAGAACACATCAACAACATTTATGCCTTATTCTCCAAATGTACCAAGATAAGAGCTATAAGGAAGCTATTGTCCAACGTAAATTGTCTTCAAGACCATTTTGAAGTCAGAACAGCATCTCCTTCTCCACAAATAATTCTGAATGTCCAGAAACATTTTTAGCTATCTCCAATGGACTCTGATGTGAAATTCTAATGGTCTTGAGAATTTGGTCATCAGTGTTTGACAAGATTCAAAAATAAAATCACTGGTTTATGTACCATATGCCCATCAGATTTTCCTGCTCCATTTTGCTTCTTTTTTATTGAGATTTCATAAGAAGCCATCTTTGGATGAGCTTTCCTATTTGTGCGTTTTAAGATTGAAGAAACTTTAATCTTTCTGCCATGAAATTAGAAAAAGTCCAGAGGTACTCTTTGTATCAGGACTTTAAAAACTTATCATATGGAAATTTACATCTTATCATTGATAAGAGTAAATCAGCACTTTTAAAATGTGTGAAACTTCCATAATTCCCCAGCCAACATGATTTTAGTTCATCTTCACGATGCAAATAAAAGAAGGGTTGGGTTTACCAGATTTGAAATTGTCTTTCACTGCTTGTTGTTTGGCTTGGATGAAAAAAAAAAAAAATAGTGTTGCTGAGAAGCAAGAGACTTTGATAGTTAGAAGAACATGATGATGGCATGGATATTTATGGTATGAAAAAGTTAATATGTATTTCAAAAATTGTTTTATTAGACCTGCCGTATCGAGAATATGTAATAGATATAACACCCAAAACACCCTTAGGGACTTCCAGTCAAGCATACCATAGAAGAGAAACAGCAGATGAGTACAAATAGTTGGCATGTTGGAAAATATTGGAAAAACAATCAAGAGTAAATTAAAATTAAGTCAAGAGAGTGCTTCATAGCAGGAGGACATCGTTTTTAATGATTTTCCTACTTACAGCTACCAGAAAGATTCAAATTAGCAAAAAATATTTACCGGTATGTTGTGGAGAAAAGACCTATTTTGAAGTACAGTACAATTGTGCACTGATGATGAACATGTAATTGCTAAGCTGTATCAACTTTTGTTGAAATTTGAAACAGGAAGAACAGAAATAATGCATGATAAAGTGGGTTAAGAATTTGGTTTATTTATATATATATATATATCTGGCTCAAAGGGAAAAATATGGTTATAAGAGTTGAAATTTATGCTGTGTTTTAATCTTAAAGAGAATTTTTATAAAATTATGTATCATTGGTATATGATGCCATTCAAATATATACAGTATTGCAAACGTGAACAATATGAAGGGATATTTTAACCTGCTTGGTGGATGTGTAAAAAAAAAGCTTAAAGGCTCTATCAATACATATTTTGATAGAGAGTATTTTAAATATTGGTATTCGATTGATGCCAGAATTTTTCCTAAAGTATGAACAATTAGAAAAAAGTATATATGGAATTTATATACTGTATATAGATATAAATAGTGTATATAGATATAAATCTATATACACTACGGATATATTGTAATATATCAGTAGTGTAGTATGATTATATACACAAGGATGGAGATATTTGACACTAGCCACAAAGGATAAATGCTTGGTAAAATTGACAGATCTTGCTAAAATGGATAAATTAACTTATTTGACTAGATAAAAGACACTATCTAAATTTATTGGTGATTGGAAATCGCTTAGGGACTTTTAAGTGAAAAATAGGAAAAATAAATGTATGATTTATAGCTTTGATGTTCAGAATAGATTCTAGAAAGAAGAGTTTACACTTTAGGGAAGACAGGTGAAAATATAATTGTACTTATACAAAATACTTGAATCAACTTTTTATTTTTTTTTATTTTGTATTTTTCTTCAACTTTTTCTTTTCTTTTCTTGGACTTTTTGCTTTCTGTTGCTTTTTTTTTTCTTCCCTACTTTCCATTTATTTCTATTTGTGTTTTTTCTTCTTTTTTGAGTTGAAATTAAATCCTATTTTAAAAAAAATAAAATAAAAGATTTAAATGTGTGTTAAACTCAGTAGCTGGGCTTCGTGGCAGCAAGAAGATACCTGTCTTGGAAGCTTGTCCTGGACCTTTAATATCAAAAATGTAACCAAGAATTTGAAAATACCCATCATGTCTGTCATAAAATGTGTTGCTCCTATCTTTTCTGCCTGTTGTTGCTGCTTTGTTCTTTTTATCCATGATTTTTTTCTAAATACTTAAGATTATAATATTTGACAGCTCCATTGAAAGCTGCCTTCTGGAATGGATACATAAGCTGCTTCATCCTCCAAAACACTGAGTGAGGCTTAAAGAATTGCAGGGATGTTGCTTTAATAATCAAATGGAGCTCGAAGGCCCTTGGAAATCCTCTGAAGTTGCTGCTGACTCTAGCAAGTGCCTCTAGCCCTTTCTTTCTTTCTTTCTTTCTTTCTTTCTTTCTTTCTTTCTTTCTTTCTTTCTTCCTTCCTTCCTTCCTTCCTTCCTTCCTTCCTTCCTTCCTTCCTTCCTTCCTTCCTTCCTTCCATAGGAACTTAGCACCCACCCCTCTCCTAGAAGAATGAAATATTTTAGGAAATATTAAAAAGGCAGAATATTATATTTCCCTGGATGAGAAATAGAGAAATGTGTTTAAAGACAAAGCAGCTCCCTGCAGCATCCTGCCTCCCCCACCACCTTTGTCAATGGACCATTAAGGCCTCAGCCAAGCTCACCCATTTCCCCCCACCTTTGTCAATGGGCCATCATCTGCAACACAATAGGAACCATCTAGCAACAGAAACTCACCACATGGCAAGACTCAAGCAAGCAGGAGAGACAACCTACAAAGTTAGCTAAGATCCCTAGACCACTTGGGAGTTTTATAACCAATCAGGATACATTTCTTACACAGGAACAGGAAACACTGAGGTGGTGCCCAACAGAGGGCATAAAACCAAGGCACTCCCAGCATCTCTGGTTTCTTTGTTTTCTACTCAGGAACTCAAGCCATGTGATTCTGCTCAGGAGCTCAAGCCATGTGATTCCTGTCCACCATTAAACCATCTTTCCAAGCAGTCTCCATGTTTCTAGTGTGTTTTTCCCACTTGGAACTGAACCCAGGTGGACATTTCTTCCAATACTTCCTTCCTTTTTTTCTTTCTTCCTCTCCTCTCCTCTCCTCTCCTCATAGCAATAGCAATAGCATTTAGGCTTATATGCCACTTTATAGTGCTTTACATCAGTGGTGGGTTTCCCCCAGTTCGCACTGGTTCTATAGAACCGGTAGTAAAACCGGCGGGAGGCTCTGCCCACTGACCCCAATGTCATCAGAATGCTTCTGTGCATGTGCAGAAGAGCGTGCAGCCCCATTGCGAACCAGTAGTAAAGGTAAGTAGAACCCACCCCTGCTTTACACCTTCTCTAAGCAGTTACAGAATCAGTGTGTTGCCCCCAACAATCTGGGTCCTCATTTTTACCGACCTCAGAAGAATGGAAGACTGAATCAAACTTGAGGCTGTGAGAATTAAAACTCCTAGCAGTGAACAGTGAGTCAGCCTGCACCACCATGGCTCTTAGGAAAGACCCTTCCCTTCCCTTCCCCTTCTTCCTTTGCCATTCACAATTTGAACAACTGAACATGGCATACATAACACTCCCTTCCCTTATCCTAATTTTTTTTCTCCCCATAATATCTACCTTTTGAAGTGTGTTGGGACTGTGAGAGAGTGGCTAGTCCAGGTCACCCAGCTGGCTTCCATGCCTAAGAGAGAATTAGAATTCATGGTCTTCCAGTTTTTAATCCGGTTCCTTAACCATCATACCAAACTGGCTCTCACAGGATTATTCACACTGTGTGGTCCTTATTCAGCACTTTTTTTTAAACAACAACAAAAAAAAGCATTCTGGCCTTACATATCCAATCTACTAGTTGAAAGACGTGGTTTATAATAGAAAATGCCAAGTTTTTACACAGGCAGCAGTGCCATTTGGACAATGTTACAGGATTTTTACAAAATTATAGACGGTCTCAGCCAACTTAATATAATACAGTTGTAGAGTTAGGTCAAAGATGCCATCATCTAAGACAATTTCCTAAATCCAAATTGTTACATCACCCAGTGTTCTTTTTTTAAAAAAACCATATAAATGTGTGTTTGCCTTTAAAGATAATCTTTGATTTACAACCATAATTGAGCTGGCATTTATGACCGTTAAGTCATTTCACTCATAATGCAGATAGCATGCGAGTATACCTGGGTTGTTGTTGGGTTTTTTTTTGTTTTTTGAAGTTGTCATTAAATGAATGCCACAGTCATTAAGTGAACCCCCATTGGCTATATGGTTGTTTTTTTTTTTGCCTGAAACCAGAAGTTAACATCAGTTTTCAGCAAAACCATCATAAATCTCAGTTACTTGATGTCGGAGTTCTGCAAGTGTTCTGCAAACAGCTGTAAAGATAGGCCAGTTGCTAAGTACCCAAATGTGGTTTTATGATTGGTGGGGAGGGGGAGACGGGACAATATCCAAACTTCAAAATCGAGTCTTTAAAACCAGGTCAAAACCAGGTTTTTCACTTAGTGGGACTGGTCATAAATCCAAGATTTCCTTGTACAAATATATGATATATGGTCCACAAGCAGGAGCCATGAATCTCACAGTATGGATTGTAATTCATATAATCCTTTGCTCTTGTTCATGATATCTGGAACATATAAAATAGAATGTAAGTGTCAGAAGTGTGTCAGAGGTGTGATGACAGTCCAATTTTCACCCTTTTGCAGGGAGCTTTTTACAGCATACTTCAAGGCCAAGAAATCTATTTTAAGGACCAAAATATACAAATTTAAAGTAGCTCTTCGGTAGCTTCCTTTGTATTCTCTTCTTCTTATTTAAGAATAAACACATAATAGTTCACAAGTGAAGTACTGGGGGAATAGCAAGAGAAATTTGTTGTCTTCAAACTACTTCCTGGGCTGTGCAGAAATGAGAGGCCAGTTAAAAACCAGACAGAACTGCTTACACTGACTTCAAAACTTTGCATATACAGTATATGTAATTCATAAATATATAGTGAGCCAGAGATTTATTTGGACTTACTTATTTCATCAGTCTTCCTATTGCCAACTCATTTCTCCTTTGCCTGTTTTGACAATGAGTCACTTTTCCTCACAAGGTTGCTATGTAGCTTAAAAAAAAACCCCACTTCTCTCTCTTAGTAGATATCTCCTGTACGCATTTACACTTCAATCAAAACCAAGTTTGTTAAAAGGTATCCTTCCATGGTTTTGTTTTACGAAAGTGGCAATAGGAGTGCCTCTTAAAGAAGGATACGATTCTGGGCTTCTTCACTCAAATATGTACTACTGTGTTCATTGGATATGGCCACATGCAAGGAGAACTTAATGTATTGTGGCCTAATATAATACATGTAAATTCTCCTTTCTACAAAGAACAGCAATGAATTTTTAGATTGAATTTGTCTTATTAGCTTTGTCCATAGCACCTGAAGCTAATAAATCAAAGGTTGGGTTTAGAACAGGGGTCTGCAACCTTAAACACTCAAAGAGCCATTTGGACCTGTTTCCCACAGAAAAGAAAACACCGGGAGCCACAAAACCCTTCCCGTGCCTGACTATTTATTGAGCAGTCACAAAGCTAGCATATGTAATTGAATTAAACGTTCTGTTTTCTTCTGAAACTTTTCTTTTCTTGGATTTATCCATGGTTGGCCTACCGGGGGTTCAAAAGGTCAGTAAATAGCATACCAGTGGGTGTCACACGTTGGCAGTTGTGACACATATTTTGAGTGACAGGGAGCTGCAGCAGAGGGGTGAGGGGCTCCAGAGCCTCAGGTTGCTGACCCCTGGTTTAGAAGGATGGCTGTAGAATACGGGTATCAAACTCATGGCGTCATAGTGCCATCACGTGACATATTGTGATCTTTTTTCCCTTCATGGAGATGAGGTGGGCATGGCCTGAGCATGACGCCAGTTTGAGACCTCTGCTACAGAAACTGACATAGGTTTATAAGCTAATTCCTTCATTTTCTTGCAGGAACTCCTAATGCGATAGTCAGACATTTAAAAACAGAAAAATATATCTCTTCTTTCCTTCCATCATCAATTATATTTAATGTAGTATATATATATAAAGTAGAATAGGTTGAGAACAGTTAATAACTATAGCATTATGACATCAGTGATTTGACTGCACTCCCTCCTCCAAAATCTAACCACTGCACCCTGATTCCCTTGTCTGCCAGTATGAAATGTGTACCATATAGTCCAAAGGTAAGCAATTCATTTTCCCAAGGAGCCACGTGTGATCCCGGGACTGTTGTAGAGGGCCTAGCCTAAATAGGGCTGTGAACATGCATAGGCATGCATGCATACACACACATATGTAAATTTGCATTCAAAATAAAAAACAGTGCAGTTTTATTGTGTTCATGGCATACGCTTATCTCCATTTGATTTCTAATTTCCATTTGACTTTATATGACGGGCTGGACTGAGACAGCCAAAGGGCCAAATGTGGCCCATGAACCATAAAATGCCCAGTTCTGGTTTAGTTGTATCTTAAAATACAGGATGCAACTAAAGCAGAACTGGGCATTTCACAATGCAGATAAGCATATGCCCATGAACAGGTTAGGACAGGAGTGTCAAACTCAATTTCATTGAAGGTTGCATCAGGGTTGTGTTTGACCTTGTGGGGAGGGCATGGCTGGGATGGGTGTGGCCAGGGTGGGCATGGCCAACTCAATGTCACTCATGTCGGGTGTATCTTTGGTGGCCAGGCGGGGCTGTGGGAATCCTCCTGCAGCCCTCTGCTAGTGAAAATGGAGCCCGGTTTTCAGCCATGATGGCCTCCTTTAACCCTTCTGCCAGCAAAAGCAGACCCCAGTTTTCAGCCACAATGGCCTCCTGAAGCCTCTGCAGCAAAAATGGAGCCCTGTGCCAGTGGCCTCACTATTTCAAGGGTGGCCCCACGGGCCAGACCTAAACATCCCGCAGGCCAGATCCAGCCTGTGGGACTTGAGTTTGACACCCCTGGGTTAGGAAAAAGTTAATGAAACTATTTCCTAACCACCAGTGGTGAAATCCAAATTTTTTTACTACAGGTTCTGTGGGTGTGGCTTGGTGGGTGTGGTGTGGCTTGGCTTGGCTTGGCTTGACTTGGTGGGCATGGCAGGGGAAGGATACTACAAAATCTCCATTCCCACCCTACTCCAGGGGAAGGATACTGCAAAATCCCTATTTCCACCCCACTCTGGGGCCAGCCAGAGGTGGTATTTGCCAGTTCTCAGAACGGCTCAAAATTTCCGCTACCGGTTCTCCAGAACCTGTCAGAACCTGCTGGATTTCACCCCTGCTAACCACCCAACTTTAACTTCCTATTAGTACACTCACTTACCCTCATGTTAAACCTAAATCCTCCTAAATTGGTGGAGCTCGCCAAATACAAGTCAGAAGTATCCCACCACAAAGCATCTATCTAACAATACCATAGCTATGTAGTGTCAAAGCTATCAAAATAGCATGCGGTCATAAGCAAAGGAAGAGAGGAGGTTCATGCCAGACTGTCATTTAATTTTATTTCTTCTAAATATGTTTTTGTGAAAGGCCACTTGCCCTGCCGAATTCTTTCTGTAATCCGCAAGGCAAAGTAGCATAGTGGCAGCCTCCAAGCTGTCTGTTTTCATTGTAGCCAAGATTTATTTACATAGCTTGTGGTGTGAGGTCCTAGTTTAAGTTCAGAAAAAAGGAAACATCTTTCAAATACATGTGTTTCACCTTGCTTTAAAAGCGCACCCTCCATTGTAACAATAATGTCTTCTGTCAACATGCATTATCTGACATAGAATACACAGTCGCAGTCAAGAATTGGATATATGTTTCATGCATTAGTTAAATTCACTATGATCATTCTGCTCTTGCCAATTTTAAGAACTGGGAATAATGCAAGTAGCAACATAATAAAGGAAATACATCTGTGCAATAAAAGCTTGATAAAATATATATATATATAATTTATGAGCACATGCAATCTTTGAAACTCTGTTCCCCTGCATGAACCTAACTTCAATCTAGTGTTGTACAAGACCAGAAAAACTATAGCAATTCCTCATTATAATTGCATTTTCCAAAAGTATGCTTGAGGATAGCGCTTTGGTAATTATAAGCTAGGCTTCAAGTTCTCAAGAAAATACTGATAGTTGCCAAAAGAGGCTTGAACTATTCTCAGATGTATGGCAGTGACCAAATTGCAAATTATAACTCAACTACATGAACATCTGAATCATATGGTGCAGCTCCAGTAAGATAGATCCTTTTCAAATGGATGATTATATATTTGGTTGGATCTTATGTAGAAGTTACACCTTCCAGAAGGGCAAACCCATCGACACATTTCAGTGCAGGGAAGAAAAAACGATCCTGATGTCAAGCTTCCAAGCAACACCCCCAACGAAAGAAAACTCTGAGGCTTGAATTTCTTCAAAGTTGCATTTTAGTAGAGATGTCATATTGGCACATCTGGGAAAACCTGGATTTGAAAGCTTCCAGGTTTTCCCCACCCAAAGAAAAGTTTAAGTCCCTGTCTAACACCCACAAGTCCTTCACATGATCCAATCAAACATCGTACCCATTGGAGATGCCTCCCAGGTCCAGCCTCCCAGGTGCAGGGCAAGTTGGCCTTGACTTCTTGAGAAAGGAATCTTATTATGACTATACATCATCCATGCTCCATATAATCCCCCCTCCAAGTTTCCCACAGTAGTAAACGTGGTAGATCTGACCTAGTGGTGAGTTTCAAAATTTTTTACTACCAGTTCTGTGGGTATGGCTTGATGGGCATGGCATGGCTTGGTGGGTGAGGCTTGGTGGGCGTGGCAGGGGAGGGATCCTGTAAAATCTCCATTCCCTCCCCACTCCAGGGGAAGGTTACTGCAAAATCCCCATTTCCTCCTGATCAGCTGGGACTCGGGAGGCAGAGAATAGATGCGGGTGGGGCCAGTCAGAGGTGGTATTTACCAGTTCTCTGAACTATTCAAAATTTCCGTTACTGGTTTTCCAGAAACTGATCAGAACCTGCTGAAACCCACCTCTGTTCTAAAGGCCTAATACAAAAGATGGCTTCCAGGCTAGCCTTTGCTTAAAAGTGGAAAGAGAAAGATACCCCAACTGAACAGGAAATATTACTAAAAATTCATAACTGCGCAGAAATGGACAGACTTACCTTGGAGCTCAATGTGAAACACAGTACTATATAATCTGGAAAATTTTTTACAAACGGCTAGATAAAAGGAGGATAGCCGAGACAAGGGTGTTGGATGAGAAATACTGTATATATATTATGACGGATAAATATGTATGTAAATTGCATAAATAGGTACAGGTATAGATTAATAGACAAGTATGTAAAATTGTGTAGAAATATGATATAGATTGTTAGTATGATGTTATGTATAAATAACGTATAAGCTTAAAGAATTATATTATAATATTAACTTTAACATAATTTGTATTAGTTTAAAGGGTTGGAAGATATTTAGAAACAGTGATGTCATATCTATGTCCGATGTTTTTAATTTTGAATGATTAATAAAAAACTTTTTAAAAATAATAATAAAATAAAATAAAAGATCGCTTCCAGGCCTGATACATGACTCCTTCTGCCCATTATCTAAATGCTCCATCATTTATCCCTACGGTTCTTCATTTAGCCCACTGTTGTTGAGCTGGTGTTTGGGCATGCAGGA
Organism: Arizona elegans; assembly: GCA_022577455.1. NCBI lineage: Eukaryota > Metazoa > Chordata > Lepidosauria > Squamata > Colubridae > Arizona > Arizona elegans. Next base: position 8,578,443 of record JAKOOJ010000002.1, on the reverse strand, counting down.
TAAACATGGGAGCCCATAAAAGAGAAGAGCATTATCTAGACATACAGGTATTCTTCCACTTACAACAGTTTATTTAGCGACCGTTCGAAGTTACAATGGCACTGAAAAAAGTGGCGGACGATCATTTTTCACATGACCATTGCAGCGTGACCTATGGTCATGCGATCAAAATTCAGACTTTTGGCAACTGACCAGGGGTGGGTTCTAAAATTTTTTACTACCGGTTCTGTGGGCGTAGTTTATTTTGTAGGCGTGGCTTGGTGGGAGGGTAATGTGACTGGGTGGGTGTGACCAACTTTTTTTTTTTTTTTTTTACTTTTAAAATCATTTTTTTTTACAACCTTAAGAGGTTGCAGAAAAAAATGCTCTTAGAAGCCTCTGACGATCAGGCAACTCAGCTGAGATTGCCAGAGGCTTTTAAAGGCTTTTTTTTTCCTACAACCTCTTCGTCCAAAGAGGTTGCAGGAAAAAATGCTTTTAGAAGCCCCTCAGTTGAACCATGCAATCATCAGAGGCATTTTTTTTTACTTTTAAAAGCATTTTTTCGGCTGAAGAGGTGGTAGAAAAAATGCTTTTAAAAGTTAACAAAAAAAGCCTCTGATGAGGTGGGCGGGGTAAGCGAGCGGTGACCGGGCCAGGGACTGGTTCGGGGGCATGGCCAGCCAATGTTATTACCGGTTCTCTGAACTACTACAAATTTTTATTACCAGTTCTTGCAAATCGGTGCGGACCAGGAGCAACCCACCACTGCAACTGACTCATATTTCTAAAGTGTCATGTGATCCCCTTTTGCGATCTTCTGACAAGCCAAGTCAATAGGGAAAACCAATTCATGTAACAACTGTGTGACTAACTTAACAATTGCAGTGATTTGCTTAACAGCTGTGGCAAGAAAGGTTGTACAATGAGGCAAAACCTACTTAGCAAATGTGTCACTTGGCAACAGAAATTTTGGGCTCAAATTTTGGGCTCAACACAATAAAAAGTGGATGTGCTCCTAAGTCAAGAACTACCTGTAAAGAAGAGATTTACAGGAAAAAAAATAGTTTTTACTCTGAACATGGCATTTCCTATTTTAAATATTTCTTTTCCTCTGGTCAATTAAGACACATTCTCTAAAAAAGCATGTGCAGCTTTCACTTTAAAATGATTTTGAACTAATTTAAGCCGGTAGTTCAGTGCTCTGGTGTACCACAATGGGTTTCCAGTCAGAATTTTATCCTCACTGTGTGGCTCCAAAGAGAAGGAAACACTACCCTTAATGGACAGTAACACCATCAGTCACCACTAACAATTGATGATGCTGGTGAGATGAGAATCAATGAAGAGCAGGCCAGACAGAACCAACATGAAGCAGGTGCCTCTGGTTCTCAAGGCTGGAGAAAGAATAACTAAAAGTCGGTTGCCTCAAAACAGCATAGCAGTGGGACCAGGGCTGCTGTTCAGCAGGTTCTGACAGGTTCTGGAAAACTGGTAGTGGAAATTTTGAGTAGTTTGGAGAACTGGCAAATACCACCTCTGGCTGGCCCCAGAATGGGGTGGGAATGGAGATTTTGCAGTATCCTCCCCCCAGGAGTGGGGAGGGAATGGGGATTTTGCAGTATCTTTCCCTGGAGTGGGGTGGGAATGGAGATTTTGCAGTATCCTTCCCCTGCCACGCCCATCAAGCCATACCACACCAAGCGCACCAAGCCACGCCCATAGAACCGATAGTAAAAAAATTTGAATTCCACTACTGAGTGAGACTAGAATTTAAACTGTGGGGCTGATATATATATAGGGATGTGTTTCTTGGTGCTATAATAGGCATACATATACGTATACATATATGTATATGTATACCCTGTTTCCCCCAAAATAAGACATCCCTGATAATAAGCCCAATTGGACTTTTGAGCACATGGCAATAAGGCCAGACATTTATTTCAGGGTTCAAAAAAATATAAGACAGGGTCTTATTTTCAGGGAAACACGGTACGTATACATATACATATACATGTATACATACATATACATATACATATACAGATACATATAAAAAAGGAGATCGCTTCACTCTCTAGCGCCTCGTTAGGGCTGAAAAAAACTTCTAAAGCACAGCTGAGAGTCAGAGGGAATAGGCAAAGCACAGAAGATCGCTTCACTCTCTAGCGCCTCGTTAGGGCTGAAAAAAAAACTTTGAAAAAGCTACATTTGGATTATAAAATGCACCCAAATTTTCAGCCTCTTTTATGGGGGAAAAAGTGTGTCTTATACTCTGAAAAATATGGTATATAACATGTAAAATCACATGGTAAATGTAAATGCTTGTTAGCTGTCTCAATCTCAGTTATCTCTGTCTATATACACGTTCATAAACATTTAGCTCCTGGTTGATTATCAATACCATTGTAAATACATGGCAATTGTCAAATTTTGATCACATGACTATGTGGATATTGCAGAAATCGTAAACCTGGTCATAAATCCTTTCTGGATCGGGACTCGTTACGCACGCCCTTGTCACCTCACGCCTGGATTATTGTAATGCTCTCTACATGGGGCTCCCCTTGAGAAGCACCCGAAGACTCCAACTGGTCCAGAATGCGGCTGCACGGGTGGTGACGGGTGCAATGTGGCGCTCTCATGTGACCCCCCCTCCTACGCAAGCTGCACTGGCTCCTGGTGGTTTTCTGGGTGCGCTTCAAGGTTATGGTTACTATCTTTAGAGTGCTCCATGGCTCAGGACCAGGGTACTTACGAGACCGCCTCCTGCCACCAGTAGCCTCTCACCGACCAGTTCGTTCCCATAGAGAGGGGCTCCTCGGGGTGCTGTCAGCCAAACAATGTCGACTGGCGGCCCCCAGGGGGAGAGCCTTCTCTGCGGGGGCACCTGCCATCTGGAACGAGCTCCCCCCAGAGATACGGAGGATCCAAGACCTACGCATCTTCCTCCGCACCCTAAAAACGTTTTTATTCCAACAGGCTGGTCTGGCCTAACTCTCCCTTTTAAATTGGCCTTTAAATTGGATTTTAAATTGGTTTTTAACTCTCTTTTAGATAAATTTGGATGTTTTAATCTTTGAACCTAAACCTAAATGATTTAATCTTTTCTAATAGTTTTTTAACTTTTATATGTCTTTGTATTTATTTATGGCTGTTCACTGCCCTGAGTCCCTCGGGAGTAGGGCGGTATACAAATATGAAAAATAAAATAAATAAATAAATAAATAAATAACTTTTCTCCATCTATTGTAACTTCAAATTGTCACTAAATGAATGGTTGTAAATTGAGGACTCCCTGTATACAGAAAGGAAGAATCTGTCTTATTACTGAAAGGAAGCGAGTGTCCTTAATCAATCCCAACTCTAAACCACATTGATTTTGCCCAAATTTTTCTTTCTCCTTACAAGGTTTATTAATAAACAAGAATAAGTAGCCATCACAAAAGTTAGAAAGCTAAGCCACTTTAACCTAACTTCAAGAAAATGAAAAGAAAAACACTCCTTTTTGGAAAAGTCATAGGAGGAGAGGAGATTTAGTAAATACTTTCTGAATAAATTGGAGAATAACATAAAACAAAAGGCAGAAGCTGAAGACTTGGAAGTGACAGTATGAGCAAGCTCAGTAATTCTTTTGCAATATTATCAGAATAGAATTCTCTGTGAATTTAAGATAGTTAGTTACATAGCGTTCATGAGTTGGTTATGGATAAAAGTAAAAATTTTAGCATCCACTGCCTATAAAAGCTCCTGAATTATGGGGCACATATATAATATAACAAACAACAACCACAAAAAGCTTTCTACAAGATAATATTTTAAGTCTGGGATATTTCACTTCTACAAGGACAGGAGAAAAAAGTAAACTTTTAATCCTATTTTCTTTCTATTAAAGAAATCAAAGAACAAAGAACCTTTAAAAGAAGAGTTAGAACATGGGTGTCAAACTCAACTGTGGGTCAGATCTGGCCCATGGGATGTTTAGATCTGGCCCATGGGCCCATCCTGGAAACAGCGAAGGACCGGCCTGTGGTGCCTCTGCCAATGAAAACGGAGCTTGGGAGGGCTGCACGCGGCCCTCCTGGGCTCCATTTTCAGCCGCAATGGCCTCCTGCAACCCTAAACCAGTGAAAATAGAGCTTGGGGAGTCTACGTGTGGCCCACCCAGGGTCCGTTTTCAGCCACGACAGCCTCCTGGAGTCCTCTGCCAGTGAAAATGGAGCCCAGGGAGGCCGTCATGGCCAAAAATGGTGACTCTATGAGTGATGTCGAGTTAACCACATCTATCCTGGTCATGCCCCTCCTGGCCCCCACGATCAAACACAACCCTGATGTAGCCCTCAATGAAAATGAGTTTGACACCCCTGAGTTAGAAAGAGTAATGAACCAGAAACAAATGTAAATGAAAAATAAAGATAGGAAAAAATAATAAAAAACTTGGAATGCAAAAAAGTATAAACATTAAGGAGATACACAGTAGAAACATTAAGCATCCCCATTCAATATTTCCACCCAGGACAATATTTTTATAATTGAGAAACAACGTTAATATATCTTTGAAGCAAACTTATCCTACTTAATATAAACTGAAAATGTCTACTTAGGAACAGTTAACATGCATCTACATATCGTCCTCACTTACTTACTGCTGAAGGACCATTCTAAGTAATGATGGCACTGATTAAGGGTACTTATGATATCACCTCAAATTTATGGCTGTCATATTATCCCCATGGTTATATGATCATGATTCGGCCACTCAGCAATCAGCTTGCAATTAACATAGTATCTTACGATCAAGTGATTATTATTTGTAACCTTTCCAGCCAGATATTCCCACAAGCAAAGTCAGTGGTGAAGCTGACTGGAAGTTGCAAATGGTGATCATGTTACATTGCACCTAGCCACTGTGTGGGATTGCTCCAGTGACTGCAACTGAAATTGCCATTGCAAGTCATGTAGTCACACGGCATATCATCATGTCACTTAGTGACAGAATTCCCAGTCCCTGTTGTTAACTAGGGACTGAAAAATCAAGCTTCAAGCTTGCCATATTCTAGGGTCTCATGTCTTCACATATCCCTTAAAAATATTTCATGTGGTACTCAGAGTTTCCCTAAAGGTTAACAATGAATTGCACCATTAACATGATGGAATGAGGAAATTTCAAATGTATGGAACAGGAATAGGGCTTAATTCAACTACATTCAGTCATGTTTAGTTTTGTCCCGGTTCTACCTTGTAGCCCTGCCTCCTTCTAGGAGTGTCTTCCCAGGCTGCCTCTCAAGGGACACCAGCATTCCAAGGCCTGGAGAAAAGTTCCATGGTGTCTTCTGAGAGTGGAAAAGCCAAATTGAAAGAGTTGCTTGGCCTCAAATTCAGTGTCTTTAATTTATTTGTCCTCTATTTGTACTGGCAGCTTGCCACACTTCCTGTGTCAGCTGCCAACATTAGCAATGCATTTGCCTAACAGAAGATTGTATGCAGGCAATTTAAAAGTCTGAGACAAGACAATCCATAAAGATCCATCTGGCACGCCCCTCAGCTTTTGTCCACCTCCAAAGAGCATGCTGTCAAAAACCACATAATTTACAAAAACAATCCTCATGATGAAAGGTTAGCTATGGATGCTACATATGATGACTGCTAGATTTTTCTAATGATTTTGTGAACACATTGGGCAAGATTCTTAGATTCAGCTGGCTGAACTTGATGTCCTGTTAATGTTTGGGATGCCACATCTGGACCACACATCACATCCTTTCCAAGTTGGGGAGGACTCTTCAAGATGTCTTCCTCATGAAGGACTTGAAGATTTTAGGAAATTCACACTCTAAGGAGAATCACATCCTTCCATCAAATGTCAAGTCTTTGATATACAATGGTACCTTGGTAATTGGTTCTGGGAGGTATGATGAGTATGAAAAACAATGAGTACCAAACACATTTTTTCCATAAAAGGAATAATATAGTGAGTCACAAGGCAGCCTACACTGACAAGTTCTAGTTTGTGCATTACCAAACAAACAATGAGTACCAGAACAAATTTTTCATGTCAAAATGCATTGATACCAAATTTGATTAATTTCAAAGCAGTGGAGTACCCAGGTACCACTATATATATAAGTATGTTACATTTGTATGTTGGCTTCTCAAATAAGAACAGGAGAGGAAGACAGACTGTATGAGTGAGATTTTTTTCTATATTTGCCTTCACACTGAAGCTTAGTGGGAATAATTTAGTGGCTCTTCCTTCTTCTGCAAAACTAACTATACAGAAGATTGTCAAAGCAATTTCTACATCACACTCTTAGTATTTGGAATGGAACTATCCTAAGGTATGACAAAATGTATTACATTTCTAATTAGTGCAATGGAAGAGGTGGACATTCAACACTCAAAAAGTGTTTATTTTTGCTGTATTCATTTGAAATTAATATTTTAGGGAATAACAGCAATTTATAAGTCATGTTAACAATTTCCACATTTATAGGATAATACTAAAGAACACAAACTATTTGTATCATAAGTACCAACATTCTATGAAGATTTCTAATGTATGGGCAGACATGGACTTTATGAAAGACTAGTTTTATATAGTTTGTATAGAAGAAACACATGGTGGGTCTCTGCAATAGATAAGAGAATTTTCCACAGCATCATATCTCTTACGTATTCTATCATTCTCACAGATCAACCTTGAACATATTGTGCAGAAGTTCAGATGAGGTTAAGGTTGGAGAAGCCTGTGAAGAGTTAAGTTGTCCTTCATTTGATCAAGTTCCCAATAGAATAATAGTCTACTCATAATATGCTAGCTGCCCTTGGTAGGAACTAACCAGACATTCAATGTTGGCAGAACTAAGTAAGAATCTATACTCTGTGCTGGAATTAAGATATTGAATTAAGCCCAATTCACCTGCCCAGGTTGAGAGGACAGTTCCATCTTACAACATAGCAGTTAAAATCTCGTTCTTCTTTTTTTCACCTTTGGCCACAGCTGAACAAAATTGGTGCTAAACTGGTGACATAATTGACATTCCTGCTCTGGAAAAGGTCTCTGAAAATACTTCCACATATAATTGGGCAGTGTCTGGACTAAGCCATAAGGTAGTTTGGTTTTGGCTTTGTGGCTCATGTGACTCAACCATTGTGTTCATAAAACATAGTTTATGGTTTAACACAGTAGTGGGTTTCAATTTTGGCCGCCACTGGTTCGCTCACGCGTGCTAAGACATCCGGTTTGCCCAATCCAGGGCAAACCGGTAGCAATCCACCACTAGTTTAATGTGAACTCAGGTAATGGCTGTTTATAGAATAAACTAGTTTTTTTTAAAAAAAAAATGCTTAGCCCTGTATGATGTCAGAAAGCATATAGTGGAAACAGATTTTTTTAAAAAAATATGATTTATATGCCGCCCTTCTCCGGAGACTCAGGGCGGCTTCCAATGTGTTAAGCAATAGCCTTCATACTTTTGTATATTTATACAAAGTCAGCTTATTGCCCCCACAAACTGGGTCCTCATTTAACCTACCTTAGAAAGGATGGAAGTCTGAGTTAATCTTGAGCCTGGTGAGATTCGAACTTACAGTAATTGCAGACAGCTGGTGTTAATCACAATGCTTTTAGTCTCCTGAGCTACCAGGCCCGCTATATGCATTTTATATGCATAGGATTACATTTTATTGGTATTTATCTATTTATTTCATTTTTATTATTTTAATTCATAACCTACTAGCACTCTTGTAGAATACAAATAGCAAGTAAGTACAGTAATAACGAGTTTATTCCTAAATACATTTATTCTTTCACATATAGGTTCAAAGTCTGCCACTGAATGTAGACCTGACTTCCCAAAATATTCTCTTTAATATTCTTTTAAAGAAACCATATTTATTCCTATGGGAAGAATTTTTTCCCCTCATTTTAATGGATAAATATATGTCCACAGCAGAGGAAAAACTTATTCAGAAATCAATGTACATATCACTACACATTAATTTTCTTGCAGCTCTGTTGTTTTGTTTTAATTAAACCAGTTTGTGAATGACATCCTTCATTGTTGTAAGGAAACAATGGTCTCGTACAAACAGCTCACGTCCCTTCTTAACCAACTCTTTCCCATTAAGAAAGGCGAAGGGCATATTTGATTTCACAATCTACTAAAGTGTACAACAAAAAAGCTATGATTGCGACTCTTCGCAAACAATGTAGGCAATAAATACAGTAAATTACTGTTGTGTGTAAGACAATACACTAATGTTAACTGAAGCAACAGAATTTGAATACACGCTCCCTGTGGGAATATTTCTCTCACACTCTCTCCTCTCCTCCCCTCTCTCACTTTTTTCTAAGAAGGAAGTTGAGCTCGGTCATAAATAAATCAGTGTGTTTATTCTTGCTAGACTGGAAAATCAAGTCTTCTTAGATATTGTCTTGTGCTTTAATGTGACAATTGCTCACCACATGGCAGTGGTCCTTTAAAAACAAGAAAGGATATCAATCTGAAGTACAAAAGATCTTCAAGACACATCAGAATCCATACTGGTGATTGTATAACAGACTAAGGTTTAAAAAGCAATGCACAATGCAATAAATAACAGCTACTGAATGGGAAGAGCTTTGAAATTTCCCCAAACCAGCTGCTATTGGAAGGCAAATGGGCAACTAAGGGGAAAGTGATTTGATTTAACAAAGGGGTGAATATGCTGTCAAAGGGATCATTGGCATTTCAGTTTTATCAACTAAAGTTCTAAAGTGCTGACTGGTAGCTATAAATGCAAGAGTACCTTATGCTAGCAGCTAACACTAGAATTTAACCAATATTCTTTTCCAATGTGGGACAGATGTATCAAACATGTTTCATAAGATAGAGCAAGATAAGTACAGATGAAAGACTGGGAAAGCTATTGCTGCTACATAGGTCCAAAGCAGAGGTGGTATTCAGCAGGTTCTGACCAGTTCTGGAGAACTGGTAGCGGAAAGTTTGAATAGTTCGGAGAACCAGTAAATACCACCTCTGACTGGCCCCGCCCCCATACTCTGCCTCCCGAATCCCAGCTGATAGGGAGGAAATGGAGATTTTGCAGTATCCTTCCCCTGGAATGAGGAGGGAATGGAGATTTTACAGTATCCTTCCCCTGCAATGCCCACCAAGCCATGCCCACAGAACAAGAAGTAAAATTGTTTGAATCCCACCACTGGTCCAAAGGGCTTCAGAAGAGCTTGAGGTCTTTGTTTCCACAGTGTTGGGATGAGATTCAGATTTAGCACAGATGAAGTACTGTAAAGGTAAAAAAATAATAATTTAGCTGGTCACAGAATTAAACAGCTTGCAGAGCAGTTACGGTTTCTATGAGTTCAGCACCAGGAAATTGTAGACTAACCAAATCTAGGGCTTCTGTTCACAGCTAAAACACCAGATTAGAGTAACTGAACAAAATCCTGAAGAACTTGTAAGGTCGTTTATCATCCAATAAGTCAAGTGCTTCCCACTGATATAGGGAGTGCCTATTTAGAGCAGAGGTTTGGAGCTGTAAGTATGTGCACTTCTGGTAAGGCATGGAAGTTAGGAAGTGTAGGCAGAATTTGATCACACACCCCAACACACTTTCTTCATATTGCATACTGTACAGGTATATTTTTCCATTTTTTTTTTTGACCACTGAAGCTAATAACTCAATTATTAGGAGTGTTTGCTCTGTGTTATAATTCAGATGGTGGTCTCCCTTTGGGAGGCTCTGGGGCAATTTGCTGCCTTCCCATTCCTTTTGAAAAAGCCCTGATGGAAGGCCACAATTGACCTCAACTGGAATAAGCTGCTCACCTGGAGCTTTCCATGGTGCTGCAAACCACCATTTGCCAGGCTTTATGGTAACCTGCAATGGATTAGTTAAAATCAATGGTAGCACAGGAGACTTCTGTTTCTAGCAGACAGAGACCAGCATTCTGTACCCAACATCTGAAGAATTCTCAAAGTCAGCATTAAGCAATGCTGACTTTAAATAATTTAATAACTAATTTATTAAATTTAAATAACTAATTTAATTATTTGGCAAGCAAATAAAGGTCATGTCTTGCTCTTCCTCATTCTTCTGCACCGTCCCTTAGAAATTCACTGGAGCAGAAGAAAAAAAAAACCAAATAGAACTAAGAACAGAACAAAGAAAATTCCAGAAGGAGAGAATTAGGGGTTGAGAAATTGGGGTAGATATCTCCCAGGAAGTTGTATGGGATCCCACTCTGAGAGCGACTTGCTCAGGACTCCTGAACACCAGCAATACCAATGGTATTTACCAGTGGTGGGTTTCTACTGGTTCGCCCTGGTTCCCGCGAACCGATAGTGGCGGCAGTGGGAGGTTCCGCCCCCCCCCTGCCCGGACGTCATCACGGATGGTCTGCACATGTGCAATGGTGAAATCTAAATTTTGTTACTACCAGTTCTGTAGGTGTGGCTTGGTGGGGGGGGGGGGTAATGTGACTGGGTGGGCATGGCCATTTTAAAAACCTTTTAAGCCATTTTTTCTACAACCTCTTCGGTGAAGAGATTTTTAAAAAATGCTTTCAAAAGGCTCTGATGATCCCAGCTGAGTTGCCTGATCAGCAGAGGCTTTTTAAAAAAGCCTCTGCCAATCAGGCAACTCAGCTGGGATTGTCAGAGGCATTTAAAAGAAAAGAAAACCCTTTTTTTCTTTTAAATGCCTCTGACAATCCAAACTGAGTTTTTAAAAAAGCCTCTGCCGATCAGGCAACTCAGCTTGGATCGTCAGAGGCATTTAAAAGAATAAAAGAGTTTTTTTTCTTTTAAAAGCCTTTGACAATCCCAGCTGAGCTGCGCGATCATCAGAGGCTTTTTTTTTTTTACTTTTAAAAGTATTTTTTCAGCCAAAGAGGTTGTAGAAAAAATGCTTTTAAAAGTAAAAAAAAAAAGCCTCTGATGATTGTGTGGCTCAGCTGGACAATGGGGGGGGCAGGGATTTTTGCTACCGGTTCTCCAAACCACCCGCCTCCATCGTTACTGGATCGGGCAATCCGGTCCGAACCAGGAGCATTTCACCCCTGTGCATGTGCATAAGATTCTGCACAAAGCATGTCCGTGGGCACATGCAGTCACAACTGTAAACCGGTAACAAAGGTAAGTGGAACCCACCCCTGGTATTTACACATAAGGACATAAGCATTTGCTTGCTTGGTCAGTCCACCTAGTCCAGCAGTCTGTTCTCTCATGGGCAATTAACTGCATAAGGAAACCCTCTAGTAGATGCCCTTTAGAGGAAGTCACGCTGCCATCAAGGAGCCATTGATTCCCATGTCATTCATGAATCCTTTTTGGAAGCCAGCCAAGCTTGTAACCAGCATGTCTCAGAGTAGCAAATTCCAAGTTTAATTGTGTGTTGTGTCAAAAAAAAAAATTCTCCCAGAATTAAATGTCATTGGGTGATCTCTGACTCTAATACAGGACCACAGTAGTTTTTCCTTGTCCACCATGCATTATTTTGCCCACTTCAGTCATGTTCCCTCTCACTTGCCTGCAAATGTTGCAACCTTTCCTCATCTTTCAACATCTTAGTTGCCCTTCTCTGAACCTTCTCTAACTCTACCTTATTCAGGTGTGGCAACCAGGGTTGCACACAATATTTCAGACACAGTTTCATCATTGATTTATATAAGGACATTATAATATTGGCATCTCTATTTTCAAGACTATTTTCAATACCAACATTTCTTATTCTGTTGGTTTTTTCTTACACTAGATGCACACAGTGTTGATGCCTTTTTTTTTTACACTATTTACCATTAATCCAAGATCCCTTTCTTCATCTGTCACTATTAACTCTGATCCTATATTTGCATTCATAGTTGGGAAATTTGGCCTCAGTGTTTCAATACTTGCTCACATTGAATGACATTTGTCATTTTGATACCTACTCCTTTAATCTGTAAAAATCCCTTAGGACTTTTTTGGGGGGGGCGGGGGGAGGGCTTTATTAAAGGATGTTAAAAATGTTAAGACAATTATGTATTGGCTTGCCCTTATCCATATTTTTATTAACACCCTCAAAAAACTCTAGTGTCAACCCTGAAGCTGGCCTGACCAAAGCCATTTTGAAGCTTCATTGTTGCCACACTGGAGCTGAGGGATAGGGAGGGGGGAATAGAAATAGCTGGGGTTTTGTAGCCAAAACAAAATACTTTCTCCTAGGAACCAAGAACATTCCCACAGGTGGCCAGAGAGAGGAGGAGTGAAGTTACCAGGCAACCAGACAGCACCTTGATTGGACCATGTGACTGATTGTTTGGGAAAAGGGGGAAAATGTTTAATAAGGTGAAATCTGCAGGAACTTTCAGAGTCAGTTTTCACCAGGTTGTGCCAATATGATCTATCCAATAAAACTATTCTTTGAGGAATCTATCTGCCTCAGAGTTTTGTTTGGTATGGGAGTATTACTTGGAACCCTGACATCTAGTATCTTAGTTAGGCAGGACCTTTCCTTAGTGAGCAGTCAACTTTTACTGAAAGAAAACTTAAAACTATGCATCCTGGAAGGAAATATGGTCCTCAAGAATGATAATCACACACTTCTTAACAAAAGGGGTTGGATTTTATTGAGGGTCAATACAATAAAATAATGTAACGAATTCAATGGGGAACAGTCAATGGGAAGCAGCTGACCTGGAAAATTTCTTTCACTGGTGAAATATTATTTGAAATCATAGGGGGTACTGAGAAATAACTACTTCACAACCTGAAGTAAATAGTGGGGAAACTGATACTGGCAGGAAATGGTAATGAAAAGAAAAGCAGCATCATTGAATGAGTACATCCAGTGGGAAAATCTTTTTAAAGCAAGAAATGATACTGAGAGAACAGCAGTACATAATCCCTGGCTAGTAAAAATGGAAATACATGCCCAACTCAGTTTTTAAGAGAAAGAGTGGAGACAATACAGGTTGTGTGCAATCATTTTAGCCACAGAGATGGGGAGAGATGGAATTCTGAAATAGAAAAAAGAGAAAGAAAGGCTGAAAATCCAGCTTGTATATTGTAACAGATCAAAAACTGGAGGGAAAAGAAGAGAGAAGAAATGAGGAAAAGGAAAAGGAAAAGAAAAGAAAAGAAAAGAAAAGAAAAGAAAAGAAGAAAAATGAAGAGTGGTAGCGGCTGAGAAGCAATCCACAATGCTTACAAAAGCCAATAAAATAGACAGGAAGTGAGGAGAAGAAGAAGTAAATGCCTTTTGTCTCATGTCCGTGTTCTTGAGAATTAGTGGTAATCAGTTGGTCAAAGTAGGATATCCTTATCAATTGTTAATTGGTGTTTTTCAGTTAAGTCTTTCTCAAGCCACAAACCTTCAAGAATGGGGATTCAGACTATTTCACACATTGGATAATGGTATAGCATTCTCTTGCATAATCTGGCCTCATCTGATGAAGTGAAGCAAGATGACTCTTCCAGGCTGGGAAAACCAACTCATCAGAGGCTACTTCATGAACCAAGATAGGCTGGGCTTCTAAGGCCTAATAAGACTACTGGAGAAGCCAGATTCAATTCAGGATCTTCCCTGGAGTTGCAATAGCAAGTCCAATTATGGGGAGGACTTTGACAGGCTTCTGTCTGGGAAGTCTAGTCAGTTAAGGAATCCTGGCCCAAGATAACTCCTAGAAGTTCCCCAGAATAAGGAAAGGCTTGAGATGATGGAGAGATTCACAGCTAGCTTTCCAGATGCTGCAGCTCTCCTTGAGGAACTTCAGTTAAAAATGAAGATGAATTTTTCCTTTGTACTATGTAGACCACTGGTGTCAAATTTGCCGTGTCATGTTGCCATCACGTGATGTTTCGTGATGTTTTTCCCATTCGTGGAACTAGGGTGGGCATGGCCTGCACATGACATATCTGGTTCAAGGGGCCACCAGTTTGGTACCCCTGATGTAGACCTAAGATAGGGTTAGTCAGGAGGACAGCTGACTCTTCCCCTTAGCTGGGAGCAAATACACAAAAGAGTTCCCAGTTATAATTCTCTGCAAAATTGTGCTTAGTAGTCCATATGACATTATCCTTTTCCTCTAACATTCAAAGTGATCAGAATTGATTAGATTGGTAATTCAATTAACCTTTTTACTGGATCCGTACGTGCTTGTTCCACATCCCTAAAATGTAAGTTTTATTCCTATAGGCAGCACTGGCATTAAACCTAAGCAAAAGAGCACATTTGCAAGTGTGTGTGTATGGGGTGGGGAGGGGAAATAAGCAAAGCAGGATACCCCATAACCATTGTCCTGTAGTAACTCCTTGTCTCCTCCAATAACTATCATGTTATAAAGTCTTTCCTTCCTGTATAAAACTAAAATAGGGCTAGGAATTCAGGAATCAGAGTCTCAGGGGATAAGTTGAAGTGTTTGTATTTTCATACACAAATGAAGAAGTTTGTACTTGTTCCTGTTGAAATTCACCTTGCTAGTTTCTCTCTACTGTTTCAGATCATCAAGGTCCTCCTGAATCTTGACACTGATTCAGAAAGAAAATGAGCACCTTCTCATATGAGCACAATTTCTCATATGAGATAGAATGAGAAATATCTAAGTATCTATTCAGAGATAAGAGCCTAGCACTTAGAAACAAAACGACTAAGGAATTTACAAAGAAAAACTCTGTGAACCATTTTAGAAATAATCTGGTTGTATGTTTAGCTACTCTCTGGGGGTTGTAAAATTCTGGGTAATCACTAGAATAGAGTGAAAAGTTACTTTTCTGTATCTCTTTGTTTTCCTCTGGTAGTAATGGGGACATTTATTTGGTAGCCCAAAGTGTAAGGCAGAGGGAAGTGTAGGTAGAATATGAAACCAGAAAGAAAGAAGAATGTGATTCTGGTCTTAAAATGTATCCTCAGGAGAAACAAAAGAGAAACAAAAGAGAAATGAATTTCTTGGTAGGGAGAACCAAACCCAAGGTATGCAAGAGACAAATGCTTGGGAAAAAGGGTGTCTTAAGGAATAAAGAACTAGGAAGTTATTAGAATTCCAAGGATCTATGAAGTATGAAAGAAAGAGCCTCAAGATTAAAAGAACTGCTAGAAGATGGTAATTATAAGACGGGCTAAGGAAGAGAGGAAAAGTCACACAATGAAAAAGAATTTGGAGATCTGTAGAAAGTGTGCGTAGTTATTTTAGATATAGCTAGCATAGGTTTTCTCACTTTCTCAGTAGACGGGATAATGCATTGCTGATCCTTTCTGTTTATAAGGTTTTTGGCTTCAGCCATAGAAGATCTTGCCTTCAACTTTATACACAGAAAAGGTCTTTTCAGAGGCAACATTTTGGAGGCAAGTGATAAGAAGCCCTGAATTCACAAAATCCCATGCTTGTTTGAACTACTCGCCAAGATTTTACTTCCTGAAACTTATTTCAAAAGATCGCCTTTTAAACGTTTCTTTTTCTTTCTAAGCCAAGAATTTACACCGGGCTAACATGAAAGCCTGAAAAAGAAGAAGACATGCAAACTTTTCTTCTGGAAAAAAGGAAGATGGATAGACACAAATGTGCAATTGTGACCTGTAATGCTTATGGCATGTTTATCTTCCTGTCTGAAAACAACCTGTGATATATTTGTAGCAAAAGCAAACCCGTTGAAGAAAGTATCAAAGGATCAAGACAGTCAAATGGCTAAATTACAGTAGATGAAAAAGCACAAGGGTTTATCAGTTTAAAAAAGGGGATGTAAGAATAGACCATGAAAATAACCTAACGTAATTTGGGATTGATGGATAAAGCAGAAATCACGGAACTTTGCTTTTATATATGACAACTGCAGGAAGACTATAATATGCACAAATTTACATAAAGGTGGAAAGATTTGAGTCTACTCACAATGGAGGCATGGGTGGTGAAGATAATGGAACTTGCTAAGATGGCCAGATAAATTGCTTTAATTAGAGATTGGACATTGCCTAAATTTAGTGATGACTAGAAGCCACTTGCTGACATTTTGTGGGAAACAAAAAAAGATGAAGTTAAGCCATATGGTTTTGATGATTAGAATCAAAATAATTATTGAAAAATGTAAACAATCTTATAAAATATTGATTTAAATTTATACTCGTAACTGCTGTAAAAGAAAATTGGAGGTCACTTCTTTATAATCATTTTTGTTTTCTTTGATTCTGCACTTTTGTCTTTGTTCTTTTCTCTTTCTTCTTTCCTCTTTTTTTCATTCTAAATATTAGTTCTTCATTTTTATTCTGTTTTAAAATTCCAATAATGTTTATGAGGGAAAAAAAAGAAACAATCAACTATAAGGAAGTCAGGCAAACATAGGATCAAATCCAATGGCTTAGTAAAAGTTGGAGAAGATATTTTGCGTTGCTGGAACTCAGACACAATTATTAGACTCTAGCACACAAAGGGCTAAAACAGTTCAGAGGAAGAAAAGAAACTATGCAAAACAAGAAACCAGACAATAGAGCCCTAAAAGGAAGAGAGGATGCAGCTGTGCCCTATACGACACAAAAAGAAGAATTATGCTTGTTATTAATTCTTTTCTAGGAGGAATTCAAACTGACCTATGTCGGCCAGATCTAATAGTTCATAAATTTTGCTGCATGCTAGAAGCAAGGATTAAGGACCTGACAAAACATCTTCAAGATTTATCAAGTCCAATGGCAATTATTCCTTCCTGCTAATATGTAAAGATATAAAGGATAGTTCAAAGATTCGTTGCAATTGAATCGACAGAAGCTGAAAAAGGTATCAGAGGGATGCTTAAAGTTCAGGGAGCTGTGACTCAGTGACTAACTATGCAAATATTGTCAACCACAAAGCTTTTATTTTGGGATCGTGGCCTGAGATAGCTGGATGATGTCATGGTGATATGAGATGGATTTCACCTAATAAGAACTGGAACTTGTATTCAGAATGTTCATATGGACACATAGGGAAAGTCACAAAGGAAGAATATAGACGGATGCTAAGCATAAGAAGGGCTTCTTTAGGTACTTTCAAAATATAAACCACCCCTCCCCTCATCATCCCAGCTGCTCAGTAAAGAATGCAAAATGCTAATAGGCAACGCTTATTTTAGTTCCGTTTTATCTCAAACAAACAATTACTGTACCACCAGGAAACTGTGAAGGACAAGGATGGAAGCTTACATTACTTTCAATGAATGTAAATTTTTGGACCACATGAAAGCATGCTAGAATATTGAATACTGATGATCTGCCTGACCATTGCTTTCCTAGAGAACTGGTGACATGCCAGAGGACTGAAAGAAAGTAAATGTCCCTATCTTAAACAAGAAGAAAAAGGAAATTGCGACAAACAACAAATCAGCATGCCTGATATCAAGATTTGGGAAAATTCTACAGTAGATCATAAGGATGGGGATTTCTAAAGACCCTAAAAAATTGAAGTGTTGCTTATCTAAAGTTAGCATGGATTTGTCAGGAAAACATCTTGCTATGCTAATTGTATCTCGACAATTGTATCTCGACATTTTATCACCTAGAGACGATCGCGCGCAAAGTGTGCGTACAAAGAGAACCGGTAGTAAAGCCGGTTAGAACCCACCCTAGGAGGGAGGGAGGGAGGGAGAGAGAGAGAGGGAGAGAGGGAGAGAGGGAGAGAATGAGAATAGTGTAGTGGCTAAAATTGTGGAAACCTTTTGGGAAAAGTGTATTTTTGAGGTTTGATGGCCAATAACCCCACCTTTTTTTTTTTTTTTTTTTTTTTGGAGTTTCAAGATAATCATATTCCACTGCTGAAATGGCCTGGGAATAGCCCAGACCTTAACCCAATTGAAAATCTATGGAGCCCTACTAAAGAAACTTGTTAGTCAGCAGCCACCCAGCAATAAAACCCAGTTAATAGAAGCAATCATTCAATCTTGGTTCCACATTATAACAGCTACAGAGATAAAAGACTTGGTTCACTCCATGAGAAGATGTTGTATGGCCGTAATTCATGCTAAAGGTTACCCAACTAAGTATTAACTGACATGCTGATGATTTTTGTACAATTTGTTTTTTCTATGGTGATCATTTTTGTATATCTCGTTTTTTCAACGTGTTTCACTTTTCTTCTTTATACTGTATTCTAATAGCAAATCCTTCATAAAAGTTATTGCAATATATTCTTGATTAAATTATCTTTCCAATTTTGGCCAATTTAGATAGATAGATAGATAGATAGATAGATAGATAGATAGATAGATAGATGATAGATAGATGATAGAAAATTGGGTGAAATAGCTAATTCTTTATGAAATAGAAATAACATCAAAAATAGGATAGAGAAATGGGCTGCAAATAGCTATATTTTCTATATTAGATGCCTAGGGGTTAAGCTATGGCCTAGAAATCAGGAGAATGGGAGTTCTAGCCCCTCCTTAGGTATGAAAGTTGGTTAGGTGACTTTGGGGCAGTCACTCTTCACAGCCTAACTTACCTCACAGGGATGTTGTTGTGGGGAAAATAGGAGCAGGAAGGCGTATTAAGCATGTTTACCCCCCTCTAATTACTTATCAAGTAATAAACATTGGATTTTTTAAAAAAATAATAAATATATTAAGTTTAAATAAATTTAATGGAAACAATTGAAAAGTTAGTCATGTAGGAAACCATAAACAAACATGGTATAACATGGGAGATACCTGGACTGATATTTGTAGTTGCAAAAAATCCCATAAATTTTGCAAACTGAATACAAACCACAATATCATGTGATTAAAAGAAGGGAAATGCAACACCAGGCTGTATCAACAGAAATATGATTTCCAAATCATGACAAATAACCATTCCACTCTATTCTATTTTTGTCAGACCTACCTCAAGTCTGAGCGCTATCCTGTTGTAAAGATTCAGAGCAATTACAGCAGGGTCAGAGAAAGGTAGCAGCGGTGATCAGGGACTGAAAGCAGCCTTTTGAAGAAAGATTGAAGGACTCGATGGTATGTTTAGCCTTGAGGAAAAGATAACTGAGGGGGATTATGATAGCACGCTTCAAATACCTGAAAGGATATAAGATGAAAGAAGGTCAAAATCTAGCCTGTCACTCCAGAGTACGGAATGAAGAGTAATGGGTTTAAGAAAACCCTTCCCAATGACATGAGCAATTGTACACTGGAACCAACTGTGCAGAGAGTGGGGGTGGGCTCCCCTTTCGCAAGTGAATTCAAAGAAAAGTTAAACAGCCATCTGTCTGGGATGCTTTCATTTGGATTCCTACCCTTAGCTAAAAGTTGGGTTCATTGCCCTAAATGGTCCTTTCCAACTATGATTCCAAGACCACATTTTGGTCACCCACCACATTGCAAAAAAAATAATAATAAATAAATAAAAAATGTTGAGACTTTGTAAAAAGTGCAGAGAAGAGCAATTAAGATGATTAAAAGCCTGGAGACCAAAACGTATGAAGAACAGTTGCAGGAATTGGGTTTGGCTACTCTAGAGAAAAGCGGGACTAGGGGTGCCATGAGAGCAGTATTCCAGTATTTGAGGGGCTGCCACAAAGAAGAGTGGGTTCAACTTATTTTCCAAAGCACCAGAAGGCAAGACAAGAAACAATGGATGGAAACTAATCAAGGAGAGAAATAACCTGGAATTAAGGAGAAACTTCCTAAGAGTGAGAACAATTAACCAGTGGGACACCTTGCCTTCAGAAGTTGTGGGTGCTTCATCACTGGAGGTTTTTAAGAAAAGATTGGACAGGCACTGGTCTTAAATTATATTGGATTGCCAATTAGAGCAGGGAATTGGACTAGATGATCTCCAAGCTCCTTTCCATCTCTATTCTGATTGATTAATTGATTGATTGATTGACCATAGTGCATTCATCACTAACTGTCCTGCAAACTGCAGTAATGGTCATCTCTGCAGCAAGCACACCAAAGTCTAAAATAGATGATCATCTCCAAAAACCAGTTCTTCTACTGTGCACTTAAGTAGATGCAGCATCTGCTTATGTTTCTGGAGCACCGGAGGAAAAAATCAGCATCTCCAGATACCAAAGTTCTCTACTTTCCTTAGATGGTTACATATTGTGGCAGTTAATCCCTTTTCTCTAAATTAAGTAATTATTTGAAGGATTATACTCAGTGGTGAGATTCAAATAATTTAACAACTGGTTCTCTGCCCTAATGACTGGCTGGGTGGGTGTGGCATTGGTGGGCGTGGCCAGGGGTGTGTGACAGGCAGCACTCGGCCTCCTGCACCCTCCTGGAAGCATGGAGGGGAGGCATACTGCTGTCCCCAAACCCCATTTTGGGCCTAGTAGGCCTCCCTGCAACCCCTTGGGACCAAAAATGGGCTGCGGGGGGCTGCACCGCAACCTCATGCCCCATTTTGGGCCTAGTAGGCCTCCCTGCACCTACCTGGGAACCAAACCATGGCATGTGGGGACTTCTGGAAGGGGTGGGGCGGGGACAGCCAGAAATTTAACAACTGGTTCAGCTGAAGTGGTGTGAACCGGTTGAATTCCACCACTGGATATACTCATTAAAGGATTGGACTCATTTTGCTGGGGTTGTTCATACCATAGCTTAAATGTGCCAGGAGAAGAAAAATAGGTTCCCACTTGAAAATAAACCTCAGTAAGCAGAGATTGTCCTTAGCTTTCTGACATTAATTTAGTGATCTTTTGAAGTTGCAAAAGATGATTTACGAAAAAGATGATTTATGACTGTTTTTCACACTTATGACCATTGCAGCATCCCTGTGGTCACATGATCAAAATTTGGAGTCTTGGCAACTGGCTCATATTTATGACGGCTGTAGTGTCCCCGGGTGATGTGATCCCCTTTTGTGATCTTCTGACAAGCAAAGTCAACCAGGAAGCCAGATTTATTTAACAACTGTGTTACTAATTTAACAACTGCAATGAATCACTTAACAACTTTGGCAAGAAAAGTCGTAAAATGGGCAAACTCACTTAACATCTATCTTGTATAGCAACAGGAATTTTGGGCTCAATTGCGGTTGTAAGTTAAGGACTACCTGTACGTTTGGAAGAGTCTCAATGTGTCTGCGCCCAGGCCCCAGTCTAATTTATCGTTGTTTTGTAGAGATTAAATCAGTGGTGGGTTGCCCTTGGTTCAGACCGGTTCGCAAGAACCGGTAGTAAAACTGTCGGGAGACCCCGCCCACTGCCCTCAATGTCATCATCAGCATTCTGTGCATGCAGAACCATTGCGAACTGGTAGTAAAGGTAAGTAGAACCCACCCCTGAATTAAATTAATAGAAAAAATCCATAGATGCTCTCTTGATTTCTTTGGAAAACAAAGGATATAATTGGAAAACTATAAAATCAATGAAACTTTCCCATATACCTGCCTAATCACATGAAAAAAACAATAACAATCCTCCCCATTGTTATCTCACCTATATAACAAAGCCCCATTCTTGCCACAGTCCACTTTCTCCAAATAATATTTCTCCATGCCTTTTTGACAATTTTCAAATTGCCAGGATAGCTATCACTGAATTATGAATCTTTTCCATCTGAATATATTTTCCATAAAAGAAATCAAGAATTATCTCATTTAAAGACATGAAATCCTTTCCCTCTTCCCCTTTCCCTCTCTCTTTTCCATTTGAAGTATTTTGAAGGATTCTATTCTGGGAAAGAAGCCAAAATAATTTTAAACAGAACAATTTCCATATTTCTAAAATAAGCTCTAAGGATTGTTTCAAACCAAAGCAAAATTTTATACCAGCGATTAAATCCTCAAATTTGTAACAATAGTACTTAGCTGTCTTTCACTTCTAACTAAAATATACTGCAATGAGGAAGAGACATAAGTAAAACAGACCTATAAAGTTAGGATTATCCTACATATTCCTGCTAATGGAGACAATTTGAGTCAGCAAAGAAAAAAATATTAATTACGCAAAGCTATAAAGTTGCAGGTGGGAACATTAGAATTTTTTCCCCTCTGTTTCCTAGTGTTCCTTTACATTAGTCTCAATTCTTTGATCCTACATCATAACTGGATAATAAATTAGTCTGCATTAAATACTATTAAGGTGATAAATTTTTAATTGTGGATGGCATATCTTTTCTTTGAGATGCTTGTACCCTTCCTAAGTAATATTGGTGGAAGATGTTAGGCTTTTACTCTGTAGTATTAATCTAAGATACTTTGATTCTCAAGTGTGAAGTGTGATTTTGAGGAAAATAATTGGTCTATTCTAGTGGTTAAGGCCCCAGGCTTGAAACAAGTGGACTGTGAGTTCTAGTCCTTCCTTAGGCATCTAAGCTGACTGAGTAACTTTGGGCCAATCCCTAGGAGACAGTGAGTTCTAGTCTCTCCTTAGACCTGAAAGCCAGCAGGGTGACTTTGGACCAGTCATTCTCTCTGAGCCAATTCACTCCACAGAATTGTTGTTGTGGGGAAAATAGGAGGACAAAGAAGTACAGGTAATCCTCCATTTACGACTGCAATTAAGCCCAGAATTTAAATTTGACTGTTGCCTCATTTTACAACTTTTCTTGCCACATTTGTTAACCGAATCGCTGCAGTTGTTAAATTAGTAAGATGGTTGTTAAGTGAATCTGGTTTCCCCAGATTCTCGTCAGAAGTTGCTACAGGTTTTAATTTAATTTAATTTAATTTCCAATTTATATACCGCCTTTCTCCCTGAGGACTCAGGGTGGTGTACAGCCAAGATAAAAAACATAGAATACAAATATTCAAAAAACATTTAAAAATATATATAAATTTTGGCCCGAAAGTTAAAAAAATCACAGACTGATTAAAAGAATTTAAAAATTTCTTCTTAAACCAACCCAGCTTGCTGGAAAAGATGGGTTTTCAGGGAACGATGGAAGGCATTGAGGTCATAGATTCTCCTTATCTCCGGGGGCAACTGATTCCAGAGGATGGGAGCCCCCACTGAGAAGGCCCTCCCCCTGGGGGTCACCAGCCTACATTGTTTGGCTGATGGCACCCTGAGGAGGCCCTCTCTGTGGGAGCGCACGGGTCGCTGGGAGGTCGTCGGTAGCAGCAGGTGGTCTCGCAGATAGCTAGGCTCTATGCCATTGTGATCACATGACCCCGGGACTCTGCAACTGTCATAAATGTGAGTCAATTGTCAAGCATCCAAATGTAAATCACGTGACCATGGGGATACTGCAATGGTTGTAAGTGTGAAAAATGGTCATAAGTCACTTTTTTTCAATGCTGTTGTAACTTTGGACGGTCACTAAATGAACTGTTGTAAGTCAAGGGCTACCTGTATTATGTAGGGTCTCCGCTTTGAATTATTCATAAAGTAATAAAGGCAGGGCCAAGGCAGGATGAAGTTATTAAGAAAATAATGGAATGTGCTGAAATGAGCAAATTGACATTTGAAATTAGAGAACAAGAAGATAAACAATACTATAAGATATGGGACCTATTTTATCAATGGTTAGATAAAAAAAATATGGAAATGAAATATGGTAGAGACTTTCACAATACAAGAATTTTAGAACTATGTGAAATATAACATATAGATGTATTATAATTGGATAGATTCAGGAGGATGAAATGAAAGTTATAATAAAAATTAACTCAAATTTTAGAATATTTTGAATGATAATGAGGGAAGAAATAGCCATAGTCAAATAAATGATTAATGAGGATAACAATATAAAGATATATATTAGGTCGATGATATGAGAAGCTAGATAAACTGTAAATTGTAAGCTATGAATTTGGTGAATGATGCACAAGGACTTGTAACCAACCGACACACTGTTTGCAATTGAAGATGGTTTTATGTATGTTTGTTTTAAAAAATAAAAAAATCTTTTCAAAAACGAAAGTAATAAAGGCAGGGCAACGATCTGATACATACATTCCAATGATCATGGCTATTACATAGAGTAATTCATTTAAAATTAAATGTACCTTTATCATGCTATTATCTTTTGATGTACCAATGTTATGTGAAGTGAAAAAAATAGGAGAAATAAGAAATATTAAGACAAGTAACTAAAGACCTAAGACGAAGAAAAGAAACTGAAATAGAATTAAAACCAGGTATACCTGCATCATTCATTTTACCTATCCTTGTAAACTATTCATGTTTCTATAGTGTCCACAGCTTTATACATTATCTTTTGTTCTTTCAACTTTTCATCTCTATCCAGCCATGACTTTCTCAGACTTCCCTTTCCTCTTGATACCATTCACTCATCCTTCATTATTGATTCTGCAACTTGATCCTCATCCATTCTCTCCATATGATCAAATCTCTTCAACATACCGCTTCTTGCGCTGATCATTCGCTTTTGTACAATCTACATTCATTCAGCGCACCTTCATTCTTGACCTGAACTCCCTTTGTTTTTATCGCAAACACTTCTTAAATAACCCCATTTCCAGGGCATATAATTTATGAAAGTTGATTATGTTTCTCCTGACATTCCCACCTCCCACTTCTATGAAACAACTCTCAAGAAAACACCTTTTAGCCTTCCTGTGGAGTTGATTTCCTGGTTTGGTTTGCTCTACCTAGCAGAGTTGACAGTAAGATGATTGGAAAGTAAAAAAAAGAAAATGAAAAATTCAGGGACCAAATGCTTCCTTACTTCTGCCAAGGAAATGACATGGCTGGATCTAGAAGTGACCAGGAGTCAAACCAGGAGAATTTACATTATTTTATGTAAAACTTATCATTATGTTTATGGAGTAAACCACAGTTTAACATCTTGGCTTGATGTGTCAATCCAATGAAAGAACCTGTTTCCTCCCTCCCTCTCTCCCTCCCTCCTTGCCTGCCCCCCCCCCACATACACACACACAAAGACTTATTCTCTATCTCTTTCACACACACACATAACAAACATATGCCTATTGAATTCTCCTGCATCTATCTTTCCTTCCTTCTCTCCTTCCATCCTTCTCATGTATCATATTCATAATTATATAATGTGGTTTGGCTAGACTATATTTATAGAAATGTACCACATAAAGCCCAGCAAGTAAAGAGATAACATTGTGAATTGTTTTATAAACTTTTCCTCCCATTCTGTATCATCCTTCCTCAACTTGATGCGGTCCAGATGTGTTGGATTACAATTTCTAAATTTGCCAGACAGTATAGACCAAAGATTAGGAGTACTGGAATGACTTTTCAAAAAGGCAAAAATAGGAACTCTTGCAATGCAAACCTCTACATATTCATCTACAGTTCTTTCTTTTGGAATTTCTGAACTTTTGCAAAATTCTTTTCTACTGAATGTTAAGAGACCGTTATCTCAATGGAAACATTTACAAGAGCACAGGCTTTTATCAAAATGGCTATTGTGACTTAAGTCCCACAATTTTTTAACATCTGTGAAGAAGTCTCAACATATGTACAAAAGGAGCAAAGCTTGGATGATGACTCTTCTTCCCCCTCCGGAAGTTGTTTCTAAAGGGAAACTGAACGAACAAATGACTCCACCAGTTGATGCTTGTTTCATTAATTTCACTAACAAAGTCACCCAACATATGATGTTCAAGTACAAAAAAGTAATTGCCTAGTTCAATAATTCAATTAAAAGAATAAATAGCACACTTGTGAATAATTTAGTATATAGTCAGGATCAGTGCAGACTATACAAATGTCCTAAACTTTCATTCCCTTAACACAGTGAAGTTGTTACCCCAGTTATTTGGGACAATAGTTAATCTTGATCATAGAGGCCTATTAAAGGTAAAGGTAAAGGTTCCTCTCGCACATATGTGCTAGTTGTTCCCAACTCTAGGGGGCGGTGCTCATCTCCATTTCAAAGCCAAAGAGCCAGCGCTGTCCGAAGACGTCTCCGTGGTCATGTGGCCGGCGTGACTAAACGCCAAAGGCGCACAGAATGCTGTTACCTTCCCACCAAAGTGGTCCCTATTTTTCTACTTGCATTTTTTACATGCTTTCGAACTGCTAGGTTGGCAGAAGTGGGGACAAGTAATGGGAGTTCACCCTGTTACACGGCACTAGGGATTCGAACCGCTGAACTGCTGACCTTTCGATCAACAAGCTCAGCGTCTTAGCCACTGAGCCACCTCTAGTAATAGTGGCCTATTACCACCACTCAAAATAAGCAGCATATAAGAAACTGGACAAGAAAGTGCAGTTGCCTCCTGAAAAAAGCACCTTTGGATCAAGCATAACCTCTCTACAGACTTTTAGCCAACATATAATCATTTAGAAAATCCACAAAGAGCCCCTAAAGAGCATCTAGGGATCTGCAGGACTATATTTGTCTAAAGTCAGTGTTCATGATATTACAATCAGAAATACACTGAGTAATTCTAGGATTCACAAAAGAGTGTGGATGGAGGCCATTACTCACTAAGAAGAATATTGAGGTTCATCTCAAGTTTCCAAAACACACTTGGATGACCTTTCAGTTTTTTGAGAAAAATATTGTATGTGCAGATGAGTCAAAAATGGAACTTCTGGGGCTACATGGGTGTTGTTTTGTCTAGCAGAAACTAAACACTGCATTCCACAATTAGAACTCATAAACTGACAATCATGGAGGTAGTAATGCTACAGTTTGTGGTTTTTCTGCCGCTTCAGAACTTGGATAACTTGTCATTCTTGAAGGAAGCATCACATAGTTTTACAAGATAATGTGATGCCATCTTTTCATTAGCGGAACTGAAGCAGAAGTAGATCATGCAGCAAAGCAATGATCTCAAAACGTTTAAGAAAATCCATAAGAGTATGGATAAATAGCAAAGTGTTTTTTGACCAACTCAAAATCCAGATGTAAACTTCACAGAAATGTTTACATTTCAGAACCTGAAATAAGTGGTTCATTCTAGATAACTTTGAAATGCTTCTGATTGACGGGCCATGGAGGAATTGGCTAAAATTCCAACACAGTAATAATATATGACGAATTCAGAAAGTCTTTGGTTATAGTTATTACAACTAAAGGTGTTGCAGCCAAGTACTGAATCTAATAGACAGTTACCAGCTCCTGACATATTCAATGGCTTTAATTATGGAATAAATGAAATAAGCACCAACATTCTTTATTCAGAATCCTTTTATATCCCAGTAGGACCAATATGAAGGGCTGATAGAATTCAGAACCAAATATATATAAACATTCAAAAAAATCTGAAAGAGGGAAAATTATTTTTCACAGAACTGTAAAAGAGAACTAAGTCCATTCTATTTGTTCCATAGTAAATAGGGACATGATGGCTCAGTGGCTAAGACGCTAGGCTTGTCAATCGAAAGGTCGGCAGTTCAGCGGTTCAAATCCCTAGTGCCTCATAATGGGATGAGCTCCCATTACTTATCCCAGCTTCTGCCAACCTAGCAGTTTGAAAGCACATTAAAAAATGCAAGTAAATGCCGGCCACATGACCACAGAGATGTCTTCGGACAGTGCTGGCTCTTCGGCTTTGAAACGGAGATGACCACCATCCCCAAGAGTCAGGAACGACTAGCACATATGTCCAAGGGGAACCTTTATCTTTATCTTTAATCCCTTTTTATTGGAGTGGAGAGTTGGGGCAACTGAATGGAGCTGAGCACTTACTGGCCAGATGCCCTTCCTCGATTCTTAAATGGAGTTTGCAGCAGATATTTTCTCTTTGTGCCCTAATAGAGAAACATCTGTCGCTGTCTAGGATTGAACTCTCAAACTTCCGAGTAGGAGGTGAGCGTCTTCACCTCTAGGCCATCATGTCACTCAGATACCAAGTTCAAATTAAAGATACCAATTTGATGCAAGAATAAGGTTTAAGAAAGTCTGTATTAGTTGACTGATCCATAGATGTATAAACCTCCAAATTCTTAGCTATTAATTATATAAATAGGCAACATATTCTACTTATTAATGCAACTCAGAATAAAATCTCCAAGATTTCATGAACAGAAAAAGTCCTCTGAAACAGCCATACACCCTGTGATTGAAGTCTTTGAAATCTGAAATGTTGTTTTGACAAATCTGACAGATCCTTCTCGTCAACGTCAAAACAAAATGTCACATTTTATAGTTGTATCCTTTTTGAAAGGAGGATTACAATGACCCTTGGTGACTAAGAACAGCTTTTGGGGAAGCTATTAACAGGGTAGTTATTGATATATAATTCATAGTAGGGAAGATATATATATATATATATATATATATATATATATATATATATATATATATATATATATATATATATATATATATATATATACTGATAAATAAAGAAAGTGAGACTAGTATAGATCTAGACTAGTATAGAGCTATACTAGCCTCTCTTTATTTCTTTATCAGCAAATATAAATTTGGTATAAAATGGTTTGTTGTGAATGCGACTCCTTGAGGGCTCCTGGAATGGAGCTGAAAGGAGAAAGGGAAGCAGTATGCTCCCTCCCATATTGGGATAGACCAGGGGCTTCGACAGAAAAACACTTAATAAGATAGATAGATAGATAGATAGATAGATAGATAGATAGATAGATAGATATAGATATAGATATAGATATAGATATAGATATAGATATAGATATAGATAATCTTAAAGCAATGAAGGAATCCTATTGTTTTTTCTAGAGTCCACAGAAATGTGTTTGCTAAGAAAAAAAAGTTAAACAACACTGATTGATTAATGATGAATTGTTTGCTTAAAAATAAAATTATTTTTTTTCTAAAAAAAAAAGAAAAAAGAAAAAAATGTTAAACTGAGAGATACACATAGAGGTGGTATTCATCCAGTTCGCACCGGTTTGGGCGAACCTGTAGCGGTGATTGCGGGTGGGCCCGCCCCGCCCCCCCACCCCAGCACCAATTCATGCTATTTAGGCATGTTTTCGAGGCTGGATGCATGCACGGAAGGTACGCAAGCAAGCAAAGTGCATCACGGAAAGCCGGGCACATGCGCGGATAGCATGCGGGGCGAACCAGTGGTAAATGTAAGTGAAACCCACCCCTGGATACACAGCTCTGGTATGTGCTTCCTTCTGTGGGCCACATTCTTAAAAGTTCTCCCTCCCCAAAGGCTAAATTTCCTAAGAAGAATATATTGAATAAAATGAAAATAAAATAAAAATATTTTTTAAAATTCAAATATTTGCTATTCTACTCATGAAAGCACACATTTTTCTGTAATCTGATTGTTTGTAATCAGTGATGGTACGGATTAGATTAAATCTTCATAGGGTGTAAGTCTTTTAAAAATATCTTTAAAAGAGAGGGCCAAAGGGCTCCCCGCTTCAATTAAAAAATTTTAAAAATGTTTTTTAAAAGTGTAATTGCTCAGCTGAATTCTTGAGATGTTTCCAAGGCATTTTTTCCCCTTTTGGTATTATTTTTTAAAGCGTAGGGGAAAGTTTCTGATAACATCAAATTTTAAGGTAAATTGTCTCCTCATGACTTACTCCGCAAAATATCATTTTCTTTAAGAAATACCATAGTCCTGTGATGGCGAACCTATAACACATGTGCATGCAAGCCATCGCTTCAGTTCAGCTCTGCCAGGCATGCACACATGCCTACCCCCAGCCAGCTGGTCTTTGGGTATCTGCCACGCATGTGCGGAGTGGGGTGCATGTGGGGAGGCCACGCACGCATGTGCAGGGAGGGGTGCATGAAGGGGTGTCGTGTTAAATAATAACCTTTGTTGTCACTGCACAATATATGTACAGTGAGATTGATGCACCCCCCCCCAACACAATACAACTCACAGTGAAAACAGAAAATACCTAACCCAATAAATCATATTAACACCCAGTCCTATTACACCAGTGTGAACATGTTACACGTTGCATTGGCCCTGCAAGTCCATCATACTACGTAGTTATGATGTTATTTTGCATTCAGGAGTCATTTGTGCAGCAGGCTATGCTTCTATATCTTCTTCTGGATGGTAGGATGGTAAAGAAGTGCTGACCAGGGTGTGAGTCGTCCCTGAGGATTTTCCTCACTCGTCTAAGGCAGCGAACCCTAGAGATCTCATCTAGTGGTATCAGGGGGCAGCCATAATGTTTTGTGCTATGCTTACCACCCTCTGTAATGTTTTTCTATCCGCGGCTGTCAGGCCAGCATGCCATACCATGATGCAATAAGTGAGGACACTTTATATTGTGGACCAGTAAAAGGAGGTCATCAGTTGTTGTTCCACCCTTTTTTTTAATCCAAGATCTAAAGGAAATGGAGTCTCTGTTGGGCTTTCCTGGCCACCTGGATGGTTCGGATGCATGGGAGCATGGGATGCATGCAGGAGCTGCCACGTGCGGGGAGCCTGGGTGTGCATGTGCTGGGGTGTATGTGGGGTGTATGTGGGGCATTGCATTTTGAGGGTTCAGGCATGCGTGTGCTTTGGGTACTCGATCCAGAAAAGGTTAGCCGTCACTGCCATAGTCTGTCTGTTCCTTGTGGAGATAAGTTATGGATATCAAATAATTCAAATAGAGAATTTGAATTATGAGTTTAATTGAAAGCTAAGACAATCTCCATGATGCAAGGGACTTTCAGGCAGGATTCTGTTTCTAGAATGCTGTAATGGGCCGTGAGAATAGCTTTGAGGAACCAAAAGAAGAGCCACAGTCAAGGCAATAGTCAGATAAGAGTAATCTGAATCTGAATCTGAAATGTAATTTGAGAATGTGTCTCAGATTGAAACCTCTCTAATTCTCTTTAGGATAAAAGCTGCAGGTGTGTGAATTCAGAGTTGCAAGATTCTGTTCCTGCAATCCTCTAATAAAAGTAGTACTAGTATTCATGACTTTGGTGTTATCTATCTTTAGGCTTGAAAAATGCTATCCAGGGAACATTGCCTAATATCACTTCAGTTCTAGGCAAAAATCATGTTTAAGCTTGCAGGCTAGATTTCTTGTGTTGGATTTTATAGATTTTTCCTTCCCCCCCTCCCCTTTATTGTATCACATAGCTAGGGTTCTTTTCATGTATGTTAAATATTTTATCTTCTAATCTGCCCCAGAAATATTGAAGGGTGATCTATATAAGTTTGCAGCCAAAGGTTTTGCTCTGTTAAACTGGCCTGATAGCCATTTCTCAGGGTTTTTTAAATTCCCTTTTCTACTGCAGAAATCATAACAATTATCAACATGGTGGCTATAAGGTATTGACAGCTTTCAGAGTGCTTTACAGAAATTGGGTAAGCTTTGAATCTTGCCCTAGCTGTAGCAGGTAAAAGTCCATGAAAATCTTGGGTTTTTTGCATGTTTTATGATGATTGCCCTATTGAGTGGGGATTTTAGGAGCTGATCCAATAATAACACTACTAAAACTGAAGGGAGTAAATGTTGACACAGTATTTAATGTGTTTTTTATTGTGTCAACAAATAAT
The DNA here is from genome assembly GCA_022577455.1 of Arizona elegans. Taxonomy (NCBI): domain Eukaryota; kingdom Metazoa; phylum Chordata; class Lepidosauria; order Squamata; family Colubridae; genus Arizona; species Arizona elegans. The sequence goes on along the minus strand of JAKOOJ010000002.1, from coordinate 8,547,183 downwards.
CATAGGACAAAAGGAGTCAAGCCCCACAGCTCCTTCATTCATGTGTTACAAGTTCCTTTCTTTCATTTTCTTTTTACAAGAAAAGAAAAAGAAAAATTAGTTTATATTAGGCAGGCTCAAGAGAACAGGCAGAAACATATTTTTGGAAGATATTTCAGCCAGCAGAACAAATGTATATTTAGCCATCAGGAATCTCAGAGGAGAATGTACTGTATGTGTTTTATCAGAGAAAAAATGGGAGAGAACAGCATGTGTTTGGAAAGGGAATCAATCCAAACCAATGAATCTCAACATTTGTTGCATATATACACATAACCTCCATTCTTGGGATAATCAATATTATGCAGAACACAGAAAAGGACTGTAACAGAATGTAATTCATTTTGTTTATATGACCGAACCGTATCAACATTCTTCTCTTATCCTAGTAACTAAGTCATTTTTGTAATCAGTCATGTTCATTCAAAATCCACTCATTCTTTATCCTATCTCTTATTTATTTTTTATTTTTTATTAAATGAATTTCTATGGCTGCCTAACTCACACATGGTGACTATGGGTGATGTATAGCAATGAAAAGCCACAATTTAAAACCTCTGTCTCCTCCCTACCATGACCGAGCCAAATATGATCAAACAAGCTATTTAGAATAGAATGGAATGGAATGGAATAGAATAACAGAGTTGGAAGGGACCTTGGAGGTCTTCTAGTCCAACCCCTTGGTTAGGCAGGAAACCCTACACCACTTCAGACAAATGGTTATCCAACATCTTTTAAAAAAACTTCCAGTGTTGGAGCATTCACAACTTCTGGAGGCAAGTTGTTCTGTTAGTTCTAAGTTGCTTTTCTTCTTGATTAGTTTTCACCCATTGCTTCTTGTCCTGCCCTCAGGTGCTTTGGAGAATAGATTGACTCCCTCTTCTTTGTGGCAGCCCCTGAGATATTGGAACACTGCTATCATGTCACCTCTAGTCCTTCTTTTCATTAAACTAGACATACCCAGTTCCTACAACCGTTCTTCATATGTTTTAGCCTCCAGTCCCCTAATCATCTTTGCTATTTTTCTCTGCACTCTTTCTAGAGTGTCCACATCTTTTTGATATTGTGGCGACCAAATTTGATCAGCTCCTTATCACCCTGGGTTCCCTCAAGCTATGTCTTCAGGGCCTTCTGGAAAAGTAACAAGGTCTATTCTTGTTTCATCACCCCATTGCCACTGCATCCAAGTAAGTTTGATGTTCAATCTGATGTCCCCAAGTCGTAGGCACATTCATTTTAACTCCTTTAAACAGTTGTTCATTGTTTGGAACAGCTTAAATACTACCTTCTTCTCTCTTCTACCATCATTAGCACATCTTAATATTTTTCCATCTCTTTCTCCTTTCTCCATCTTTGTTTATTGTTCTATCAAAGTACACAGATGAAGCTACTAGTTCTAAACTATTTTCACTGATGTTGAAATACCTGCCAAACCCAATCAGCATGATCTTTGATATCTTATTATCAGAACATTCCTTGTTGCAAAATACGTTCTAAGGTTCATATTGTTCAAATCATTCAGATTGAGCCATCAATGCCATCATCTGCCTACAGAAGTAGAAGTACATCTCCACTGTAAAGATTAAGGATGGTATCTCTAACCATAAACATTACATATACAATTCTCCATAAATTCAATAAACAATACAAGCCACATCAAGGATCTTTGTATTATTCCCTGCTTGGTTGAACCATTTATACTTGTGTGTGCTGTATTTCTATCTGCTTAAAATTAATGAACTGAGCTGTCACATAAAGTGTATAAATAACGAACAAATTAACAATTCAGCAAAAAATCCTTTAACTTCATACGGTATTTGCACAAAAGATACCATAATTCAAGCCTATTTACCACCATGTTCATTCTCAAAAAGCTTTTTCTCATTTTCATACCTTCCTCAAGGACTTACTGAAGATCAAATTTTGGTTTGGTCATTTCCTACCTAGTAGAAAGGCATGCATAGATATACCACTTAGCCTATTTAGGATACTATAGATACATATTATTTAACAATATATATTATTTTATGATAAAGTTAACAGATTTAAAGCATACAGATTTTACTAAATATGAAGTTTTATTAAATTTGTATTTATATTGTAAGGTTAGGGTTACTAAAGGTTTTGGACTTTTTTAATGGTCCCACAAAATGGATTCCTCCTTTCCAGAATGGCTATGATGAAAGCAGGGGTGAAATCCAGCAGGTTCTGAAGAACTGGTAGCGGAGATTTTGAGCAGTTCGGAGAACCGGTAGCGGAAATTTGGAAGTTTGGAGAAATGGCAAATACTACCTCTGGCTGGCCCCAGAGTGGGGTGGGAATGGAGATTTTGCAATACCCTTCCCCCAGGAGTGGAAGGAATGGGAATTTTCCAGTATTCTTCCCCTGCCATACCCACCAAGCCACACCATGCCCACCAAACCACACCCACAGAACCGGTAGTAAAAAAATTTGGATTTTACCACTGGATGAAAGGCACGGCCAGTCACTAAATGCCCATTTATCAGAAATCAGTTGGTGATCCCAATATTTCAGAAATTGACTTTTTAAATTTTTCTTTTCCTTTCCTTGTCTGGGGTTTTCTAAAGAGAGCAATGGATTGCAGCGACCCATAATTTTCATTTCCTAATAGCATTTGAGGAAGGCACCTTGATGCTCTGAGGCACTATCAAACACATAACAAAGCTAACCTCATCCCACTCTTAATTTCTCCAGGAAATCATTGAAGATCTACTGTACTAATGATTATTGAAGAGTATTTTTTCTTTTCCTTCTTAGTTTCTATTTTTTTAAAAAAAATATGTTCTTTTTTAACATTAAAGATTGTTTTTATTATTATGTTATGCTATGTTAATATATATATGATATATATGATAATTATGATATATGATATATTCATTCCTCAACTTCTAATTACCCAGGTTTACTTATGACCCCAATTCAAAGTAATAGTGCCACCTTCCTCCTATGGTCCCATGACAGCATTTGGGCCCTTGGCAACTGACTTGCATGTATCGCTGTTTGTAACATCCTGCAATCACATGATTACAATTTTATTTTATTTTTTGCCAACAATTGGCATTAGTAACTGGTGAGTTCCCGTTACTTGTCCCAGCTTCCACCAATCTAGCAGTTCAAAACCACATAAAAAAATGCAAGTAGAAAAATAGGGGCCACCTTTGGTGGGAAGATAACAGCGTTCCGTGCACCTTTGGCATTTAGTCATGCCGGCCATATGACCCCGGAGATATCTTTGGACAGCGCTGACTCTTCGGCTTTCAAACGGAGATGAGTACCACCTCCTAGAGTCAGGAACGACTAGCACAGTGATATTTAACCTTTTTGCTGTTGCATATCAAAAGCGTGGGGAGTGTGGGGGGATCACGTGCACACGTGCCCACACTCATAATTCAATGCATCCCACCACCTGTGCATGTGCGTGTGACCTCCACACTCCCCCCGCTTTTGGCATATGATGACACGGTGAGCCTGGTAGGCCCATTTTTCACCGTTCCCAGGCTCCACAGGCTTTCTTGGAGCCTGGGGAGGGTGAAAATGGCCTTCCCCAGCACCCCAGAGGCTCTCTGGAGGCTGGAAATGGCCTGTTTCCTGATTTCTGGTGGGACAGGAAGGCCCGTTTTTCTCCCTCCCCAATCTCCAGAGGCTTTCTAGGAGTCTGGGGAGGGCGAAAACAGCCTTCTCCACTTCCCCAGAGGCCCTTTGGCCAGAAATGGCCCGTTTCCCAATTTCTGGTGGGAGTGGAAGACCCAAAAATCAGCTGGCTGGTGTGCACATGTGCACTGGAGCTGAGCTAGGGCAACACTCGCATGCCCACAGATATGGCTCTGGTGCCACCTGTGGCACGTGTGCCATAGGTTTGCCATCATGGGACTAGCACATATGTGTGAAGGGAACCTTTACCTTTGCCTGACTGTACCCATTATAAATATTAGATTTGCTTAATCTAATCCACAGTGTTTGCTTAATGACCAGCCCAAAAAAGGTGATAAAATCTGGTGTAGTCACATGGTTAAATTAAATTAATTTAAGCATAGCTGAGGGTGATGATAATGATGATTTTAAACGGACTCTTTCCTTTCTTTTTATATCATACTGAAGAAGTTTAGAAAAAAAAAAGGATCAAGATAGCTCTATACTAATTCCAGCTGTTCATGATGTAAGAAGGATCATGAGAGGAATGATTCAGAATAGAAACTGAAAGAACAGATTGGTCTGTTTCTTCACTCATTTAAAAGTTTTTCTGTCACATCTTCACTGATGGTCTTTATTAGCTTTTGCCTTACAGCCGGTGGATTTCTGAACTGTATCCATTGAAAAATATTATATAGGAGTTTATTGCCAGGTGATATGACTGTTCCCTAGTCTTTGACCTTCGCATGTGGAAGCCATTACTTGAAACTGTAACAATGAACATATATATATTTCTGAAAATATCCTGAGTAGCAGGTGATAATGTGTTTCAATACAAATGTCAAGAAAATGCTTTAGCAGATGTATTATAAGCATCCCCCTTTCCTGCTGCCCTCTTTTAAAATATGCTTGCAAAGAGGTAAATCCAAGCTTTTGTTTATGTAGGGTTTCATTTTAATTATACATGCTTCTTGTTACTGGAATCTCAATTAGCAAAATCAGTCAGCATGGCCATTTTATGGCTGTGTCTAATTTTTGTGGGAAAGCCCATCTGTGCCTCAAGAGAAGTGTAGGTTTTTTGCTTTCATCTACTATTATTATACCCTTACCACTAAAAACTTTTACAAATATGTCTTTTGGAAGCATTTTTGTTTTAGCCTAGTGGAATACTGATTCCCACCATTCTGAATGGAAGGGTTTTTACAGGTAAAAGAAAATGTTTGCAGTTTTTGAATGCTTAGCAATCATCTGTTAGACTCTAAGAAGCTGTAACAGCCACTCACAGCCATGACTCCATTTTGTCACTTGTCTTCTTGTGTCTTTTCCCACTCAGAAGTAATGTTTGTATTATGTTTGTATTATGTCCCATCTTTCCTCTAGGAGCTCAAAGTGGCATACATTAAAAAAACACACATCAAAAGATAGATAGATAGATAGATAGATAGATAGATAGATAGATAGAGAGAAGGAGAAGGGGATACATGCATGCATGCATACATACATATATATCTCCTTTAAAATATATCCATCTTACTGTTAAATTAACTGATTAAAAATCTTTGGGATAGCAGTGCATTAAATTTACATGAGATATTATAAAATTCAGTATATAATAAATCTTATTTGAAATGATAGACTATCATTTTAAAATACAGGTGCATTATCTTCAGCTTTTCAAAAACTCTCTCTCTCTCTCTTTCTCCAAATGTTTTCATCTACAATTCCTTCTTCGGTTGATATTGGGAGTTTTAATTACAAAATGTTACCCAGGTTGAGGATGGCTGCTACAACCCAAACTCATAATAGAGAAGAATAGAATCTAAATTACCGTAGCAAATTAAAAAACAATTCTCAGCTGCAGGATTGCCGTAGAGAAGAAAAGTAATTGGATATGCCAGTTGTATAAAATACTAGCTCATCGTGAAGATTTTCCCACACTTTGTTTCTCCTAGTACCACCTTCTTAGTCTCCCAGGGACAAGCTTTTCCCTCTTGAAAATATATTGAGGTTTGCTCAAAGAAGCAGACAGGAAGAGAGAAAAATTATCTGTCCCTTTGGATTTGTGCCTCAAAGGCTTGTTTAACACAAGTGTGATCTTGACCATACAAACGTGATTTCTACTCCCCCCCCACCTGCAGTTGTTAAAAACAGACACAAACATACAGTATTAGCCCATTGGATGTGAATGTACAATATTCGTTTGATGGCTTTCATATTTAAGAGTTGCCCTCCCCTAAAAGTCCAAAAGTCAAATAATATATTTTAATCTGGATGATAATTTTGTTTTGATGATTTTAATTGATAACAGACAAAGGGGGGGTGTTAAAAACCCTTTTCTGTCCTCCCCCCATAACACATTACTCCATCCTTCAGTAAACATCTGCACATAATAAAAGGATGTTACACTAAAATTGCATTTCCTTTACCTTCACTGGGGATTTAAAAAATAGATGATATCTCTGATTCAGGAAAAGTGAAATTGTATCACTCAGGACTTTTATTATATATATTTTTTTCCTTTTGCCTTTACTGCTTGTGGTGACAATTAAAACTTATCTACCCATGTTAGGTTTTGAGACATTAAGGAAATCCTTCCCCACCCTATATTCCAACCTTTGCAGTTGGATACTGCAAAGATACTACATACTACCTTTTTTTTTTACTTTTACTTATAATTTGCATCAAATAATATGCCTAGTTGGTTTTGTTTTAATGTTGGTTTTGTTTTAATGTTTGTGTGTGCATGTTTTGATAATTAAAAAGATACGTTGTTCTATTTAATTGCTTGATTATCCAGAAGTACTTGATGAACTTTTTTTGTTCTGTATAGACATGTAAATCAAAGGAAGCTAAGCATTGTTTGGGCCTGCTCTATCAGTGTTTTGTTAAGACACTTATTCATTCCCTTGATCATCTATGAAAAGAATTGCGTTGTCCTCTGTTGACTCCTTATATAAAGTTGATATTATCAAAGTGCTTATAAAAAAAGTCCCAGAAGAAACACACATGACTTACTGCGATGCTCAATGGCAGTGAAACCTCTCTGCTAAATAGGATTGGATATCTTTCCTTCCTGTCCCAAAACACAGATAACTTACTCTTAACCCACCCCCCCAACCCTCTACCTTTTGATAACAGGATAACAGCTTAACATTTACAGATGCAAAGATACAATGGAGGGGGAAAAAATCAGCAACTTTGTTTTTTGTTTTTTAAAGAAAGAGAGATTCCCAGAGTTGCGGGAATTTAATTTAGCAAAAAAGGAAGAGTAGACAAAATAGGATTGTATCAAATTAGGAATCAGCAGGGAATATAGCTGTTCAGCAGGAGGATGAGAAAATTGTAAGTTTATGAGGCATTTACCAAGAAGTATGGAAAGAGCCAGTGTGATCTACATAATGTCTTTGTGACTCCCTCCACTCCCAAATCATCAAACACTATTTTTCTGGGTAATTACATCCAAGATACAATCCGTTCCGCCACCTTTTTCCAGAGAAAAATCTATCTGTTGGCTGGTATTGGAGAGGTAGAGAAGGGATTCATTTTGTGTTTTTTTTATACCTTCATTAAATAACTTTATTTAAACTCCTTATATTCCTGGTGGCCTGATTTATATTTATTGCCAAAAATGGCAGGATGACATGGAAATTTGTTAACTCTATGCTCAACATACCCTTCATTGAGCAATTAAATAATGAAAAGACTGTTGTGGCCCGTACGTGGCCTGTGCAGCTAGTAGCTGATTCAGACAGTGAGGAGGCTGGTGTGGTGCTGCGCCACCAGCCTGTGCAGCTAGCACTTGAGTCAGACAATGAGGAGGCTGGAGAAGATGTGGTGCCAGAGGCGGAGATTCAGCCAGGGCCTTCAGAACCTCTTATTTTTGTCTCTATTCTAACCTTTAATCATATCACCCTTATATTAAAAGATGTTTTCTTTCTATCCAACATCTCTCACCCACTTTAATACTTTAAATCCTGTTCATTTTTAACTTACTTCCCGTATTTCACTCTTTGTATCGATTTGTATTAAGGTACAATCATTCATTATTTCATTGTTCAATGTTTCAATACACGGTTTTAATACCAATCACAATATTATTACATACAAGGTTATTCTAATCATATTCTTTACAATCATCAAATCAGGGGTGAAATGCTCCGACCGGATCACCTGATCCTGTAGCGATGGTGGCGGGTGGTTCAGAGAACCGGTAGCAAAAATCCCTGTGCCCCCCCCCCCCCCGCAATGCCCAGCTGAGCCGCACAATCATCAGAGGCTTTTTTTTTACTTTTAAAAGCATTTTTTCGTCAGAAGAGGTTGCAGAAAAAATGCTTTCAAAAGTAAAAAAAAAAAAAAAAGCCTCTGATGATTGTGCGGCTTAGCTGGGCATGGTGGGGAATTTTTGCCCCACGCATGTCAGAGGTGGCACACAGAGCCCTCTCTGTGGGCATGCACGCCATCGCTAGCTGCTCTTCCAGGTTCTGTAGTGCGAAGACTGGCTGTACAGTGCACATGCACGCAACAAAACCTGGAAGATAGCAGGTGGCCGATGCACATGCATGTTGGACCAGATGTCGGGCATGCATGCATGCAACAGGACCCGGAAGAGCAGCTGGCTGCGCATGCTCCAGTTTCAGCACTCGGTGCCAAAAAGGTTACCCATCACAGGGCTAGAACTTGAATCTGGGAGAAGCCTCCTGAGAATATTGTGGAGATCAAGCAAATTGAACAAACCAACCCAGAGCTCTCCCTACAGGCACAATTGAGCAAGCTCAAATTATCCTACTTCATGGAAAAAGTAATACTGAGGAAAGTGGAAGACAAGAAGGATGACCAATAGCAAGGTGGATGGAGTCAGTTACAGTGAACTGTATAAGTGAGCTGAATAAGAAGCTTAGAAGCCAGTCATCACAGAGAAAATTTACCCTTATGGTTGCTAAGAGCTGACATCTATTTGATAATAAATAATCAGTTCTTGAAACACCTGAAGTCCTTGATATTTATATATTTAGTTGTGGCTTCTTGATTTTCTTTAGTAATAATTGCCTTTTCTGAGGTTTTTGGATTCACTTATGTGCCTGACTAAGTGGCCTCTAAGTATTTTCATTTCTTTTTACAACCCTTTTATTCAAGGTGGAGTTGGGCAGACTGAATGGAGCTGAGAGTTTACTGGCTGGATGCCCTTCCTGATGCCTAAATGGAGTTTGCAGCAGATATTGGTACATAACGAGTATGCACATGTTCCTCTTTGCTGTTGCTTACACTTTGCTATGATCTGAAAGGAGGAAGAATAGTTTTTAAATTATAGCAGCACAATTGAGTTTACTGATACTGTATACAGTTCAGTGGTGGGTTCCTCCCAGTTCGGCCCGGTTCGGGCGAGCCAGTAGCGGTGACGATATGATGTCACCGAACCAGTTTTCTTTGTTCGGGAGCTGGGTACTCCCACCCCCGCCCCACATTATTCTTACCTTTTATTTGGCCCTGCCCCTAATCTATTCCTCCCGAGTCCCAGCTGATCGGCTAGAAGGAAAAAAATTGTTTAAACTCTTTCAGCGGGGCTTCAAAGGGCCGACTTACAGCTGGTCAGTGTTAAAAGGCAGTGTGGTGGTAGACCGGTGCCTCCAAAAACAAATGAGTAGACTGGTGCCTCCCAAAACAAGTGAGTAGACCGGTGCCTCCCAAAACAAATGGGTAGACCGGAACATTCCAAGAACAAATGGGTAGACTGGTACAGCTCTGCAAGCAGTTAAAAGCCTGGTAGACCAGTACCTCTGCTAAATCCTAAAGGATTGTCACATGACCATCCAACCACGCCCACAAAATAAGCCACACCCACAGAACCAGTAGTAAAAAAATTTAGAACCCACCCCTGATACAGTTGCAATAGTGCTAATTCAAGATCTTTTATATGGATGTAGTAGCTTATTTAATTACTGCCACTGATCATAAATCAAACTCTGCACAGTATTGTCTGTGTCAATTTCCAACTCCTTCTCACATTGTCTGATATCAGCTTTTCATCAACGAGCATCACTGAAATGACTCAAACCTGCATAAACATATCCAACCTCAAAGAAAAATTACTCCTTTTTAAAATTCATAATTAAAACTGCCATGTTAGGCCATTATTTGGTCTACATTACTGATTGCAAACACTGTAATTGATTAGAAGGAATGTTCAGTTCCCTTAAAACAGCAGATTTTCAAAGTAACTTTGATATGCTGATAACAATTGTTTTTTTTAAAAAAGGCATTCCTTTCTCCACTAGAGAAAATGTGCAACAACTCATTGAAAAATAATGATTTCTGTGACAAGCATGTTTTCGAAAATATTTTTTTTCTCATATGCAGAAACATAAAGATTTAAATCCAACTCCTAATCTATACTTGAAAACCCAATAGATGCTATGGGAATTATCTTAGTAAGCATGCATGGGATTGTATTATTAAGTGATTAATCAGGTGGAAGATGTACATTTCAATTCAATTTCAATTTGTTGCGGTTGTAGACCAGTACAGATAACATACAAAATAAAGTGTAAGACAGAATTAAAACACATGTGTAACACTATATGATCCAGGATATCGTCTACATGGGAGCATCTAAATGTGTTGTTCTTGGTCAGTTGCTAAGTCATGCCTGACTCTTTGTGACCCCATGGACTATCGGACACTAGGACGCCCTGTCCTCCACTATCTCCTGGAGTATGCCCACATTCATGTTTGTTGTATCAATGACACTATCTAATTATTTCCTCCTCTGCACCCCTTTCTCCTTTTGCCTTCCATCTTCCCCAACATCAGGGCCTTTTCCAAGGAGCCCTCTCTTCTCATTTGGTGGCCAAAGTATTTGAGCTTCAGCTTTAGTTTCTGTCCTTCCAATGAACAGTCAGGGTTGATTTCTTTTAGGATTGACTGATTTGATCAACTTGTAGTCCAAGGGACTCTCAAAAGTCTCCTCCAGCATCAATATCTAAAATTACAAAAAAGCAGAGGTAAAATCAGGGGTGAAATCCAGCAGGTTCTAACAGGTTCTGGAGAACTGGTAGCGGAAATTTTGAGTAGTTTGGAGAACCGGCAAATGGTACCTCTGGCTGGCCCCAGAGTGGGTGGAAATGGAGATTTTGCAATATCCTTCCCCCAGGTGGGGAGGGAATGGAGATTTTGCAATATCCTTCCCCTGCTATGCCCACCAAGCCACGCCCACAGAACAGCTAGGGAAAAATTTTGGATTTCACCCCTGGGTGAAATCCAAATTTTTTTTACTACCGGTAAGGATACTGCAAAATCTCCATTCCCACCCCACTCTGGGACCAGCCAGAGGTGGTATTTGCCGGTTCTCTGAACTACTCAAAATTTTCACTACCACTTCTGCAGAACCTGTCAGAACCTGCTGGATTTCAACCCCTGCAACAAAGTAATAGTGTTTAAAACTATTAATATAAGAAATTAATATTATCTGCAATTTAAATGAATTATAGCTGCAAAGAATGCAGTGTAATAAATCAAGATGCTGCTGTACAAAATTTAACTTCATGCGCTGTAACAAGCGGTAAAGTATGCAGTTAACCAAGAATGAAACCTAACTAACAGAAAACTGTACTGATGTCCCATTCATGAAATATTTAAATTTCAGGAGACATTTCAGCTTCAGCATTTCTGTTTCCTAATCCAATAACTATTTCCATGATTTATTTCATTCTCTCCCTTTCCCCTTATATTCTTTTCTATTCTGACTGCTACAGCAATGTCAATAAGAATTTCAGAAATTATGTAGGCAAAATCTGAATGCTCTCAGTTCAGTTCCTAAATGTTTTCCATGCATTACATGCAAAATCACTAAAAGCTTCTTTCTGCAACTTCAGGCAACAGACTTTTTTCTTTTTCCTGAAACCACAGTGCCTTGTGAGCCTGCATTATTTTTCATTTTCTTCTTTGTCAAATAAAGGTAACATTGCTGGAGCCAAATAATAGTAAATGATCACCTTCACTGATATCAGAAAGAGACTGACAAAATAAACCCAGCTTTTTTTTCTGAGGTTAACTAGCCAAGCAATGGTCGAGTTAGCTAGCTGACCACTGCCTATAGGAACTTCCATAGGCATCTTCCAGCACTGTGCTTGGTTAAACTGAAACATTTTTCAAGAAAAGCGGATGTGTACCTCTTAAGGACAACCATCACAATTGATTTAAAAAGGACCAAGAGACTGATCTTCACACAGAGGCATCTAGAAAAGTCAAGATGACAATCGTGCTTCCATAAATGAAGACTTAACATGTAAAAAAGGGGAAATATTTAAATTATATGGATACAGATGCCATCTTGTTTCTTTTCCCTAAAGTAGTGTTTTCCAAACTTGGCAACTAGGTAGGTAGATAGGTAGGTAGATAGGTAGGTAGACTTCAACTTCCAGAAGTTCTCAGCCACCTATCTTAAAATTGCCAAGGTTGGGAAACACTGTTCTAAAGTAAGCATATGGTGAGGTTGGATCATCTTAAGAGGAAAAGTGGAAATATACTTTTTAATCCATACGTTGTTAGATATATTAACATCCGCACATCCTTGGAATGGAAAACTATCAAACCACTATATCTGAAATCTCTGAATTATGGCCTTTTTTCCTGATTCTTCAAATACCTACACTGGAATGTAGAAAGCTCAATAATTTTATGGTTTAGTTGCTAAGTCATGTCCAACTCTTTACAACCTCATGGACTCTCCCATGCTCCACTGCCTGCTGGAGTTTGCCCAAATTCATGTTCATTGTGTCGATGACATTATCTAACCATTTTATCCTCTACCATTCCCTTTTACTTTTGCCTTCAATTTTTTTTTTCAGCATCAGTCCTTTCTTCTCGGCCAAAGTATTTGAGCTTAAGCTTCAGTATCTGTCCTTCCAAAGAACAGTCAGGGTTAATTTACTTTAGGATTGACTAATTTGATCCCCTTGTAGTTCAAAGGACTCTCAAAAATCTTTTCCAGCACCAATACCTAAAATCATAACAAAGCAATAGTGTCTGGAACTATTAGTATAACCAATAATAGTATCTGCAATTTAAATGAATTATAGTTGCAAAGAATGCAGTGGTCCATCAGGGTGCAATAAATCTTCCAGGCTACTACACAAAATGTAGCTATATGCGCTGTAACAAATTTTAAGGTATGCAGTTAATGAAGACTGCAACCTAACTAACAGAAAACTGTAATGTCCCATTCATGAAATATTTAAATTTCATTAGATCAGGGATCCCCAATTACTGGGCCTTGAGTTGTTTGGAACTGGGATGCAGAAGTGGCAGGTGAGCACATGTATGTGTATGTGTGTGCATCTCCACTTGCACACACACTCCATTTGCACAAACGGCAGGCAGGTGCTTGCCCGCCATGTGCGCAGAACCATCCCCTCTTGTGGCCCTCAGGTCCGCAAAGCCAGGAAAGTTGGGAAACTCTGCATTAGATGGCCAAAGTATTTGAGCTTCAGCTTCAGTGTCTGTCCTTCCCAAAAAGAGCTACATAATAGTATGGTGGTGGTGGGGAGCAAGAATGGATTGAGAGCCTGGAAATGTAGCTTAGCTACTAAGATCTGCTGAAGCTCACATATCACATATAGTGGACTCTGGCCCAAAAGCTTATAATAAATCTTTAAGCAACCTAAGATCTTTTTGCTGTTTTTGCTGAGATAAACTGACTTTCAACCATGCAAAAAGTCCTTGCTTAAAAAAAAAAAAAATCTTTATGGGTAATCTAGATTTCACCAAGGAACAGAAGACTGACCACACAATACTAAGCAAAACTTCCCTTGCAATAAATAAGCCTTTTAGCTGAAAAAGGCACGGTCTCCTCATAGCAAGTGCTTTTTCAGTACTTTGTTTCTTTTGGCAAAGTTTAGACATGTCTGTCTAGTTAACAAATGGAGTCTGCTGTCAGCTCTTTTCAAGAATTATGCTCCCTGCCTGATGCCAAAAATCTCTTTAAATATTAATAAATAACTCAAAGGTATCTCAGATAGTCTGCATTTGAGGAATTATGCTAATGTTTTTTTGTTTTTTTTCGTTACAAAGATATGGGGAAATCACCCTGCAATCCCTCCTGACTTTCTCAAAATTTCTCTCAAAAAAGAGTGAGGGAGAAGTAGAAAAAAGTATCGGCCATATTAGGTGTATGAAATGCCACTGGGAGGAGATAATTATGGAGAAGGGCCATGCTACCTTGTACTATTTGTGAGAACGATGATAATCTAGAAAGATAAGATACCTAGCAACTGAAACCTTAACCCCAAATGTACAGAAGCTGAACACGCCCTAGCTTCAATCCATAGGAAGCTAATCCCAATAAAGATCTTCAAGATGCCACCATGCAAGTTTGGTAGGCAGATGGCTTTATATGCTGACTTGGCTATTTGAAAGCTCCATCCAGACATATTTTATAATCTCAAAGAGTAAATTATCCAGAAAGATTGATTAGTAAGAATTTACTTCTCAATATGGTTATCTTTTGTAGAGCAACACCTGAGAGTGGTCATAGCAGCTGAGTTTGGCTACTCAAGAAAAGCACATCGGACTGCATAAATAAATGTCTATGGAGATTCTCAGTCATCCATTCTGAAGAAGCTTCTTGGATGAGAAGCGAAACGTCTTTAAAGAAAAACCAGAAAGTCCAGTTGAAAAAGCACCTTTGGGACACATGAATGCATGTTAAATCATCAGATTACCACAATTTGAGGGAATTCTTATCCTTTGATTCAGATACTTTCTGTTCACAAACTGCTTAATCTAACACCTTACTGGCCTTTCTGTTCTGTACCAGGGGCTTTGTTTACTGTCCTGTGACCTCTTGATGCTCATTTAGCAAGAGTGTGGAGAAGAGCATTCTGCACAGCAGTGCCTGCTATATGGTGTTAATCTGCCCATTAAAATCTGATGGACTTCCAAAATGAAGGACTGCCACCAGCAGTTAAACGCTTAATTGCTTGCTCAAGCATTTCCCTGTCTAACCCTTAGCTAGCTAACTCTAATAATGATTGGTTACATAGTTTGAGTTTCTTTTTAAATAATTAATTTTTATGTCATTTTATAGTTTTTTTGTGTGTGTGTGAGTTTATTGTAATGCAGACTACTTTGGGAATTTTATCCAAATGAAAAGCAGTTGATAAATCTTTTAATTAAAAAAACATACACAGAGAGAAAAAGAAAAGTCACTTGGAAATGATAAGGATTATTTTTAATGGAAAATTTACCAGCTATATTCCACAATGTAATATAGAACATTAAGACATCAGAGCAAGTACTGTAAATTGATTTAAATGTTCAAAATATATTACTTACAATATGTAAGTTTAAATGTTCTGAGATCAGCCTACATTGAATGTACTGGCAGTCTTCCTAAGCATCTAGTTTATTTAGTTAGATTTATATCCTGTCTTTCCCCCAGAAGCTCAAGGAAGTGTCTATAAAAAATAATTCTCAATCTTGTCTCATAACAGCTACCATCCGATGAGATAAATTAGGGAAAGAAGAAATTATGACCCGTCCAATGTTACAAAATAGCTGGGGTCATCTTGAAACAGGTCTCCCCCTGTTCCTAATCCAACAATTTAACAGTTTTATCACACTGGCTGTCCTATGCAAATCAGTGGTGGGATTCAAATTTTTTTACTACTGGTTCTGTGGGTGTGGCTTGGTGGGCGTGGCATAGCTTGGTGGGTGTGGCTTGGTGGGCATGGCAGGGGAAGGATACTGTAAAATCTCCATTCCCTCCCCATTCCAGGGGAAGGTTACTGTAAAATCCCCATTTCCTCCCGATCAGCTGGGACTCGGGAGGCAGAGAATAGATGGAAGTGGGGCCAGTCAGAGGTGGTATTTACTGGTTCTCCGAACTACTCAAAATTTCCACTACCAGTTCTCCAGAACTGGTCAGAACCTGCTGAATACCACCTCTGATGCATACGTTGAAGCAGAATTGCTGTCATAACCACTCCAAAGTTGGCATTTCATTGAACAGAATACCAATATTCTTTCTGTAATAACTCTTCATGCAGTATCAGTTCTCCTGCAAAGCAAGAGGTAGGAGACATATACTTACACATAAATAAAGTTCCTTACTGATAATATTTCCAGGGTAAAATTATTTTTCTTTTTCAGAGTAGTTATGGAAAATTACATCTGAGCAGAAGGGTAGCCATACAATATTAGGCAACATTGATCAACCATACAGTGTTGGGCAACCATTGGGCAACAAATATATGCTTGGGTAGGTAAAGGTCTTAGCATTTTTATATAGATCAAAAATCTTAACTTAGTATAGTATGGCTTTTGTAATTCCTCTTTGTCTAATTGTTTAACACTTGTTCTTTCTTCAGTGTCGGCTGGCGGCCCCCAGGGGGAGAGCCTTCTCTGTGGGGGCACCTGCCCTATGGAACGAATTGCCCCCAGAGATAAGGAGGATTCCAGATCTATGCACCTTCCGCCGCGCCCTCAAGACCTTTCTATTCCAACAAGCCAGGCTGGCCTAACTCTTTTAATTGAGTAATTTAGTTCTTAATTTGATTTTAAATTGGGGGTGTTTTAATTGTCGTGGGCCAGTATTATTTAATTTGTTTTAAACTATTTTTAAATTTTGTATTCTATGTATTTTTATCTTCGGCTGTTCACCGCCCTGAGTCCTTCGGGAGAAGGGCGGTATATAAATTTGAATAAATAAATAAATAAATAGTTGAAGAGATTATCTCTTTCCAAGTTGCTTTGTTGAATTTTAACCACTTAAATGAGATTGGACTAAAGCTATGGAAACACATAGTGAAAGGAACTCTTGCATGCTCATTTTTTCATTAAACATGCACCCAGTAAGAACAAGAGAAGAGAAAATCTGTGCTTTTATTCTGTCTGCTTGTGTAGCTTTAAGGCTCAAAGTTAGGAGTTGGGTTTTGAGACACAATGAAGTTGTGAAGTTTGGAAGCCATATTAACCCCAGAAGCTTCCACACTGCCACCTTCTTGCACTTGGGAAAGTAGGGGGGGCGGATTTGACAGACAGATTGTAGTTAGACATAATAGCATTCTTCTTTTTGGTCAAGGTCATGGTGTTCCTGTGTAGGAAGTTAGCACTCACCCCTCTCCTATAAGAATGAAATATTTTAGGAAATATTTAAAAAGGCAGAATATTATATTTCCCTGGATGAAAAATGGAGAAACATGTTTTAAAGACAAAGCAGCTTTCTCTCTCCCCCCCCTTTGTCAATGGGCCATCATCTGCAACACAATAGGACCCATCTAGCAATAGAAACTCACCACATGGCAAGACTCAAGCAAACTGTAGAGACAACCTACAAAGTTAGCTAAGACCCCTAGATCACCTGGGAGTTTGACAATCAATCAGGATACATTTCTTATACAGGAACAAGAAACTCAGAGGTGGTGCCCAACAGAGGGCATAAAACCAAGGCACTCCCAGTATCTCTGGTTTCTTTGTTTTCTACTCAGGAACTCAAGCCATGTGATTCTGCTCAGGAGCTCAAGCCATGTGATTCCTGTCCACCATTAAACCATCTTTCCAAGCAGTCTCCATGTTTCCAGTGTCTTTTTCCCACTTAGAACTGAACCCAGGTGGACATTTCTTCCAACACCTGCATCTGGAGGAGGAGTGGTTGAAGTGGTGGCTCAAGTTGGAACGGATGGTGATTGGACTGAAAGGTACAGAGGCTGGATTTGGGATTTTGATTTTCTGAGGGGAAACCCCTCAGATTTGGAACTCTCAGATTCGGGTTTTCCCAGAATCTGCCAATATACCTACTCTAATAAATGGGAACTTTGAGAAGATGCCTGTCTCGGAGTTTTTAATTGGAGTTGGGGTTTTCTGGAACACAGACAGAACTAAGGTTGAGTCTATTATCAATAGTATTGCACCATTTTGGCATTTTGATTTTAAGGTTAAGTTTAATAATTAAGGAATAATTGAAATGCATATCTAAGCAAATTATAATATACTAGGAGCATAATATGAATGAATATGGCAAAAGGAGGGCTGATCTGAAAGAGGCACGTGTATCATTTTTGGTGGAATTTGTCAATTTTCATCTGAAGAAAAAAATTCACCTTTCATCTTCTGGTGATGCCCATTTCCCTCATTTCAAACTTTTTGTTTGTTTTTAGAGGAAATAATTACAAAATCAGTACTGTGTTAATGCCACCTCAGCTTTCCTGCTTTCTTTTGAAGTATGCAAGCTATTTCACTGATTGAGAAACTTTCAAAGTATGGAATAGTTCAAATAAGCACCTCAGTGGAACTCAGGAGGAGTCAAAGACCAGAATCATACAAGCAAAGGTTTTCTTTCTTCTGTAATGCTGGAAAGGTCAAAGGAAAGGGAAAAAGACAATAAGCAGCTAGATGTCACAATAACAATTGTCAGTGGCAATTAAAACCACCAGAATGACCATCATTGAGACAAATGTTCCTGGAGAAGATCTATCCATGTGGTCACTAACAGTTGACACTGGTGGAATGTAATCATTTATGGAACTGGGATTGATTAATCCATCCTACTTTGAGTGATACTGCCAGGTATCTCAAAATGCCTTTATTTATTGCTAAAAGTTTTTTTTAAAACTTTTTTTAAGGCAGATATTTTTTAAATCAACATTATTCTGTGGAACAGAGAGGGATTGTCTAGGCACTTCCCAGACAATACATCCAACTCTGGCATAATTTTTTGTAAAGAGATCCCCTTAAAACAGAAAATCGACTTTTAGAGCAGCAAAATCTGGAATTATGCATCCTAATTCTATCCTTTAAGACAAGTAATATTGTATTCACATTATTCTTTTTTGCCTCAGGAACTTTCATCATTCAGTTATTTGCTGTCTTCCAGAACTTACTTTGGATTTCTGGGGAATCAGGAATTTGCATTGTCTGCATCTTTAACACCTGCAAATGCTTGCCATGTAAACTAAATTGAAGAACCTCAGTTTATTGTTCACGAAAAGCTAAAATAGACACTTTCCCTGTTCTGAACTGCTGCTTAAAGAGTTTCTGCCTAATCCTTTGCAAACATTATAGTGCCCGATGATGTTTACTTAACCATACTTCTGAAATGAGAATGCATTGTATTCTAATATTTGCAAATTCAGCTGAAGTTTACCTTTTAAAACAGGAAAAATTCTTTATGGGATTAACAAGTAATAGAGATGGAAGGCAGAGCCCAGAGGAATTGGAAGCACTCACAATTTCTTTCCAACACCCAATTACGCTTTATTTTATTAAACAAAGGAAAATTTGGAACTGTCCCAAAGGTCAATGACTTACGAAGATTACATTTCATAATATATGTTTGTTATCTATCTTTACCAAGGCATGGAAGGCAGTGAGAAGAATGGGAAAGAGAGAGAGAAGGAAAAAAAAACCAGTAACAGCAAACAGATACTGGGAACTTTGTGATCAGATGGCTATAACTAGAAATATCAGTTGTTTAAACTGGAGTCTGGTTCAAATAGGATATTATTGAGAACGTGGTCTACTGAGATTTAAGAATGATATGAAAAGTTTAGAACAGCCCTAATGGCACCGTTCTGGACTAAGATCAGAGAACAAAAAGAAGAATGTCTGCCAAAGACTCCTAACAATAATTTAGGCATGAAGCAACTTATAACAGTGTAGTCTAGTCTGTCAAAACCCTTCAAATCCTCCAAATATTCATGTCCTCTAGAATGCAGATAGGGAAGTCTGCAGTAATTCACAAATCCTTAAGACAAATAGAAGGATGACTCAGTTGAAGATAATAGGGTAATTAAATAGGGTCTTTTATGCAATTAAGCAGGGCAAATTAGGCCAAAACAAGATAATGTCAGTCCTATAAGGCAGGAAATCGATACTTTAAAAAGGATATCTATCTATCTATCATCTATCTATCTATCTATCTATCTATCTATCTATCTATCTATCATCTATCTATCTATCTATCTATCATCTATCTATCTATCCCTATCTATCCCTATCCATCCATCCATCCTAATTATACTGCTGTCCATTTCAACAGAGTGACTCTGGACATTGTACAACAACCGGATACCAATAAGAGAATTGTAAACTATTCAATTTCAGCTGGTAACTCTGCCATTCTCCAAATAAAACAAGCCAGTTCCTGTTTGTGTGTTTTGTTTTAAATTGTTTACATTTACAACACACGATTTATTGGAAATTTTGGCCAAGGCAAGATTTCAAAGCACCTATAGGCCATCGGCTAAGAACATTTAGCTCTTCCACGGGTTATTATTATATCCCTCCCGATAAAGAGAGCATTTCCTGTTTCTGAAAGGAAACCAATGTTATATGTATTGCCTAAATTAGGAATTTCTATTTATATTCAAAACATCTGTGCCAAGCAGGTGGTTCCTTTCCAGGTTGCGTGAGAGTATTTTGCTGGATCTGTTTACCCAAGGCACGTTTCCTCATGTTGCAAAGGCAGCTTTCTTCCTCAATTCTGCATTTATCCACTTGTAGCATGATTAGGTGCACATGACAAAATGCACATTGTAGACCAATGCAGAATTCTTCCCATTCCATGACATCATTGAATAACTTGACGTTTGATGTGTTTGATGCGTCTCCAAATATTAATGGATTGCTATCTGGAATTGGCATCATTTTTAGGAGCAGTGTTTGTCTATATTTAATCCACATGTAAAATTTTGCAGAGGGTAAAATATATGTTCCTTATAAAAAAGAAGAGGGGAAAAGTTTTGCGGTATCATAAAGATAAAAATTTATTACATTATAACTTTTCTTCACTGTTGTTCACTGATTCAGTGAACAACACTGATCAACGCTATCTTTGGAGTCATCAAAATCTCCGCAACTGCTTTCTTGTTACACATGCATATGTGCATATGTACACACAAAGCCACACAGGCTGCAGATAAATTCATTAGAATTAAATCAGCGAAGGATGAGAGTTATTTGGCATCAGCCTTTATGATCAGGAAACATACTCCACTATAACTCAGCTTCGTTGAGATAAGCAATATTAAAATAATCTTGCAAATCTGATTGTTTTTCCTCCCCTCCCTGTTATATCCCAATGAGTCAGGGGGAAGTCAGCCTGAGTTTCTTCTTAATCTTGTCATTTGCCAGGATTTAAAATATGCTTCTATACTTCTTGGTTTGTTTATTTTTTTGTATCAATTCTGAAGGCCCTCTCTATGGCTTTCTGCATATACAGTAGTGGCCAAAATTGTGGAAACCTTTTGGGAAAAGTGTATTTCTGAGGTTTGATGGCTAATAACACCACTTTTTTTGGGCGGGGGGGGAGTTTCAAGATAATGATATTCCATTGCTGGAATGGCCTGGGAATAGCTCAGATCTTAACCCAATTGAAAATCTAGGGAGCCGACTAAAGAAACTTGTTAGTCAGAAGCCACCCAGCAATAAAACCCAGTTAATAGAAGCAATCATTCAATCTTGGTTTCACATTGTAACAGCTGCAGAACTAAAAGACTTGGTTCACTCCATGGGAAGAGGTTGTAAGGCCATAATTCATGCTAAAGGTTACCCAAGTAAGGATTAACTGACATGGTGATGATTTTTGTACAATTTGTTTTTTCTATGGCGATAATTTTTGTATATCTCATTTTTTCTATGTGTTTCACTTTTCTTCTTTAAACTTAACTGCTATTCTAATAGCAAATCCTTCTTAAAAGTTATTGCATTACATTCCTGATTAAATAATTTTTCCATTGATAAATAATTTTATGGTACTTCTCTCAAAAAAAGTGTTATTAGCTAGTTTTAGAAAATACACTTTTCCCAAAAGGTTTCCACAATTTTGGCCACTACAATACAGGTAGTCCTCCTGTATTGAAGAGGACAAAAATGAGTCCAAAATTTTTGTCACACTTTGAAACAATTTGGAAGAAGTTCTAAACATTTCATGCAAGCACACTTTTGTGTAATTCCACAAAATGAATAGGATGATTATGTGCCATTGTTAACTCTTAACAATGATATAAATAGAATTATTTGGGATATTCTGTTCTCCAGCCTGATCCTTCAGGTCCTCCAACGATCATCTATCACTACAGTAGAAGTGATCCATCCATCTTGCTTCTAATTATGCTCTTCTCTTTCCTTCTACCTTTCTCAATATTTTGGACTTCTCAAGTAAATTATGACTTTTTCTAATGTCAAATATGACAATTTGAACTTGGTCATTTGTGTCTCAACTGGCATATCTGCATTGATTTCTTTTATGACCCATTTTCTTGGCTATATAGGATATTCTGACAAATCGTCTCCAACACCAAACTTCAAATGTTAATATGCCTACTATCCTATTTCTTCGAAGTTTAACTTTCGCTTCCATAGTTTCACAGGAAAAAAAGAACATTTCCTGCATGATTCTGATCTTTGCAGACATAGAAGTCAATAAAATAACTTGCCTTTTAAAGTGTGAGTGAAGAAATACGCTTTAGGTAACTTGCTTCTGAATTATGTTCTAAAGGTTAACATTTTAAACTGGGTGTGGAAATTCTAGATGTTCTTTTTCCATATATAAGCTTTTTAGCACTTGTATGACTTACTAGTCATAACACAAAATCCTGAAAAATATGAACCTTAGCTCCTAAGGATGTTCATATAAACATCTGTTTATATAAAAATATGAATGAATGGAAATCCGGTCCTAGGCATTGTGTCAAGACCTTGTCTGAGGGATCTTCTCAGAAAAGGAAGTAAAGCAATTTAGTTCACAGTAGTAGCCAAGCAAATCCATAACTTAATGTCAGACCAAATTTGATCTTCAAATTTGACCTTCATACACTTTCCATCCTGGACTTTGATCCAGACTGGCCAGAATATCCTATAATAAATGAAACACCACCAGGTCAAAAATTAGAAGACTGAGAGACCCCAAAACATTCAGTTAGTAAAGAGACTGTTTGGGAATAAAGATATATTAAATCTATAATAAATAAATATATTAAATATATAATATAATAAAGACACAAGGGCCGATTTTTCCTGAATGCCATCACTCTGCTAAACAACTAATTCCCACAACACTATCAAATTAACTACTAAGACTGTATTACTATTCTTCTTCTCATCCTTACTAGTACCTATCTCTTCCCACTTATAACTATATCCATGTTGCTTGTATCTTTACAACTTATATTGTTTTTATTGTTTCCTAGTATGATTTGATTGCTTATTAGTATCCTATGACTATCACTAAGTGTTGTATCTTATGATTCTTGAGGAATATATTTTATTTTTTCTTTATGTACACTGAGAGCATATGCACCAAAGACAAATTCCTTGTGTATCCAATCACACCTGGCCAATAAAAGAATTCTATTCTATTCTATTCTATTCTATTCTATTCTATTCTATTCTATTCTATTCTATTCTATTCTATTCTATTCCGATCGGGCTTCAGGGCGGGTTACAGCATGGAAATGCCATTGATCGCATTGGTTGATGATCTCTGGAGGGCCCGGGACAGAGGTTGCTCCTCTGTCCTGGTCCTCCTAGATCTCTCAGAGGCTTTTGATACCATCAATCATGGTATCATGCTGCGTCGGCTGGAGGGGGTGGGAGTGGGGGGCACTGTGCTACAGTGGTTCTCCTCCTTCCTCTCTGACCGCACACAGTCTGTGTTGACGGGGGGACAGAGGTCGACCTCGAGGTTCCTCACTTGTGGGGTGCCGCAAGGGTCAGTCCTCTCACCCCTTTTGTTTAACATTTATGTGAAGCCGCTGGGTGAGATCATCCGTGGCTTTGGGGTGAAGTGTCAACTGTATGCCGATGACACGCAGTTGTACATTTCAACCCCAGGCCACCCCAATGATGCCCTTGCTGTGATGTCCCACTGCCTGGAGGCCGTACGGATCTGGATGGGGAGAAACAGGCTCAGACTCAACCCCTCCAAGACTGAGTGGCTGTGGCTCCCAATGGCCAGATATAGCCAGCTAACACCATCGCTGGCTATTGAGGATGATATCTTACCACCCTCTGAGAGGGCTCGCAACTTGGGCGTCCTCCTGGACTCACAGCTGTCTTTGGAAGATCATATGACGGCCCTGGCCAGGGGGGCTTTCTATCAGGTTCGCCTGATCTCCCAGTTGCGTCCCTTTCTGGATCAGAATGCCCTGTGCACAGTCACTCATGCCCTCGTCACTTCCCAGCTGGACTATTGTAATGCTCTCTACATGGGGCTCCCCTTGAGGAGCACCCGGAGGCTCCAGCTGTCCAGAATGCAGCCGCATCAGTAATAATGGGGGCGACTCGTTGCTCCCATGTAACAACCTTCTTGCGGGACCTGCACTGGCTCCCGGTGGTCTTCCGGGTGCGTTTCAAGGTGTTGGTTACCATCTTTAAAGCGCTCCATGGCTTAGGACCTGGTTATCTACAGGACCGCATTCCACCAATTGCCTCCCACCGACCAATAAGCTCCCACAGAGAGGGCCTCCTCAGGGTGTCATCAGCCAAACAATGTAGGCTGGCAACCCACAGGGGGAGAGCCTTCTCTATGGGGGCCCTGGCCCTATGGAACGAACTGCCCCCGGACATACGAAGAATCCCCGACCTCCACGCCTTCCGTCGTGCTCTGAAGACCCTATTATTCCAGCAAGCTGGTTTGACAGGATGAAGGATTTTAAATTGGGTGTTGATAGGGGTTTTTAAATGATTTTAGTTGGGTGTTTTTAATTCGGCCAATGATTGAATTATTTTAATTAAGTTTTTAAATTTTTGTTGTATACTGTTTTTACCATGGCTGTTCACCGCCCTGAGTCCTTCGGGAGAAGGGCGGTATATAAATATAATTAACTATTCTATTCTATTCTATTCTATTCTATTCTATTCTATTCTATTCTATTCATGCTCAGCTCTAGCTGAGTTGAGGTACAGAAAATATAACCTTTAGCATATAGTTTCCTCTATTCAAACAGCTCAGTAATGGAAGCAGAACTGATCACTCTTCGTACTATGTAACTAGGTACTCTTTCATGGTGAATTTTCATCACCTGATAGGTTGACTCGACTCTTGCTACCTATTATTTGACTCTTATGCTCCTTCTCTTTAAAATTATACTGCCTTGTACAGCTTTGACTTCTGGATATTTTTTCTGACCATTCTTTTGCCAAATCATTTAGCTCTAAGTAGACTTTCTGGGAAAGACCTCCACAGTATATGACCAGTATGTTAAATATAATTTCCAGGCTTCAAACTAAGAAAAGACACATTAGGATAATCCTGTGAAGAGGTCCTCCTTCAGTTTTTAATAGATCTGAGTTTTATGCAACTTCTCCTGCCTATTAGCGAGATTCTGACAATACATCATAATTTTAAAATAACCATGTCAAATGAAAGCTTATTGTAAGTAAGGATGAAACATACGGTATCTCTCACATGAAATGTTAATAAGTACAATCAACCTCAAATCATTCTACCTATCTCAATGCACTTTTTAATATACGGTAATCTGATTTTCCTTATTTTTTTTCTCAGGACTAGAATCCATATTCTTCAAGAAATCAAAACAGGAACTATTTTAGAACTCATTGAAGTCATACTATCTAGGTAATGAAAAATGAGTGATGAAAAATATTATAAAATGAAAATTGATGGAAATATCTCTAATGTTAAAAAAAAAGATTTCCAGATTTAAAAAAAATCCAAAAGTAGAGCATACTTGCTTTCATAGAAACTTCCTTATAATTGTGTGGTGGAGATTTATCTACTGCAAGGATCAGTACAATAGTATATGGAAGAATCTTTCTGAGGATGGTAAATTCATTTGAATTACATCAACAAGACAGGATGATTATTTGGTATCAGCCTTACAATCAGGAAACACACTCCATTACAACTCAGCTTCATTGAGATAAGCTATATTAAAATAATCTTGCAAGTCTGATTGTTTTTCCTCCCTTCCCTATTATAGGCCCATGAGTCAGGGAGAAGTCAGCTTCAATCTCTTCTTAATCTTGCCATTTGCCAAGATTTAAGGACTGTTTTATATTTATTGTTTTTGGATAATTTCTGAAGGCTCTCTCTGAGGCTTTCTGCATATGGAGAATAGAACTTACAACTACAATTGAGCCCAAAATTTATGTTGATAAGCAAGACAGTTGTTAAGTTAATTTTTGCCTCCTTTTCTGACATTTTTCCATAGTTATTAAGTGAATAGCAATAGCCCTTAGACTTATATACCATTTCACACAAAGTTTTTACTACTGGGTGTGGCTTAGTGGGCGTGGCATGGCTTAGTGGGCATGGCTTGGGAAAGATCCCACCCAACTCCAGGGGACAGATACTGTAAAATCTTCATTCCCTCCCCAATCCAGGGAAAAGTTACTGCAAAATCCCCATTTCCTCCTGATCAGCTGGGACTTGGGAGGCAGAGAATAGATGGGGGTGGGGCCAGTCAAAATTTTTACTACCAGTTCTCCAAACTACTCAAAATTTCTGCTACCGGTTCTCCAGAACTAGTCAGAACGTGCTGAAACCCACCTCTGGTTTCACACTGCTTTTATAGCCCCTTCTAAGCAGTTTCCAGAGTCAGCATATTGCCCCAACAATCTGGATCCTCATTTTACCTACCTCGGAAGGTTGAAGGCTGAGCCAGGTGAGATTCAATCCGCCAAATTGCAGGCAGCCAACTGTCAGCAGAATTAGCCTGCAGTACAGTATTCTAACCACTATGCCACCACAGCTCTGCAGTTGTTAAGTTAGTAACATGGTTGTTAAGAGAATCTGGCTTCCCCATTGACTTTGTTTGCTAGAAGGTTGCAAAAGGCGATCAGATGACCCCAGGATACTGCAGCCGTCATAAGTACATGCCAGTTGTCAGCTGTCTGAATTTTTATCACATGA
The DNA here is from genome assembly GCA_022577455.1 of Arizona elegans. Lineage (NCBI taxonomy): Eukaryota > Metazoa > Chordata > Lepidosauria > Squamata > Colubridae > Arizona > Arizona elegans. The sequence goes on along the minus strand of JAKOOJ010000002.1, from coordinate 8,520,626 downwards.
CCATGGGGATGCTGCAACAATCATAAGTGTGAAAAGTCTCTAGTTTTTGCAGAATACAGTTAGCTGTTGCATCCTAATTGACAAGGAATCCTTTAACTAGTCACTAAAGTAAACTTTGTTTTGGTATCATAATCAATCTTTGTAATTAAAATAAAAGCAGGAGGAAGAGTTTATACTCTTTTTAGATTGATAATTAGCTTGATTTTTTATTCCACCTAAGCAAAGAATGCAAATAAAGTTTGCATTCATAAGTCAGTGCCATTATAACCTTGAACAGTCTCTAAATTAATGGTTGTAACTCATGGGCTACTGTACATGCATGGACAGCATTTCTCCTTTCTGGATGTCAGAAACAACTCTTCTGGATTGCATACGCATGTAAAAAGTTAAATGCTCACACACAAACCTCTGTGGGTTCCTTGGTGCACCCCAGTATTGTAGCTTCTTTCCCTTTAATTTCTCAATTTCAGTTTGATTTTCTGAAAGGTTTTCCTCCTCACAACTGCTGCAAATGTGCTTATCAGAGCCTTAGTCATATGGTAGAGTGAAAAGCTCTGAACAACCATGAAAGAATTCAAACCTACAGTTAAATAACCCACTGTTATATCCTCATGTGGTGAATGACACATGGAAAGAGAGCTATAAGCCAGAAACCTGAAGAGAAGCCTATTAGAAGAGGTGCAGTGGGGTGGGGCCTGAAATTATGAATGATATTTCCATTTGAAATTCCTGGCCAAGACTATCCCCTTGATTAGTGTGGTTGCTTAAGGATGTGCAGTAACATTCATAAGATATCAAATAATCCCAAAACAAGACAGCACTAAAACAGATTATGTATTTGCATATATGGACCAACCAACTGTTTCAGAGAAAAAGATTTCAGATATCTTGTCTCTGGAGATTCTCGGTCATCCAGGTAATGGTTGTCCCAAAAATGCTTTTTCAAAAGACAACTGGACTTTATTTGTCCAATTGCCTTTTGAAAAAGCACCTTTGGGATATCTTTCAGATATACAAAACCTTTGCCATACACAAATACACAAATACACAAAACTTTGTGTACAAAACCTTTGCCAGACTTATTCTCAAATATAGCTCATCTGCCTGGAATCCACACTGTATATCGGACAGTAATACAATTGAGTGGGTCCAGAAGTATTTCACGAGAAGAGTACTCCACTCCTCTGCTCACAATAGAATACCTTATTTCACCAGGCTTGAAATTTTGGGCTTGGACAACCTGGAACTATGACGCCTATGGTCTGACCTAAGTATAGTACACAAAATTGTCTACTACAACATCCTGCCAGTCAACAACCATTTCAGCTTCAACCACAATAATACATAGGCAACAATAGATACAAACTCAAGGTAAACTTCTCTAAACTCGATTGTAGAAAATACGACTTCAGCAACAGAATGGTCAATGCCTGGAATGCACTACCGACTCCTTTGTTACATTCTCAAACCCCCATAGGTTCAACCTTAAACTGTCCACCGTGGACCTCACCCCATTCCTAAGAGGTCCATAAGGGGGCATGCATAAGTGCACCAGCGTGCCTACCATCCCTGTTCTACTGTCCCCATTTATTTGTACTCATTACCTGTGCTCATGTCCATGTTTATACTTATACCTGTTATCTCGTACATATTTGACAAACTAAATAAAAAAAATTGTAGAAGGTATGGAACAATTCATTATAATATAAAAAAGAATACACAGATTCAGTACCTAGCTAAATTTAAAAGTGCAAGTACATAAAGGAAGATCCCAAATATCATCAAACTGTGGGCTTATGTTGTTGAGTATTTTATTCCTTTAGCAACCATAAAGACACCATAAAAAGGATAACAGTTTTGTTATGATTCTTAACTTGAATGTAACCTATAGTCATTGTGACTAATATTCATTAATAGCACTGCTGTCTGGAATGTGTCTTAGCTTTTATGAACCTCTGATTTACTGCAACCACACATTGTGTCTTGAGTTAATAAATTATGTTCTCTACTGTATGCTTAGGATTTTTAGTTCTGTAAGTTGATGTCTATAGCAGGGAAGTTGGAAAAGGTAGGCAGACCCTCCTTGTGTTCGCTGCCAGCAGATACAGATGTAATGATAGCTCTTTGATTCAATATTCATTTGGTTCTAAAAATAGGTGTTGGAAAAAGAAAGAAGTGTTAAAGAAGCATATTCACCATATATGGAACCTATTCAAGTCCCCCTTAACCATGAATGCCAGCTGGATGAGTTTGGGTCAGTCATTCTCTCTGTCCACACATGTCAAATTCACGCCATCACGTTGCCATCACATGATGTTTCATTATATTTTTCCCCATCGCGGAGCTAGGGTGGGCGTGGCCTGCATGTGACACATCCTGTTCTTGTCAGTCCAGCTCACCTCACAAGCTTGTTGTTGCAGGGGAAATAGGAGGAGGAGGGTGAGTTGTTTATGTTCTCTGCCTTGAGTTATTTGTAAAAATAATAAAGGCAGGATACAAATAAGTAAGTAAATAAATAAAATTAAACTTATGAAAGTGTGAAGAACTTTGGACTTAATATGTGAGCCTATACTAAGAAAGTTGCTTATTCCAATGAGAGAAATCTAGTGGTACCTGATTTAAAACTTTGGATTGGAGATGTGTCTCTATTTTTCACGGATGCATAGAATTCTTATCAAATCAATCAATCAATCAAAATCTAATCAATATGATTTTGTATGGTTTAGTTTGTTTAGGACTTGAGTTCTCTTGTACTTAAATTCATTATTACATGTATTCTTACTTCTTTATGTCTGGGTTGGGATGGTTCTCCTTTTCTTTAATTCTGTTTTTGAACCTTGCTCTTTAAATCTAAGCTTTATTTTTTTTCTACTATAGATTAATATAAATAAGCTTTCAACCATCACTCTATCCAATGCCAGAGCAGAAAGGGAGTAGATCAAGTTATGGAACACAATTAGAATGAAGTCATTATTAATATGTTGATTATCTCCATCTGTCAGTTTTTGATGCTCTTCATCCCACAGTAGTAAAGCCAAAGTGTCCTCTGAGTTTAGCACAGTTCCTGTTGACTTTATGGATATAACCATTTTGTTTTCTTGCAACAATACCAAAATCGTTAGCCATTATATTCTGGAATGGTTTTCCATATTCCCAATCTAGTCCATACATCTGGGATTTGTTTTTACTGTTTTCAGATCCAAATACTACCCAGTTATGACCTTGCTTATTTTTTTTCCCAGATCAGCCAAGTTCAACTAAGAGCTGCTGTCACCTGTGATAGGGTAATCAGTGACCAGTGACATGGATCCAGGTTCCTAATAAAGGAGAATATTTGTAGCTCAGCATTGACATGAGGGGTGCTTGGTGCTCTCTGAACTTGCAGGCGACCCTATATCAGGGGTGTCAAACTCACATTGTCACAGCGGCTAAACCAGGCGGGGCTGGGGGCCGGGGCTGGGGCCCGGGGCTGGGGCCGGCATGTAATGCATCTGGCCCATGAGCTGCGAGTTTGACACCCCTGGCCTATATTATTTCAGACCAATGGTTATCCAATCTCATAAAAACATCCAGTGATGGAGTCCCACATTATTTGGCCTCTAGCTTTCCTCTTCTTCTTGCTAGTATTTTTGCACCTTAGCATCTCTGTCTAATGGTCAGGCTAGGCTTGAAAATAACAAATTAGTTCTGAATCAAGAGCTAGACCTTTCGATGAGAAAAGCTAATGCAGTGACTAAGCGGCAACTCATTTTTGTATGCTGCAACCCCTTCACTGCACGCGGAAATTAAATATTTGAATTAGCGAGAATGAATAGTTAGCTACTGACTGAACTGCCAACCCCTTAGTGAGCATTATTGAACTGCTTGAGGCTGAAGGAGAATATAGAACAGGATTTGTTTTGCAAGCAACATTTTTAAAGCTACAGGGTGAAGAGTCAGCCATCCTGCATTGTCAAATGTAAAGTCTTCTGAATTAATAGCGGCATCTGTTGGGGAAGAAGAGGCCACTGGGGCAGAATCGGTAAGGTATTACATGCCCATTCAAAGGAGCAGAGCTTGGGGCACAATTTTTGTCATTTTAATTGATACCAATCAAATGATTGTTATTTTGGGGCAACAGTGGTTTAAGGACCCTAAGAACCATGATGGCCATAGGTGGCACACAGCGTCCTCTCTGAAGGCATGCAAGCCGTTGCCTCAATTCAGTTTCTCTATGCATGCGTGCGTGCCTCCCGCCAGCCAGCTGGTCCTTGGGTCTCTGCATGGGGTACATGCATGGGGGTCAAGGATGTATTGTATTTTGGGGATTCGGGCATGTGCACTTTGGGCACTCAGTCCAGAAACGTTTAGCCATCACTGCCCTAGAAGATATTCTCACTCGCTACTGTACAGATAACCCTCGACAATTGGGATCAGAATTTCCATTGCTAAGCAAGGTGATTGTTAAGTGAGTTGTGCCCAATTTTACAACTTTTCCCCCCAACAGTTGTTAAATGAATCACTGCAGTTGTTAAGTAAATCCAGCATTTCCCATTGACTTTCTTGTCATAAGGCCCCTGTGAAGGTCACAAATGGGATGCTTCAATTGTAGTAAATACACGGCAGTTGCCAAACGCCCACATCTTGATCACATGACTTCTGGGGATGCCGCAATGGTCATAAGTGTGAGGACTGATTGCAATTTACTTTTTTCAGTGCCGTTATAACTTTGAATGGTCACTAAACAAATAGTTTTAACTTGAGGACTATCTGTAGTGCTGAAATGACCTTATTGTTCCCACTGATAAAAATATAAAAACAGATTTATGGATTTCCTCTGATGCCAAACTGAGAACTACTTTTTAATCACAGGTAATACTGACCTATGGCCTTGATTCTCAATATCTCTGTCACTTTTTGCCTTCTTTCTTCTATAATATCATTTGTTAGAAGAATAGTAGGGTATTACATAGAAAAAAGCACATAGAAATTAGAGAACATTTGCTGTGTTTAAAAGAGATAGATAGCAGATAGATAGATAGATAGATAGATAGATAGATAGATAGATAGATAGATAGATAATAGATAATTTTAGTAGTTATTCTATCTATTACTGGAGCCTGTTTCCTTTCACTAAAAAGGTAAAAAACGCCACCAAATAATCATAACAATGATATATATTCCAATGCTTTGTCTCCTAAAACTTACCAGGTTGTTTTTGCTGTGCATTTCATACTTCCTGTTCTCAATTCTCTAGATCTTCAACAGGTCAAAACTTTTGGGAAAGATGCTTTAGCTGGCAAAGAATGAACATATTTTGGAATAATTACTTTTTGCCTTAAGACTTGGCTTGCCATCTACCAGGAATGTCTATTTCAATAACCACCTGCCACACCTACCCATCAGAAGTGGCATCACAAAACTTCCTTGCTCTTTGCCAGATTATCATGTGATAAACCATTTAAATTATAACTGAGATGATGGTGCGCCCTTTGATGTTAGATTGGAAAAGAACCATGGAGGAAAACGTTGACGTGTCTGGCTTCCACCCTTTAAAACCGCTTATACAACAGAAGGCAAAAGAGAGAAATCTGGAAAAGAAGATTTCCAACAGACCATACCATGGATGGTAAAAGAACTACTTTATAAAAATAAAGAAAGTAAACAGCTGTAACTAACAAATATGTTGAGCTAGACCGATCTGAGTTGGGTCCAATGCAAAGTTTTCAAATGCAAGGATTCTTTCATCAAAGAATTAAAATTAGGATTAGGTGATAATTGGTTTGAAAAGAGATGTGGTTACCTATTAGTATGCATGTTTGTTTGTTGAGCCCATATTAACTTGAAATTACCTTTCATTATAAAGTGACTTCTCTGGAGACATGCATCTCTCTTGAAGTTTTACATTTTTGTCAGCTCCATGTTAATCATTAAGCAAAATAAGAATGAGTTTAGGGTACCAGGGAAAGGGGGAGAGTTTTTTTCTGATTTATTGCTGTTGTTAGTTGTGAAGTCATGTGTGACTTACCTGGACCCCATGGACAACATTCCTCCAGGCATTCCTGTCCTCTACCATCCCCTGGAGTCCATTTAAGCTCACACTTACTGCTTCTGTGACTCCATCTAGCCACCTCGTTCTCTGTCGTTCCCTTCTTCTTTTGCCCTCAGTCTTTCCCAGCATTAGGCTCTTCTCTAGTGAGTCCTTCCTTCTCATTAGGTGGCCAAAGTATTTGAGTTTCATCTTCAGGATCTGGCCTTCTAAAGAGCAGTCAGGGTTGATCTCCTCTAGGATTGATCGGTTTGATCGCCTTGCAGCCCAAGGGACTTGCAGGAGTCTTCTCCAGCACCATAGTTCAAAGGCCTCAATTCTTTGGCACTCAGCCTTTCTTATGGTCCAACTTTCACAACCATACATTACAACTGGGAAAACCATAGCCTTGACTATATGCACTTTTGTTGGCAGGATGATGTCTCTGCTTTTTAGTATTCTGTCTAGATTTCCCATAGCTTTCCTCCCCGGGAGCAAGCATCTTTTAATTTCTTGGCTGCAGTTCCCATCTGCAGTGATCTTGGAGCCCAGGAAAATAAAATCTGTCACTACCTCTATTTCTTTCCCATCTATTTGCCAGGAATTGAGAGGGCCGGATGCCATGAGCTTAGTTTTCTTAATATTGAGTTTCAAGCCAACTTTTTTTTTTTTTTTTCAAATTTGATTTATATGCCGTCCTTCTCCGGAGACTCAGGGCGGCTTACAATGCGTTAAGCAATAGCCTTCATTTTGTATATTTATACAAAGTCAGCTTATTGCCCCCACAAACTGGGTCCTCAATTTACCTACCTTAGAAAGGATGGAAGGCTGAGTCAACCTTGAGCCTAGCTGGATTCGATCTTACTTTAATTGCAGTCAGCTAGTGTTAAATTACAGAGCTCTGTCTGTTGAGCTATCCAGGCACTCCCCTTCTTCTTTTTTATGATAAACAATGAAAAGTGCTATTTTACTGGCCCTCAAGTTTTGTTTTAGCATGTATTGAATTTTAGTAGGCCACGTTTGGCCTTAATCTATCTCTGAATTTTCCTTTGGCATAAAAGACTTAATTTTCCTAATCTATAATGGTAATAGAACTATTAATAGTAGTTCTTATTTTAATTATTTATTTTTCTATTTATTAAATTTGTATGTTGCCCATCTTGCTATCAAGTGATTCTGGATGGTTTCTAATACCATAAATAATAAAATAAAACAATTACAGGGTTAAAATGTTAAAATATAGCTCTCATTCTTGTCCTTATTGCTGTTTTGTTTGTTTCTTTGTTTGTTTGGTTTGTTTGTTTGGTTTTTGGTTTTTGGTTTTTAAAAATATTTTTTAAATCCTGCTTTTATTTTTTTATAATATCCTTATCAGAGTTCAACATCAAACATTAAAATACAAACAAACATAAGGGGAAAAGCGAAAGGGAATGGCAAAACAAGTTAAAACTGACAAATACGCATACACACACGTCAAACAAATATAACAAAAGTGACCTCTGATTTTGTTTTAGTACAGAGATATTCTCTCGAAGTGTAAACTAATAAGACCAATAATACCAATTTAGATAACATATATAAAAATGCTAATAGTCAACATACTAAAAACCAGTATTCATAAAATGTTCATTTACTTCAATGAAAAAACGTAAGCTAGCAAATGTAAATAACCTTACATTTTAAAAAGCTGCAATATTTCTAGTTAAATTCAATGCAATCTACAAATCCAAGAATCAAACGTTGATTCTTTTCTTTATCCTGTAAGAAATCTAACAATGTCCTCCAGCTCACATGGAATTTAGTCAAATTATTGTCTGTGAGCAAAGCAGTGAATTTTGCCATCTCAGCTCATTCCATTAATTTTGAAATCCATTCTTTCATTGTGGGTTATATATATTCATCTTTCCATCTTTGGACATATAATAGCCTTGTCATATATAAAACAATGTCCCAAAGTCCACTTGTTTATTTGCCATCCCTAAAATGAAAGCTTCTAGGGTAAAATTACATCCATTTTCAAAATTTTCTGAACCAACAATATCTGATTCCAAAATTTCTTAGCCTTTTTACATGGTCATAAAAGATGATACAAGTACTTTAAGATTGATTACATTTCCAACACTTATTTGTGATTCCCTTATAATACATTTTTGAGAATTTATCTGGAGTTAGATACCATTGATATTTTATTTCATCAAGATATTCTTTAAAATTACAATTCAACCTAAATTCCAAACCTTGTGCCCATATATATTCCCATTGATAAAGTGTAATATATACCAAAATGTTTTGCTCATGTAATCTTTCACTATATTCATCTTCAAGGTTAAAATTCAATAACATGTATGTATGTATGTATGTATGTATGTATGTATGTATGTATGTATGTATTTCTCTTTAGCCAGTTTCTTCCTACGTAAACCAAGATTTTTATGCAGCCCTAGTTCAGTGAAATCACAATCCACTAGTTTCTTTCACATACTATCTATAAATCTAAGCACTGTTTTAGATATCTTAATTCATACACATCTATGCATTACTAGTTTAAAACAATGGGACTTGTATGTATGTCATTCATGCTTTGAAAGTAAGGATGACACACCCGCTGTTCCAATGAATTCATAACAACAAAAATCAACAGTAGTGAGATGAAACATTTGTGTATCCACAAAATCCTTTTCCCCTTTTTGAAAAAGTGATTATGATGTCAAGAAGTCTGATTTTTTTTTAATATGAAAAAGAGGACCATTATAAGTAAATATGAATAGTTTTTGGAGACCAACCTGTGACCTGACCTTTTCTTTTTTTAGAATGAAAAAAAAAATGCAAAATGTAAAATGATTGCTTTATCTTAAAGCATCTTCATAACAGATATATCTCAAGTTGATGTGCTAATTTATAGTGACAGATAAGGAGTTAGACTAATACAAAAAAGTGTTTAGGTTGAGTCCAAGGGTGAGCGAAGAGTTGAAAATTCATGGAAATCAATTATTGATGATTCTCTGGATTTTATGCAGTTGTCCATCCCCAAACGCATTCACAAAGATTGGGGGTGTCCAGAAGAATGTAGAATATGACAAAGAGGAAACTGCTAGGCAACTCTGTTCAAGATTATTCATTTTCCTTTAGAGACAAACAGGGGTGAGAATCTTTCCACAGGCCACCATAAAAGGTTTATAGGTACTTCACATAGAAGTGAACTTATATTCACTTATAATTGGATTTTCTTGGGCAGCAGGATGACAATATGACTTGAGTGACAGCTTGGAATATCTGGTTGGATAGGGCTATCTGTAGTATGAACTCTACCATAAGCTTGATCTATGCTTTACTTGGCTGAGTGCATTTCGTCTTCACCTGGTGCTGACCAATTATTGATCTTTATTATCATCATCTTCATTTTTTTAATTTATTTTGTTTTACTTTGTTGAATACATATATAAGTATAAGCATGAATTGAATACATAAAATGAATACAATTAAAGGGAACATTAGGACAGGGATGGTAGGCACGCTGGTGCTCTTATGCATGCCCCTTACAGATCTTTTAGGAATGGGGTGAGGTCAACAGCAGATAGTTTTAGGTTAAAGTTTTGGGGGGTTTGGGATGAGACCACAGAGTCTGGTAGTGCATTCCAGGCAATAACAATTACGTTACTGAAGTCATATTTTCTGCAATCGAGTTTGGAGCAGTTCACTTTAAGTTTGTATCTATTGTGTACTCGTGTATTCTTGCGGTTGAAGCTGAAGTAGATGATTTTATGAGCTACGCTTAGGTCATACCGAAGGTGGTGTAGTTCTAAATTTTCTGAACCCATCATCATCATCATCATCATCATCATCATCATCATCATCATCGTTGTTGTCATTATTGTTATTGATTTAAACTTCAATTCACAGTTTGGGACTGGTAAACACTTAACAATTCAAGTTCTAACCAAGGACCTAACAGTTATTAAGGTAACGTCTGAGTATATAGCCGGGCTGGGTTAAAAATCTTTTAATTGGGGAATTTTATGGGTAAGGGGTTTTAAATTGGGGAAGCCAAAGATAAATTTAATTTCGTTTTTATAGGATTTTAATGTTTATATTGTATGTTTTTTAATTTTGGCTGTTCACCGGCCCAAGTCCTTTGGAAGAGGGGGCGGTATAAAAATTTAAATAAATAAATAAATAAATAAAAATATAGGCAGTTCCAAGTAGGATGGTTTCTTTCAGTCAGATTATTATTACTATTACTATATTATTATTATTACATACTTTATTAATTAAACATGAAACTCAGTCAACTGAACATTCAAAAATGCATCACAAATACCATTGACTGGTGCTAATAGTTGATACGGGTTGCCAGCATCCTAGGTATCAACCAAGTATCTTCTTAAAATATACAATGTTCCAAGTAACTGATCTGTCCCCGTCCACACACACACACAAACACAGCCAGCCGAGGGTTAAGGAAACACTTTGGAACGCACCCAGGTCTTATCTCCCATTTGGCAGCGATAGACACACAGTCTGCAAAGTGACTTTATTTTCTCAGTAAAACAGAAAGATAAATACTCAAGAGTCCAAATGTCCGACACTATAAATCTTTCTCTCAGCAGTTCCGGACGAGGCTTTAGTGACTATCCAAGGTTTGCTTTTGTTCGTCACAAGGATCCCTGACCACTACCCTCTATTATATAGTCTCTGGGGCGTGGTCCAGTGACTCAGTTCTAATCCCTAGCACGCCGCCTAAGCTGCTGCAATCGTTTATCACGCCTTCGGAGGCGTGCGTCCAGGAATGATATTTCTTCGTCACTCTGAGACGAACCAGCTGTCTCCCTGCTAATCTCCTCTCCCTCGGCCGGCACCTGAGACAATGCCAGAGGGGAGGGGCCTGGAGAGGGAGGCCTGGCTGACTCCTCTTCCTCATGCTCGGAGCTTTCTTCCTCCGATGGGACAGGCTCAGAGGGCGGGGCCACAACAGTAACACAGTTTTTTGCAGTTCCACTGGTGTTATTGCAGGAAGCTGCAATTTCTTGATGTGTTTTCTTGGACATGGTACCAAGTGCCCCAATAACAATGGGTACCACTGTTGCATGTTTCATCCATAACCATGTAATTTTGATGGCTAGGTTGCAATATTTCATGATTTTTTCCAGTTCTTTTTCTTCAACTCTGGCATCTCCTGGTATAGCGATGTCAATAAATTGTACGCTTCGGCCCTCAACAACAATGATATCTGGCATGTTGTGTTCCAAATGACGATCTGTCTGTATTTGAAAGTCCCACAAGATCTTCACCATCTCAGTTTCAACAATTATTATTGTTGTTGTTGTTTTATTGAAAACAAGCAAATCCTGAGATTTGCTATTCTTGGGTTTGAAATAGATTAAATAATCATTTACTGCTCCCTGATACTTGCAATTCTCAGTTTACCTCATGGAATGCAGCCTAAATACCAAATTTTACAATATTTATATGGATTAATTTTCATTGAACCAATGAAGCTGTTTCTGACTGATATAATTTTTAGATTGTAGACAATCGGTGACTGAATGCTCCCTGGGGGAAAAAAAAGAATCCAGTCTCCCCTTCCTGAATGCTGAAAACTAGAAATAAGGAAGAAGAATAAATGCCATTTGTTCTTTGTGAAGAAGCAACAAGTTAGGTTGTTATCTCTAGGCTGCAATCTATTTATTTGTAAGATCATAGCTGAAATATTAGAGTGGTTTCCAGAGGGTGGGGGGAAGAAACTGATTTTGTTTATAGCTTAAAAGGTATAGCACAGTGATGGCTAAACTTTTTGCCATTGTGTGCCAGGAGCACACAATGGGGGTGGGTGGGATTGTCATGCGTGTATGAACCCCTCCCCCACGCATATGCACAGGACCCCCCCTCAACCCCCGCTCCTGGCACACAATGGCCCAGTAGGCCCAATTTTCTCTTTCACCAGGTTCCAGAGTTTTTCTAGGAGTCTGGGGAGGGCAAAAATGGCCTCCCCCCCGGAGGCCCTCCGGAGCCAGAAATGGCCCATTTGCCAACTTCTGGTGGGACCAGAAGGCCCGTTTTTTGCTGTCCCCAGGCTCCAGAGCCTTTCTAGGAGTCTGGAGAGGGCGAAAACAGCCTTCCCCACCCACTAAAGGCCCTCCAGAGGCCAGAAATGGCCTGTTTGCCAATCTCTGGTGGGATCTGCATGGTGGAGCTGAGCTCGTGTGCCCACTGATATGGATACACATGTCACAGGTGGCATGCGTGCCATAGCTTTGCCATCATGGGTAAAAAAATGGGTAAAAAAATAAATAAAAAAAATGGGTAAGAGAGAAAACCCGGTGTTTAGCACTTCAAAGCCAATGATTTGTTTTTCTGTTGGACTAGAAAGAGAGACTGAAAATTATCTCCTTCCAATTTTGCCTTTGATTTAATCTAGAATTGTCTAGCTACACCCAATTCAGACACACACAACAACTATGTCACATGGAACCATCAGGGGAGCCAGAAAATGCAAATTACTAACCATAACTAATGAGGATTAAATTCATCCCTCCGCACCTTAAATGTACTTCAGAAGGGTAAGACAGGGGAACCATTTAAATAAATAACTTAACAATTTTCTGTTGAGATCAAGGAGGCTAATAAAATGCATTAACCCTTTTAATATTATAAAAGACCTGAGGTTGTTGCTGCATTGTTTTATTAAGGAAACAGAATTGGAAAATTTGTACTAAAAATGATAGACATATCTCAGTTCCCATCAAGAATTTGGTGCTTATCCTTCCTGGGAGTGTCTGGTTTAGAGAAATATGATATCTGAGTTACAAAGAGAGAAGCGTGTATCTGTTGTTCTGGTTGAAACTCAGGTTTCATCGCCAAGATTTCAATCCCAATTGCCTAAGAGCAGCATCTACTTACCGTACATAAAAATTCCCAGTCAGAAATGATTGATTTACAATAATATAAGTATTGGAATTATAATTTTCTTCCCGCACTTTTCTCTCTCCCCATGTATGCTATCAAAACTCTCATTGTCATGACCTTTAACTGAATAAAACAGTGCTTTGTAGGGCAACAATTTCTGAACCAAGTACCTCAAATGGGCTAACTTGTAGAATGTGTCCAAAATCTGGGATCCATGATTCCTGAAGGGAATCAAATGAAATGTGTAAAAGTTGTGGCTGCTTCAGTGCTGCTAGCTGCTGCTGGGTTGATAATCCTGTGGTTATGTTCATTTTTAATGATATATGACAGTTTCCAAGCCAGTCTTGCAATCCCTTGCTCTCTCCCCCACACATCAGCATTCACTTACCTATGTTCTAGGAAGGGAAGATTTCCAATGCTCCCTGCCAGATTCCCAGAAGGAAACTCAAAGGCGAAGGAAATTGGAAGTCACTCCTGATCCAATTACTTTTTTGTCCGCTGTTGGTCATTCTGTTTCTATGTTTAGGTAATAAAATATATCTGAAACAATAACTTCATGGGGGACAAGTTGTCTAGTAATATTTAAGAATGCAATATTTACAACTCTGAGAATTCAGTAACAATATCTAGAGTTGATACAAGCTAAATTGTCATCTGTTAATAAAATAGCAAAATTCACTTCATCCCTCCCCCCAACTAAATTTGCATTATCCAAGAATAGGCCATGCAATTGCAGCATTGGCTGGGTTATATTAACAATGACAAATTATACCATAATTATAGCATAACTTATTCAAAATCTCCCTAAGCACCAGTTTCAGATAGGTCTAGGTACCAAAGAGATTGTTTTAAGGCTCAGTGATAGGCAGAATATTTTAGTTATCCCCGGAGAGATTTCAACAACATTCAACAAGCTATTGACCATCTGGTCTACATCTCTTCTTATCCTCTTTTAGGAAGGCAATCGTTTGGCTGAAATTCTCATGAGTGAAATATGATGTTCTGGCTCTTTTTTAATTATGGAGTGGCTAAAGGGGTGTGTGTAAATTTCCTGACTTTAATTGAACAATGCAAGTGTCTGCACCCTCCCTGGCTTCCTATGCTTCCTTTCATTAAAGCTCTTAGGTAACATCATGGGAGAATTCTTCCCATTAGATCTATTCAGGCTGCAAAGTATGAACAAACAGGGTGATTTCATACTGCTGGGAATAGGATATTCCAAATAATTTCCCCAAAATACCTACCCGACTTTCTCCAAAAATAAGACCCTGTCTTATATTTTTTGAACCCCGAAATAAGTGCTTGGCCTTATTTTCAGGGACGTCTTATTATTTTGCAGTGCATGGAGGAAGACAGGGCTCCTCTTGCCATTTTACCTGATTTCCAGCTCTGTCTCCCTAATCCTAACCCGAGAAAATGGCGGGGATCGGTTGCGCATGCATTTAAATATTTTCGGGGAGGGCTTATTTTAGGGAAGAGTTTATTTTAGTGCATGCGCTCAAAAGCTCGATTGGACTTATTATTAGGGGATGTCTTATTTTAGGGGAAACAGGGTAGATGCCCTATTCCCTTTTAGATAGTTCTGAAAGAACTCAAGAATAAGCATAAGACTGTCAAGTGTAGAAAATCATGAATCCAGGCAGTTCAAAAGAATATAGGTTTATTGTATGCTAATTCTATCTACAAGAATTTGAACTAGTAGCAGTCAAAGCAAATAGACGGTAGATAAGAGTCAAGGGAATTCAAAGTGTGCTAGACTTCTGGAAATAAGTCATCCCACTGATAAATTGTTCTCACTATCAGAAAATTTCTTCTTAGTTCTAGATTGGATCTCTCCTTAGCAATAGCAAGAGCATTTAGACTTATATACCGCTTCATAGTGCTTTACAGTCCTCTCTAAGTGGTTTAGAGAGTCAGCCTATTGCCCCCAACAACCTGGGTCCTCATTTTACCCACCTTGGAAGGATGGAAGGCTTAGTCAACCTTGAGCCGGTGAGATTTGAACTGCCAAACTGCAGCTATCAGTCAGCTGAAGTAGCCTGCAGTACTGCACTCTAACCACTGAACCACCTCGGCTCCTTGATAAGTTTCCATTCATTATTTCTTGTCCGGTCTTCAGATGTTTTGACTCCCTCTTCTCTGTAACAGTTCCTCAAATATTGCAATCATATCACCCCTAGTAGTCCTTCTCCTTGTTAGACTAGACATGCTTAGTTCCCTCAGTTGTTCATTGTATGGTTTAGTCTGCAGACCTTCTATCATCTTTGTTGGCGTGTCTCTGCATTTCTTTTTGTAGTTTTGTAGTTACTAGAATTGGATGCAATATTCCAAGTGTGGTCTCACCAGTGCAGTATAAAGCATTACTATCACTTCACGTGATCTTGAAACTATCCCTCTGTTGATGCAACCTAGCCTTTTTGGGCAGCTGCAGCACATTGCTAGCTCATACTTAATTGGTGTTCTACTAGGACACCTAGATCTCTCTCACAGTTGCTACTACATGTTTTAGAGTAATGCTGTCTACGTTCTGACCTATGCTTAGCTCATAAGATTATTTACCAAAAAGTTCTACCTGTAAATAAGTACTTTAATTTCAACCATAATAACACAAGGGCTATCAGTAGATTCAATCTCAATGTAATTTGCTCTAATCTTGATTGAAGGAAATATGACTTCTGCAATAGAGGAGTAAATGTCTGCAACACTCTACCTGATCCTGTTGTTAATCTCGCTAATCCCCATACCTTTTACCTTAAACTGTCTACCGTGGACCTTTCATGTTTCTTAAGAGGTCCCTAAGGGGGCTTGTGTAAGTGCACCAGCGTGCCTACTGTCCCAGTGGTGGGTTTCAAAAATTTTTGTGGGGTTGGCTTGGTGGGAGTGGCATTGCTTGGCAGGTGTGGCTTGGTGGGCGTGGCAGGGAAGGATATTGTAAAATCTCCATTCCCACCACAATCCAGGGGAAGGTTACTGCAAAATCCCCATTTCCTCCCGATCAGCTGGGACTTGGGAGGCAGAGAATAAATGGGGTTGGAGCCAGTCAGAATTTTTACTACCGTTTCTCCGAACTACTCAAAATTTCCACTACCGATTCTCCAGAACTGGTCAGAACCTGCTGAAACTCATTCTGTACTGTCCCCATTTATATGTAATCATTCTATGTGTTTATGGCTGTTTTGCCTATTTATATCCTTTTATTTGTGCCAATTTTTTTCATGTGTCCATGTCTATGTCTGTACTGTTACTTGTTTCCTTTTACTTGTTGACAAATAAACAAACAAATAAATAAATAAATAGTTGTCCTTAACTGGGATACTGTCATTTAGCATATTGGACAAAGGAGAACTAGTGCTCTTCACCGCCCACGTATCTGTTAAATAAAATTGTCTTTTATTTCTGAATATAGCACAAGTGGAAGAGATCTTTATTTTTTCAAGCCCACAACCATTAATCTACTTCCAGTAGTATTGTGGGTGGGCTGTGAATCTCTTAAAAACAACTCTCAGAATTTTAAAGTAAATTCTGTACTTTAAAGTAAAGTTTACCATAGCTGAGACTTTTCGTGTACAAATATTCTTCAATTCTCCTATAGAGATCGTTATCCTCTTGTTGTCAGCAAATAAAATTCAACACAATATTTAAGGTACAACTGTGCTTCTAACCCTGTCCCCAGTGGTGAAATCCAAAATTGTTTTACTATCGGTTCTGTGGGCGTGGCTTGGTGGGCTTGGTGGGCATGGCTTGGTGGGCGTGGCAGGGGAAGGATACTGCAAAATCTCCATTCCCACCCCACTCTGGGGCCAGACATAGGTAGTATTTGCCAGTTCTCCGAACTACTCAAAATTTCCGCTACTGGTTCTCTGAACTACTCAAAATTTCCACTACTGGTTCTCCGAACTACTCAAAATTTCCACTACTGGTTCTCCAGAATCTGTCAGAACCTGCTGGGTTTCACCCCTGCTTATTCCCTTTGGAATCTCAGAATTATCCCATTAAAAAATCATTCACTTCAGAAGCTCATGGGATGATGAATAACAAAAGAAACCATATTTGATTTAAACTGGTTCTCTCTCATTCCAGGCCAGTCACAAGAAACAGCTTACCTTCTTCTCTTTAATCATTTTGATAATATCAATTACCTAGATCATGTAACAAACATTCCTTGATTCCTTTTTTTAAAAGTCATGCTTAGTTAATTAAATGCCTATTGGCCTTCTTATGCAATACGTTCCCTATTTATGTTCATTTTATATTGCTTCAGATACAAAATTGTTATCGGGTAGCCAAATATTGACATTTGAAGCCAAAGGAAATTCACTGTGATATCAATGTGGTATTTGGTGTGTTCTCGAGCAGACAATGAATTACAGAGGTGGATTATAACAGTAAGTATTTATTTACCTCATAGCTACAGCTCTAACACAATTCAGAAGAAGTACAATACGAAGAACCTCGAACTCAGCCTGACAGCTCTTTTATACCAACTGTCAGATGGCTTAATCAATAGGAACATTCCACATTACAAAGGATCCCAACAGGGGCCAATTCTCTTGAGCATACTCAGAACACAACACCCCTTTCCCCTGGAATGGTGCATGCATAATCCTCGAGGTATGCGGGTCGATGTCGGAGATGCCCTGAGCGCCTCAGGCTCGCCCTAGGCAGGTGTTCCGGCTGGACAGGAACATTCCTACCCCTAGGACTTTCTACAGACTGATCTTCAACTGGATCAACATGCGCCGGCCCTGGACTGTCTTCCTGTACCCTGGGTGAGTATTCTCGAACTGCCCCTCTGCTACTGGTAGGTGTTGGATTGCACAGTTCATTATTCCAATCGGAAGAATGGGTGTCCCCAAACCCCGGCTCAACCCTATCCATACCCCTGTCCGTCTGTTCACTACGCTCGGTAGGCGGCACCTTCCTAGCCCTGATTTGATCCTGGTGCCGACGCCAGACTCTACCTTGACCCATATCTATTTTATAAGAACACGGCCCGGTTACATCTATCACCCGTCCAGGAATCCACAACGGTGAACCCCCATAATTCCTGGCATAAACTGAATCCCCCACCCCGAAGTGTCTGTTTGTACTATGGGAGTCCAGAGGTTTACTAGGGGCATATAGAGGATGCAAGTGATCCAAAACGGTCCGTAAACGCCGGCCCATAAGTAACTCTGCGGGGCTCCAGTTCGTGACCGGACAGGGTGTCGTGTGCTGCACTGTCATATACTCAACCAAACGCTCGGGCCACGCACCCGGGCCCATATGGCCAAGCGCATCCTTTGCTGAGCGAACAGCCCTTTCCACAAGGCCGTTAGCCACTGGGTGGTAAGGCGAGATGAGACAAGGCTGAATGCCCAGCCTTGCCAGGAACAGCTCGAACACTGATGCCGTCAGTTGAGGACCATTATCCGACACTAGAAGGTCGGGCAACCCATGTGTGGCAAAAAGTGCGCGCAAAACCCTTATGACAGCGTCGGATGTGGTGGAGTGCATTAGCACCAATTCCACCCATTTCGAATACGCATCTACGACCACTAAGAACATCTGCCCATGGAAAGGGCCAGCAAAATCTAAATGTATGCGGGACCATGGACCCATAGGTTCCTCCCACTCATGGGCTTTTTCTTTAGGGGGCAGTGGTCGTGACTCCTGACAACGCTGACAAGAGGCCACCCAATCTGTGATGCTTTTATCTAGGCCGGGCCACCAGATGTAACTCCTTCCCATAGCTTTCATCCGGACAATACCGGGGTGACCGGCATGTAGTGAGACAAGGACGGTCTTTTGAAGTGGCTGTGGGACCACCACCCAGTGACCTCAGAGTAAACAACCCCCTTGGGCTGATAATTCCAGTTTTCTGGAAACATACGGTTGCCAGAGGGACCCCAATTTCCCCAAAGGCCACCCCCTTTTAACCCAGTCCAGGACTTGAGAGAGTTCAGGGTCACGAGCGGAGTGGTGGGCAATGTCAGCAGCAGTTAAGGCAAAAGAAGAACTGTCAATCAAAAACACAGCTGAAGCAGGTGCTGGGTCACATAAGAAGGTGGTCATGGGGCAACGACTCAGAGCGTCTGCATGGGCCAGATGCTTCCCAGGCACGTAGGTAAGTGTATATTGGTAAGCAGCCAAAAAAACAGACCAACGGGTAAACCTGGGGGACAGGATTTGTGGGGTTTGTCGATCACCTGCAAGCAAACCTAGTAAAGGCTGATGGTCCGTAGCTAAGGTAAACGGGTGACCATAAAGGTAGTAATGAAAACGCTTTACCCCCGCCACAAGTGCCAAAGCCTCTTTGTCAGGTTGTGAGTAATTCCGTTCAGCGGGAGCCAAGGTACGGGAAAAAAATGCCACAGGGGCTTCGGACCCATTTGGAAACCTGTGGCTAAGGACGGCGACAACCCCATACGGGGAGGCATCACAAGCTAGAATAAATGGAAGATTTTCACAATACTGAGTTAGAACAGAATTTGACACAAGCAATTGTTTGACCGCTTGAAAAGCAGCAGCGGCTTTTGCGGTCCAGTTCCATGGAGCACCTCGGTCCAACAGCCAGTGGAGGGGCTCTGCCACGGATGCCTTATGGGGTAGAAAAACAGCATAAAAGTTTAACAGGCCGAGGAAGGCTTGAAGTTCAGATTTGCACGTAGGAACGGGAGCGTCCAGGATAGCTTTAGTTTTCACTTCCGTAGGATGAATTCCTTTGCTATCGATTAAGAACCCCAAAAATTCAACTTGAGGTACAGCAATGCGACTTCTTAACTTTGAGTCCTACACTCCTAAATTTGGACAGGACACAACGAAGGCGGTCCATCAGCTGAGATGTGCTGGTTTCAGAGACCAGCACATCGTCAAAATACGGTAGCACTCTGGGAATTCCATGGAGGAGCCTCTCCATCAAACTTTGGAAAATTCCCGGGGCTACGCTCACGCTGAATTGCAAGCGGCGGCATCTGAAGGCTCCCTGATGCGTGACAATGGTCTGTGCAGTGGCCGTCTCATCATCCACAGGCAACTGCTGGTATGCTTGTGCTAAATCTAACTTGGCAAAGACTGACCCGCTTCCCAAGGAATGTAGCAAATGCTGTGCTACCGGAACGGGATAAGCATGTGACAACAATGCCTGATTAATAGTAGCCCGGTAGTCTGCACAGATTCGGATTGAACCATCTGCCTTAATGGCAATGACGGTTGGGGTCTCCCAGGGGGCGTAATCAACAGGTTCTAGGTCCCCCTGTGCAATGAGTTTGTCCAATTCTGCGTCCACCTTTGGACGCAACGCCAAGGGAACACGGCGTGGTTTTAGTCTTCGCGGTTGGACCTGGGGATCCAAACCAAAAGAAACAGGGGTGCCTGTATATTTTCCCAACTGGTCATCAAATACCCCTGGGAATTCCTTACATAATTCGTCAAGTTCAGTAGACCTAATGGCATTTACGCCCTGAACGGTGAGACCTAAGGCATCGAACCAATTAAGCCCTAGGAGGCTTGGTAGGGGCCCATCCACAACCACCAATGATAACTATCCAGCAAATCCCTTAAAACGAACCCTGAAAGAACCAGAGCCCACCACGGGAATTGCACCCCCTTGGTAATCTCGCAGAATCACATTGCAAGGGTCTAGCCTCCTTTTTGAAATCTTCGGAACAAGACGTTTTATGGTGGCCCAGGATATGATGGAGGTGGCTGATCCTGTGTCCACCTCCATGCGGCACGGCCTTCCCTCGATGTACACAGTGAGGTGGATTTTATTTTTAATGAGCCCTTCATCTGGAACGACCATATGGACTGTGGAGAAGCTCCGGGCATTGTGGCTGCGCTCTGTTGTTGGGCGGAATCGCCGTTGTCCTTCCTGGTTACTAGGAACCCTCGCTCTAGACTGCGGCTGCGCGGACCGGCAGGCTCTTGCTATGTGGCCTTGCCGGCCACAGCGGTGGCAGACGGCGTCTTTAAACCTGCACGAGGCACGTAGATGGTTCCGTCCGCAACTATAACACTCAGTGACTGCTCCTCTCGGTGACTTAGCCATGAACATTTTAGCTCTCGCTTCATGTACTCTGCAGACATCCAGCTCACCATCTGAGTCGGATAGGCCGCCCTCACCTGTCTCATTCACTAATAAAGCTTCCCTATTCAGCTTGGGTGGGCTTTGTCCCCGGGGCAGCTCCGCAATTGATAAATTAGCCAATTCTGCTGCGCAGGCCTCATCAAATGCCATTTGGAACGTCAGTTCATGGTTCACAATTAAACGCCTTTTAAGGTTCTGATCTCTCACTCCACTCACTAGCCTGTCTAAGAGATAGTCATCCAGGTTCACGAACTTGCAATGGCGCGCAAGCTTCCTTAACGCGGTGACATATTGGTTTATTGTCTCCCCAGGGGCTTGATCCCTATGGTAGAATTGCTGTCTGCGGGCAATCCTATAAGGCGCAGGGGCGTAATGGCGTTTCAATTTATTCATAAAAGCCTCCCACGTTCCAGCATGTATGGATTGAGGGGCCATCAACGTCATAGCGGTATCGAACATTTCAGGCCCACAGAAACTGAGGAAATATGCACGTTTGCGCTCAGCAGACAAGTTCGTGTAGTCGTTTGTGATTAAAAAACAGTCGAAACGGGCCACATATGCCTCCCAAGTCTCAGTAGCCGGATTGAATGGAGGAAATGTCTGTGAGGACGCCATTACGTTGTGTCTTAAACTCACGCCTCTCCTCACCTCAGGCTGTCAGTTCACTTCAGGCTCAACTCACACCTACTATTGTTAATTTGGCAAATTCAATATCCCATCCTCGTCGCCAGTGGTGTGTTCTCGAGCAGACGATGAATTACAGAGGTGGATTATAACAGTAAGTATTTATTTACCTCATAGCTACAGCTCTAACACAATTCAGAAGAAGTACAATACGAAGAACCTCGAACTCAGCCTGACAGCTCTTTTATACCAACTGTCAGAAGGCTTAACCAATAGGAACATTCCACATTACAAAGGATCCCAACAGGGGCCAATTCTCTTGAGCATGCTCAGAACACAACAGTATTAAAAGAATGTGTACTTTTTAAACAGAAACAAGAAGTCTCTAGTCATTGTAGTTTGATCATAAATATCAGATAGATGATAGATAGATAGATAGATAGATAGATAGATGATAGATAGATAGATAGATAGATAGATAGATAGATAGATAGATGATAGATAGATAGATGTGTGTGTGTGAGAGAGAGGGAGGGAGGGAGGGAGAGAGAGATGATATAGATAGATGAGAGAGAAAGATGCATACATATTTTCTTGTAACTCAGGGCAGTGTGCAATATATGAAATTCAAAACAATGCAATTCACACAATATAAAAAGAAACATCCGGACAAAGCCATCTTCTCAATGATCAGAAAGCTTATAAGGACTGAGAATTATGACTGGCCTTATGGGTTCATCTAAAAACATAGACAGATGATAGATAGATAGATAGATAGATAGATAGATAGATAGATAGATAGATAGATAGATAGATAGATAGATAGATATTGAGAGAGAGAGAGAGATGATAGAGAGAAAGAGAGATGAGAAAGAGAGAGAGAGAGAGAGAGATGATAGATAGATAGATAGATAGATAGATAGATAGATAGATAGATAGACAGACAGACAGATAGATGATAAATAGATAGATAAAATGTACATTTTAGACTATACAGTCTAATGGTAAAGTTAATCAGCAAGAAGTGATAAACAACTATAAACATTTAGAATTAAAGTTATCTACCTGTATCAACATGTGTCACCCATGTCACAAAGGAGTCTCCTACACTCATTGTTTCAAAAAAAAAAAAAAATCATCATCATCATCATCATCATCATCATACACAATAGCATAACTAACTTAACCTTGTAAGTTTCCCAGAGTTGCCTTGTGGCAAGATAGATGGCAAATAAATTTAATACATAAATAATAAATAAATTAGCTCCAAAAGCCTATTTTTAAAAATATAATGTACTGTGCTTACAATTCAAGTCCTGTGTACTTGATAGGAAGAAAAGTCTGCTATTACTTACTTCTGGGTTAAAAAGATGCTTAGTAATATGTGATTTTTTTCCCCATTTTTTTCCAGCGTAATTTGATATATTTTTTGGGAGTACAAACTTCTTGATTCAATTCAAAGAGTCAATTCAGTTTGGAGTTTTGGAACTTATTATATTTTTATCATCTCTCGCCCTGTGCACACACACACACACACACACACACCAGATATAAGTAATAGACCTACCTCCTATTTTTTTCCAGTGGGTTGAGCTCAGACAGAGTGGGAGGTCCAAAGTTACCCAGCTGTCTTTCATGCCAAAAAGAAGTCTCAAATTCACAATCTCCTGGTTTCTATCCCACTGCATTAATCATCAGATCAAACTGGCACTCTAATTCAGTATTTCTCAACTTGTCAACTTTAAGATGTGTGGATACTTCAACTCCCAGAATTCCCTATCCAGCTTGCTGAGGGAGAAATTCTGGAAGTTGAAGTCCACATGTCTTAAATCACCAAGGTTGAGAAATTCTTATTAACTAGAGATTGTTAAAAAAATGCATACACAACAAGTAAAATAAACTAAAAAAACCCCTCCCATGTATACTCAAGTACACACATTCATAAATCCAGGGACCAGGGAGTACATTAATAACATGTGAACAATAATAATAACTTATATTAGAAAACTAATAAGCGTGGCTAACTGACCCAAACTGGGATGAATTTGGTTCCTTTGACTTCCGATCACAATTACACTCCACTGTAATTGGGTAAGAATTTGTAAAAGTATTGATTAAATTATATTTGATTTGAAGAGTTCATTTTTTTTCCATTGAGGATGCTCTTTGATTTGTTTACCTATTTTTTTTAGTAGATCATGGTGAGAAGCTTTTTCGGTACCTGGGATTCCATCTCCTAGACAATGGCAACATCAATGGCGAAGTGCGAGCAAGGGTGAATGCAGCCTGGATGTATTGGTGGGAACTCATCTGTGTGTTATGTGACAGACGAATGCCAACCCATCTTAAATCTAAGATTTACAAGACAACCATCTGCCCTGTTGCACTGTATGGCACTGAATGCTCAGCAGCAACAACAGGGAGCTCTCTCCATGCCATGGAAGCTCTCTCCATGCCATGGAAATGCAACTGCTCCGTTGGATATCAGGCATCTCCCTTCTTGACCACATCACAAATGACACCATTCGAGAGCATTTTGGTGTGGCACCAATTATAGAGAAGATATGAAAAGGCCAGCTCTACTGGTATGGACATGTCCAGAGAGCAGCACCTTCCACCGTTGTCAAGACTGCCTACCAACTAGAAGTCAATGGCCGGCGACCTCACAGGCATCCAAAACAGAGATGGCAAGACACCATCAACAAAGATATGCGCCCTGGAGACACAGCTGACCATGCAAAGTGGCATTCAATCAGAGGTGGTATTTAGCAGGTTCTGACCAGTTCTGGAGAACTGGTAGTGGAAATTCTGAGTAGTTCGGAGAACTGATAAATACCACCTCTGACTGGCCCCGCCCCCATCTATTCTCTGCCTCCTGAGTCCCAGCTGATTGGGAGGAAATGGGGATTTTGCAGTAACCTTCCCCTGGAGTAGGATGGGAAAGGAGATTTTACAGTATCCTTCCCCTGCCACACCCACCAAGCCATGCCATGTCCATCAAGTCATGTCCACAGTACCGGTAGTAAAATTTTTGGAATCCCACCACTGCATTCAATGATCTGAAAAGTGGACCCTGCACCTGCGGGAATATATTAGGAAGAAGAAGATCAGGTGAGAAACTATAATGATCAGTTTGTTTTAATGCAGACAGAAGGAAAGAGACTGAAAAGTATTTTTTTGAAAGAAAATATAACAATTGAAATATTTATCTCTGCTGATTTCAAAAGGCCCCTCCTTGATAGGAAGAAAAAAAATACCATATTTTTCAGAGTATAAAACACACCTTTATCCCCCCTAAAAGGGGGTGAAATTTGGGTGCGTCTTATACACCAAATGTAGCCCCACCCACCCACTGGCCCCCACCCTTTGGCCTATGCCTCCCAGCAATTTACCTCCTTGCAGCAAGCAGCAAGAAGAAACAGCCCATTTCAGCTTCAGCACAGCTTAATTAGCACAAGTTGATTGTCTGTTGGATTGGCCTCCCGACTGTCAGTTGTTTCAGGCTGCAGGGATTGCCATTGCCTATTGCTGCGCGGGCCTCTGCTGCTTGCTGCAAGAAAGTAAATTGCTGGGAGCAGATTTTCTTTTTCTTGTGCTAATCAATCTATGCTGAAAACGAAAATGAAAGTAAAGTAGGCTTTTTGCTGTTTGCTGCAACAAGGCAAAATTGCTGGGAGGCAGAGGCAGATTTCTTTTTCTTCTTTTCCTCACCAAAAAAGGTAGGTGCGTCTTAGAGTCCAGAGTGTCTTATACTCTGAAAAATATGGTAGTGAAAGAATAAGTAGACCTAATGACTTTTAAAATGAGTTGGATCAAAAGACTGACTCAGTCTGAATCACACCCATTTTTTTAAAAAAAATCCACCGGTGTCAACAAATGTTGAGAACTCTTCTGTTGTCGTTATTAGTTGTTTGTGCTGATAAAACAGCATGCCTTTGTGACTAAGAGCCTTTTGACAGAATAATTTATTTTCAAGCAATTATCACTTGATTGTTACTCAACTTAAAGATAGCCAAGGACATTTTGAGACTTAAAGCAGACATTTTTCATGGGTAACCTATGTACAGTTCCAAACAGACTAATTATCTAAATAACTGACACTTTGCTGCCCTTCAAATGGCACCCTTTTAAAGATGCTGCTAGCCCTCACTTGCTACTGTAACTAAGTCTGAGCGAATATAACTGAAACAAATGCATATTATTTTCCTATTAACTTTTGCATCGATTTTATAGACTACAGAGTAGAAAGGGGCCATTTAGGTCAACCAATGCTTAGTACAGGAATCAAAATTAAAACATCCCTGAGAGATGGTTAAACATATCCACCTCCTGCATAATTGATTACACTGTTAAACTGCCCTTAATGTTAGGATTTATTTTATTTATTTATTTATTTATTTATTTATTTGTAATATTCAGTTGAAATCTACACTCTGAATCCTCAGTCCACTGTTTGGTGTCCCACAATCTGGAATGATGAAGACATTTTGTTCTATACCTTTGCACAGGTTCGCCTGGTGAACCAATTGTGACCCTACTTGGATCAGGAGGCTCTCCTCACAGTCACTCATGTCCTTGTCACCTCACGGTTAGATTATTGCAATGCGTTCTACATGGAGCTACCCTTGAAAAGTGTTCGGAGACTACAGTTGGTCCAGAACGCAGCCACGCGAGCTGTCGTGGGTGCACCGAGGTACACCCACATTACACCAATTCTCAGCAAGCTTCACTGGCTCCCTATTGGTCTCCGGTCACAATTCAAGGTTTTGGTTATTATGTTTAAAGCCCTACATGGCTCAGGGCCAGGTTATCTTCGAGACCGCCTTCTACCGGATAGATCCCAGAGACCGGTAAGATCCCACAGAGTTGGTCTCCTCTGGGTTCCGGCAGCTAAACAGTGCCGGCTGGCGGGCCCGCGGGAGAGGGCCTTCTCTGTGGCTGCCCCAGCTCTCTGGACCAGTTACCTCCTGAGATCTGGATCATCCCCACCCTATTGGCCTTCTGAAAAGCGGTGAAGACCTGGCTTTTCCGGCAGGCCTGGGGCTGTTGATCTCGCTGTTGTGATCTGGCGAGATCTGGCCATGAATGGTGTGAATGGGTTTTAATTGTTTTTAATGTTTTAATTTTTAATGTTTTTATATATGGCTTTTAAATACATTGTAAGTCGCCTTGAGTCTTCGGAGAAAGGCAGCATACAAGTTGAACAAATAATAATAATAAATAATAATAATATATGAAGTTTCTTCAGACGCTTCCAAGAACTATCATAACAGAATAACAGAGTTGGAAGTCTTGATGGTCTTTGAGTCCAACCCCTGTTGAAACAGCAAACCATATATCATTTCAGAAAAATGGTTGTCCAATGTTTTCTTAAAAACTTCCAGTGTTGGAGCACCCACAATTTCTGAAGGCAAGCTGTTCCACTGGTTAATTGTTCTAACTGTCAGGAAAATTTCTCCTCAGTTTAGCTTGCTTTTCTCCTTGATTAGTTTCTTCTTGTCCTGCTTTCAGGTGCTTTAGAAAATCCTCTTCTCAAGAGAAACATTTCCTGTGCTTTACTCCTTCTTCATAAAGTCTTTCTTTCTCGTTTGTTGGTCATCCTCACAAGACTCTCTCTCAACATTTTCAGTTCATTTGAAATCTTCTCAAAGGATCATGCCCAAAAGTTGCATTAAGATGAGATTTGACCAATTTAGAATAAATTGGATTTTTTTTTCAGTCTAAAGTTGCATTCATGTTTTTTTTCTCCTAGCCACATCAAACTGCTGTAGCATGTTTGTAGCTAGCTAAAATTCCAAAGTCTTTTTTCATAATAACTATTGCCAAACCAGGAATTATTCCTGGAATCAAGGTGTGCCTTTGATTTTTGTTTGCTAAATTGACTACATATTTTCTCTTAAATACTGTAATTCTGCTCTTCTCAATCCATTTCTCTAACTTGCTAGATAATTTTGAATTTTATTATTTTCTTAAAGCCTATTAAGAAGAGTGCAGAGAAGAGCAACAAAGATGATTAAGGGACTGGAGGCTAAAACATATGAAGAACAGTTGCAGGAACTGGACATGGCTAGTCTAGTGAAGAGAAGGAACAAGGGAGACATGATAACAGTGTCCCAATATTTGAGGGGCTACCACAGAGAGGAAGGAGACAACCTATTTTCCAAAGCACTCAAATGCCAGACAAGAAACAATGGATATAAACTGATGGAGAGATACAACCTAGAAATGAGAAATTTTCTGATAGTGAGAACAATCAACCAATGGAACAGATTACCTTCAGAAGTTATAGGTGCTTCATCACTGGAAGTTTTCAAAAAGAGACTGTCTGTCTCTTCCATCAGTCAGAAATGGTATATGGTCTTCTGCTTGAGCAGGGGTTTGGACTAGATGAACTACATAGTCTCTTGTCTTCTCTTCTCTTCTCTTCTCTTCTCTTCTCTTCTCTTCTCTTCTCTTCTCTTCTCTTCTCTCCTCTCCTCTCCTCTCCTCTCCTCTCCTCTCCTCTCCTCCCCTCCCCTCCCCTCCCCTCCCCTCCCCTCCTCTCCTCTCCTCTCCTCTCTTCCTGTATCATTTGCAAATCTAATGATTTCCTTCAGTTCCTTATCTAAAATATTATTAAAATTGCTAAAAGGAACAGAGACAAGATTGGACCTTGTGGCAGCCACTCATTTTAGTTTGATGAGGAAGTATTGAGTACCTCTTGAGCATAATTTTATTTCAGCTATATATCTACTTAGTATCATGTCATCCAGTTGACATGTAACTATCTTGATGAGCATGAAATGCTTCATCAAAAGCTTTGCTGAAATGAAAATAAATTATTCCAATAGTGGAGAAAATATGTAGCTCAGGGTTGCTGGGTTCTTGGTGCTCTCTGAGCTTGGCTATTTCACTGCAGATGTTTCATTATCAAGATAGGTAACATTTTCACATAAACTTTACATAGCTGCCCATCTCACTCAAGGAGACTCTGGATGGTGCACAACAATATATAACAGCTTGTCACCATATATGTGTCTCAATATATATGCATATACATGTATATATGTATGTATGTGTGCTGCCCTACTCCCACCCCATGCACAATTACAGCAAGAGGTGTTTATTCAAATCCCTCAAGCACTGCCTCGGAAAGCACTCCCATTGCACAGGTCCAGATTCCAACATCAGCATGGTAAGAGTAACTGAGTGTTGTGGCCCACCAGTGGCCAGCGGAACTGGCAGCAGATTCGGACAGTGAGGAGGTTTGGGAGGAACATGGGCCAGTCCTGGAGTCTGGGGAAGGCTCTGATGAGGGCTCTGCATTGGAGGCAGAGAGGGGGCCAGGGCCGGGTGCTAGTTATCAGCTGCCTTCAGAGTCAGACATCAGTGAGGCAGACAAATAGCTGGAGCCTGTTTGTTCTCAGTATGCACATGCTCAGAGTTGCCAGACAAAGGGAACAGCTAAAGGACAAGGGTCGACTTGGGAGTAAGGCCACAGGTGGACGATGAATGGCCCCTCCCAGAGGGAATAAAAGAGGAGCGAAAGGGGAGTGGAGTTTACAGGAGATAATTAGTTTGCCTAATTGGTTTGTGACTCTCCAAGACTCTTTATCAAGTTTTGAAGATATCGGCCTGGCAGCTCTCCAAGCCAGATAAGGTCTACTGTATATTCTCCCTTGAAAGACTTTGCTGAAGGTGAATGAGAGGAATTCACTGTTTGTTTAATAAAAGGGGTTTTGTCAGGACCAGGATTCTGCTTTGTGCTTTTTGGGGAAGCCTAGGTCAGAACAGTGGGTAACCAAGTTCAACAGGCACAAAGAAAGTCCAGGAAAGCAGTCCACAATTCAGATGGATCAGGATACAATATGGAACCAACATGCAAGATACGGAACTGGGCATGTTGCTCCAGCAGCACTCAAGTCCTCAGGGCAGGATTAAGTAGACAACACCAGTGCAGCCCTTCATGAGAGGCGAGGTCTACTCTCACGAGTAGTCTAGTTGACCAGCATTGTGCTTGTCTCCTCTCTGCTCTAAATATCCTTGGATCAGGAGAAGGTGTGGACTTGAGAACTTATGAGCACCTGAACTAATTCAACATGTGTTAAGACCAATATATCTGTGGGTTTTACTTCAAGGAACAGTTCTATCAAAAAGCATATTTTTCAGGTTCTCTCTTTATAATTACGGAGCAAATTCTGATCAAAATCTGTGGTGGGTTTTCAGTTGTGAAAATTAAATAAGTGGATTGCCAAGTATTCAAAGCATCTGGAATGATTACCAGAGACAAGCCATACATACAATTTATTAAAGTGTTCATCAGAGCCAGCAACTGTGACTTTGTGATTCAAATTAGAGTGGATCAATTTCCTCTTTTTAACTTCAGATTCTTCCCCCTGAGATAATCAATCATTAAGACTTGCTTTGGAAGGAGGTCAATTGATTTTACATGAGCTAAGCTAAATCTACAGTAGACATTCATAATGAACCCAATGTCATTCTAATAAAATCTGCTGCTCTTCACAAAACTGTACAGGTATTTATTATTATGGTTCATTGCACAGTCAGCCAGATGTTCAGGCTGAATTTGGCATTTTAATCTATCTATTGAGTTCTTCCCAGAGACCTGGGATAGGCAGATGTGGATGACTTTTTTGGTGCTAGAGATATCATTGCAGAATGCAAGCTGTTCTGAGTAAAGCTGCCTTTTGCAATTGACTGATGGTGAATTTGTCAATGTCAATGGTATTCAAATCCTGCTTCAGTTGTTTTGGAATTGTACCCAAGGCACCTATTACTATTGGTTTACTGCCTTTGCTTGCTTTTGCCACATTGTACTCTTTCAATCTGCAGGTCTTTGTATTTTGTTGTCTTCTCTAGTTCCTTCTCTTTTATTCTGCTGTCTCCCAGTACTATCATATCCATTATCCAGACTTTTTTTTGTCTTAAATTCTTAAGACTAGCATGTTATGAATCAGGCCTCTGTTTGTTTGAATTCTAAAGTCCCAGAGCATTTTAATATCTTCATTTTCTATTACTTTTATCTATTATCCCACCAGTTTTTGCTTGCAAGCAAATGGTACTTCTTGCAGATCTTCCAATGTAACATTGTTGTTACTTTGTCATGCCTATGTTTGTAGTCAGTCCATGCAATCTTCTTGCAGCAGCTAATCAGCTGGTCCACTGTTTCTTCAGCTTCTTTGCAGGGGGGCACTTGCTGCTGTTGCTATCTTTTCAATTCTGACTTTGTATGCATTTGTTCTTAAGGCTTGGTTTTGTGCAGCCAGAATTAGCCCCTCTGTCTCTTTCTTCAACTTTCCTGCTCTTAGCTATTACCAGGTCTTGTTAAATCTGCTTTACTTGTTGTTGTTGTTGTTGTTGTTGTTGTTGTTGTTGTTCTAATTATTATTATTATTATTATTATTATTATTATTATTATTATTATTATTATTATTTGCCTGGAGAGTATTGCAGATCAGGGCATGTACATAATTATTCCTTAGATATTGCATTAATAATGCCAAGCTATATAAAATACTACTACCGTTTTTTCCGGTAAGACGACTTTTTAACACATGAAAATCTTCTCAAAAGTCAGGGGTCGTCTTATACGCCAGGTGTCGTTCTCCTGTAACCAGGCAGACCAGCCCAAAAGACTCTAACGAGCCTTAAATGGCTCTGGCGATCGAAGCTCTGACGATCCCAGCTTTGCCTGCTAATCAGGCAACTCAGATGGGATGCCAGAGCCATGTAAAAGGAAAAAACATTTTTCCTTTTACTTGGCTCTGCAAGCTCTGACGATCCCAGCTGAGTTGCCTGCTAATCGGGCAACTCAGCTGGGATCGCCAGAGCCATGTAAAAGAAAAGAAGTTTCCCCCCTCCAGCTTGCTTACCTTAGCTGCTAGTTGCAACGCTTGCCTTGCTTCGCTTGCCTGAATCCATTCCATCAGCAAGCCACTCCCTGCCTGCAATCAAGCAGGCAGGAGTTGTGGACTTCAACTCCCAGAATTCCTCAGCCAGCAAAACAAAGTTGGCTGAGGAATTCTGGGAGTTGAAGTCTACAAGTCTTAAAGTTGCCAAGGTTGGAGACCCCTGTTCTATTGGGTAAGCTTTTTTCCTGTTTGGGAGCTTTAAAAAAAATAGTTAATTGGGTTTTTTTTTAGTTGTTCTTTTTTAGACCTAGCCATTTAAAGTTTAAGAAGTTTTAAATTGAGTTTTCATATAAAAATAAAAAAATATTGTGCAGCTTTCTGAGATTTAGTGTGTTTCTGTAGTGTTTCACTCTAACTACACAAACACAAAATCTCACAAAGCTGTATGTGGAATTTTGTATGTGTAAAGTGTGAAAGTTGTTTTTTGGGGGGGCTTTTTGTGGCTGTGTGAGATTCCTGCTTGTTGGAGAGGCCATTTTGGGTCTAGCACAGCTGCTTTTACATTGTGGGTGAGCCAGTTGTGTTGTGTTGTGTTGTGTTGTGTGTGTGTAAAGTGTGAAAGTTGTTTTTTTGGGCTTTTTGTGGCTGTGTGAGGTTCCTGCTTGTTGCAGGGGCCATTTTGGGTCTAGCACAGCTGCTTTTACATTGTGGGTGAGCCAGTTGTGTTGTGTTGTGTTGTGTTGTGTTGTATAAAGTGTGAAAGTTGTTTTTTTGGGCTTTTTGTGGCTGTGTGAGGTTCCTGCTTGTTGCAGGGGCCATTTTGGGTCTAGCACAGCTGTATTATTATTATTATTATTATTATTATTATTATTATTATTATTATTAATTTTATTATTATTAATTCAATTTATATACCACCCTTCTCCTAGTGGACTCAGGGCGGTGCACAGCCAAAACTAAAATACATAACAATACAAAATTTAAAATTAATTAAAAGAATTATATACTTTGGCCCGAATTAAAACAGTGCGAATTAAAACCCATTAACAAATTAAAACTAAACAATTAATAACCATTAAAAACTAAAAAGCTTTTACATTGTGGGTGAGCCAGTTGATGTTTTTTAATTTTTATTTGGTGTGCGTTGGAAGAGGGGTAGTCTTATACGGTGAGTAGAGCCCAAACCCTATATTTTAACAGGAAAAGTTGGGGGTCGTTTTATATGCCCAGTCGTCTTATACGCCAGAAAATACGGTAGGTACTATGAAATGCTTTGTATGTTTGTATCTTGGTTTTTTTATTATTGGAGAGGAAAAGAATGTATTTCTAATGTGATTTCTATTATTTATTTTTTTATTGTCTCTTTTAAAAAAGAGAGAATGATATAGCAAATTATGGGTCATTACTTTTATAGAACATAAGTCATGACTAAAACAATGAATACAATTTAATATTATTAAAACTTTTGTAAAAAGATTAAAAACTAATACATATTAATATAAATGAAGGAATTAAAAAGAAAACAGCAAAGAAAAAGCAAAAAGGGCAGGAAAAGTACAAAAGTTGAAGAAAAGAAAGAAAAAATGATAGACATTGCTTCTAATATTATTCACAGCAGTTATAAGTACAAATATATTTTAACCTCTCTCTTGAAAGTTATATCATATTACCCTTCTATCTCTAATCATTTCCAATCATCAAAACCATAAATCACTAGTTCATATATATATATATATATATATATATATATATATATATATATATATATATGTATGTATGTATGTATGTATGTATATATATATATATATATATATATATATATATATATATATATATATATATATATATATATATATATATATATATATATATATATCTGCCCATCTCAATCAATGACTCTGGGTTGCTTACTATTAAAAATTGGGAAGACTGACTTGTTTCTGCACATGTTAGAGACCTCATTACTTTTGCTGCTAGAAATGCTAAGAGCTGCGTTTCACCTTTTCCTTAAGGTTTTTGAAAAGTACTTTCAGTGGCTTCTTATCTTCAGTAAATCACCTTGGCTGTTTTGAGAAAGGTCTCTATAAAGTAAGAATGTTATTTGAACTGCCATGAAAGGTTAGACCAAAGAGACCAAGTAGAGTCAAAGCTCTATTCTGCATACAAACTTTGCTGTAAATTCACTGCAGTACATCAGAAATAGTTTTGGCTTAAAAAATACATCAATGCTGATTGCAGGGCTCTATATGATCACTGAAGTATATCCCAGAACTCTTCCAGAATAATTTTAAATGTGACAGAAGTAGGAAATTCTTAAATACTGGAGAATTAATCATACTGACTGCATTTAATAAATGTAATGACAATCAAGCAGTATCAAAATATATGTTTTGTTCTTACTCAATCTTCTTGTTATAATGCTACCCATTTTTTGGCAGACAATATCAGGCATTCCACAGTAAAGTCCTCAAATCTAACACAGCTGGCTGTTGGCTTAAATGGATTCTGTGTTTAGGTCCAGAATAGGTCCAAATTAATTAGATCCAAAGCTCTGTTCCCTATGAGGTCGCTGGTTGATTCCTTTGCCATTCTAATTTAATAATGACCCAGTTATTTTCCTTTCCACTGATTCAGTGTAAAAAATGTATAGAAAAAAAAATCCACGGGAAAATCCCATACTGAGCCCCATCACTCAACCTTGGACAAGACATCACTCAATGTTGAGTTGGTACAACTTTAGCTACTGTAGAAAATCTACCATAAATTCTTTCCTTAAAATATTCCTTCCTCAAGTGTGTCAATGTCCTACAAAGGATATTGGATTAGCACACCAAGAGTCAGATTCAGGATCATGCCCAACCATAGAAGTTCACCTTTCTTGAGATCATGCACTTTCTCTCACTCCAAACTAGCTCATAGAGAAAACTCCCTGTGAAGACTATTACGTATGTCACCATAAAATTTGAAAAATGGGATATAAATCGAACAAATAATGTAAAAGTAGGAACAAAGAAAGAAGTAGCGACCAGGACCATGAGAAGTTCATGAGTGAGGAAACAGCTAAGAAGCATTATTCATGAAGATAGAGACGTTCTATAGAATTGGCACAGCAGCTAGAAGAGTGGAAGATTTACAGAACAAATCAGCAGTTTCATATTACTCTGGGCTGAATTTTGACTGAATACACATGTCATCCACTTGAAATGCCAAGGAGATCAATGCTCAAATCTACCCTCATTTACGAAAGGCTAGGAGTGACTCTGGAACAGTTTCTCACTGAGCTGGAAGCTGACGTGCTCTTGAATCCTAGAGGAAAATCTAGATATAAATTTAACAAGCTAATCCTATGAAATTTAATTGGTAATAAGACTTGTTAAATTCACGGACTCCTCTTTCTGAACCGATCCACATAGCATCGCATAGCAAACAAACAAATAAAGAAATGAAGAACGACCTGCATTACTTTTTCCTCATGAGTTTTTAGACCGTCCAATGGAAAAAGTGAGAAATAGAGAAATGCTTTAAAGAGTTCCCTATCATCACCACTAATCCCAAACATCTAGACAGATTTGCAGAGGGGAAATGGGAGGAAGGAAATCCATTCTGCAGCCAGCCCCCCTCCTAATCTGCTGTCAGAAGCAACCAGTGAAATGAAAATGAAGTGATAACATATTGTAGAATGTTTAAAAGGCTGAAATTCAGGGGGAAAGAGTGTAGGCCTCTCCAACTTAGCCCCCCAACTGATACAAGCACCGGAATCAAAGCAGCTGCCAAAAACAGTGTGCTGTAAGATTACCTAATGCCTACTGCATATTTACTTTAGATTTCCAACAGGGAGAGAGAGATGGCTGGAAAATGCATGAGATGGGCCAAATATTCAATAACCTTCCTGATCCCCATCAACTCATGTCCTGCCAAATATTTTTTTAATGTTTTCCTCCAATCTTTGCTCCTCCCTGGCTATTTATCAGCTTGATAGTGGCGCTTAAAATTATTCTTATGTCTGCAGCCGATTGCTTCTGAATTAGTGTGCATCTTCTGCTATTGCTGGCTTGCAAATCTCTTCACAGAGCTAGAAACTTGGAGAGCTGGCAGGCATTTTAAGCAAAAGGGAAAAGAAAGGGGGAAAGGAACAGTTTAAAGAGACAGCAAGGAAAACCAAACCAAACCAACAAACACTAGGAATTATGAAGTAATGCTCTGGTTTTATCCCAGAGACTCTGGAGAAGGCTTGATAAATAGTTGAACTTTTAAGAACAATCTTCTTGTTGAAAACATGGCAGAAATAGTTTCCTGTAGACCAGTTCACACACAGAGAGAGACACACAGACACACATTCACACAAACCTTCAGTGATCAGATTGAAAAGCTGGCAGAGAAAGCCTTACCTTCAAAATATTTATTTTCTATACTAATTTGGCAGGCATCGCTGGAGCTATTTTTGGATTGAGTATTACTCTAAGTATGCCACAGCATAAGGCCGCCATCAAATCAAGAACCCTTCATAATTTTGGGTAACAGAGCCCGGCACTATAAGGAACACATGTTCTGCATTAAAGAGTCCCAGGATTATCCTTCATACATCAACAGAAGCTAAAAGAGAGCCTCTTAGCAAGTGCACGCTCCATTCATTGAGATGGACCAATGCATTCTCATGATATTAAGTAGCTTCTGGT
Organism: Arizona elegans; assembly: GCA_022577455.1. Classification (NCBI taxonomy): domain Eukaryota; kingdom Metazoa; phylum Chordata; class Lepidosauria; order Squamata; family Colubridae; genus Arizona; species Arizona elegans. The sequence goes on along the minus strand of JAKOOJ010000002.1, from coordinate 8,484,497 downwards.
GGTCTGGGTAAGGTTATTACTGGATTTGATTTTCTGTACTTTTAATTCCACAGAGCTCAGTGCTTGGTAGCCAATTCACAAGGTTCCCCAAATGGTATGGAAATCCAGGACTGGCCATCACACATGATCACTTTGGAACAAGCAAGCTTAAAAGGGTTAGCATCAATACCTCAAATGGCAGTTGGGGGCTATTGGAGGTGACAATGATCCCTGCAATGTCTGTCTTTTCTTTTTACTTGTAAAAGTACTTTATAGACAGGAATATTAAGCTTCTGCTTGGCAGCCTGTTCTAGAAGAGTTAAGCAGGTACACAACAAACCAAGAACTTCTAATAAGTAACAGTTATTGTAACAGTGACTGTTGATTAATAAGAAAACCCCAAGGATTCTTATTAAAGGATCAAACATATTGCTTCTTTATAATGATATTTATGTTCATTTACTGCTGTTATGTAAGTGGGTACATGAGAAGTCCAGTTTCAATATGTCTCTCTTTCGATATCAGGCAGATTTGATATCAGATTGTTTCCCTCTGGCTGTGCATCATGGGTAGACATAAACATCTGGTACAAGATATGATTACATTATGTATGTCAAAAGATCAGGCTGCAAATTTTGAAATTTGCACCATTGTGCAATGATATCATGACTTGAGCTTCTTGGTCCACGTTCCAGATGTCCCTTCAATTAGATATGTATTTTTTTTTCTGCTTTAAAAAGCAGAAAACCCCTTTCTAAAACAAATTGTTCATGAAATTGGTGTGAAGGAAAAGCAAGAAACCACCACTATGATTTGTGTATAAAGTAGTAATTTCAGTTTAAAGTTGAGATATTCACATGTTTAGAGTATAGGTAAGTACGTCAACAACCACAATTGAACCCAAAACGTATGTTGCTAAGTGAGACCGTTGTTAAGTGAATTTTGCCCCATTTTATGATCTTCCTTGCCACATTTGTTAAGAGAATTAATATGGTTGTTAAGTTAGTAACATGGTTGTTAAATGAATCAGGCTTTCCCTTTGACTTTGCTCATCAGAAGTTCACCAAAGGTGATCACATGATCCCCGGACACTATAACCATCATAAATGTGAACATTCAAATTCTGATCATGTGATCATGGGGATGCTACAATGGTCATAAGTTTCAAAAATGGTCATAAGTTACTTTTTTCAGTGATGTTGTAAATTTGAACGGTCGCTAAATGAGCAGTTGTAAGTAAGAATTATATGTATTTCTTTTTTTTTTTTTTTTGGAAACATAGATTACCAATAGCAACATGATGGAGGGGAGTTCACTGTACACCTTCCAGCTAAAGCAATATTACCCTCAGAAGACCTTCTCAATGGGATTATTAAGGCCAGGAATTACAATTATTGCTGAGCACATTGTAAGCTGCCCTGAGTCTTCGGAGAAGGGCGGCATATAAATCAAATAAAAAAAAAAATTATTTAACTGCATCAGAGAAAATGGTTTTCTCACTATCATGCTACTAGTACCAACAGAATAAAATACTTGCATCTCAGGGTTGAACTGTGGGGTCCTTGGTGCTCTCTGAGCTTGCCTGCCTATTTGCAGACATTTCATTATCCAACTAGGTAGTATCATCAGTGCTAGAAGACAGTAGGGTTTGCTTTATGTTTATTTCAGTGGCTTCCCTTGTCAGTGCTGGTGGGAGTGTTTTTAGTGGTTCCTTGATTAGGCTGTTGTTTACTGTTAGCTTACTGGTAACATGCTTCAAAAATTTTAGCAAGGGTTTCTCTGCCCAGTTGCTGGGTGGATGTGGCCGTGGTGGGTGGGGCCTAGTTGGCCTCCTGCACCACAGCCCTCCCTGATCTCCGGAGGCTTTCCTTGAGCCTCCGGGAGGGTGAAAACAGTCTCCTCAGGCTCCGGAGGCCCTCTGGAGCCTGGAAATGGGCTTGTTTCTGGCCTTCCTGAACATTCAGTAGGCCCATTTTTCACCCTCCCCGAGCCTCCGTGTGTGCCCTGCACTTACCTGCATCTGAAATGGGCTGCTTGGGGACTCCTAGGAGGGGAGGGGTGGGGTGGGCAGGGCCAACCAGGGGTGGGATTTGGGGGTTCTCTGAATTGCACAGAACCTTAGCTAGATGTTCTCCCAAGCCCCTGACAACCCCCAGCAGCCTACCCCTGGTAGCACGCCACTAGCCCTATTCCAACACTTTGAAATTACAACGTTCACCTGCATTGATGAAGAGAGGGCAAGCTAGATGTACTGAACAAATCTATTTGCCCTCCTTATAGATGTTCTCATACAAATTGCCAGACTGGCAGAATTATCAGTCTTTATATTTGGGATAGCAGTTTTTGCCAACAGAAATATTATGTTTTCGTGCAGCTTCTACAATTTTCGTACAGTTTATAAAACCCTACAAAACTGTTTTTGACCACAGCGGGAAGCAGTGTTGAATGTGCACCATGCAATACCAACACTATCAGGTTACCTCTACATCTCTGGAAATCAATCATCTCTAGAGAGGCTCAGTATTGGATTTTAATGATGTAGCCTTTCAACTTCATTTGGGCTACTTTGAGGAAATTGAGCCAGTTGTCAAAACAAAAGGTAATGTTGATGAAGACAGAAAATTCTACTGTGAGTACCATGAAAATGGGGTATCTTAACAGATATTGGCTTGGATACAGGGTCGTAGAATTCCAGTTCAAAATCCTTCCCTGATATCCAACATTGGATTGCTGCAGAGTGTTGAGTTTAGACATGGTAGGCATCTTGGTGCCTTCTATGTGTGTTTTGAAAACCAGCTCCAATCATGAAATTAACTGTATGTAATTTTGTTCTCAGCAATGACTGTTTTGTCTTGTTGAGGCTCCACTAGAGAATGGTAAACTATCATTTTCGGATGGATTTCTGTCTTAAATATCCCACAGTACATTATCACTTCATTTTCATTTCATTGGTTTCTTCTGATAGATTGATGGCTAAGGCTCTTCTTTCAATTCTTAAATGCAATTGCTGAAATGCTTGGGGTTGAACAAAATGCTACCCTCTCGTTTACTACTAAATTAGATCCTTAATTCAAAACCCAGATTAAGGTTATTGCCAAAAAAACAAGATAGATAGATTGCTTATTTACCAATTAAGTCTTGGAGGTTAGCTGACATACAGGATCATGTGCAAAACAGACATTTTTGTCTCTCTTATTCCAAGTACACTTTTTGCTTGGATCCTTCAAAAAATTAACTTTCCAAAACTGTATGTCACATCCTGATTTTTATATAATTGGCAAGCCAATCTTCCCCATAAAGATAATGAAATATAACTAGTAGATTAAAAAAAAAAAGAATTACTGGGCTGCCTCAAACTTCTAATGTCTCAGTGTGAGGAACTACAGAAGTCAACTGAAGGAAAAACAACTGAAGAAAAAAAAATGATGGGCCAAAAAAAGTAAAGAAAATTTGGACAAAAAAACTTTATCTGGAATTCTTAAGTCATGCAATTATACAAACACAATATATGTGTATGTGGTTTTTTTGCTTTAACTATATAATTGTTTCTAAATATATAGATAGATAGAAAAATAGAAACAATTACATCTGTTCTTCAAGCAGAAGGGAGAGAAATGTTCAAAACTTTTAGAAATTTCAAGATGTTTAAATATTATGATCAGAATCCATGGAAACTCCTATTTTTTAGTTTCAGCAAGTTCATGTTCTCCCAGTCCTAAAATAAGAATGCAATCAAAGTGATAACTAGTGGTTTTGATGCGATACTATTTCTGTTTACAGTAGAATATGTCCTGTTGTACTGAGTGGGATTTTGTTGAACAGAATTGCGCTATTAATGATAAAAGTGTAAGAAAGAATCTATAAACTGATACATATTTTAGAACCACTTATGTTGGGGAAATGCTCACAGAATTTGCACAAATTTCACTGTCAAACAGAGCATTGCTTAGTGGGCATATGGTTCCCTTTGTGGACAAATGATAATGTCTTGTTTAATTCTAGTTTCACCAGGTTGCCATGAGTGAATCTAGACGGTTGTTTTGAAGTGGGAAGAATAATAAGATAAATCTCATAGTGTGTGTGTTTGTGTATGTGTGTATACCAAAAGAAATGATAAACCAAAACATGTTCAGGACATGTTTGGATTAACAGTAACTTAATATCCACAGTGCAGTTAAAGACACTGAGCTTGTCAGCTGGAAAGTTGACAGCCAAGGTTCAAGATCGAGTACCGCATAATGTGATGACCTCCTGTTATTTGCCCCAGTTCCTGCTAGCAGTTTGAAAGCATACAAATCAGGGGTGGGTTCTAAAATTTTTTACTACCAGTTCTGTGGACGTGGCTTATTTTGTGGGTGTGGCTTGATGGTCATGTGACAATTCTTTAGGATTTAGCAGAGGTACTGGTCTACCAGGCTTTAACTGCTTGCAGAGCTGTACCGGTCTACCCATTTGTTCTTGCAGTGTTCCAGTCTACTCATTTGTTTTTGGAGGCACTGATCTACCCATTTATTTTTG